>CM076584.1:687516354-688134931 GCA_034641835.2 Pinus albicaulis | reverse complement strand
ACGGGGAGGCGACGGGAATGCAGTCCGCGACGGGGCCTGGCGAGGGCGAGGCCCGCGGCGCGAGGGCACTCGTGAGCGAAGAAAAATTCTTGAAGAATCCAACCCAACCGAGCGGAAAGCGGGAGGCCTGCCGGAGAGCCGAGGCCGCAGCCCACCGAGCACAGCGCGCGGGGAGGCAGCTAGGGTTTGCGGGGGCAACAACGCGCGGGAATAAGGGAGATGGAACCTAGATGAGATTATATTTTTAGAACATGGGTGAAGTCTATTTATAGATCACATATCTAAAAATAGAATGCATGTCGATTATTATTAGCCCTTAATGATAATCAGACAATAAATAATAACTTATTCTCTTGAAGCACTTGATTTAATTTAACTGATGTGGAAAACCAGTTAGTTGGAGGAATTACAAGTTGTAAGGTTGGTTGGTGACTCATGCATGATGGACTTCATTGTAACTGAGTGTGACACAGTTGTAACAAAGTTGGAAGAGTAGTTATGGGAGTTTTTATTTAGTTTAACTCAGTTAAGTGAGTTAAAATCAGTTGTGCTAGTTGTAACTAAAGATACACTAGTGCAAGATGAGTGAATTAATTATTTAATTAACTCACAAGTAGTGTCTTACTTGTAACTGAAGAAATACAACAATTAACTACTTGCATGTCAGATCCAGTGGAGACCGAATGGAGAGATAGGTGAAAGGGTGTGTTTGACTATCAATTGTGACTATAGTGATGCATTCAATGCATCTACACACACATTGGATTTTCCAATGAGGATTGCACAGTATAGGCAAGGCAAGATCGAATTCATTTAGGGATCCTCTTCAGCAGGGATTGCACAGTGGAGGCAGTAAATTGGTGCATGTGTGAACCAATTTTTGTATGACAGTGTGAGACGATTGTATATTGTACTGAGAGCTCTATGAGTTGAGCTTTGTATGAGATTGTTTCATGATTCCATGATATACATAATATATGATAGTTGGGGTTTTTAGCTTTAAGATTTCCCGGTAAAACATTTTGCTATGTGCGATTGATTTTTCTTCACGTGTTTTCAATTGGCGATTTAATTTCCGCAAAGAATTGGGTAGAAGGATTCTGTATATTACAGTGGATAAAATTGTTAGATCAGGGGAGTCAGGTAATATACATGCATATTGTATATAATTTCTACAACTCACCCTTGTGCCATGTTCCAAGCATGAATGTGGGATATCATGGGATAAACCAAGACATAATCAACTAAGGACTCCATAGGTTAAACGACCTCCACCCTCAAACCACCGTGATCTCACCAAAACCGGTAACCAAACCAAGCTTGGATGCCTCAAAATTTCTTCACCATACCTTGAGGAATTTTTCTGTCTCCACCCACCTATCGAGGGATTCCTGTATAAAACCATCTCCATTCCAAACTCTTGGGATTTTTCTTGAGACCACCTTACTCAGTTCCAAAATATTTCGGAAATCTAAAGCTCAACCAAGAATGAATCCCATCACACCATGGTTATCTAGGAAATGATAATGGAAGGTTGGAACCATTGTAAAACTAGGAAAAAACCATGCCAATTTGATCCAGGTGGATATTGGTGGCCACCCACCAATTCCACTTGGACCCCCACCATTGTTTCTTTCAGTTTTTCAGTTTCCTTAATTGTAGCACAATTTACTAATTTTGGTATTTTCCGGGTCCTAAACTTCTGGAGTCGTTTTGAGGCCCTAAACAACATTTTTTGGGGAAAGCCAAGGCAAACATGAGTGTTTGATTGATGTTTTCCACTTGAAATTTTCATTCCTCGGATATATATTTCTAACGAGATATTTTGCGCGTCAAACAGAGATTGTATGCCAAAGTTACGACCCCGAGAAGTTGATGTACCAATTTACCCAAACGGGGTCCGTAGTTTTGGCGCTTCATCTCCTAGGGTTAGGTTTTTGGATGTTTAGGGTTTTACATAGTTTCTAAATAATAAATAGGCCTCACAACTTCATTTTGACATATTTTAGAGGCATGTAGCCACCACATATCTTCTCATAGATAAGCTACCATCGCTCGAGCTAGTTTATTTCCATTATGTTTGTAATCATATTTCAATTCTTTGATATTAATGAAATGAAGTGTTATTTCTGCTGCATATTTGTAATTATGGTTATATCTATATTATGTTGCATTCATGTCTAATTTTGGATCAGTGGTATTAGAGCGATCTATTCTTTCTATGTTTTTCTTTGCAAGTCCCCAACAAGGTCAGGGTATAAGGAGTTAGGGATCAAAATAATTGAACCTTTGCAAGACCAGTCTCACAAACCCCGATGGCCTCCCATGGCGGAAGACAAGGGAGCCTCCTCAAGTGACAGAGGAATGTGATGATGGAAAATTTTTTCCAGATCCTTCAACGAATGTCCATAGGTGACACATCTTCGTCTGGAAGTCACTCTTGAGGTGCCACTCCCTTCATGGTACAAGTCAACCTTCACATTCCCATATTTGAAGGAAAGATAGATGAAAACACCATAGATATATGCTTAAATCTAGTGGAATGATATTTTTCAGTTCATGATTTTTCCAATAGGGAAAATATTACTTGTGTGCTCCTCAAAGCTGCCCCTCATGTCAAGGACTAGTGGGAAACCTACTGCGAACAAAGGGACGAGAGAGAACCCTCATTGTTTTCAAAAAAACCCACTTGGAATTATTTCCTGTTGGGCATGTGTTATATTCTTTCCACGACTAAGCATGCATGGGGGGGCTATAGCCCCCCTTGTCGGGGCAGTGCCCCGGCGAAAATTTTTGGTTCTTAATTTCCGATGGGTAGTTCGCGCCCATGGTTTTGTGCATGGTTTTGCACATGGTTTTGGGGTACGATGGTTTTCGACCCCTGGTATTTTTGTAGATCTGGTCAAGGGAACTACAATTATGTTCTAATCCAGGGTTAATGGATTAGGGTTTATGTATGCTTCAGCATGTGTATATATGTGTTGTAACACTAAAAGGAATATAATGAAAAATCAAGCTGGTCGTCCCGATTTTGGATCTAGGGGAAAATATCTGTGTTTATCTATTTTATGTTTTATGCTCTTGCTATCATTTATTTTATGTTATAATATTCGTGTGTAGATAATTTATGTTCAGGGTTAAAACCTTCATTTCCGAGATACCATTAGGGAATAATATTACCCCACGAGGAGCTATGAGGACAAGTACATACAATGGACTATGTTGCGGCAGTAAAGGGATCAAGATGTGCATGAGCTAATGAATTTATTCCATACCCTACGCACAAAGTTGGGTATCAAATATTTAGAGAAACATCTGGTGCTCAAGTACCATAGTTGTTTGTACATATACATTCAGGAGGAAATGGAGTTCCTAGACATCTCCTCACTAGGTCCATCATACTAATATGCTTCGAAGATCGAGCAAAAATTTGAACATAAGAAGTGAGACTTTGGATTTGCGAATCTAAAGCAAGGGAAGGGTGCCCCCAAACCGCAGAAAAAAGGACAAAGCCAAGTTGGGGTGACCTAGGAAAACCCATTGAAGGCGCAATAAAATAACAACACCACGAAGATAAAGAAGGACACAAGAAATTTGTGTGAGTTCCAAAGAGCCCCATTCACAACACTAGTGAGTGTCGAGAAAAACAATCATTGGTGGTCGAGCCAAAGGCTTCTGAATCAGATGCATGCTCTGACTCTGAGTCAGAACCTGACAAGGGGAATGAAAAAGGGAAGCATATTATTGATGCGGAGCCCAGTGCCACCATTTCCACCACCAATATCTATAAGGATGATCCCAAAGATCCAGAGGAGGGGGGGTGTCTCTTACACACCTAGAGGTGGGTGAAGGGTTCTCCGCTGTAGTTGATTGTTGACAACAAAAGCCAAAAAAACCTCATTTCAGCAGAGGTCATGAAGCGGCTGGGCCTATCGACCACAACACACCTACAGTCATACACCATTGGGTGGCTTCACCAAGGAAGAGATCTCCACATCATCCAACAGTGTCACCTTCCCTTCAAAATCAAGCCCTTCACAGATGAGGTAATGTATGATGTTACTCCTATTGAAGTTTGTGATGTATTATTAGGCCAACCATACTTGTGGAAGCGACATGTTGTGTATGAGTCTAATCCTCACACTATTATTACTTTGGACAATAAGTTGTATAGGATATCAGAGGTGGCATCGCCTACCGCCATCTCTTTGATCATTGTGAAGAAATGTAGTAAACTCATTTCCTAGACCAATAAATTTGTTTTCCTTATGATTCGCCCTTAGAAGAATAATAATATTATGGCCACAACCTCTAGACATGGTACCTCTGCACAACAACAATAGATGGACAATGTTGTGGAGGAGTATAGTGACATCTTCACCTCACCCACATGGGTACCTCTACACTGTCAGGTCAAGCACCCCATTGATTTGACCCTAGGTACGTCACTATCCAATGGACCGATCTATCGATGCTATGTTCTAGAGAACGATTGAATCGAGAGGTAGATTCAGGAGTTGTTACAAAAAGGGCACATCAGGCCAAGTCATCACCCTGTGGGAGCCCGATCATGTTGGTACATAAGAATGATGGGACTGGGAGGATTTGTATTGACTATCAAGCATTGAGCAATATCATTGTTCGGAATAGATATCCAATCCCATGGATTGATGACCTTTTGGACTAGCTCAAGGGGGCCAAATATTTCAACAAGATCGACTTTAATTCCAAGTGTCACCACGTACCAATAAAACCCTCCGGTGTGTGTGTTGTGGCTAGTTTTAAATTTATTGTATATTGTACATAGGAGATTGTATAATACATATATATATATATATATATATATATATATATATATATATATATATATATATATATATATATATATATATATATATATATATATATATATATATATATATATATATATATATATATATATATATATATATATATATGCACAAAATGTGTCATATAGCGGGACCAATTTGGCGCGTTGGGTTAAAATACGATCAATTAACTTCTTGGATGTCGCTAATTGAAAATCCATCCCACGATGGAATGTGAGCGGAGTCACAAAGTAATCGAAGGTTAACCAATGGGGTGCCTTCGCTGGAATATTTGACCCTTGGTGATTGACCGGAATGAGTGGCCTAGATAATTTGCGAGGACACTAATCTGTGATCGAGCCCGTACTGCGGAGTCCCCCCGCAGTGACGACAACTTGAGGACAACCGACGAACCCCATGATGCCAGAAAGCGAGCCAGGTCACCTTCCACGTCATCCTCCACATCACTTCCAAATGTATTTTCAATCACTTCACCATTTAATTCATTTTCGTATGATTTTCTCCCGCTCATTCATTTTATTTCACTATAAAGGTGATGCTTGTACTAATTTGCATCCACGTCTGCCTCCCGAACCGCTAAAGTCTTCCAATTTTCGTACTGGTGCTGAAATCAACAGCCACTTCGACACAACTAGGTAACCCATGTAACTATTCTTATAAAATTGTTCGAAATGATGAAGAAAGTTGTCATTGCCAGGTCTTCCACTCATATCCCACTAATGGATAAAGAAACATACATTGTAGATACTATCTATACAGTAGACCACCCTCTCTTTTATCAACATGTCGCCCTAAACCAAACAAAGTCCCCAATTTATTCTGATTTGATTTATTTTGGAGTCTTGTTAGTGTTTTTTCCATAGACCTACCTATTTAGAGTTTATCCATTGGTTGGTTTCAGCCATGTACCCTCAGAAATGATTTGTCATGAATTAATTGAGGGAAAATGTCTTCCAAGTGTCAGCTCAGTTGACAAGGAAATCATTTTGCTACCCCTTTGCAGAGTCACATGTGAGTTTCACTGATGAATCCCTCTCTTCATATTTTCAATAATTGTCAGGGCCTGAGGTTACCCAAATTGTATTTTATCTCATGTCTGAAAAGGAAAATTTCTCCTTGGAGTCAGATAATTTTCCTTTAAGTACCTTTGCTAAAGATGTATGACCAATTCTTCAAATTTTGGCCAAAATCATAGGGAGATAAGATGCCATGGTGGTGGTAAGTCAATCCTGGGAATGTTTTCTTTAATGATGAAACCTCCAGTAGTTTTGGATATTCCCACTTATCTGGAGAATGTTATCGATAATCAGTGTATGAGTTTATCAATCACTGACAGTTTTAGGTTTCATTCTTTTGTCACCTATTTTTTTCTTTACAGTAATGTGGATAACTTTACTTAGTTGGGGTTGAATATCGTTTATGCAAATAAAAAAAATAGTCAGTGGTCTTTTGGACAAACCCGGTGAGAAAGGAGGTGGGAAATGAAGGACTGTTTGAATTTACCTCCTCTTTCCTTCCTATTGTATATGATATTTTAAATGGAGTGTCTGCACCAAGATTATTCCTGAAGCTCAGTCCTTTTTGAAGTTAAGTAAAGATGTGAGATATGGAGATTGGTTTTCTCATGAATACCATACTGAAATTAGGTTATTTGGATCTGATATAGAGCCTTTTATATTTCCTGTATTTGTTCCTATGAGGTTTTTTTCCTTGGAGTTCATCAGGTAAGGTCTTAATGTTGATCAGGTCCATTTTGTACTAGTGAATAAAGGTCACATGTTTAAACTACCTAGGACATTAGAGAAATTCATTGTAAACACCAGATAAGCCCTAGAAGCAGCTCACAAAATGATGACAGACATGCATTTATCTTTGGAGAAGAAATGGGCTTATGACCCATACCATGTGATTTGAAAACACAGAGTGGAGAATGGCTATTCTCCATTTTTTCATGAATCAAGGCCAGAGATGGAGAAGCTAGCAAATGGAGGAAAGATTTTTGTGTTTGAGCAGATGGAGGTGGAAACCCATCACCCTACTGAGAAGGGACTTAAAAGGGGAAGGGATAAATCATATTATTTGGAGAGTGATACATGAAGTGAAGCTAAGAAGGCAAAGGCCATGGAGGAGGGTAGCTCTTTAGCTTTGCTTGCATATTCCTTGCAATTGGGAGATATATCTTGCACTCCCTCATCTCCTCTTCCAGAGGGTAAAAGTCATGACTCTCTGTCAAACATTAAGCAAGTTTTCTCACAGATTAAAGAAAGAAATAAAAGGATAAGAGAAAACATTGAGTCTCAGTCTCAGGCTCAAATTTCCCTTGAGCAGACAAGATTATTGACAACAATGGACTTAGAAAATGATTAGCTGAAGATGGATTTCTCCCATCCTTCAGCTATGAATGTGACTTGTATTACCTCTTTCAAAACTGTTAACTTAACAGTGGATTCTAAGAAAATTCCTCTTCCTAATAATATTAATTTACATACGCAGACATGACAATTAATATTTATTGATTTAAATAAGACTACTTTAGTTGCTGCCAAATCTGAAAACATGTCAAGTAAAGTGATCAAACAACTGAAGATGGAAAAAGCATACTCAAGAGCTTATTCCACACAGAATGAGGAATTGAAGAAAATATTTGTTAAAGTTGGTGTTGATCCTGAAGACATATCAACAATTCAAAAATTGTTGCAGTCTGCTGAATTTGAAATTCAGAGTTTGAAGAAGAAGCTTAAGCTTCCAATGAGTGAGCATCCTATGGCTACTGAAGTAGCCCAAGTGGAGATAGAGAAAGAACAGTTTTTGCAAGCTCTTCTGGCCAAGGATCAAGAAATAACTAAATTGAAGGAGACATGTGAGATGTTGCAGAAAAGAATAGATTCTCATGTTTTTACAGTGGTTATTCCATCAAATTCAGAAGACCCTACTGCCCAATTAACTCAAGTCTCAACTGATTTAAGGTTGGCATAAATTGATTTAAAGAAAGCTCAGAGGGATTTGGAAGGAGCTTATAAAGTTCTCAAGGTTATAGAGAATGAGTTACATATGAATAAGGATAATTCAAAAAAGTATAGGGAGGACTATCACAATGCCTATCAGGAGATCAAAGAGCTTAAAGAAAAAGTGAAGGGAAATATGTCCCTTATACAAGCGAGGGAGATTACTTGGAATGAAATCATTGATGTTGTTAAGAACATATGTGATTTACTGATCTTTTTGGGGAAGAAAAGAGTATTGCGAGAGACTTGGAAAATGTCATTGTTTCAATTAAAGAGAAGTTGCAAAACATGGCCTCATATGCCAAGAGATTGATTGATTTTATTAATTCTAAAACTACTCAAGAACTGAAGGATTTTGGAATTTAAGACATGACTCGATGTGTGCTGGAGTTTAACAAAATGATCATGAAGAATTCATACAGGAATACTACTGAGAAAAAGCTGAAGGAAGTCTAAGAAGCAGTGTTAAGATTTAATGTGTTATTTGATAAAAGAAGCAGAGCCGGTTTTCCATCCTGTTGGGATCAACAAGGAAATATTCTCCCTTGGGAGACATTTGAAACATTGGTGGTAGAGGAAAAGAGTAAAATTGAAAACATAAATGAAAAAACTGCTATCCTAAAGGGAGCCACTATTGTGAATTTCCTGCATAAAGACTTTCAACTATTATGGATGATGAAAACCTTGTTTTTAGAAAGGCCCCCATATTCCAGGATCATATATTTTAGAATGGCTCATGTCAAGCTTGCTAATTGTCCTAGTCTGAATGTAGACTTGTGGAGAAAATTCAAGGAAATGATGTTTCCGCAATCTAATGATGCAGATGCAGGAACTCACTTCCATTCTAGGATCTCAGGCCACTGCCACCCCATGATCAAATGATGCTTCAAATTTACTTTACTTTGTTTTACTGCAGTTGTTTTAATTTTCTACTTTTTATTTTAATGATTGAAGAAAACAGTTTGGGAAGTTGACAGTTCCATAATTGTCCATTTTGTAATAATGTATTTAAGACTTTTTCAAGAAATAAATAGGGTTCCGAACTTTGGGCCTCAAAATTTTTGGTAGTTTTGTACTTTGTCTTTATGAAATTAATAAATCTTTTCATAGAATTTTCCAGCAACTGATGAATGTGTTGAGTTATTCATGTTCCATCTTATGTATGTCTCTTATGTTGGGATAAAGTAATGAAGTTGGTGGTGTCTAATTTACATGTGAGTTAGAGTAAATTTCCTTAATAATGTGCTCCTTTATTCTGAAATCATTTCTTGCAACCATTTTCTTCTAAAACCAGAGATAATAGTTTTTGTGATTTACAACATATTGTTAATGGTTTTTCCCTATCATTTCATCTTCTCCCGTTGATGCACATTTATCATTTAAAGGCACTTTGAAGAGATGTGTTATCAGTAAAGATTAAAGGGTTTAATATATAAATCCGGGGTTATAATATGAAGGGACAACAATTAATTTTTTTTTTCAAGTGACAATGGATGTCTTGGGCACTGATCTCCTTATAGCCATAGATTGTCTCCCAAGGAACAACATTTTTTTGGTGTCATGTTATGCGGGGAACGAAGACACGAGTTATTTTTTCCTTGGGTTCTTGTTTCAGAAATAATTTCTTTGATTGGTGAACAAAGAAATTGATTTGGCTATTTTTTTCATCAACGTAGACATGGGTTCTGAGAAGACACCGGGACGAGGTCACATACCTCGCGGGGAGAAGTTTCCAATATTATCCGACCCAAAAAAAGTAGTATCAAGAAGGGCTTGAAGTCCAAATCCATAATTACTCCCAGTCCTACTCTTTCTTCTCTAGGAAGCCGAGTTCTAATATACAAACTCCAGTTTTCCACTCGGAAAGTAGTTTTAAAACTTCAATTCCTAGAAGAAGGACCGTGTCCTCTCTTACGATTTTCTTGAACCTACTTTTTGAAGAAAAATATTTTGAGTCCTTTTTCTTTTACATTCCTTGATTTTCAAGAAGTTTTAGCACTTCATTTTGGAACTTCACAACAATATGTTTTTTTCTATAAGTCCGCCCTATCCCTATATCATTGCTACCTCCTCCACCATTTGTTTTTTAAGAAGGGATTAACCAAAACCCTAATATGGCTATTCTCACTTTTCTTCGAATAGATATGCTCCATTAAATTTGGCCCAATCGATGAATTCAATTCCACAATATTACCTTAAGTTTTTGCCTCGCTTTCGTAGGGGAAGATGATATCTCAACAAAGAAACATACTGATTTTGTTTGTGCCTTTGCAAAAAAATTTGAATGTTGAGTATCTTGATGTTGTTTTAAGGTTATTTTTCGAGTCTTTAGATGCGAGAGGCTAGAAAGTGGTTCATGACACTTTGGGCCAATTCAATTAATAATAGGGAAGAAATGAAGAATAGTTTCACTCATAGATGGGGTGAAAACAAAAGATCATGGATATTTCTTAATTGAATTCAATGCTATTAAAAGAAAACAAGATGAAAATGTCATTGATTTTATTAAAAGGTTTAATAAATTTTATAATAGCCTTCTAGACGAAATAAAACCCCCACCAGTTGGAGCGAAGGTTGTTTTTGCTGGAGCTTTTGAATCGAGTCTTTGGTTTCACTCTAAGGGAGAGGAGGTCTCCCACTTTAGATCAAATTCAAACAAATGCCTTGGAGATCGAGGCAAATTTTGATTGCGTACAAGAAATACTGAAGGAAAGCAACGGGAACAAGAGAAGGGGGAAAGGAAAGGAAGAAGTTTCACATGAACAAAGAGATTGGAAGATAGGACTAAGGTCATAAAATTTTTTATCAAATAAATTAGTAAAATTGAACCTGGAAAATAAAAACCCTCAGAGACAAGGGTAGCAAGCCCAAAATGGAAATTTCAATCCATAATTTAGAAAACATCCTTTGCAGGATCCCCAAAGGGGAAAAGAAATATCAAGATGCAATACAACCTCCTTTGTATATAGAAAATGGAAATGAAGAGGCGAGAAGAATAAATTGCGAAGGAGCAAGAAAATGAAATATCAACATTATATGTGTTATCACCAAATTGATCTCGATAGGCTGCTCATCAATCAACTTAATGTAACTCTTTCAAACCACTTTTAAGTGAAAAATTAGCCTCTTTAGTTTGAGAGGGCTCTCTTAAAGGGGATTTATCATTTTCAATATAAATACCATTAGATGGCTAACTCTATGAGCTGTGACTTGGTTTTGATTGATTACGGAGTTGAAAAATGAAAGGTCTGCTACCATTGGGCTATGGGGTTAACATCGGTAAATTTAATGCATAGTAATTCTTCTCATGGAAGAGTTTCGAGGAAAATAGAGGTTTTAATAAAGATGGTACATACACACAACATAGGAAAAAACACATCAATTTAACCTCTAAAGGAAGTCAAAGCATGATGACATGAGTTCCAAGTAATTAGAGATAAAACTCACTTTGTAGATGATTAGACATGAAAGATATATACCAAACAAAACATTAAACACCTCATTCGAATCTCAAGTCTAGAAGTAAAATGTCACTTGTATATTATTGAAAGCTGAAAAAAACATTATAGATTAGAAATTTGGTGCAATATTCTCCAAACTTTGATATTCGACGTTAAATGTCTATAAATAGACTTTCTTTACATTGCAAATGATCTACTCAGCTGGATAGATCTTCGAACCATAACTTTGACACCTAACATAGCTGAAAACTACTTTCTTGGAACGAGAAAAAGACAACTAACCCTTAAAAAGTCACATTCCTAATAGGACTCTATTTCATATTTATTACATTCGGTTTTTCTCAATAGTAAAATAGTTACATGATAAGGATCACATGTTCGAGAAACATTCACCATCACTAACATATTTAAAGTACCCTCTAGATTTAGGAAACACAATCCTATTTTTTAGGGAATTGATAAACTCGACTTTAGTCTTGGTCTTCATGTTGAGATGGATGAGTGACACTCATATCGAGTAGTGAGTCTATGTTGAGGATGGCCCAACGACGGGTTGGATGTCTCCGGATGGGCGTGACTCATCTCTATGTGTTGTTTGAACCTCCAAAAATCTTCCAAAAAACCTTTCTCTACAAAACAAAGCGGTTAGAGCGGTTTCGTGCAGTTTCGTAGCGAATGAATTCTGTCTTTTCATCCATCTCCTTGCCACCTTTGCTGATCAAAAACTTTTGTTATGCCAAAATATCTTAAAAACAACCAACCTCCCTCCTTAATCCTTCACAAAATTGATTTTTAAAGCAAAGAGCTTCTTGAGAAATTTCGTAGTGTTTTCCGGCCTTTCAAGCTTGAAGCACGCTACGAAAATTTGCCTAATAAACGAGAATTTGCAAATTTTGTGATTTTTCTTCAAAGTTTGATCTTACGAACCAAAATTTAGGTTCTTTTAGCAAGACATGAAGCTCATAAAAAATGTTTCAACTCAATTCTTCGAGTCTTTAGGAGTTTCATCTTCATTTACAATAGGTTGACCTATAGGTTCTTCAACCACTTTCATCCTCAATCCTTTCTTCTCCCGACTTTAGCTTGAATCATGTCCGATTTCTCCTAAAAGATCTTCCACTTGATCCTTTAATGATCTATTTTTAGCTTGCAAGTGTAAGTTCATCTTCACTGGTATGTTTGACCACCATTCTTAATGGTTGTAGTCCTTTTTAGCAATCTTTTGGCATTATCCATAGATTTTGAAACACTTGAGATTTGAATGTCCCATATTTTCATCATTTGGTCAAATTCAACATTTTCAAACCCTGTGCTTCTGCTGCCTCTAACTTCAATTCAAATATTTCTTTACCTACTTCCTTAATTTGTTCTTTGAGGAGTTTTGTTTATGAATTTTCAATTATCTTCTCTTTTCCCTTTCTTTGCTGATGACAACTTCATATTACGCTGCTAGAGATAAATCTATGATGCTCAGCTGGATGCACGACTTCCACCGATTTTCTCTGTCCTTTTTCTCTCCATGGCCTTCTTTGCAAACCTGGTCATTGGCTTCTTTGGCTAAAATATAAATCCAACATTATCTCTGCAAAATCTAATTTCTTAGCGGGTCTTACCTTTCTTCGAGTTTTCTTCCATCACCTTAAATATCTTCTTCTTGCACTATTGGTGACTCTTCAATATCAATTGCATGAAGGATATCTTCCAGATTCCCTTTGGCCGGTATACGGATTCTAGTTATCCTCTTGCTTGCCTTGTTTTCTAATCTCATGTTTCGTTTTTTCAGTGTTGGTTGAGGGATATCGAGTTCCTTACGAGGTTTTTTCTCCTATGTCCATTGGTTATCACGGGGGATTGTCTTATTTCTTCTTCGAGTTCTCTATTGTAGTCTGATGATGTAGTATTTCTAGGTCTTAAACATTTTATTTGGAGTGACTACATCTATTTCATAACCACTCATAAACGAGAAAAAGAAGTCCAATATATCGTTTAACCTTCTCAATTCTTCCAACACTAACAACTTTATTAAACCATGGTGAAACAAAAATGTCTCATTACCTTCGACTTGACTTGAACTCTATCCGACATCTTTCCCAAACTCTTGTATAAAAATAATGGTAAGTCAAGTGATTTCTTACCTACAAAGTGTAGAAGGAGTTTGAGATGGTAAGAGTAAACCATGTGGAATCTTCCCTCGCGGAGGTGAAATATTTTTGAAACACCATCGGCATCTTTGCATAATTTTCCTTCATATAACTCCCTGGGGATGCCATTGGTTAAATCAAATACTCTTTGCTCTGCTTGAGAAACTCTTCACAACCTTGCATTGCAAACTTTGTGCCTTTAAACCACCCTTCACCATCTTTAGGGATTTACGTAGCTAGTGATATTCTCTCTGGGTGTTGCCGTGAGATTCAAAATCCCAACCTTTGATGTTGTCCACCCTGATAAAATTAGTGGCAAAGTCCCTTTGAAACCTGTGCATGAAAACCCACGCAAATTCGAGATAGAGTACTGGGCGACTCCGTCCTTCTGAAAAACTTCCACAGCCGATGAGGTCTTCACTCAACAATTTCAAGATCCATGGGTTCATACGATACGTGACCACCCTTGTTTGTTTTCCTTTTGAAGCCACGATGCTTTATATTCTTACTTTGCCTCGCTTGTTGGTGACACTGCGAGGTGGATTCGACAAGCAACCTACTTGGAGTGATGAAGCAACTCTCCAAGAATCGACTCACATGCAAGGATTAAACGGTAATATGGTGAAAGGCGGGTGTGAGGTAAGGTTTAAAGGTTAAATGATAACTCGGGTTTTGATAATGACACATGCGACCAAAAAGAATCATGATTAAATGAAAATACATGCTACGCACGTTTAAAATCATCATAATGACCTTGAAAGACCTTACCCTTTATTTATCGATCATAAACTGACACATCACATCATTCTTAAAAATTTGGCTAAAAAAATGTAGTTTTGTAGCGAAGATAGTTTGGTTGCGACAGTTCGCTACTGAGAACTATTAGGCGTTTCATAGCGAAATACGTCGATTTCATTTATAATTCACTATGAAATTCGAAAAGCGATAGGTGTGTACTTTTGAGATTAAATGCATGGGAATGACAACTGATATGATGTGATATTGATTTGAATGAAGTGGCATGGATGGAGGTGAGCTTTAAACTTAGGTTAGACTTCATAAAAATGCAAAAAAATCCGGGCATCTCAAAAAATGACTTAGGAGACCTCATCGATTTTTGGTGAATGACGCCTATGACCCTATCAATTAAAGTTTTAAAACTTAATGAGTGATAACAATATGCGGGTGAAGTAGAAGATGATGATAATGAGCAAGTTAATGTTGAAGCGAGAGGAATCCTTGACCGAAAAATAAATTGAGCAATACTGTAAACAATTGATTGACCATATGCATGTCGAATTACAAAAAAAATATGATCGCGAGATCGAGGAAGAGATCTAGAGCAGGTTGAATAATGATGAGGTGTCGAAGATCCCAGCACCTCATCAGAGATGGTGACTCCATAGTAACCAACAAAGAAGCTTTGACGAGAGGGAAGCAAAAAATTGTTTCAAGAACAAAAATTACTTTTCGGCAGAGGGGAGAGTTCAAAAAGGAAATCAAAAGGTGTGAATTTAAACAAAACTTTTTGTTTCATTTTTAAAAAAAATTCACATTTGAATAAGAACAATGAAGATCCTAGAAGTTAATAAAACTAAGTAATCCTTTTAATTTGACAAAAAGAATTGGAGAAGATAAAGATACCAATTCCCCTCAAACTGAGTTGGTCAAGTCTCCAATGTATAAGAAGCATTTTTCACATTTTATGAATCTTTCTCAAGGTGACAATGTGGTAGACACTTGTGAATTTGAAAGAATATAGATGAGTAGTGATGTTTGGTCCTCATGTGGAAGAGGTGGATTCATCTATCTCATTCTTTTTACATTTCTTTATTGGTGCATTCTTTCATGCTACACAATTGTATGTTGGATTCATGAACTTCTTACAATTTAATGCCATTATCTATAATGAGATGCGGTTGAATTTAAAAATCACTAAACCATATAAGTATCTTTACTCATTTGATTCCAAAAAGGTTAAGTGTATAGGGTTGATTAAAGATATGGCTGTGGCATTGACTCAAATTACGTCCAGGAGCCTTGTGATGGATGTGGAGGTGTAGTATATCCCAACTCGTTTTGGGATGCTTCATTTCTCGGATCTAGGAGGGCTAAGTTGGGAGGTGTTTTGAGATTGGATTTCACTTATGCCATAACCTGCTAGTATTTGGGGGAGAAGATGAGAAGATTATACGAGAGAAACCATGTGTTGAAAACCTTACTGAGGAGAATGCTAATAATTCTCCTCGTACAACCAAGAAAAGGATGAATTTTCCTATTTCATGCTGCAAGAAGTTTCAAAAATTGCGAAGATACTCAATTTCGGGCCTCCCTTCAGTGAGTTGAGGATAAAGAGTCTGAAAAAATTAGAGTTTGGAAATTTCATATTTTTGAGCTGTTGCTTGTTCGAAAAGTGATGTTGAGCATGTATTCTTTTAATCACTCCAAAAGGGTCATTTAATGTAATTTTCATATAAATTTGAATTTGATTTTACAAACAATATCTCGAGTATGAAGCTTTCGATTCTTGTGTTGTGAACTACTCAAAGAATTAGGAGTACAAAATATATTTGTTTTTGGAGATTTAGAACTAGTGGTCAAATATATTAAAAATTATTATCAGGAAAGACATCCAAGATTAGGAACTTACAGGGGAATGAAGTGTGGAATTTAGTGGATAATTTATTTCTTTCTTTTAATATAAATTTTTGTCCCTAGGGAAGGGAATAGGCTGGCGGATTCTACGGCGCTTGCAGCCAACACTTTTAAGCCCCCTCTGAATCCAAAGTCGAGATATGAAGTAGAAATCGGTATGATGACCTTTAATTCACGATAACATGAAACACTTGGTAGGTTTTTGATGATGAAGAACATATTAAGGAGTTTTTGGAGATGATAGGAGAATTTTCTAATTTAGAAATTGACCAACATGAAGAGTTGGAAGGCACAGGGGAGGAAGAAGTTTCTTTCAAAGATTCAATTGGTAATTAGAATATTGTACAACTCAAAGATAATATAGTACCAAAAGGATTGGTACCTTCGGAAAAATTATTTAATGCTTGATGATGTTGCTAAGAATCCAAAGAAAGTCGGACCTTGAAGAGTATTTAGAATATTGTAATTTGGGTACAGATCAACATCCCAAGATGGTGAGATTATTTAAGGTTTTCCCCTGAAAAATTTTAAACATAGATATCTAAGTATGTTTAAGAAGTTTGTTGATGTTTTTGCATGGTCATACGAAGACTTGAAGACATATAACACTAATATCATCCAACACAAAATCCCTTTGAAGCTAGGAGTCAAAGCTTTTAAACAAAATCTAAGGCATATCAATCCCTTGTTGTTGCCTTCAATTGAGAGATAACTTAAGCAATTATTACATGCTAAAGTCAATTGTTCCTTTAAGGTATACATGATTGGGTGGAAAATCTTGTACCCTAGTAAGGAAAAAGTAATGGTGAAATAAGGTTATGTGTGGATTTTAGGAATTTGAACATGACATATTTGAAGGATAATTATCCTTTGCCCAAGATGAACCACATTTTTACAAAAAAGTAACAAGTTCATATAGATTGTGGAGAAATATTTTCGATATATCACATCCATTGTTGATAGAGTCGACGTTTGAACCAATCCACCGTGGTCAATCTTGAGAAAATATCCATGAGTAAGTCAAATCTCACGATGAGGTATAAATAGGGAACGAGAGAGATGAATGGAAAGGAAAATGATAGGGAGGCCGACCAAAAAATGACAAAAAAATAGATTAATGAATGGATAAATTAAGGAAATTAATTGATAAATGCAAATTAATAATTGTATTCCAAAGTAGTTAAGAGGATTCTAATATGATTGAAAAATGATTTAATTTTTATTAATTCAAACGTTTCTATTCATAATAATTATAAATTTTTTAATAATTTTAATTTAATTTAATTTAAAAGTTTCTATTCATAATAATTATATTTTTTTAATAATTTCAAAAGTTTTTATTCACAATTCTAAAAATGTAGATTATTTTTAAAATTATCAATAATTGTTGAAACGTCGACTCTATCAACAATGGATGCGATATTTCGGAGAAAACATTTCTACACAAAATACCAATCGTAGAAAGCCTCAAATCTATAATTCATATAGATTGTCCATGATTCATGGCTTCTCTAGCTACAGATTAGATTGCAGTAGAGAAGGGGGATAGGAAGAAAACAACATTTACAATTCCTTGGGGCACGTTCATGTATGCAAAAATTCCTTTCGGATTGATGAATGCGCGCGCCACATTCCAGAGAGCTATGGATATAACATTTGCGGGGAGAAAGGGATAAGTTTGTGGTGATTTATCTAGATGATATAAACTGTCTTTTCTAAATCAGATTAAGAAAATTTGGAACATCTACAACGGGAACTTTGAGAAGTGTAGGATGTATGGTTTATATTTAAACCCAAAGAAATCTCACTTTGATTTGAAAGAGGGGAAAGTTGTTGGGACATATTGTTTCAAAAAAAGGAGTGAAGATAGCCCCTGCGAGAGTGGAAGCAATAAGTAAGATACTTTTTTCCAATAAACGAAAGTGATTCAAAGTCAGGGGAGAATTAACTTCCGGAAGGAGGGTTTGTTCCAAATTATGTGAAATTGTCAAAGAAATCAATGATATGTTGAAGCAAGAGCGATAGTGAAGTGGAATGCATCTATAAAGGGATTCCTTTTCAAGAATTAAAGTAGATTTGAAAGAAGCCTCGATGTTGATAAGTCCTAATTATGAAAACCCTTTTCATATTTTTTCTTTTGCTTCGACTATACTATAGTAAAGTCGTACTTTTGTAGAAGAATGAGGAGCAGAGAGAACAACTTGTAGTCTTTTTCGGTAAAGTGTTGAGAGATGCGAGAGCTGAAATATAATATTTTTGGAAAAGCGAGGCTTATGCCCAGGTTAAAGCCCTCAAATATTTCGGTGTTTATGTTCTTCGAGTCCCGGGAGGTTGCATATGTTCCAAATTCTATCTGTTAAGGATGTTTTGGTTCAAAGAGATGTAGAAGGTAAAAGAGGTAAGCGGATAGCCATGATACGGGAATATGGTTTAGACATAAAACCAACAAAACTAATAAAGGGTCAAGGTTTGGCTAAAATTACGACGTAAAACAAATTTTTCAAGCTTTGGGGATTAATCTTTTTAGTTGAAGTTGAAGAGAAAAGAAGATGTTGGAAAACAAATAAAGTATGAATCGGGTGATAAAATTCAATATAAATTCTTGTGTTCTAAATGGTACAAAGATATTGTGCATTACTTGTGTTTTCTTTGTTGTCCTCCTACCATGAACGAAACTAAATACGGGGCTCCGAAAGTAAAAGCTTAGAAGTATGCGATTGTAGATGGAAAGTTGTATTGGAGAGATCACTGTGGGTATCTTCTTGCTTTGTCTGATAGAGGAGAAAGGTTGTTGAGATAATCAAAGAATACCATGATAGCCTGAGTGGAGGTCATTATAGTTAGAAGATTACAACTAATAAAATTTTGTAAATCTAGTTTCTATGGCCTTATTTATTTTTTAGATGTTTATAGATCGGTGAAGAATTTCGAAAAAATGCCTGAACTTTTTGCTTTGAGAAAGAAGAATTTGGTTTCTCTTCCTTTAATTTCAGTGTTTATAGAAGAGCCTTTCGGGCAATGGGGACTAGATTTTGTTGGAGAAATCAACCCACCATCTAGTGGTCAATGCGGGTGGATTACGACGGGGACATATTATTTTATATAAAGTGGGTTGAGCGGTGCCGACAAGAAAGGAAAATGACTTGGTGGTGATGAAATTTATAGAAGAAAATATTTTTAGTGAGTTTGGTTGTCCTTAGAAGTTAGTAGCTGATAATGCCCAAGTGTTTTTTTATTTTTTATTTTAAGTTAGGAGGGACCATTCCTTTAAAAAAGCTAATAGTACAAAGGTGTTACAATCATGAGAAAGCGAGGAAACCAGGGAGCAGGAAGGAAATAGCTAACCGCCACGGTTTCACGATGCTAACAAGCAGGATCAGGAGAAGAACTATAGTAAACGGGAAAACAAGAAGAAGAGCTCTATCCAGAGAGCAAAGAAATCAAAGATTGATGTTTCTTCCATTTCTTTTTTGGTGACTTTAACCAGTAGATCAGGTGGCGGGTGGATTGAAACCACCTAAAGAGCATTTCTAGTCGGAGGAGAAGAATCCTTGTACGAATCATGAGGTGTTGGATTCATGCGAGCATTTACGAGAAGTCGAGGGAAGCCGGGTGCTCCTCGGGGCCTTTTGGGGAAGGCGAGAAGTTGTTGATCTTCCATCTCCTCCTCCTAGTCCTCCTATTCATCATCCCGAGCTAGAGGGCTCAAACACCTCCATGGGGAGGGCGGGTCAAGGGCTTCCCGGCTCTTATTTTTCAATTTGTGAGTTCGGTTTTTATTTTTTGCTAGAAAAAGAGCACATGAGTTCTGCGAGATGGCACGTTTATTGACGAGTGCACCGCATGGAACGTAGTGGTTTTCATAGTCTAAAGTACGAGACCAAGAAAATTTCCCCAACTTTAAGAATAATTTGGTCGGAGTAAGCCTTTGCTGATGTCAATCTCTGCGCATATTATGCCATAGGTATATAGACCCTTAAGGCCTCTCAAGGGATCGGTAGCCGGGAAGTGACCCGGCGTGTTTCCAATGGCTTCAAAGATTGCACGGAGTGCCACATGTGAGCGGGCGAGGTTAGGGGAAGCTTGACCCAGTTGGAAGCTTGGTGATGACAGTTGTGGCGGATCAAAGTACGGAAACCAGGGGGTGAGAAAAAATCCCCGTGATCCCCAAAACCGAGGGACCCCCTATTAAGGCCTTCGATAATCCTTGCTCGTTAGCAAAAACAACAATAAAAAATCCCTTTGAGTAGAAAAAATACTCTACACGTGTGGTCGAGGAAGAATGCAACCATTTGTATAAATCTTCGAGTGTGGGGCCAAAGCCCATTGAACCCTGCAAATGAGGCCATATTACTGAATTGCATTGCATGCTCGTCATCAATGTCACTGGTTGGAGATGACCACGGATGGCACATCATCCATCTTGTCAACCAAAAATGGCTTGGGAGCCTCTCGGGAGGGAGCCGAAGGCTTGGAAGTCCGGACGTTCACTGCTTCTTTGTAGGAGAAGCCCTTGGGAGCGAGATGTTTGACTGCTTTGCGCCTCCCCTCGGCCGTAAGGAAATAATAACGAGGCATCCTTGACTATATTATAAAAAGTAAAAGAGGATGAATGAAATCAGTTTTGTTTACTGCGTGTATTAGACGCAAAGCCGAGGAAGGGATCTCGAGCTTGAGTTTCGGGGCTGAGCTAGATGACGCATCGGGTACTCGAATGGACCCATAAGAGCGGGGTTTTACTAGAGATAAGAACTATGCTGAATTTGGAAAGCTTGTGATGAAGGTGGAAAAAAGTTCAAAGCCAAGGGCAGAATGAGAAGCGGGGGCTCGTCTTCGTTGCTGCACGTGAGCATCCTCTCATTGAAAGAAGAAAGCGGCCGACGATCACCCGGAAAGAGGGAAGGTTTGGGGAGTAAGAAAAGAGAACGCCGGACGAGTTCCAAGCATGGACCAAGACCTCGAGAGACTCCCAAAATCTTCCACACGAGATGCAGATTCGTGAAAAGGAAAGGAGATTATCCCCCTTTCACCCAAAGCGGGCGACATATCGGGCCTTCGCCCCTGAGAAGTCGACGATCGGTGGCGGCGGCGGCACGCCGAGAACGGAAAGGGAGGCGGTGGTAGTTGGGTAGAAATGGTTAGCGGAGTCGACCACGAATCCCCCGGCGCATCTCGGCTAAGGAAGACGGGAGTCGAAAAGCGAGCCCACGTAGGCTGCCCGGGAAGATCGATCACTAGCAAACACCAAAAAACCGGAAGACCGCGTCGGCGCAAAACCTAAGCTCCATCGCTCTCCTCAGGCACAGGCGAATTCCTCGTATTCAAAAAGATAATTTTTTAAATATAATTACGATAATGCCCAAGTGTTTAAATGCGCTAAGTCGATTAATTTTTTCCAGAAAATACAATGTTATTTTAGCACATCCACTACTTACTATCCTCAAGGGAATGGGTTAGCATAATCCTTAAATAATACATTGGTAAGGATGTTGAAGAAGGAAATAGAAGAAGAATAAGAAACATTGGGATTCAAAGACTGAATTTTTCTCTCACGAGCAAGTCAAGTAACTACTAGAAGATCAAATGAAAAAGTTGCCATTTGAGTTGGTGTATCATATTGAAGCATTGTTCCCAGATGGTGATAAAGCATGTGGTAGAATTGATTCAATATGTCCGGGAACAACCATGTCCTTTAATGAGAAGGATGAACGAGTTGGTGGAGGCTGAATGAGCGGAGATAAGGTCGAGAGAAAATCTAATCAACTATCGAGAGAAGAAGAAAACAAATTTTTGATAGAAAATCCAAAGATGTTATTTTCTAGCCGGGTGATCTTGTTTTAATATGGGATGTTAGAAGAGAATATAAAGGTAAGCATGGAAAATTTTGATCCCATTTAGTATGGTCCCTTCAATATTACCGACGGAGCTAATAACACATTTTTCTTGGAAAGCAAAAGTAGAGAAATCTAAACCCGTCGTCATTTTGTATGCAGTAGCCTCGCAGCCCTAGTCGCTTCTTACTCGCGCTCAGCCTCTCTCGCGTTGCACCCGCTCTCGTGTGGCCTTCGCTTAACACGGCTCTAGCCTGCCCGACTGGCCGGCGGCGTTTCTCTTGCTTCGGAAAGGGAGATAGTAACACAAGGCCGAACAACAATAAAATCACAGCTTATACGCCCGCGCATTGATCCGTCGCAAGCTCTGCTAGGGCTTGCGCCATGGAGGGGCTACCTCCCCAGGCTAGCCTCACCCCCTCCCCGCCCTCTTCTACCGAGGCTTTCGATCGCTTATCAAGTGTGGCTTCCTGGTTGAAGAAGAATGTTGAAGTCGCAAATTTGTTAAGAAATTGATGAAATACTCCGAGATCTCTTCCTCCTGAGACTTCGATACAGGTTGCTTTATCAATGGCTGAACGAGCCCTCATAGGCCGCTCACAGGCTTTGGCCATCTCCCAAAACCACTAAGAGCCGGGTCATCAGAAATCGGGCGCCTGATCAAAGAAAGGCAGCTTATTTTTTGGGAGAGGTTACTTTCTCTTCGAGTCTGCCAAAAGATGACAAAGATCCGATATTCCGTAACGGCCCCTACTTCATGGGCCCCTGTGGTTTGTATCTAAATAAGTGGACCTGATTTAATCTCACTGGTGGATGTACCTAAAGGCCCCAGGGGTAAGACTCCCAAATCGCTACCCATCACACCACTTCATGAGTTGGAAAAATGCCCTGGGAAGTTCATCACCGAGCAAACAACAAGGGACCAGATGAGATCACAACAGATATGTGTGGAAGTAGATCTGAGGTTGGGCTACCGCAGGCCATCAAAATCAAAGCCTAAGTCGACGATGAACTGACTATGAGCATGTACCGCCCTTCAAATGCCGGGAAATGCCATGTCTATGCACACTTCGCAGGTCGCTCCATCCAATAAAGAGGCGTAAGGGAAGGAGGACGGATGGAATCAAGTCAAGCACTCCAAACCTCCCATAAGGCTCATAAGTCGTGAGGCCCGGTGGCAAAGGTCCCCAACAGCCTCTTCTCGCCAGGATCCTGCCTAAGTCCGCTCCAAAACAAGTTCGAACTCCTAAGTCATGATCTGAGGACACTGGGAGGGATGTTCAAGACATCATCCCCGGCCAAAGGGACTCCCTTCCATGTCTTCCAAAGATGGAAGTGCAGGCATAGAAGCTCCAAAGTGAAATTCTGCTGAAGACGAGGTGGAGGTTCGAGAGCTCAAGATCCAGAGGAGGAAGGAGAATTGCATACTCTCGTGCCCTCTCCGTAGGAGATCAACCAAGACAAGAGGTCAAAAACAGACGGAGAAAGAGAGCAGAAACGAAGGAAAAATTACAAAGCAGCCAAATCCAACTTGGAAAAGCTGCCTCAAAGTCAAGGATGTTGGAAAAATCGTACCCATGGCTCCAAGGGGGCCTCTCCCGTAAAACACAAATAATGAAGGTCATCCTGGAATTGTAGAGGTATGGGGAGTAAAGTCAAGGAAGAAGCCAGTGAGAAGTTTAATAAGAACAGAAACCTGCATACTTCTGCCCAGAGACTAAGCTGAAGACGCAGCCTAAGCATACAAGAAATTAGTCAAAAGTGAACAGAGCACTGCCTCGGCACTTCTTCAGAGGGATTACTACAATTTCTAAGGAACCCAACAAATTTGGGCCCCTTTTGAGGCTACACTTCACTGTCGAAATGCAAAATCTGGACACCAAGGAAAACCTTTGGCCTCTTCAATGTATATTCTCTAAAAAGCATGTTAGGAAAAAGAAATGTTGGGACACTATAAAATAAGCACTCTGGCAACTGAAAATATAATCATTGCCGAGATCTTTAATCTCACGCCCACCTGTCAAAAAAAGAGGTGGCAACATAAACCAGATCCATGAATGGGCAGTAATAAGACTATGACTCTTCACTGCAGGATCAATTGCGGATATCAAACCCTTCTTCAAAGAAGTTCTTTGCCCATAGTGGAGGCCCCGTCATATTGCCGCTTTATTGATAGATTTCTTTGGTCTAAAGCTCCTTTCTCACATTAGGCCTAGAACCCTAATGCATATCCTTTCTAACAGTCATTCTCTGACCATAAGCCTGAGGCAGTCGAACTCTCGGGCCTGATCGAGACTGGGCCCTATTCCTTTCCTGCTTAGTCCTTCGGGTCAAAGAATCAAACTTCATGCAAATAGTCAAAGATTTTTGGAGTCGCCCGTCAATGGTTCTCCCTTCTATATCCTGGGAGGAAAAAAAAAACTTAGAAGGGTAAAGGGTGATCTAAAACAATGGGCAAAAACCCCATTCAACCCTAATACAGAAAGAAAAGAGCATAAAAGTCTCTCTCGCTCTATCACCTCTATATGGGAGTACGCTATTATCACATAGGAGATTTTAGATCAAGAGGCTCATTTGCAACAACGCTATCATAAGGCCCGTTCTTATTTACAAGAAGAACATCGGAGATTAAAATCTCAAATTTGTTCAAATTGTGACAGAATCGCCTTTTCCACAAATGTAAACAATCAAGTCGTGAAAAAAGTTTCAACATTTCTCGAGATTAAGAGATAACGTCACCTTCATGATTTTGAAGATTATTAAAAATGTTCTTTCTCTCACTTTCAAAATTGTATAGTGAGGATAAGGGACTATACATCATTCCTTCGCAATTTCTCCCTCGTATGAATGAGATCCTGAGGCCAAAGCTCAAAGACGGTTAAAAGGCCCTCTTTGATATGGATCCTGGGAGCAGGCCCTGCCGATGGCTTCTCAACAAAGTTCCTCTTCAAGTCCGTTGGCCGATTGTTGAAAAGATTTATCAAAATGGTTCGTAAGTCTCCAAAATGCTCGTAAAATAGAGGAACACAACTCGCTTTTCTAGCCCTAATACCAAAGGAAAAAGGGGGCTACTAATTTCTGCAGATTCTTGCCCATTTCTCTTATAACATCAAAAGATTATCACTAAAGATGTGTAAATAGACCTGGTTCATTCTTCCCAAATAATTCCTGAGAATCAAGGAGGCTTCATTCAAGGAAGGCAAATCGTGGATACCTCACCCTTGTTCAAGAAGCAAATCCACTCAAGTCTTCTTCGAAAAGAACAAGGTATGGTGATTAAACTGATTTAGCAAATGCCTTTGATCAAAATCATAGCTTAAAGTAATGAGCAAATTTGGTTTTGAGCAAATTTCATCAAATGGATCCGGCATGCATCTCGAGCGCCATGGATCGCTCCCTCCTTCTTGTAAATGGAAGAGCCACCGAGTTCCTTCTTCAAAGCTTCACGAGGGCTAAGGTGTGGGGTGCCCACTTTCCCGCTTGTCATCCAAGCCTTGTCCCGCCACTGCTAGGACAAAAAGATGCAAGATCAAGATATCAATCTGACCATGTATCAGTAAGAGGGGTAAAAAATATAAACCACGCCCTATTTGTGGACGACACACTGCCTGGGAGTCGCCTCTCCTCCGCCTCTAAATTTAAAGTGCTGATGATTTCAAAGAAGTCTCCGTGCCGTGGTAAATAAGAACAAATGCTATATTCACACTGAACACTACTGCATTTCTCTCATGAGGACATCTAGATGTTTGGGTTTTGGTCGCTCCTCCAATTGGATCTCCTTAAACATTAGTTCTTCCTGCTTTTTCATAAGAAATTCACAAGCAAAGACCGGCTCCCCACTGAAAAATTCAAGTTCAGGATCCAAGCTCGGGGTTTCTCCCTGCTCAACACCGTTGGTAAATCGTCTCACAAATCCGTGCTCTCCGGCCTTCCCCTATTTCAATTGGCCAGGCTTCTCGTCCGCATGTATTTTAAAAAATGGAAGAATTCATATGAGGTTTTTTGGAAGGGAGGTAAATTAATGAGGGAAACAAGATTCCCCTCATCAAATGGGAAACCATCTCCAAGCCTCGAGGGAGGGCTGTTTGACTTCAAAATCTCTCACAAGAAACGTGGCCATATGTGCCAAGATTAGTTTGAGTGGATCATTGCTCTGGAAGACTGGCCGTCCAATTGGCTTTCCGGAAAAAGTATTTCAGGTCCTCATTCCTCCCGTTAGACAATGTAATCCATGTTCCCTATTCTGCCTTTTCCTCAAACCGTATTTCAAAGTCAGCTTCTCCCTTTGATCAATGCACACTCATATTGATTCCCAGGAAATGGCAAAAAGATCAATATCCACATAAAAATTATGAATGAATGACCACTGAAGACAAGAGGCTCCATTAGGAGTGCCGTTGCCGGATAGATAGAGAGTGACCGTGTCTACCAGGGGATATTTCCTTTGGAAAGACTCGCCAAGGTGGTGGAAACGAATTGAGGTGCCGACTCACCCGACACTGGGCTGGTCCACGCTCATGCTGGACCTCGCTCCATGGCTCTCGCACCTCCACACGCACAGAGGAAAAAGTAAGATGAAAGGTCAGCTCGAATGCCAAGGTTACACTGCCTCCATGGGATATCACAAGTCGAAAGAGGCTCACGTCTCCCCCGACCCTCGTCTCATAAAAATCGCGTTTCCCTTCATGGCCCAAAGTTGACTTCTTTGCTTGGCTCCTCGGCCACGGAAAGATCCTTACGATGACATCTTGCAGAGAAAAGGGTTCTATGGTCCTCCACCTGCTCGTGCAATGAAAATAAGCCGAGATCAACAGCCCATCTAGTCCTCGAATGCAAGTTCTCTGCGTATCTCGTCCTCCTTCATTCACAATTTGGATCCCAACTTTTGCTACCTCTGCTCCACCTGCTGATCTTTTCCAATCGCAAATCGACATCCTCGGCCCCCTTCTAAAAATCAGCTTATTAAATCGCATAATGTCCTTCCAAAGGTTATTTGCTGCGATCCTGCCAGAACGAAACAAACGAAGAATCTTTAGAAATTTTAAATGTAATCACAAGGTCTTAGAAATCAAGATTAAATGTCATCTAAAGGAGTGTTTCTGACTGATATAAAAGACGATTCCAATCTCACCAAACAGATATTGCTTGGGAGCTTCCCTTGACTTGCAATTTCAACCGTGCCAGCTAGAAACGTCCCTCCTCTCAAAGACCGCAACAAGGAAACTGGTCGACCTTCAAGACTGGCTAATTCACATTCAAGGCACTCTCTATTTTTTGATAAAAGAAAGGGAAATCCGAGCAAAGTCAGGCTGGAGGTGTTGTTGTAAGTCCAATTTGGGGAAAAAATTCATTCCTTTGTTTTGGGGGCTTGGATTCTCATCCAAATAAGCTCAAGCTGCTTTGGCCCTACCAAGGCCTCAAGATCCTCAAAGATTTAAATATAAGAGAAGAAATGTTTAGGATTCCCGCATCATTATAAACGGCAATGGTTTCAACTCCCCACCTCGGATCTCATAAAGGCCGATATCCGGCATCAGAAGGTAGAAAACGATTTCTGTTGAATTACTATCATGTGTTGAGAACTCACAAATTGTGCGACATTGGCCAAATAAAGCTACCCTCCTTCGCCGGGAAGTCAAGATGAAAGATGAAGAAGAATCTTGGAACCTATCCCTTAAGTCAGTCTGCTGCCATGTTTTACCGTTGGCTCTTAAATAAATTTGTTTGTATTTCCCAAGTTAGGGGAAAATCAAATAGAAGTTTTAGATAGCCTATCATGGAAGAAATTTGCATGCTTCGCCGCATTTTCAATATTAGGCAAGTGAGATGCTTCAGATTTAGACATCCTCAATGTAACCGTATTTCCGCATTTAGGCCAAGATGAATATTAATACCACATAACCGTTTCTGTCAAAAAAAAAAAAAAAACACCTTTTTTTTGAAAAATTTGGATGGTGAAATGTTGCCATTACCGGTGAATGGAGCGTGCACGAAAGCACTATTTCCGACGCATTGAAGTTTCGTTGCATCATTGTATATATCGGTTTGGTCATTGTACATAGTTCGGTGAGTAACTCATTGTAAATGTGTAAGTCATATTTTGACTCCATGCCCAAGGTGAAAGGCACTAATCTGTGGTTCTTAGTGTTCTTTTCCAAAGAAACACTATCCCCGAGTGGAAACATATGTTGTGGCTAGTTTTTAAATTTCTTGTATATTGTACACGGGGAGTTGTATAATTCGAAAAATAAAATAAAAAAAATATTTACAAAATGAAATTTGAAAAAAAACTACTAAGTGGTATTTGAATTTAATGTGTGAGATAGCGAGACCACTTTGGCTCGTTGGGTTAAAAGACAAGAAATTTTCTTCTTGGATGTCGCCAATTTAAAATCATTCCCACGATGGAATGTGAGCCAGAGTCACAAAGTAATCGGAGGTTAACCCGGCGGGGGTGCCTCCATTTTGGAATCTTTGACCCCCACTTTGGTTGACCGAGAATGAGTGGTCCAAATCATCTACGGGGGAGCTGCTGCGTAATCGAGCACCTGTATGGCGGGAGTCCCCTGTAGTGATGACAAGCGACGACAAGCGACGAACCCCACAATGCCAACAAGTGAGCCAGTCACCTTTGACATCATCCTCCACATCATGTCCAACTATATTGTCAATCACTTCACCATTTAATTCGTTTTCATATGATTTTGTCTCGCTCATTCATTTACTTTCACTATAAAAGGGATGTGTGTCCTCATTTTGCGTCCACATTTTCCTCCCAAACTACTAAAGTCTTCCAATTTTTCATACCGATGTCCAAATCGGCAACCACTTCGACAAAACCGGAGTAAGCCATGTAACTATTCTTGTAAAATTGTTCAAAAGTATGAAGAAAGTTGTCATTGACGGAGTCTTCCACTCATATCCCACTAATGGATAAAGAAACATCCATTGTATATATTATACTGTATAGTAGACCACCCTCTCTTTTATCGAGCATGTTGTCCTAAACTAAGCAAGGTCCCCAATTTACTACGCTTTGATTAAGTCTAGAGTCTTGTCGAGTGTTTGTTCCATAGACCTACCTATTTCCAAAGTTTATCCATTGGTTGGTTTCCGCCATGTACCCTTAGAAATGCTTTTTTCATGAAACAATTGGGGGGAAAATGTCTTCCAAGTGTCAACTTAGTTGATAAGGAAATCATTTTGCTATCCATTTGCGAGTCACATGTGAGTTTCACTGATGAATCCCTCTCTTCATATTTTCAAGAATTGTCAGGGGGCCTAAGGTTACCCAAATTGTATTTTATCTCATGTCCGAAAAGGGAAAAGGTTCTCCCTTGGAGTTAGACAATTTTCCTTTAAGTACCTTTGTTGAAGATGTACGACCAATTCTTCAAATTTTGGCCATAATCCTAGTGGCGAAAGATTCCATGGTGGTAGATATGTCAATCTTGGGAGTGTTTGCTTTAATGATGAAGCACGGAGTAGTTTTGGATATTCCCACTTATCGGAGAATGCTATCAATAATCGGTTTATGAGTTTGTCAATCACTGGAAGTTTCGGGGTTTCATTCTTTTTTCACCTATTTGTTTCTTTACATTAATGTGGATAACTTTAGTCGGGTTTGGGTTGAATATCGTTGATGTGAATAAAAACAAATAGTCGGTGGTCTTTTGGAAAGACACTGGTGAGAAAAGGAGGTGGGAAATGAAGGACTATTTGAATTTACCTCTCTTTCCTTCCTATTGTATATGCAATTTTAAATGGAGTGTCTGCACCAAGATTATTTCATGGAGCTCGAGTCCTTTTTTGAAGTTAAGTAAAGTTGTGAGATATGGATATTAGTTTGCTCATGAAGACCATAATGAAATTAGATTATTTGGAAGCTGATATAAGAGCCCCTTTTAGATTACTTTGTATTTGTTCTTTATGAGGTTGTTTTCCTTGGAGTTCATCGAGACAAGGTCTTAATGTTGACAAGGTCCATTTTGTACCCGGTGAAGAAAGGTCATACATGTTTAAACTACCTAGGACAATAGGGCCATTCATTGTGAACACTGACAGGCCTTGGAAGAAACTCACAAAATCTTGACGGACATGCATTTATATTTGGAGAAGAAATGGGCTTATGACCCATACCATGTGATTTAAAACCGTAGAGTGGAGAATGGATATTCTCCATTTGTTCATGAATCAAGGCCAAAGATCGAGAAGCTAGAAAATGGAGGACAAACTTCTATGTCACGAGCAGATGGATGTGGAAACCCCTCACCCTACTGAGAAGGGACTAAAATGGGGGAAGGGAGAAATTAAATGATTTGGAGAGTGATATAGGAAGTGAATCTAAGAAGGCAAAGGCCATGGAGGAGGGAAGTTCTTCAGCATTGCTGCATATTCCTTGAAATTGGGAGATATCTCTTGCACTCCCTCATCTCCTCTTCTAGAGGGTACAAGTCATGACTCTCTGTCAAACATTAAGCAAGTTTTCTCACATATTGAAGAAAGAAATAAAAGGATAAGATAAAACATTGAGTCTCGGTCTAAAGGCTCAAATTTCCCTTAAGTAGACAAGAATATTGATGGAAATGGACTTAGAAAAGGACCATCTAAAGATAGCTTTTTATCATCCTTTAGTTATGAATGTGACTTCTACTACCTCTTTCAAAATTTTTAACTTAACGGTGGATGCTAAGAAAATTCCTCTTCACGATAAGATTAATTTACATATGCAAAAAAGACAATTAATATTTATTGATTTAATTAAGACTACTGCAACTATTGCTAAAGTTGAAAACATGTTAACTAAAGTGAGAAAATAGCCAAAAAAAGCAAAACTCAAGAGCTTATTCCACACAAAATGAGGAATTGAAAAAAATAATTGTTAAAGTTGGTGTTGATCACGAAAGACAGAGATCAACAATTCAGAATTTTACATTAACTAGATACGAAAATTAAAGTTTGAAGAAGAAGCTTAAGCTTCCAACGGGTTGAGCATCCTATGGCTACCAGAGTAGCCCAAGTGGAGATAGAGAAAGAGCATTTGTTACAAGATCTGTCGCCAAGGATCAAGAAATAGCTAAAGCGAGGAGATAGGTGAGATATTGCGAGAAAGAATAGATTCTCATGTTTGTACAATGGTTATTCCATCAAATTTAGAAGACCACTGTTTCCCAATTAACTCAAGTCTCAACTCGGTTAAAGTTGGCGAGAAATTGATTTAAAGAAACCTTGTAGGGATTTGGAAGGAGCTTATAAAGTGCTCAAGGTTACGAGAGAATGAGTTACATATGACCAAGGATAATGCGAGAAAAGTATGGGAATTTGTCGAGAATGCCTACTAGGAGATCAAGAGAGCTCGAAACAAAAAGTGAAGGGAAATATGTCCCTTATACAAGCCAAGGAGATTATTTGGAATGTCATAATTGATGTTGTTAAGAACATATGGGATTTATTGATCATTTTGGGGAAGAAAAGAGTATTGTGAGAGACCTGGAAAATGTCGTATTTTCAAATAAAGAGAAGTTGCAAAACAGGGCCTCATATGCCAAGATATTGATTGATTTTATTAATTATAAAAACTGCTCAAGAATTGAAGGACTTGAATTGAAGACATGACTCGATGTGTGTTGGAGTTTAACAATATGATCATGGAGAATTCACACAAGAAGACTACAAAAGAAAAAGCTAAAGGAACTCAAAGAAGCAATGTTAAGATTTAATGTGTTATTTGATAAAAGAACCAGAGTTGGTTTTCCATCTGTTGGGATCGGCAAGAAATCTTCTCCCCGGGAGACATTTGAAACATTGTTAGTAGAGGCATAGAGTAAAATTGGAAACACACATGAAAAAAAATTTCTATCTGAAGGGAGCCACTATTGTGAATTTCTGCATAAAGACTTTCAACTATTATGGACGATGAAAACCTTATTTTGGGAAAGGCCCTCATATTCCCGGGATCACATATTTCAAAATGGCTCATGTCGAGCTTGCTAATTATCGCGACTTTGAATGTAGACTTGTGTAGAAAATGCAAGGAATGGATGTCTATGCAATCTAATGATGCGGATGCGGGAACTTCTTCCATTCCGGGATCTCGGGCCATTTGCCACCTCATGATGAAATGATGCTTCAAATTTACTTTACTTTTTTTTATCGCATATATTTTATTTTTCTACTTTTTATTGTAATGATCGAAGAAAACAATTTTTGGGAAGTTGACGAGTTCCATATATTTCCATTTTGTAATAATGCATTTAAGACTTTTTTCAAGAAATAAATGGGGTTCCAAACATTGGGCCTCGAAGTTTTTGGCAATTTTTTACTTTGTCTTTATTAAATTAATAAAGCTTTTCGGAGGGAATTTTCCGAATAAGCGATGAATGTGTTGAGATCTTCTTGTTTCATATTTTGTATGTCTCATATGTTGGGATAAAGTAATGAAGTTGTTGGTGTCTAATTTACATCTATGAGTTAGAGTAAATTTCCTTAATAATGTGCTCCTTTATTTTGAAATCATTTCTTTCAACCATTTTCTTCTAAAACCAAAGATAATAGTTTTCATGTGATTTACAACATATTGTTAATGGTTTTGCATACCATTTCATCTTCTCCTGTTGATGCATATTTATCATTTAAATTCACTTTGAAGATTTGTGTTATTAGTAAAGATTAAAGGGTTTAAGATATAAATATAGGGTTACAATATGAAGGGACAGAAAATTAATTTTATTTTCAAGTGACGAGTGAATGTGTGAGGCACGATTTCCTTACTGACTAGAGATTGTCTCCCAAGGAACAACAATGTGGAAGAGTGACTTCAAATCCAAGGAGGGCCTTTTCTAATTGTTGTTCATGCCTTTCGAGGTTGACGAATTCTCCCACAACCTTAATGAGGCTAATGCACGACATCTTGCGACCCTTCACCAACTCATTTTTGGTGGTGTGTTTGGATGACAACATGATATTTAGCCAGAGTTAGGAAGAGCACCTCCTCCATATTCGACAAGTCCTCCAAACTCTCCAGATAACACAAGATGTGTTCCGAGTTTGGAGAAATGCACTTTTGGTATGACCTAGGTTCAATATATGGGGTACATCATTGATGAGTAGGGTGTGCATGTGGACCCAACCAAGATAAAAGTCATTCGGGATTTTCCATCCCCAATCACTCTAACAAAGCTCCGCAACTTTTTAGGTCTTGCCAATTTCTACAGTAGGTTTGTGTTGGGGTTCTCTCATATCACTCGGCCTTTGATTCAAGTCACCAAGGGTGGAGCGAAAAGAATTGAATCTCAACAAGAAATGAGTTTTCCAATTTGAAGCATTTCCTTTGTTCACACACAAATTATCACATTACCGAGACCTACAACAACCATTTGAGATCGAGGCGGATGCTTTCGACTATGCTATTGGTGTATTTCTTAGTCAACGGGGGCATCCAATGGCATATGAAGTGAGACACTTTCGGACACAATACTGAAAGTATCCCACTTATGAGAAAGAGAAGTATTCCATTGTGTAGGCCTACCGAAAATGGAAGAATTATATTACTGGGAAGGAAACGGTCATCCACATAGACCACCAGGCCCACTGCGGTTCATACGGATACTGAGGAAATTACGGAATGATCGCCATAAGAAATGGTCCACGTACACACACAATTCCACTTCAACATTAAGTACAAGAAGAGAAACACCAATAATATTGTAGACTACCTTAGCCAGACCACCAATCATGGTGCGACCACTACGCTTGACTCTTGTGGGAACAGAGACTTCAAAGTGGCCACATCACGTACGAGAACGATTCGAATTCGACAACAGATAACAAACACTCTGGAAGGAAAGCAAGTTCCAAATTTTCACCTCCAAGATACATTGTTATGTCACCTAGGACACCTATGTGTTCCTTCAAGTTAGCGTGCCAAGATTATTTTGGAGGTTCATTTTAGATCGGCTTCGTTGGACACTTCGGAGTAGAGAAAACAATGGTAATGCTACAAAAAGTTTCTTTTTTTGGATGAAAATTCGAAAGGATGTTGGGAAGTACATTGGATCTGCTTATGCTTGCGCCATTTCCAAAGCCGACCATCAAGAAGTAAGGCCCTATATACTCCTTTGCCTACTCCTAGTATACCTTGGGAATCCATCTCCATGGATTACATATCGGGCATCCCTTCGACTAAGCATGGAAATGACTCGGTTTTCATGGTCATTTAATGATTCTCGAACTTTGGCCATTACGGCAGCCTACAAGAAGAGTATCACGATGGAAGCCTACTGCTAAGCTCTTCTTTGAGCAGGTGTGGGTACACTTTGGGATCCCACAATCCATTATCTCATACGGGGACAACAAGTTCTTGAGTACATTTTGGTCGAGTCTTTAGTCGATGTTGGATACCAAGCTCACTAAGTCCAAGACTTTCCACCCTCAAATTGATGTCTAAACAGAGGTCATCAATAGGATGATCATACACATTTTGCGCATGTACAACTTGAATCATCCTCACACATGGGACAAAATCCTCCCCTATGTTTAGCACGGCTACAAAAGAGCTCTCCATAGCTCAATTATCCACATCCCCCTTTCAGTGGGGTTGGGATTCCAGCTACTATGTCCCATTTATGTGGCCATACCATTTGTAGATACTCGGGAATATTCGTCCCATGTCCAATCACGAAACCAACGGGGCTAAATTCTTCATTGAGCAAATCCAACACATCTTCCAACAGTCCATGACTATATTGGAAAAGAAAATGCTAAGTACAAATAGTGACATGATCGACTTTGGGTGCCACAAAAGTTCAGGGTGGGCGAAAAAGTATGGCTACATTTGCGAAGGAGCACCTCGTGGGCTCCACTTGTAGCTCCAGCACGCTATGATATGGGCCATACACCATCACGAGGATTTAAGGGATAATGCTTTCGATCTCAACATTCTACCAGTCCCTTGGACTACACCTAGTGTTCAATGTGGATCGACTTTGGCCATACTTTCCACCATTACTAGACACATTCGACATTACGAAGAAGTCACACCAATGGAGTTAAGCCCAGGGCTGCATGGAACATGACACCACTAATCGATCATGCACATGCAGATCAAGAACACTCTACTACGAGAAGATCCAAGTGTAACGGGTTTTCAAAGCTGGCCAACTCATGCACCAAGGCAAGTGGCTCACCGGGGACTAAGTTCAACGAAGTTTCCCCATCTCATGGAGGCACTCAATGAAATGGGGGACAGATTTATTCTAAGAGGGGAGGACAGATCCAAGTGGATATTGGTGGCTACTGCCTATTCCACTTGGACCCCCACCATTGTTTCTTTCATTTTTTCGAGTTTTCCTTAATTGTAGCATAGTTTACTATTTTTTTTGTTTTGCTTTTCGGGTCACGAACTTTTGGAGTTGTTTTGAGGCCCTAAACGATATTTTTTTTGGGAAAATCGGGGTAAAGATAAGTTTTCAACAAATTTTTGCACACTCGAAAGTTATAGTCCTCGTATATATATCTCTAACAAGGTTTTGTGTGCATCAACGTAGATCGTATGCCAAAGTTACGATCTGGGAAGTTGATGTACCAATTTACCCCAAATAGGGCCCATAGTTTTTCACACTTCATCTCTAAGGGTTAGGTTTTTGGATGTTTAGGGTTTTCAATTGTTTCTCAATAATAAATAGGCCTTGCGAGCCTCATTGTAACATAGTTCATAGGAATGTAGGTGCCACATCTCTTCTCGGAGATAAGCTACCATCTCTCGAGCTAGTTTATTTCCATTTTGTTTGTAAGCATATTTCGGTTCTTTTGATATTAATGAAATGAAGTGTTATTTATGATGCATATATGTATTTATCGTTATATATGTATTATGTCGTGTTCATGTCTAAGTTCGAGATCATAATGATAGGAAATGAACCAAATATACAAATGTTGTTGGGTATGTGTTATATTATTTCCACAAATAATTTGCATATGTTGTACGTTGCGTCGGGCGCAACGTGGGGGGTTATAGGAGGGGAAGAAGCCCTCCATTATCGAGGTGGTTTTGCGCGATAGCGCACGGGGTTTGGGATAGCGCCCTGAGATTTTTTGTTTTTGTTTATGCGGACCCAATAATAGTTGGGTAGACCCAAGGATTGAAATGAGACCCAAAGATGGTGGGTGGACCTACCCATGGTTTTGTTCATGGGTTTTGCACATGGTTGTGCACATGATGGTTTTTATGCCCATGGTATTTTATAGATACGAGTGAAGAGAATTATGGTTATGTTCTAATCCAGGGGGTTATGTATTAGGGTTTTATGAATGCTTCGACATGTATATATATGTATTGTAACATTGCAAGGAATATAATGAAAAATTCAATCTAGTAGTCCCCTTTGTTTTGGGATCTAAGGGAAAATATCTAAGTATATTTGTTTTATGTTCTTTCCATTGTATATTTTATGTTTTGAGAATTTTTTTGTAGGGTTAGAACCTACAAATGCATGTATCATGCATTCACACCTCGACTAGGAAATCACACATGAAACTTTTTACTTGCAGATCTTCCCTGCGAAGCTATTGATCCAACCTTCTCCTTTTTTTCCTTATCTTTCCTTTGCTTGTCCTTTGATTTCCTTTGATTTCATTTATTCAAATCCTAGTAAGTCCAAAAATGCTTCAAGAATACTCTAAGTGTGTAAGAGTGTATGAGAGAGAGAATGAAAGGAGAGAATCAAACTGACTAGAAAAAAAGCTATGAATTGATCCCTTCGATGCCTTTTTGTTATTAATGTCTCATTTTTCTTCATTTTCCTTCATTTTTCCTCTAATTTCGCATAGCAATCAAATTTGCGCCTCTTCACCTTCCTTTTCTTCTATTTTTCTATATTTCTCATAATTAAATTCCATTTATTGCTTCTTTTCCTTTGTCGATTTCCATATCCATAAATAAACCAAAATTCATGCCCATTATTATGTTTTCCCAAAAATTCAGACTTGGAATACATGTCTCGTTACCTTGGTCTTATTCTTTTGCCTTTATTATCATTTATTACATGAAAATTTAACCCAAGGTTGTCATACCTTCCACACAAGAATTTGTTTTTTTCTTCAACTTGCTTCCTTCTACCTTCTTGGCCTTGATAGCCTTGAGATCAATGACAACATTATCAATAATAGATTGGTTAAAATATCAACTAGTTGAGGGTAGGAAAATTCTATGGGGAGAAGTAATGACCAGGTATTTTAGAGATGTGGATATCCATCGGTATCATTGGAGATGAATCAAAATTTTTCTACAATACTAAGTAGGTCGTTGATATGATTTAGACCGAGTTAGGGAGACAAACCCTAGATTGCTACTACAATAGTAAATTTTCTCAACACTAGAAACTAAGAAAAAATTAGAGAGCTCTAGTTTTGGATGACAAAACATTTGTAATTATGGAGGTTAATAAAGTTCTAACTAATAGAAAATTTTTTACAATAGACACAAGATAAATGCGAGGCTTATTAAAAAGAGATTGATTTATTAATTCCAGGTTTAATGTTTTATACGAAATGGGTTTACCCTCTTGTTGGGATCATAGTGGCAATTTGATGTCTTTGGATACATATAGAGAATATTTATTTAGAAACAAAGTAGATTTAAACAAATTTTCAAGTGGATGAATGGAATGTTAAAGGGGCTAACAATAGTGGATAATTTGATGGACGATTTTTAAATTCATTCTCAAGAGAAAAATGATATTTTCAACCACTCCAACATACAAAAAATACACTAATTTTGATAATTCCTACGGGAAAATGATGTCATACAACTATCCAACAACGTTTAGATTGGGAGCAATTGTGCTAAATGCCCCCCCTAAATATTTTTGATTCCATCAACAAAATTCAACGAAATAAAGGGACAAGTGAAAGTTATTAGAAATTTTGTAAACTATTTCTATTTTTTATTAGTTTGTTCCTAGAATTTTTTCTTTTGAAAAAGCTGATCTTTTGTAATATTCTTGTACAAAAAATCAAGAAGAACTTGGAGAAAGGTTTCGTATTTTGAGTGCCAAAGTGTATTATTGTATCTACGAGACGATATTGCTACAATTTTTAATCGAGAGATTATTCTTTTAGCTATTGGCAATGCATATCTTCTCTATTGGTTTTCCTTTGTGAATTTACATTTTGTCTTCATCTCTATAATTATTTCAAGTTATATGAGATATCGTTAAGAGGGATAAATTGAGAATAAATTTCCTTAAATTTCTCGCAATGCTATGTTAGACATAGAGATTTATGATAGAATATATTTTCTTTGATCATATATCTAAGTGAATGGTTAGATTATTATTGATAGTTCACATATTTGAAGTTTTTATTCTATTATAAAAACCCCTTTGGAATATTATTCCTCTCAGTTTTCTACATAACATGTCTCAAAGTATTCGATAAATGCAATAATATATATTATTTATTTTCCTTTTCCTTCTATCACCACAATTAATCCAATCATTTATTTTCCTTAGTTGGGAGCTAGTATTTTGACTAGATATTTGAAAGGTATTGTCTTGCAGTCCATAAAACAATAACTAATTTGAATAAGAACCTCTCTTTGAAAAAACGTATTGGTGCCTTGACATAGTTTCCTACAAAAAAAATATCTCAAGGGAAAAAACATCAAATTGGTGTTGTTGCCCGAGGAATGAATGAACAACAATTTTTTCCACAGGATAGCGACTATACCTTTTCCTTGATGGTGAATAAAGGAATTGGGTGGCTAAATTTTTTCACTCGGGAAAAATTCACTAAATGAACTTTGGCATCTCATAGGAAGTTTACAAGGGGTAACCCTAATCATAAAGAAATATCTATCCCCTACGATCTTGAGAGAATGATCAAACACACCAATATTATGAAGAATACAAGAAGCTAGTTCTTTTTTTGCTTCTCATATTGTCTACTTTCTTGAGCATTACGAATAAAATTTCAAGAATCGATTCTGAATTAACTCCTAGAGTGCTTTCTCTCTTTGAAAAAGGTGTCTCCTTCCAAACCATATTTCTCATCGATTAACTTAAAGATCTCGAAGAAAAATCTCCCACATTTGTTGAACTAGAGTCATCTAAAGTAAACTCCTAAAGAGCCCTTTTTCTCATTTTTCACCCATTCTATTCCTCTTCTTGTGTAACAATAACAAGGTAAGAAATTTAAATTATATTAATCTTCTTGCTCTAGAGGCGAGAGCGAGGTTTTCAAGCACGAGTTTCTTAATATCTACAATAAAAAAAAGTGTTTCCATAAATACTAATACATAAAATGGGTTGGAGTAGCTAATTTGGCGGCTCCTAGGGTATGCCCCTTTGAGGCAACTCGCTCAGTGCATGGTTTTCCATAGGGTTATCTAAAAACATTTACCTAAGCATAATGGTGAAGAAGAAATCATTGCGGATGAGCACTTGATTTCTTTCTTAAATTTTGATGATACTTTGATATTAAGCACGATGATTTGTATAAGGCTTTTTGTGCAATATATCAAAGGGGAGGTTATAAAATGATTCAAGGAATTACGAGGTAATTCCATTCATTCATGGAAATATTTAACAATTGCATTCGTTAAAAGGCGGGTGAGAAAAAATGATGACCTTTATTATCTCATAGACTTTGGCTCTATGAAGAGGAAAGTTGGAGAAAATATTCTTGACTTTATCGAGAGGTTTAATAAGTTAGATAACAAAATTCCTCTTGATATTAAGCCTTCTCTTATAGCTACAAAATTTTCTTTTTCTATTGCTTTTGATCGAGGGTTTTTGTTAATGCTAAGAGAGAAAATTGAAAACACTATTTGATATCGTAGGATGATGTAATCTAGGTTGAAGCCAACTTATAAGCCTCGAAGAAAGTTACAAATGAAGGTAGATGGAAAGAAAAGAAAAAGAAAAGAATAGGAATTAGTCCCTTTAGGGGTAATTAAATAAGAGAATGATCAAAAGATGGAGGAAATAAAAAGAATGATCGGGAATCTATTTAATAAAATAGACAAGATGGAGTTAGAAGATATAAAATCTCCTAGGAAAGGTCGAGAACTTACAAATAGACCACCTAACCAATTTAAAATACCTTTTAATCCTCAAATTTTGTAGAGAGAAAGAAGGAATATTGATTGAATCCTATTTAGAATCCTTTAGTTATTGAGCGAATAGGTTGAAGAGGATCCTCAACAATTATTAGAAGAAATAATTTTTTTTGGAAGGTCGAAGTTTCTCAAAATTGTGATGCATAGGAAAGTTCTCATCGATATGAGATACACGATTTTATCCTTCATAACTATAATTTGGACATATGGGAATCTCATAACTTGATTCCTAAGACTATAATGGAAGAGTTAAAGTTGTACATTATAAGGTCATATCATGACCTCTATTCATTAATTCAAGAAAGGTTAAGTGCATTGGCTTAATGTGCATGTTAGGGCCCTATATTACTAGTGTATTCCATTATTGTTGTCGGTGTAGCCCCATTATTGCTATTGTTGTACCCATGTAGTCTCCATATTGTTATTATTGTGCCCCATAATAGCCCACTATTGTTATTTTTGTGCCCATACATTATTATTGTTGGGTCGGGTTAGGATTATATTGACCCCATGGACTCCTATATATAGAAAGGAGGTTTTGTTATTTATGTAATCCAATAATTGTTCATTTATGTAATGTAAAAGGAGGTTTTCCCTCAAAGTGGTTGATTTCTAAGCGTTGATATCAATTTTTCTTCTATTTTTGGGAGCTCGCTTTCATAACATTTGGTATCGAAAGATTTGGATTCTGGGAGTTTTGCTTGCTTCAAACAAGTCATCATGGAATTTTCGCTATAATTTTTTTCTACGGTCAAGGTTCGAGCTGAGCAAAAACCCATTTGCGAGAAATAATCGGAAACTTTGTGTAAAAAATTTGAGATCTTGGTTCGCGATTATTTCGAGAGATATAATACGTGGAAGTTAGCATTTTTGTGGCTCCCAAATTTCATCTCAAAGAGGGTGACCTTGGTAAATAGTGATAACTATCTCTATGTGCATCGGATTGGAATTCGTAGAAAAAGTGGCTGAATGTACATAGACTATAGTTTCATGTGTATAGATTTTAGAGCTGAAGGAGGAAACAATGACACGTGGAATTCCATACAAGTTCTCTCTCATTGAACGATCCATAATTAGGTCATTATGAGAGATTGGGCACAACTTTGCCTTGAAGAATCCAAATCTGGGTCGGACTTGTGGAATTGGAAAGAAGATTCGGAGGCCTACTAAAAGACGGAAGATAAAATCTGAGGATCCAAAATTATAGAGATCCATATCGGTTTCAATCTAGAGCTCCTTAAAAAGCAAGAAAAATGTGTGTGTGTGTTTTTTTTAAATTGCATAAGTCTTGTTTGAAAAATAAGTTTTGAAGCGATTCCAAGGGCATATTGAAGCGTATATATCAATAATGGGTTCCAAATTCCCCTAAAAATAATTCAACACCCATTAAGCCCTCGAGAGGCTCTACTATGACTCATGATGAGGAAGAAGTGAGAACATTACATATCAAAATTACAAGACCAAGTGCAACAAATATCGCTTTCACAAAAATTAACAAAAAATGAAATTGAAAGTTTGAAGAAAGGGATAAAAGCTAAGGTGGATGGTTTGAAGAAAGGCATGGAAGATAAGATGGATGGTTTGAAGAATGGCATGGAAGCTAAGTTGGATGGCGTGGGAAAGCCAAGATGGATGGTATAAGAGGCAACATAAAAAGCTAAGATGGATGGTTTGAAGAAAGGCGTGGAAGCTAAGGTGGATGGTTTGAAGAAAGGAATGGAAGCTAATATGGATGGTTTGAAGAATGGCATGGAATATAATATGGATGGCATGGAAGCTAAGATGGATTGTATGAAGGAAACATGGAAGACTTAAAGAAAGACATGGAAGGTTTGGCAAAGTTGCTATACAGAGCTTCTAATGGTGAAAAGGTAGTAGAGGAAACTCATGATGAGAACAAAAGAAATGTTCATCATGATTTTGTAGACTCTAATATTGGATTTAAGACCCGCCATATTCCAAATATAGATATGAGGAAGTTTGATGGCAAGGATCGGAGTAACTTGGATGCTCACAAATGGAGCAATACTTTGAGCTCCATAATACACAAAACACGAAAAAGGTACACATTGAAAGCTTTATATTTAGAACAAAAATCAGCTTTGTATGGTATCAATGGCTTTGTTCTAAGCAAACCACCGGTCACTTGGTCAATTTTTACGGAGGAAATGATAGCATAATACAAAGAAGAAAACCTTCTTTAGCGATTGATAAATCTCAAATAAAAGGGTTCAATGATGGAGCACATTGAGGACTTCCAAAAATTGAATATAATGGTAAATAATATTCCGGAGGAACATAGGATTTGATGTATTCATAGGGATTCTAAAGGTTAACACTCAACATGAGGTTTTCCTTTGGGAACCCGATACATTGGAGAAGGCATTCGGGTTGGGAAAGACAAATTAGAAAGAAAAATTATGGTGACAAAGGAAGCCTACCACTCACAGACTACAAATATGGAAGTGTTGCTACTCCTAGACTTCCACAAACTACAAGGTTTACACCACAACAATTGGAAGAAAAAAGAGAAAAAGGGCTTTTCTATAGTTGGGATAGAAAATACACTAAAGGTAATAAGTGTGTTGAGAAGAAATTATTTTACATAGATTGTGAAGAGGAGGAAGAAAAAGGACTTAAAAAGAAGAGGATATACACACCGAGAATCAACCCTAGAGGAAGAAGAAACTAATCAGACCATATCTCTCGTAATGCATTGGCAAGAATTAACACTCCTCAAGCTCTCAAGATAGAAGGACGTATCAAGAAGAAAAAATGTAATACTGCTTATTGATTGGTAGTACCCATAATTTTATTCACTTTTTAAAGTAGCCAAGGAATTGAGTTGCTTCTTATACCCGACGCAGTGTCAAGTGATGGTGGAAAATGGAGGAACTATAAATTGCTCGGAAAGTGCCATAATATCAAGCTAACCATGGGGGAATATGTATTTAATAGTCTAATGCTTTCAATTCCAATGGGTGGTGCGATGTTTAGTACATAGAAGATATAATGGTTACTATATTTGGGGACGATAGATTTTAATTTTCAAGAAATTTTCTTGAAATTTTCTTCGGAAGGAAAGGAAGTTGAATTACGAGGTATCACAGAAGAATTCGGGAAAGATAATAAGCTCTAATGTCATGACAAAGCTTACGAAGAAAGAACAATGAGGCGTCATTGCACAATTATGCTCACTAGAAGTTCCAACATCAAAATCATCTATTTCTCTAGATATCCAAAAAGTCTTGGACAATCATTCCAAGGTGTTTGAAACTCCCGAAAAGGACTCCCACCTATTCATGATCATGATCATGCTATTCATTTGATTCTAGGAAGTGTTCCTCCAAACATCAGGGCCTTCTGAAATATCCTTATGTCCAAAAGAGCGAAATTGAACGTATGATTGCAAAAATGCTAGAGGTTGGTAAATTCAACCTAGTCAAAGTTCTTTCTCTATCTCGAGTGAAATGCTAGCACCTGAGAAGAATGGATCATGTGCTGCGTGTTAAGCAGAGATTATCGGAGCTCAATAGGCTCACTATTAAAGATGAAATTTCCCATTATTTGTGCATTGGTGAATTATTGGTTGAATTCCATGGAGCAATTTATTTCACCAAGTTGGATCTTCATTCGGGATATGATCAAATTAGAATGAAGACTAAAGACATTTCGAAAAAAACATTTCTAACTCATGAGGGTCATTATTAATGTTTTGTCATGTGCCTTTTGGCCTTACGATGCACCTTCTACATTTTCAAAGGGTTTGATGAATTCCATTTTCAAACCCTTCCTCGGAAAATTTGTGTTAATATTTTTTGATGATATACTAATCTCACAATGGGCCCTTGGAAGGATCATGTTCAACATGTTGGCAGGGTGCTCGAGCTATTGGAGGAGAAAAAAATTATATGCAAAAACCTCCAAAGTGCTGCTTTGGAGTACGAGAGATGGAATATCTCGGTCATATTGTATCTCGTGAGGGTGTTAAGGTAGACCCTGACAAAATTAAAGCCATTAAGGAACGGAAAGTCCCAACAACCATCAAAGCGAGTTGCGAGGATTTCTAAGGTTAACGAGGGCATTATCGCAAGTTTGTTAAAGAAATTATGGGGAGAATAACATCACCTCTAACAAACATTATTGAAGAAATATGCATTTTCTTGGACTCCTGGAAGCTAGCTAAGGCCTTTGAACATGTGAAAGAGGCAATGTTCCAAGCACGATCTTAGCTACTCCAAACTTAGCAAAAACCTTTTATTGTGGAATGTGATGCCTCGGGGAAATGGAATTGGTGCTTTGTTTTAATGCAAGAAGGAGAAGACCCATTTATTTTGAAAGTTGTACAATAAAAGGAAAGTATTCTACGAGAAAGCTATTTGTAGAGAAGGAAATGTTGGAAATACTACATGCACTTAAAGAAATAGGCGACCTTACACAATGGGAAGACACTTCAGAGGTAAAGACGATCATGATAGTCTTAAATAATTTTTGGAACAAATACTATCTTGAGGAGAAGAGAAACAAAAATGGGTCACAAAATATGTTGGGTTATGACTTTGAAATCATCTACAAAAAAGGGAATCTAAATGTTGTTGCGAGATGCACTCTCGAAAAGGATAAGGATGTGGAAGCATTGATTTGTGCCATTTACTATTATCGAACAATATTGGATAGCAGAAGCAAGGGAGGAATGGAAGAATGATGAAGAACTATGGACACTCATTTCAAAATTTGCAACAAGATCCCGAGTACATTTGATCCATTTAGTTGGAAAAATGATTCCTTATGGTACAAATATCACTTATACATTTGTAAGAATTCCCAACTAAAACCGCAAAGGTCTCTTTTGGAATTTTATCGCGGGTTTACCTAAGTGCGAGGAAGGAAAGAGTGTCATCATGGTGGTAGTTGATATACTTACGAAGTATGCACACTTTTGTGCATTATATCATCCATTTACAATGAGTACAAATTCTCTACTGCATTTATGGAAACAATTAAAAATCTACATGGAAAGCCCAAAGATTATTATAAGCGATGAGATCCCATTTTCACCGGAAAATTTTGGACGAAAGTATTTTATTTTTTGGGTACTCAACTAGCTCATAGTTCATCTTATCATACTCAATCCGATGGGAAAACTAAGATAGTGAACAAATTTTGGAAGGATATCTTCGTTGTTTAATGTCGATAAACCAAACACAATGAATTCGATCGGTTACCTCATTTTGAATGGTGGTATAACACTTCCTTCCACAACGGAAACAAAATGACCCCATTTATGGCACTTTATGGATATCATCTGTCATCCATTACATAATATTTAAGAGAAAATTCTAAGTTTCAAGTAGTGGAAGATCACATCGAGCATCAACGACAAGTTCTCCAACTCTTAAGGATAACCTAAATTTGGCACGAGAATCGGAATGGCGTATTGACATATCAACATCGTAGCGAGAGAAGTTTTGATGTAGGCGGCGGGTATTTTTTTTACGACTACAACCATACAAAAAAATGTCCATCAAGCAAGCTAATAAGGATAATAAATTATCTCCAAAGTACTATGGTACTTACAAGGTCTTGCAAAAGATTGGTACTATGGAATACAAATTGGAGCTTCATGCATCTTCTCGAGTGCACCCAATTTTCCATGTTTCATGCTTAAAAAGAAGGTTATAGGCGACAAACTTTCGATTCAAACAATATTTCCCTAACTTGATGAGGAAGGAAAAATCATATTGGAACTCGAAGCCGGTCATGGAAACAAAGAACCCCACGGCTAACGATCGATCGATTTCGGTATATCTCATCGAGTGGAAGAACACCCTAAATATTTCACATGGGAGGATGAGAATTTTATACGAAGCGTCCAAGACTACTCAAAAGCGTTGAGGAAAACACTTTTATGAAGGAGAGGAGCATGTTAGGGCCCTATATTACTAGTGTATTCCCTTATTGTTATTATTGTAGGCCCCCTTATAATTATCGATGTACCCTTGTAGTTCCCATATTGTTATTGTGCCCCATCATAGCCCACCTATTTTTATTGTTGTGCCCTTACATTATTATTGTTATCTCGGCTAGGATTATATTGTGACCCCATGGACTCCTATATATAGAAAGGAGGTTTTGTCATTTGTCATCCGAGAATTGTTCATTTATGTAATGTAAAGGAGGTTTCCCCCTCAGTGGTGATTTCTAAGGCGTTGATCTAACTTTTCTTCTATTTTTGGAGTTGGTTTCATAACAAATCAAATATATGGTTGAGTCTTTGGCAAAAATTCCTACGAAAAACATGGTCATGCATGTGGTGACACTTACATTCAAACTAAGTTTTAGATGCTTCATTCTAGGTCACAGGTGTGAAGTGGGTGGTTTCCTTGACTAGGCATGACCTATGCAACAATTATAATATTTGGTAGAGAGAAGTGGTTATACATAGAATCCAAGTTTTCCTTTAATTTTAGTGATGCCAAGCATCCTAAAAACTTCCTTATATTTTTTTGACAAATATTTGGGTTGTTATGTATTATTTTTACATTCTAAGTTTGATCCTTCAATTGTTGTAAGAGATTTGTTAATACTATATAATCTTTACTTGAGATAAGGTGTGGAAATTATATATTGATGGGGCTTCTTCAAAGAAGGTTTAGGAGTTGGAGTTTTATTAGTTTCACCTTCAAAGAAGTCGACTCTACACATCCTACGAAGCTATATTTCGAACTAACCAATAATGTAGTTGAATATGAGCCTTCATAATGTGGCTTGAAGGTAGGTAGAAAGCTCAAGAGATCTAATCTTGCATTCTTTGGTAGGATTTAGAGTTGGTAATCAAGAAAAGAGAGAAACCTTTGTCGGACCAAGTATCCAAGGATAAGATCTTATAAAAATGGGGTATGGGATATCATTGAAAATTTGTTCCAAGATTTTAATATAAATACCATTCCAAGAGAAGAAAATCATCTAGCATATGCTTTGGTTGCATCATCTAGGACCTTCAAAATACCAAACATTACTCAATTGCAATATCAAGTGGAGTACGAACACATCCATCTATTCTTGATAATGTCAAATATTGGAATATTTTTAGGATGATCAACAAATCGGGATATTTATGGAGGTCATATATGAATTTTATACCACTTATATTGATAAAGAATAAAACTTCCTGTTCACAAACAAAATTGCGGGATACTATTGTTGATCATAGAATTGTACAATTAAAAAACAATTTTATTTCTGAGCGATTGGTGCCACTAGAAAGACATCATAATGACATTCCCATAAATGCATCTATAAAGAAATATATAGAAGAGATAGAATATCACAATATTAGAACAACTAAAGATCCCATGTTTATTAAAATTGCAAAGTTATTAGAACATGAAGTGAAGGAAAGGTATATAGATTTATTTAATAAATATATAGATGCATTTCTTTGAGAAGTGAAGATGCGAAAACCTATGATACATCGTTATTCAACATATGATTCCATTTGGAAACCTTATTGAAGTCTTTCGAAAAATATTAGAGAAAATCAATCTAGTTACGCTACCAACAATAGAAAAGGAAGTTAAGAAATTGTTGGATGCCAAAATTATTGGTAGCTAACTTGGTTCCTATTATAAAGAAGAGTGATGAGATTAGGCTATATGTTGACTTTATAAATATAAACATGGCATCAACGAAGGAAAATTTTCCACTTCCCAATACGTTTTACCTCTGAAAAGAGCTCATTGGTGCAACAATGATCTCCACGATTGATGGTTTATTAGATTATGACCCAGATAAATATTCAAAAAGGAGGATCAAACTAAGACAACGTTGAATACACCCCGTGGAACAGCATATGAAAATATGCCTTTTGGTCTAATGCATGTAGGTGCAAATTTTAGAGAGCCATGGATTTAGACTTTGTTTGTTGAAAAAAATGAATTCATTGTGATATATATAGATGATATTACTATTTTTCAAAATTAGGTTTTGAACATTTGAAACACCTTCTAATGAACATTCCAAAAGTTCAAAAAAAATTTGAATTTCCATGAATCCTATTAAATCCATATTTTCCATGAAATAAGGGAAAATTTTAAGTCATATGTTTCTCCCAGGAAGGAGTAAAAATAGATCCTGAAAGGGTGTCGGGAATAAAAGTCATTAATTTTTAGCCAGGAATAAAAAAGACATAAAATCATTTTAAATTGTAGAGATTAATTTCCTGGGATATTTTCCCAAACTATGTAGAAATAGTTTAGGATATCACTAACATTCTCAAGAAATACCATGAATTAAAGTGGACACTACGACGAACATATTTTCTTCGAGATAAAAAAGGAACTAAGTGAAGCTCTAGTTCTAGCAAGTCCACATATTATCGTAAGATTCTAGTATATTTTCCTTTGCTTCAAATTCAACTATCACAACAATCTTCTTGCCAAAAAATGAAGACAATTTTTAATAGCCAATAACATTTTTTGGTAAGAAAATGAGGGACACATAATTCTGAAATATGATATTATGGAGAAACAAGCTTATGCACTTGTTCAAGCTCTTAAGTATTTTAGGATTTATGTTTTATGTTCCAAAATAAGTACATATGTGCCGAATAGTACAAGAAATACCATTTTAACCCAATCGACAATCATGGAAATATTGATTGCTATGAATCGAGAGTTTGATTTATAATTCAAACCAATCATTTTATCAAGGGATTAATGATTGTCCAAGATGTTAGTAGAGTATAATTGCAGGGGGAATTGGGCATCAACTCAGTTATGTAACTAGGGTTGCCAATTAGAGAAGAATATACAAGAACCTTCTTTGATGGTAAAATAAGAAATTTTCCTCTTCAATTTGGTAAAAAGACATTGTATTTTATTTAGAAAACTGTCACATAAGCTCGGTAAACTAAAGCAAGATCTCTCGAAGCCTCGACGATTAAATTTTTCATTTTGAATAAAAAATTATATTGGAAAGGCCACAATGGGTATGTTTTTCTTGTACTTGGTGAAGATGAAATTGATAAGGTCATTAATGATTTCCATAAAGGAGTATGTGGTATACATTATGCACAATTGAATACAATGCATAAAGTTTTTAGAGCATTTTTTTTATTGACCTAAAATATTTATCCACAGGTAGATGAAGTTGGAATTAAATTAAACATTTGCAAGAATGCAAAAATTACCATCATTATTGTTGATTCCAATATTTGTGGAGGCATATTTTGTTCAATGGGGCCTTCATTTCACTAGAGATATTAGCCCACCTTAGTGTAGTCAACACAGCGGATCTTACAACTACGAAATTAATTCACTAAACGGATAGAAGAAATTCCAACTGAGGGTTACCGTCGGCCCCGAGACAATGGTAGTCGAGGTTTAGAGAGAATATCTTATCTAGATTTGGATGTCCAAAGGAAATCATCACATAAAGGCCCATGCTTTTAAATCAATAAAAATGATTGAATTTTTTCAAACATATAATATTTCCCTAAATCATCCCATTACTTATTATCCATAGGGAAATGGTTTAGTTGAGTCTTCTAGTAAAAGTATTTCCATAATGATTAAGTTGTTAGCATATCACAAAATAATTACGATGCTCACTTTAAATTCTCACTCTGAGCCAACATGGTTTATACAAAAAAATATAAATGAGGAAATCACATTTCCGGTTGGTATATGGGACTAAAGCTATCTTTTTCCCTTAGATTAGCATTTCTTCTTATGAAGTCTAACGAATTTATATAAAGAGCCCAATAATTTTACAAAGATGCATACACTGAAGTGATCAATATTCAACAGAGACAAAGAACACATGTAGGTTAAGTTACAACAATATCAAGACAAGATCAAATATTTTTGACAAGAAATCCAAAGAGGAGAATTAAATCAAGGAGATATGGTGTTGAGGTGGGATGTTAGAAAGAAAAGAAAAAGAAAAACATGGAAATTATGATAAATGGTGGTTGGTACCATTCAAAATTGTTAGTACCAAAGGAAATAATGCATTCATATGATAGAATCTAGATGATAAATTCCTATCATTTCATATTAGTGGGAAATATTAAAACATTTTATACATCTTAAAGAGCCTAAGGGGGGTTCTTATTTCATTTTTTCTTGTAGATGTGAATTATTTTTATAGTGCATGGTTTGAAGGTTTGTTGTCCAATTTTACCTCCAAAGCCTGGGGTAGAACACTTGTTGCGATTATCAACATCCCAGGAGATATGGTCCTCAAATGGAGCTAGCATTGTAACATGAATCATCTTTATTTATGGCTTGTTTCTTATATAAACAAATAATTTTTTAATTAAAAAAGGGAATATTTTTCACCATGTCACCCAATTTTAATTTACGCACCACAGCACAGGAGTGCATCATTTGAATTTTTAGACTAAATATTACACTTTGGGGGGGGGGGTGTGAATCAATGCAATGAAAAATTCAGCATTTTAAAAAACATTTCATTAATAATTGAATATATATTATTCCCTCGGTAGATAACATGCATCATAATAGTGAATACAATTCTACATCAATTTACAATCATCGCATCGACACCTTGAGAACACCATTTTACGAAAACCCTTACGGGGAGAAAACCATAAATTATTTTTATCTTCCTTGATTGATTAAATAGATTTGTAGGCACCAACATGCGAGAGGAAACCACCCCCAAATTAAATTTGCGGGGACCAACCTATTGGAGATACCAATCCACAAAATGTGCGAGAACCTATTTGTAATAGTTTACAACTTGATTGAGGCATCAACCTTGAAAATGTGCAAGCATCAACCTGATGTAGGCTTCAACTGGACTAGGGCAACAACTTCCGGTGGAGGCACCCACCTCCTTATTCAAGGCGATGTGGACCACTTTTCACAATATTTCAAAGCTGGATCCACAAGCACAAATCAACTTGTATGATATTCACCAATCTTTTTCTACTTCTTCATGTCAAAAACTTGTTCATGTATACATTTTGACAATAATCATGACAACCTTGATCTCAAAAATCATTTGTTTCTTCCCTCTTTTAAATCTTAAAGAAATTCTAATAAAAACCCATTTTAAATTCATTTTTTCTCTCAAATTGAACCCTGAAAACATTAGAAAGATTAATTGTTCTCCAAATTGGATCTTTCTTGCGTGTGTTCTACAAAATGTCACCTTTTAGGAAATAGTTTGACAAAAATCTTGCCTTGATTTTCTTAATTATTTAGGAAAACTATTTTCATGGGAAAAAATAAAAATAAATATTAATCATCCATTTCATTGAGCTTGAACCCTCGGCCTCCTAGGGCGCCACTACACAATACACCAAATATATTATATTATACTTTTTGTATGGGATCGAAAGCCAATGCTTACTTGAACTTACCACCGAGATCCTTGCCTAGTCATACTTGCCATGTCGAAACTAGGACCCACATCATAACTAATGAACCAATCGAGTTGTTTGTGCTCGACATGTTGGGACGATGAACCAATCAAGATGTACGCACTCTTTACATCACAACTATGAGCGAGATCTATACGCACTCTCTATGTCACAACTAGGGGCTAGGTCTACCAATAAAACTATCTACACTCTCCACATTAGGGGATAGGTCTACCAGCCAAATTGTCTATGCTCTCCATGTTAAGCGAGTCGTCACTCTATGCGGACGGAGACGATCCCTCTATCCCTAGAGTGGGTCTAGAAAAAAGAGACATGTTAGAGTGTTGATTCCTAATTCTTTTGAATGAAAAGAGGAAACAATAGATCGACCTACATAGAATCCAATGATGTCGTTGTGTTTGTAATGGTGGTGGCCTCTCGCTCTACGCACCGACGAGTCACGATCATTCCTTGATCATGCTCGGATACACATAGATCGAGGAAAACGAAAACGGCATAAAACACTAGTAACTTCATTCATAACTACTAGCCGATTGAAGAGGGATAAGCATATTGCATTAATCATTTAACACTTAACACAAAATGGGAACCAAACAATAGTCACATATATGTATTGATAGAAGGAAAGTTAAACCAATGCTTTGACGTCACGATCTCCTCCGGCGGGGTTTCGCCAAGGCGCGTCTTAGATTCTCATCGGGGGATTCGGATGGGACCGAGGGCATGCATTCAAGCTCTCTCAACATAGTTCCTTCTTGTTCTATCTCTTCAATAGTTTAGCATTAGTATATCAAATTCTCCATGTTCGACTAGCTTATGCAAAGAGATACTTCTTCTTATAGAGGAAAAGGAGGAGGTTAGGATCCCTACAAAGGTGGGAGGGAGGCCTATCCTTTAGGAGGTTCCCATAAGAGGTGGAAACCATAAAATAAAGGAGGGAGTCCATGGTTATTCGATCCAACCACTCCTAATGACTCATGCTCGAAGTTGTTGGAGTGGAATCTGCATCTCTTTTTAAAAAAAACATTCCATAAACAACTCGGCATGGGTGGCTAACTAAGACGAGGCACCAAATGGCGTGGGGCCCGATTTTAATCTTTCTCTTTGGCGCGGGGGTATGGCCCGACTACTCGCGCCAAGGCTTAAACAAGGGTTTTTGAATCTATGCTCAAGGAATTGTCAACAAGAATATTACTCTCATGTGAGGATACGATGATGGTCTTTGCAAGGTATGACCACTGCTTATTGATTGTAGAAATGACCCTCCGATGGGTGATATGGGGATTGCGGGGACAATGACAAAATTCCATGTAACGAGATGCCCCCTAAAGCATGAGTTTCAAGGGAGAGGGAGGGCGAAATGCTTTATGAGAACGCGCGTTAAGACAAGCACGGCCCCATCGGAAAACCTACGATTACAAATACAGGCGATATCTGCGATACATGAACACATGGTATGGGCGCAACCATCCATAATAGAGTGTATAAAAAATGAGATTCGAGGTATGGGCACGGCCATCCGGTAGTAAGGATCAACAAATAGACCCGGAGTATGGTCGCGGTCATCCTGAGAACCCATGACACGGATATTATTAGACAACACCTAGGGTCACGCTGCCGCTCTATATCAACCCGAACAAGTACAAATTCAAGCATGCAAATGTAGTGCAGGAAGTTGAACATGAAGAAAATCACTGATTACCGACCAATGATGAAAATTTGTTAACATGCACGTGAGAAACCACGATAATAACAATGGTTCTCAGGTAAAACGGTACAATCTGAGAATGTGAATAATGATACGGTGTCGAACACCCGCAAAATCACCCCGATCGAAGGCCAATGATGTGGACCTCGTGTCGAATGCGAAGAACATGCCATTGAGGCATGCGAGGCTCCAGTACCGAGAAGGGAGTCTCCTAGATCGGGTCTGTATAATGAGCTAAAGTCGACGGGGAAGCAACTTGGTCGAAGGAGGGCCATAATGTTTCCCACATCATCGACACGAGACGAGAAGAACATGATAATAGTGAATCAAGACCAATAGAGAATTAGAGGAAGGTTGAAAAATACGAGAGGCAAACTTCTCTTGAACATATTAGCGACACGACACTAGATTTGGCGGTATTTGACATCGAGATGCAAGGTCATGATGACGTGGCAAAGAGCGGATGAGAGGTCGAATTACCCAAACCCATCGATGCAAAAATGACGAAATGAAATGTCCCCAACCCGACACAAATGCAGACAAGTGCCATGTTCAAGAGCGACATCTTGCCAACACAACTAAAACTTGTTTCCATTTTCCCCACCATTACCGCGTGCCCAAATTAATGTTTTAAAACAAGATTGAAGGGGATAACATATGCTTGTGATGTAAGTTTGTCCTTTAGGCAAATATAACCTAGTACATTTTACGAGCCCTAGGAAGGAGAAACTCGAGTAATGTCAAGGTGACGAAGTCCGGTGTCATTAGGGTTTAACGAGTTTGAAAAAGAAGAAATCAACATCTTTTGTGTTTAGAGATTTTTGAAAAGAAGGCATAAAAGAAAACTCCGGCGTGGCCCTTTTTGTTGGGTTTGTGTTATATTCTTTCCACGACTAGTCACGCGCGGGGGGGTCACGGGGGGGCGGCGGTGCCACAGGAAATTTTTTTTTTGGTCCTTATTTTAGGTCACTAACGGTTTTTGTCCATGGGTTTGCACATGGTTTTGGGGTACGATGGTTTTCAGCCCTTTGGTATTTTCTAGATACGATTCAGGGAACTACGGTTATGTTCTAATCCGGGTTAATGGATTGGGATTTATCTATGCTTTGACATGTATATATATGTGTTGTAACACTAAAAAGGAATATAAAAGAAAAATCAAAATTTGGTGAATTTGGGATCCGGGGGAAAATATCTACAATGTTTATCTATTTTATGTTTTATGCTTTCGCTATTTTTTATTTTATGTTTTTAAAGATTGGTTTACTTTGATAATTTACGTACGGGGTTAAAACCTACACTTTTCATAAATAGTCTCTTAGATCCGAAAAGGACGAAAAAAAATATTTGAAAGAACCTCTTATTCAGCGATAGGATAAGGTATTCCTTTTCGTAAATAATCCATCCCGGCTCGAAAAATGGGTAAACGTATATTGGGTAGATATCGCTTCGCAGCCATTTAATGAGTTCAAAACAACAAGAGCCCTTGGCAATATTTTCAATTTTAGAAGTCAGAAAAGAGCGAAATATGACTCCAGTGTAGTGAATTTTTCATGTTTTTACCGAGTCGAAAAGTTATAAAATATAACTCGTTACTTCATCTCTATAACTTTGAAAAACTGTCAAGAGACACGTGTAAAACCCATTTCTTGAAAATAATATAATAAAAATAATCGAAAACATGTCTTAAAACCTAATTAGGGTTTTGAAAAGTCATAAAAAAGCGAAAATGATAAAAATAATTACTTTTCACTTTTTACCTCTTATTGGAGCGATAATAGTTACCCATTTGACCTTTAACGTTTTGCGGCGACGATAGTGGACGATCCGAGCGAACCAATCTCGAATACAGTACAGTTCCGGTAAGAGCCGATATCTCTCCCTTCATTTTAAGACCTCTTTTACGCATAACGACCCTCGATTTTGATTTATGGGGGAGGAAATGTAAATTTTAGGGCACGACGGTTGGCACGAGTTTCGGGGCACGGACTGTCGCCAATCGCCCATTTTCGAACTAGGGCGCACCCATTGGCGTGACTATTTGAGCTTGATCGCGCCAACGCGCATACCATTTTGTTTAAAAAATGCAAGTTAAAGACCCATTTTTTTACAAATCCAAGTTTAAAAAAATAAGTAATACTATCCATATGAACATGTTTTCGGGTAGAAAGCGGAAAAATGGTAATCGAATGGAAAAAGAATAGGAACAAAACGAAGAGGATAAGGCTTGCCATGGAAAGCAAAGAGATGCATGGAAGCTCTTAGAGGCAATGAATTTGAAAAAGTTCTTCTTGACCGTGTCTCGAAATCAACGGAGCTACTACGGTATTTGATCGGCATATGGGATGAGGATCGGGAAAAGTTCATCCTTCGAAGCGAGGAACTTGAGATTGATGTTTACGATGTCTACTTCATAACGGGATTATCGCGGAGGGGAGCAGCACCAATCCTAACCGGCACCCGACCTTGCATGGAGAGCATGTCCATGATGATTGACGGAGTATGTGATAGCACGGATCACTGCCTAATACCCACTTTCACATGCATCACCGTGCATGTAAAATGCACCTCCAAATTTTAATCTAATACAAATTCTCGGTCTGGAAATTGCAATATTCTATTTTCTGAGCTGAAATTTAAATGATTAAATTACAATTCTTATGGTTATAAAACCCACAACCCAATCTTCATATGTGGAGTGGTTTCTCTTAATATAATTTTGGGATTAAAATCCATAGACCTTTAATTAAACCATCCTCTTTGCCAGACCTACGATCCCGAGACTCTATAGATCGAAAGTCAAAAGGTTTGTTCCTATGGTTAAAACCACACATTCAACCCCATTATTGTGTAAATGTTTGGTCATGCATACACTTCGCGTAGTTCAAGGCCAAACCATGCGTCATACCCACAAAACATGGCATTCACATTTATTTCATATGAATTCCTACTCTTTCATGAAAGTTTGGATCAAAGGTTCAAACTTTAAATTAACAAATGAACATAAAATTGAATCACCATTGATTCAAACCCCACGAAAAACGCATATAAAATTCCTTCCGAACTTTATGAACTTCGATTTGATTTAAAATAAAACTAACAGCATTAGGTCTAGTTTGGGCCCACAACTCTAACATATATATATCGCTTGTTTCCGCAGCAGATTCTATGCATAATAATCACCTTAATATAATTATCATTGGCACTTTCCTATGATTTAATACAATGATCTATTTGTCCATCGAATGGAGGACGAACTCCCTCAAATTCATCCTACCAAATCCATGGCCATCGCACGACAAACTTATGTGCTCTCTAACGTCCCTCTTCAATTGTTAACACCTCGGAACTCTTTGTTGCAAATGCCCTTGGATCCCCCGTCTCCAAGATTGAATCATTACTTTTACCACAGAACTTTAACACAAAAAAAAAAAATGTGAAATTCGTGGGTTTCGAAAACCACTCCAAGACATGTGTCGATCGATCTTGTTATCACGTTTTTGAGGAATTCCGCTTACCATCTAATAAAATCACGAAAACCACTTTGGTATTGAGTCCTCAAACCGCCTTCGTGTTTCCTCACGGTTCCTACTTCCTTCATAGTCCTTCTTTTGTTATTAACTATTTGTTTCGATTTCGACGGTTCTTCAACACGAACTCTACCCTTAATGTTCTACCTTCGATTTCAATGCGCCGGTGTACACTCTTGCTTAGCACAATTTCAGCTTCATTGAATTGGAAGTCGATCCAAATTTGACACGACGGTTACAAGTTGATCTTATTTCTCATCGATCATCTCTTAATTGAACTACGCCTTCAATATTGAACATGTTTACTCAAACCCAAACCATTTAACAACGCATGGATAAGTCGATATTTCCAAGCTCTAAATTGATTGATCTAATTTATTTATGTTTCATTCTACTCATGCGAAACCTCTTCACGCATTCTTTGAAGGCTGTCCTTCGACAACAGAGGAATACTATCTCCGTTGTATTTCATTCACGGATCTAATTGTATGGTTTATACACAACGAACGGTTAACAAAACCCAACATTCTATTTCCTTAACAAATCCAGGCAATTTTAGACTTCGATTCCAAAGTACACGGAAACTTCATTAATAGTACGAGATCTACCCACATAATTCACATAAATGAATATTCACTCTCAATCCTACAATCGACCTTTGTCTCAACAATTATATGGGTTCCTCAATTATATACGAGAAGGCATTCCAAAATCAACATAGAGTTTCATCACGGTTTCTTATACAATTTCTTATTGAAATTTGAAGACATTCCCCTTGAAATTTGAATCAACCAATATTCATATAATTACGAAACAACTTCTTTCATATATATATGTCACATAATCACTTATAAATTCTTCCTGCCTTCGGCCGGATCTTCAAAATCAATGGCCTTTTCAGCTGCCGTAGGCTTACAAAAGCTTCTGTTTCACTGAAACTACTCTAACTCTCTGCCTCTCGAGATCTGCTGATTAATGCCTTTAAGGCTTACACTTATAGAGGATGGTAATGAATCAATTCAGCTCCTCTGACTGACTCAACAAAACTCTTGAAATCCTCAAATCCTAAATTTAGCCTAAATCCCTACATTTCGCACAAATGATTCTTCACATTCCTAACTAATCGGTCCGTGGTGTTCCCCAATCATTTGGGGAACATTTACAATTTCTCCCGATATTTATTTAAAATCTGAAAACGTTACAAAGTCCGGCCTTGAATGCCATATCTGAGTAAATACAATTATTTTGTGCACCTAATGCCTAACATCGGACTCCCCCGAGTTAAAATTAATCATGATCTCGATCATGTGCTTTCAATCCTTGTCTTCACAGATCACACTTTTTTGCAATGATCATCCCACTGCAATATTTTCCTTCCGCACTTCTCCAAGCTTCACTTATCTTATCATCTCTCAGCTTACTAAGATTCCATGATCATGTTGTCTTTCTCTTGTTGTTTCTTCTTCCTTGCTTTCTTATTTTCTTCTCTTCTTAGAAGATACTTTCATGTCAGCTTCTTATCAATTCAATTTGTATCTAATATGTCTTATTTCTTTGAATCACTTCCTCGATTCTTTGAACCCTTACTCTTGCTCACCTTGCTTGAGTTCTTATTTGTTGAAATCTTACGTTGCTTTTGCTTACAACGAGCTCTTACTTGCCTGGAGTCCTTACTCTGCTTTTACGAGATTTTTACTTGCTCGATTGTGCTTCTTCGGTTCTTACTTGCTGAAATCTCATGTGTGCCACCCCAATCATCCATGCCCTCTTGTTTTTTGCAACGAGAAAAACTCTTCACGATTTTCATTCATGGCCGATTTCTTCATCCTTTGCCTTCAACAATTCTTTGAGTAGGTATTTAAATTTCTAGTCAACACATCATCATCTCTTTTCCTCTCCTAGGACCAAACATCCTTTAGTCCTTCCATTAGTCACACAATCAATAAACAAACATCAAAGTTATAAAATCTTTGTGTCTCTTCCTCCTCTTGGGAAACACTCAATTCTTTATCGACATTTCTTCGATAACACTTCAATTTTTTTCTGCAATTTACTTCTTCCGACAACAATTAAACCTATTTAGCACAATATTGACACATCGATATCTTGATTCCAATCCTTCAAATAATTCTCGGGAAGCATCGGTTAGCCTCTCCTCTACATCATCCTTCTCAAGGATGTCTCTACGCTCTTGTTCATAAAAATGAACCTTCTCATTCTCATCAAGCTCTACCTTTACAATGCGAACATTTATTCTCTGTGTTTCTATCTCATGCCACAATTCTGTAGTCTCATACGAGAAAACTCTGTGCAATCTTCACTACCTTCAAAAGTCAAGTTTCTTGTCACTACTTCTTCATCTTTCATCGGAATATAATTCGATCTTCCATCTCTGCACTAATTTCGATTCTTGTACATCACTTTTCACTTGGCCATTCGATAAAAGAAATTTGTCATTATCATCATTGATAAAAAATTCATCATCATTAGACAAAACTTTCATGTCCCCATTGAAACAATCTCTTTCATTAAACAAGGAATTTATGAATTCCTTCTGTACTGACAATTCGAGTTTGATCTTCATTGGAAAGATAATCATCATATCTTGCTTGGCAAATTTGACTTCATTGAATACGGTTCATCATATGAACTATTTTCTTCAATACTGCATTCACACACAACTTGTCGGTTGTAAAACCATAAGACCTCATGGTCTCATTTGATGATTTGATCATCGGAATTCTCTTCTTGTTCCAAGTCTTCTATGCATTTCGAAGAGAAATTCTTCAATGGTCCTCTCTTCGATCTCTTGGTGTTTGTCAATTGATTTCTCAATTTCCAGTTTTTGGCCATCATCACAATTTAGATTTCCCTCTTGCTTCCAATGTATTGGAAAGTGAAACTCTTCCCCCACTATGTATGGACATTTTAAAATATCTAAGTTTGTCTCATTTTCCTCCTTTGTGACAACATCGGAAATCTTGTCCTCCTCCACATGTTTTCCTGGAAACATACAAATTTTGTCGGATGTAAATTCATTCGACCTCTTAGTCTCACTTGCGGCTTCGGTCTTCAAGTCCTTCTCCAAATAATAAATCATTACGAGTAATCTCTCTTCTGGCGAGCATGTATCATCTGCTCTTTCTTCATGCGCGACTACGCCACTTTACTCTCTTCTTCATGAGCCGGCCAAACTCTACGGCTTTCCTTTATCATGGGGTTCAATTTTTGAGCGCTCACTGATCTCGGCTACCTCTTTCTCATACTCTTCTCTGCATGCTTGCCTTTGTATGCCATCTTTTGGCATCCTCTTCCTTCATCTTCACCATATTGTGGCCTCTCTCGAACCTCTTTCACCTCTGCTATGACTATCGGTAGCCATCTTATCCCCCATGATTTCTTCACTCATAGTACACCCACCAAGCCTCTCTGACAACAAGCTCTCCTAGCGCCCTCACCTTACCAATCCTCTCCTTCGGATACGGGCTTTTGGCAATCTTGGTTCCCCTTTCTTTGGAACATTTTGAGCACTCGCCTGTGGAACATTTTAGGCACTCCATCGCTCTCTCTGGGCTTCTTGTATGCAACTTCCTCGAGAACACATATGTTCTCTTTTCATCCAAACTTTGTTGGGAATCCTCGAGTTTTGCCACACTTCTAACTTTTCACACTTTAGAAACCTTCACCGGCTTCCTTCATCACTGCCTTTCAAAGGCGCGATCTTCTTCTTGAGATGCTCCTCACTTGTACGATACGCATTAACGAAACAAAATTCTTCAAACGAGAATAAAAATACCTCACCTTGAGAGTTTGTTGAACATCCACTTGTAATTTCTTCTACAATTTCTCCCAATGCTCTTCTGCTGTTGCATGCTATCTGTCGGACTTAAATGCGATCTCTTTGTATCACCATCACCTGAAATATGTGTTCACATCTTCGAACATATCCAAAATCTTCAAAACATATTGCCCTTAAATTCGGATTCTACAAGCCCAGACTCACCTTCTTCACATAGCTCTTCAAATGTTTACCAATCACTCTTAAACGAGACTTAAAACTTTAAATTTTTCTTCACGCTTCGGTACATATGCATTTCAAAAATTATATTTCAAAAGAGCTTATCTCGCTACGATGCCACTGATGTGGGGATCACCCTACCTAATACCCACTTTCACACTATCATGCATATAAATGCACCTCCAATTTCAATCCGATACAAATTCTCGGTACGGGACGATTTCAATATTCTATTTTTACGAGCGGCAATTTAAATGAATAAGTGTGGAAGCTTTAATATCTCAAATGCGAGATTTGAGATATTAAATTACAATTCTTATGGTTATAAAACCCACAGCCCAATCTTCATATGTAGAGTGGTTTCTCTTAATATACTTTGGGGGGATTAAAACCCATAGACCTTTAATTAAACCATCCTCGGCGCTAGACCTACGATCCCGGACTCTATAGATCGAAAGTCAAAAGGTTTGTTTCCTATGGTTAAAACCATGCATTCAACCCCATTATTGTGTAAATGTTTGGTCATGCATACACTTCGCGTAGTTCAAGGCCAAACCATGCATCGGACCCACAACATGGCATTCACATTATTTCATATGAATTCCTACTCTTTCATGAAAGTTTGGATCAAAGGTTCAAACTTTAAATTAAAAAATGAACATAAAATTGAATCACGTTACGTTCAAACCCCACGACGCATATAAATTCCTTTCGAATTTATGAACTTCGATTTTTGATTTAAAATAAAACCCGACAACATTAGGTCGCGGTTCGGGCCCACGACTCTAATATATATATATATCGCTTATTTCCTGTAGCTTGATTCTATGAATAATAATCACCTTAATATAATGATCATTGGCGCTTTCCTGTAGTTTAATACAACGATCTATTCATCCATCGAACGGAGGACACACTCCCTCAACTTCATCCTACCAAATCCACGGCCATCGCACGACAAACTTATGCGCTCTCTAACATCCCTCCTTAGTCGTTAACACCTCCGCAACTCATTTTTGCAAAAGCCCTTGGTGTAGAAATTTGTTTTGAATAATGATTAATTATCCACAGAGACTATCTGATCACATATCAATTCGAATTCATATGCAACACATAATCTCTTCCACTTAGATCATCTCACACATGCGAAATAAAACAAGCGATAGCACATCAAATCATCATACACATTAACACGGTATGTATGGGGAAAGCTTATAGCGCGAAAACCACGCGAGATATTGTGTATATTATAATGGAGAAAACATACCAACAAACTCGGTACAATACTCCTCACAAGTACTCGGTACTATCTCATGAAGTTACACACAAACTAGCTTGGTTTTGAACGAGTCACGGGTTCAAAACACATCCACTAATGCTGCCTCTATTGCGCAATCATGGCACGTCTAAATAGAGATCCAAGGTTCGAATCTCCTTGGCTTGACATCGCAATCATCATGGGCAATTGCCTCCAAGTGTGGTGCAAATCTCATGCACAGCGGTATACAAACTGATGTTGTACTCACCCTTTCATCTGCCTCTTCCATGGTCTCCAGCAGGCTTGTCCATGCTGCTGTAGTGTTGATGTGTTCTTGAGTTGAATAATGAGTTACTAAATAATGAATTAAATAATATTTAATTCACTCCACTCATTACTAGTTGATTAGCTAGTTAAACTAATCTCAACTAGTTCAACTAAGTTAAAGCGAACACAACTCCACCAAGCTTGTCTCATCGCTCCACCAAACTTACGCCAGCAGTCCTAGCCAAAGTCAACCATGCATGTGCTCACAAACCCCTAGGAGCCGCGTAATTCCTCTGTCGGATACATGAGCCGCACGTAGCTCTAGCTGAAGTGCTCTGAAGGTAAGCGCGCGGGGGAAGTTTGCATATGGTCAAAATGTGGGTAAATAATATTTTTAGGATAGAGGCGATGCAAAAATAGACTTCGACCTATAGGTCCAAAAAATAGAGGTCCATGTGGCTTTGTGGAGGGTAGGCATATTCTGGACAACGTGATCCAAGTTCAGGAGACAATACACTCAAGTAAGCAACAAAAGGAGAAAGGTATGTTGATTAAACTAGATATGGCAAACGCCTTTGATAGAGTTAATCATAACTTCCTATCTGAGTCACCGCTCTCCTTTGGTTTTCGATACATTTTGTCCATTTAATAAGCTTTGCATTGATAGTCCATGGATTGCTCCGTTAGTTAATGGTAGACCCGCTAACTTCTTCCAAGCTCGAGAGGTATCGGGCGGGGGTTGCCCCACTCTCCCCTTCTTTTGTATATCATAATGGCGGATTCCCTCGGTCGTAAGCTTGCTGGCTTTGAAAGATTAGAAGGACATATTCGGGCCTCAAACCTTCTAATGGAGGTGAACCATTGAACCATGCTCTCTTTGCGAAAGCGATTCTCTCCTACTCGGAGGAGCCTCCATCGGAAGATAGCCGAGGCTTTCGACTCGGTCCTCGAGAAAGTGCGGAGTTTGGTGCCTTGGTTACTTGAGAGTAAGAAGCGAAATAGCCTTGCTCATTTGGAACATAGATCGAGAATGAACTCTTGCAATCTCTTGCTCTTCTTGGGTTTAAAGGTCGGAAACGGCGGGACGAGGTTTAAATATCTTCGAGTCTTCCCATAACCCGGAGTTAACAAGAGATCGTTATGGAGCGACATAATCTCAAAAAATTAAATCCAAAATTCTTGCGTGGGGAGGCAAGCTGGTAACTAAGGAGGTAAAGTAATCTTAATTAAAATGATGTTTAATGCACTCCCAATCTTCCGAGCGGCTTTCCTCCTTGCACCGAGAAATGTGATGGAGCGGATCTCCAAGTTGCTCGAGAGATTTTCTTTGGCGAGGGAGGGAAAGGCAACGAGAGAAAAAATGCATACGGTTAGCGGGATGTGGTCGAAAAGCCATTGTACGAAGGCGGTCTGCAAATTAGAGATCCCATGCTTGTCGATCTTGCTTTGGGAGGAAAGATTTTGTGGAAGGCATTCAACGAGCCCTCTCATCCAATCGGTGTTACCACTGCGCTCAAAGTATGGTCCCATTAACGCGCTCTCCAATCTACGGACGGCTAGTGCACCCAATAGCACGGCTGATGCAGGAGAGTATGTTGTAAAAGCGACGCTTTTGAGGTGTCTACGGGATTCCGGGGAACGGCAAGCGTACGCATCTGTAGACGACGGTATAATGGGAAGTGATCCACTTGCTCGAGATGGATGACATTGCAGACCTCGGGGAATTGGCTGGAGCGCGCGAGTGTCGCGGACGTATGACACTCTCGACTGGGGACCGGCGTGGGCGGAACGGATGGGATTTCCATAGGTGCCGATGGTTTCCCATCAACAAGCAACTTTTGCTAGTCGAGCTGATGGATGATGTTTTGTTTGCGGATCCAAAAAAGATAGGCGGGGGGCAAAGTTGATCTGGAGTTTATACCACCGCGGTGGGTATAATGATTTACGGGTCATTAGGAATAGTAGTCAAACTAGGAGTTTTGGAAGAATGTGTGGGATAAAACTTTCCCTTCCAAAAGTAAACTTCTTCTTCTGGACCTTGGTCCATAACAAGCGACTTATAGGAGATAATCTAGAAAAAGGAAAATAGTGGGCCTCACGGATGTGTGTTATCTTTGTAACAACTTCGAAACGGCCAGACATCTTTTCATGGAGTGCGAATTCTTGTGAAGAGGTTTGGGTTCTCACTCTTCGGGGACTTGCGATTCCGGCCCCCTTGCGAACTCGGTAGCGGATCTGCTTTGCCTCTTGGAGTCAATACTATCCCCCATCGAATCCCTTCCAAATCTTTTCGCGTAGAATACGGATAGCGCTCCCCAAATATGTATCTTTAAAGCGGATACGGTTGACGCAGTCGAGAGGGATTTTTAAAGAAGGCTGCTTTATACCCTGCGGAGTTCTTTGCCAAAAGCTAAGTCCTTCCTCTGGAAGCGGCCCAATTTCGGTATTTTAAAGAAGATCATTTGCTACGCAGAAGAAAAGCGTTGGCTTGGTATGCTTGCGACCCATCACGTAAGTACCTTCAACCCCCGCGAGGTGACAATCTGAATGGCGCATAAGAGATGAGGATGATTTTTTTCCAAAATTGGTGGAGGTCTAACATTTCCTATCTTTTTCGACGGGGCGTCGAGGGAATCCCGGTGCGCGGGTGCGGGTGGAGTTATTTACTCTCTAGGTGGGTCTTCCCAAAGATTGGTTCGCTTGGGGACTTGGCAAGAAATCCAACGATCACGAGAGATCCTAAGACTCCCTAAAAGCTTGTCTTATTGCAAGAGATAAGGGAATCAAAGTCACTCAAGTCTTCGGTGATTCGAAGCGATAATAAAACATATAAACACGGAGACTGCGTTCGTGATACCCGACCTCAATAAAACTTTGAATGATTCGAAGGTCTCCAGAGACTTTGACAAGTGTAAATTTCATCACATTTTGAGAACGTCGAACAATGAAGTAGATGAGATGGCAAACAAAGGTAGCTCGCTCATGAAAGAATGAGATCATTGTAAACAACATAAGCTCAGTCAAATGCCTTGAAAGTACTTATTTGTTAGATGCGGTAGATATATCTGCTTTATGAAATTTGCCCTCGGCGAACCCATAATCTTTCTTACTTAATAAAATCATATCCGTTACGATTAAAAAAAAATAAAAATAGAGGTCCATCTATTTTTATAACATCGACCAATACTCCAAGAATAACATACTGCAACCCCCGGACCATGCTCCATATGTCTAAAAATATACATAGTCTAAAAATAGACATAGTCTAAAAATAGACTTTGCGCCAGAATTTGCCTGCGGGCCCACTTAGTGAAGGCGACTTCATTTCACTAAGCTCCATCATCTTGCTGCATTTTCAACACTTGGATCCCCCGTCTCCAAGATTGAATCATTACTTTTACCACAGAACTTTAACACAAAAAAAAAAAATGTGAAATTCGTGGATTTCAAAAACCACTCCAAGACACGTGTCAATTAACAACTGTTATCGTGTTTTTTTGAGGAATTAAAACACCATCTAATAAAAATGAGAAAACCACTGGTATTGAGTCCTCAAACCAAACCATGTTTCCTCACGGTTCACAAATTCCTTCATAGTCCCATATTTCATTATTAACTCTTTCTTTACGATTTCGCTTCGGTTCTTCAGCACGAACTCTACCATTAATGTTCTACCTTCGATTTCAACGCGCCTTTGGTGTACACTCTTCCTTAGCATAGATTTAGCTTCTTGAATTGGAAGTCGTCCCAAATTTGACACGACGAGTTACAAAATTTGATCTTATTTCTCATCGATCATCTCTTAATTGGATTACGCCTTGATAATAGAACAAGTTTAATCAAACCCCAACCATTTAACAATGCGGGGATAAATCACTATATCCAAGCTCGAATTGATTGATCATTTATTATGTTGCATTATACTCATACGAAACCTCTTCACGCATTCTTTGAAGGGGCTGTCCTTTGACAACCGGAGAGATACTATATCCATTGTATTTCATTCACCGGATCTAATTGTATGGTTTATACACAACCAGACGGTTAACAAAACCCGGCCATTCTATTTCCTTAACACATCCCGGGGAAATTTTAGACTTCGATTCCGAAGTCTATGGAAACTTCATTAATATTACGGATCTACCCACAGAATTCACATAAATGAATATTCACTCTCAATCTCACAATAAACCTGTCTCAACAATTATATGGGTTTCCTCCGTTATATGCGAAGGCATTCCAAAATCAACACATAGTTTCATCATGGTTTCTTATACAATTTATTATTGAAATTCGAAGACATTCACACGAGAATTTGAATCAACCAATATTCCATATAATTCTGAAACAAATTCTTTCATATATATATGTAATGGAATCACTTACAAATTCTTCATAACGCCCGGCCGAGATCTTCAAAATCAATGGCCTTTTCAATTGCCTGTGGGCTTACGGAAAATACGTTTTCACGAACCCTAATCTAACTCTGCGCACTCTCCATGTCTGCTTGATTAATGCCTTTGAGGCTTACACTTATAGAGGATGGTAATGAATCGATTCAGCTCCTACAACGACTCAACGGAACTCTTGAAATCCTCGAATCCTAAATTTAGCCTAAATCCCTACATTTGCGCAGGCGATTATTCACATTTCCTAACTAATCGAGTCCCTCGTGTTCCCCAATAATTTGGGAACATTTGCAATTTCTCCCAATATTTATTTAAAATCCTAATGATTACATAAGAAATTAGAAACATCGAGACCCACACCATGTCTAATTAAATACAAAGTATTTTATTGCGCCTAATGCCCCTGCATCGGTATGTCCGGGGGCACGGAAGGATCGAGGAAGTGGGAAAGTCGATATCCGGACTATCCCGTTGGCACTAAAATTAGTGCTACATACCATCTACACACGAAATTTGTAGGATTGCAAGCCTTACGCAGAAGCAACAAAGACACGGTTGCATCTTGCGCGGGCGCGACACCGAACATCTACAACTAGGTAGAGGCCGTGACGGCCCAGCATGGCCTTGACTAACAAAGTGCGAAGACCAAATTGAAGCAATTTGGTTATCGGTTTATCTTGGTATCGTCCTTCTGGAACGACTACCAATATTTCAGCTTCAAGAGGTCATAGTCCCAACACCACTATAGAGGGAACCACGGATGGCCGATGGGTATCTATGATGCTAAGGGAAGGGGCGGTCAACGGATGTCCCTAGAGACCGAGTTCTTTGATTGGCTGCGCTCGTAGGTTGATCCGTTGTGGAGGGTGGCCCTACTTTGGTACAGATTTTTTTGCGGTGATCCGGTTCCTCCCACTCCCGGAGGAGAGGATTGGGATGAAGAGTTGGGTAAGACTCATTTTTTAATTTTCATAGGTGTTATGATTTTTTTTAATTATGTATGTTCTAACATTAAATCCACGCGTTTGCGGATGTTGGCCTAGAGACCCATGGCTGTGTCTCCAGATAGTGAGGCAAATCCCTGATTTTGACCACGATGGCGGAAGGCGAGGAGGAGGAAATCATGCGCAACCTAGAGGGAATCACACGCGGAGTCCCGGACTATGCCTGCGGTCGACGATGTTCCTCGTGCCTAACGAGACATACGTAGGGGGTGCCCAACCGCATTCACCTCTTGTGAGGCGGCTCGTACGGGCGGTGACATGCTACCATGAGCATCATGCGGGTTAGACATCTAAGGTTTTATATACATATTTTGAGAGACATGGTATCTGGGGATCTAACGAGAAACACATATTTTTTGAATTTATGATGCGCAACGTGCGAAGTCAACTGCGCCACCATATAATACCGAAAATGGGAACCATGATCGGTAACGATAACTTGAGGGACACCAAACTTTAACGATGATGTGATTGAATATGAATTTAGCGGTGTCTTACCGTCGGAGGCAAGTGTAGGCATTGCTTCGACCCATTTGAGTAGGCGAATCGCCCGGCTACGATAATATAAGCATGCCCCCGAAGCCGAGTGAGGGTTACACGTCATAAAATCGATGCCCCACTTCACGGGGACCAACGGTAATGACGGGATGAATAGGTACGGAGACGCACACATCTTGCGTTGATAGATGCGGAAATCATGACATTTACAAAGTACTGACAAATTCGAGTCTTTGAAGATATTAGGCCAAAAATGACCGGCACGAAGAATATTCTATGCGGTGGAATAACCGGACATGTGACCACCACGGGCGCCCTTTGTGACGATAATTTAGGGCTTTCTCAACTTCCCAGAGAGCCAAACATCGACGGTATGGAATCTTTCCAGGCATGATGGCGTATCTCTAACTATATACGATAAGGTTACGTGATGTCGGATGCGTTGGTGGGCATTCTTCGTCAACTCGGATACGAAAGTAGAAGTGGAAATAGACGATGATATCCAGGTACCAAGGATTAAGAGTTTAATCAAGAAAAGTGTATCATGCGGAATGTATTCCTCGGAATGAGGCGGAGCGAGTACGAAGGGAGGGAACAAATCAAATCAACGAAGATAATGATTTCTTCGACTTGGCGACGTGTTAAATTCCAGTAAGACTCTTGGAGGATTAAAATCCACTTGAGTATTTGCCCCCTAGCAATTTTGAGACAATATATAGGTCATAGGGTTGCGATCAAAAATCACGATCCGCAAATACGCAAAATAATATAATGACAAAAGCTCTTGAACTTCTTGAACCACGGCTAACGCTACTTCTCGACATGTGCATAGTGTGTCTCGGGATCGATAAGGTTACGAGATAAGTAATAGATAACATGCTTGTTACGGAAGTCATCATCGTCTTGTATAGAACCATGGAAATTGTCTTTGAAACGGCGACTAAATAGAGGGAAAAATCACGATGATAGTTTGGAGGATGCAACGAGAGAAGCATTGACAAGCAATGTCTTTAATGCTTCAAAAGTCTTTTGAGCAATTTCATCCCAACGAAATGGGGCCTTCACCACTTTAATAATCGTGTGAATCCTTTAGCCACTTCGACATAGTTAGGTATAAAACGGCGTAGAAAATTAGCCTTCCCTTGCAAACTCTACAAGTTTGATGCAACTAGGAGGGAGAGGAGATTGATAATAGCCTAAACCTTGAGTGGATTGAGGCGAATTCCATCTTTGGACACGATAAACCCCGAGAGTCTACCGAGGAATAAATACGAGAAGACACACTTGTGTAGATTAAGCCAAATGTTGTAACGTCGACAACGAAGTAAAATTTGACGAAGATGAGTCGGGATGGTCCATACGCTTAGCTGAATGAGAGGGAAGGTCATGAGATAAGGCTGAACGATGTGACGAATGTCGTAGAAAAGCATACGACATCGCTCGATGAAATGTTGCCCCAACATTCTTCGAAGCCAAAAGGGAGCTTTTATATGCGAAATTACCCCAAGGACGGATGAAGCGGTCTTATGTTGATCGGTTAAGGAGAATTTTAATCTGATTATAACCAGAAAAAAACCATCCATGGGGGAAAAAATCTCACTCCCGGCACGATCGTCAATGATTTGATCGATAAAGAATTAGGATAGGTATCAGCAGGACAAGCTGATTAATATCACGATAATCAACGTGAACTTGAATCACTACTGTTTCTTATCTACGGGGAACAATATTAGAGACCCATTACATCCAAAGGAATTAGATAAATGAAACCAGCCTACGAGAAGCTTTTCAACTTCACCTTTAATGGCGGTAACTTTTCTAGGGTGCACAAGACGAAGACACTAGCGAACGGGCTTCGAACCGGGGTAGGTAGGTATTTCATGCCTGTATACTAGGATCAATACCCGAGACATTTCTTCGTAGGACCATGCAAAGACATCATGGAACTCGTAGAAAAGTCTAGTATAAACTTGTACTTCGTCAGAAGAACACGGTGACACGATATATGGATGTTCTCGATGATTCTAGGTTTAACGGAAATGTCGATAGGCATCGTATGTGTAATATTACTCAAGTTACCTTAGTAAAGATGTCATGTGTCGAAGGCAAGGGAATTTGAAGCGGAGGATAAGGAACCGAGATGAAAAATGCTCGAGACAAGTAGAGATGGCCTCGAGGCCGGGCATGAACGAACGATGATGACCATCATCCCATGACGGATCCTTGAGAGACATAGTTTTTTCCACGATGGCTTCATCGGAGAAACACTTCTTCAAAGGATCGGAAAATCTAAATACCCAAGCCGGGGGATTGAGAATAAATGTCAAGAGACATGCTCGAAAGGAGCACGATCGAAGGAAAGAGTTTCCAAAGCCACCATGAGTTCACAATAGTCAATATCAATCGGACTCGTGACATCGAATCTCCAAGGGAGATCGAAGGCTACATTCGGGCGAAGGAATAATCCATGGGTCATCGGGCCAGAGGGATCATATTGATACGAACAATGTTTGGTGGAGGAAGAGGAAAAATACCCATGAGGGGTAGGATCCTTAAAAATACCCAACCCTACACTCTCGTAGGGAGTAGGAATTTGATCCACATACGAACATTGTTCTCGAGAAGAAGGGATGAATAAGGACAATTGATCGATAGTAACGATCTTTCCTTCATGCGGAAATTTTAGAACAGAAAGTGGACAAAACACATAACATGGCGTGAGTCCAGCGCGGCCCAGGAGAAGATTATAATTGAGTTTAGCATCAACGACTTCTACCTTGACATTGGCTATATTCCCTTTCAAAGTAATCGGTAAACTAGCGAGAACACCTAAAGAGCTTTGATTCTATTCCATAAAATGCTTCGAGGCATTTGGGGATGAATCGGGGGCGGAGAACCAATAGCTTTCCGGCAAGAAGATGACATGACACGGTGGGTACCCCTTGTCCACAACTGCTCGATGGACGTTGGAGACCATTAATAACAACTTGGATAATAGGCGCAATCGATGTGAAAGTCATGGAACAAAATTATCTAAATCAAAGAAAATCAAGAAGTTTTAATATCGAGCGGGGTGATCCGCCCAATTGTAGATAACAAAGCCTTCCATTGAGACGGACAACTTTGAAGTACTTCTAATGCGGAAATTTCAGATGGCGCACCGGGCCAAATCCTCAACAATATTGTAATGGTGAGCGACACGGGCGTTGGGATTATAATAATACTTGTGGAGTACACCTTTGGATGGTGGTAGTACAACGGATTCAACATTGGGCCTTTCAATTTGAGCGAGGCCGAGAAATAGGTGGAGGAGGAGGACCATTAGTGATATCCTTCCTCGTCGCGACCTTGATCTGTATAATATTTTGATCGAGTGGCTATGAGAAAACGACTACGACTGTTCATCATGAACACCGAAAAGAGGCAAATGGGGCGGAGGCGAGGTTTCTCTACCATACGGGTTTGTTGAGATGGGAAGGGTTCTTTAAGAATGACGGAGTTCCTTGGGTGCCCTTTCATTGCTTCGCTCATCGGACATCTGGGACGGAGTCCTTGGTGAGGTGTCACAAATTAAGCAAGGGTACTTCGGCTTGCGTTGAGAACCATCGCCGGCGCGAGTTTTACGAGAATCTGTTTCGGTATCATATTTGGCCTTACCTTTACCCTTATTTTACCTTTAGAAGCATTATTCGTTGGATTGGCCCTACTTGACATTAACCTGTAGGCTTACTAGAATTTGAGGTGAATCGAGAAGCAACATTATTGGAAGAAGTATACTTCGGCTTCCCGAGTTTGAAGAAGAGAAAATTACGAGAGGTACGAGATACGAACCAATAATACCATCAAAAGATGGAGTTATTTGGAGGTTTAGAAGTTCCATGTCGGGGAGCATCGGGGAAAGATATAATACAATGCGCCGGAGGCGGAAATTACACAAGATCAAGGTACTAGGCGTAAGCAATGGCTTGTTCCTCGGTTACACATGCCCCATAGCTATGTCTTTAGCAATATGATTGAAAAATGAGTGGTGAACCAATGAGTCGAAGGGCGATCGAAATTTCAAATTTGATCATGCGACGACAACGTCGCCACTCATGAATATGATGGAATGAGTAGCTCGGTCTTGTTTCTCAATGAAGTGAGGAGGTGCGTCTTGGTCTACATCATGAATTTGGTAATTGAAAATGCATAAGAGATGCCATGGCTAAAGAATTGAAGTATTGGAAGACACCACGAGATAGCTTGATATACCACTTTGCGGTGGAGCCGTCAGATGTCGGCTGGAAAATACGAGTGGTCAGAATCGTCAGCCAAGAGTTAGAGGAGCCACTACAAATGACGAAATTAACATGCGCTTGGGGGTCTTCTGGAAATTCCCCTCAAATTTAGGACAATCACCGGGAATATTGGTCGGAACCGGAGAGCCAATATGGGTTATGAAGAATGGGATCGTTAAGATTGCTTTGACACATCGGGTAATTCCAACATAACGAGAAATAGTGACCAAGTTATTGAAAGTCATCGGAGGTCTCCCCGATAAGGACCCGTGTTCACATTCCACCCGGTCAGAGAGGATTCTATCCCCATACATTCCTGTCTCGGAGGATTTACATCATAGGGGCTAGAAACGGGATAATTCGGTTGATATTGGGGTTGAGGACCGGGATACCGAGTTGGAGTGAACCATTGAGGTCCTTGCTAAGCAGCGTATGGATTTTGCTACGGAATGTAACTGTGTTTGTGAGGTTGATGATATACGGGTTGATTTTGAGGGTAAGAAACTTGGGCGCACTATATACGGAACGATATGAACCTTGAGGGTAATAAGCGCCTTGTGGTTAAGCGAGAGCGGTCTGTTGAGCGAGGGTTGAAGGCGGGCTGCGCCGAAGCGGGTAGACACCGAAAAACTATAAGCGAGGTAGAACTAGCTACGAAATGATGGAACCGGATGAGGAGCGAGGTTGAATCGGTTGTTGAGGCTGGTTGGGCAAAGTGCGGGGGCCACGGGGTTCCTTGTGGGGAAGGTTGGCCGGTGGTTGCGATGGACCGAGGTTGATAGGTGGAGGAGCGTAGGGTTGTCCTTGTGGCACGAAGTGTTGGCCATACGAAACATGTGGCGGCGGTTGTGGTGCCGAAGGTTGTCCACCGTGGTGGATAGATTTGCCCACCAGGTGGATAGATTTGTCCTTGTGGTGGTAACGATAGCAGAGCGAACCGGGTATCAAAGGTGATAGTCCTAAAGAAGAGTTCGAACTATGAGGAGGAGTTAATGTACTTGATTGTGCTATGGATGCAACACCGGACTTAATCGACTCAAGGACCTATGTCAAGCGGAAGTGACACTAATAGTGGAGAAGACTAAGTAGAAACATGAGGGACATCTTCGAAGAAAAAATTTGATATTCTCCTGTAGAAACATGCATTCCTTCACTTTGCCAAAAAAGGTTTGGATGAATACATGTCTAACTGCAAGTATGATATTTGAAAAGGCTACGGGGACTAGGAGGTACAACAACAACAAAAAATGGTGAGCTCGACGTAAGAGGAGGAAAATTTCCCTTCTTCTCCAAAACCGAGACCAAGCACGGAAAGAGGCCAATTGAATTCAACTAGATCTTTAGGGGGGATATCTAGTAGCAAGAGGTAGGACGGATGGGAGAATGAGGTACACGCGAAAACTTGGCGGACCTAGTGGGCGAGGGGTTTCGAAACGTCTGAAAAGACACCACTAGGAGCGGTGAGGATGATGGCGGTGAGTTCGCCACTATGAATGTATTTCAAAACGGGGAAGAAAAAAAGATAACCAATCGAAGGATCCAGATAAAAAACTAAGGAAAATAAATACGAGGCCAAGTAATAAAACTTTTAACGGGCGTGTGATCGTAAGAGTGATTAATTTTATGACACTAAAACCATATTTTGTTGTTTCATGTTTTAAGAGTCGAGGAAACAAGCAAAAGATGACTCTAGTCACTTTCAATTTTAAACGAGTGTGAAAGGACAAGTGCTCGACGATCTCTTCTCTTTTAAAGAGTCATGAAAATATCAAAATGACTATTACGGTACTCTAAGTAAGAGGGTGTACCGAGGTTTCGGTGGCTTCCATATACACCTTGGTGATCAAATGAAAGAGAAGTGACGGGCTTAACGTACGTGCGGGTAGTCTCCCAAATGATATGTTCGGTGCCTTGATTTACAAGGTGGAAAACTAGACTTCCTATGGATAAAAGGATTCTGACCTAGAGGGGTCTCCCTTTGCTACTCAACGGTATGGGAGCACAAGTCCGTACGCGATGTTTAAATCCACATGGAAAACGAGAGCTACTAGGTTTTTAAGACGAAATCGAGCAAGTCTCTAGCTTAGACCACTAAAAATGTTGCATTAGGTTCCAATGCTTCCTTAGGTTAATCGAATGAATTTTAAAGTTGATCTTTGATTATGTTTTAGTTTCAGGCCCTATCAAATTTAGATCTCAAATTTCCTAAATGCAAGCTATATGCAAATGAACATCATCTTGATTCAATGAATGCTAGTTATGAGAAGGATAGAGATCTTTCAAACAATAGCAAACAATGAAAGTATGCAAAGAAATCCACTAATGCATCTAACATAATCAAACAAAAATGAAACTCTTTCCTAGAGTATAAAATGCTAGTTATGCAAAATAAGTTTTCACTTTCGATGCGAAAGGAAGAATGCAAAAAATATATATATATATATATATATTTATTTATTTATTTAAATTTTCAATGAAAAGAAGTACATAATGCACTAATTACATGAAAAATTAAAACAAACACTGACAGTGTGCAATGTAAGGATCAAAAATTGAATGACTCAATCGAATACAAAGCAAACACGGAAATCAATCAAACTAATGCGCAATCTTCCAAACCGGAAAAGTTTTCAAAACGACCCAAAAACAAGCAACGTAATATATGCTTGGAGCAACAAGGGAGAAGAACTAATCAAAAAACGAAATGATCATTCAAACAAAACAAACACTCAAAAGGATCGAAAACTTAGTGCAATCGACTTGAGAACGAGACGACAACAATCGAGAGCTTGATTTCAACGAAGGCTCGGTGCACCAAGACACTCGGAAACCCTAAGTCCTTAAACTACAACGATAAGAAGATAGACGAAACGGCGAGAAAGACAAGCCTACGGTAGTCAAAACAATCCCAAAGGCCTAATCACACACGAAAAAATAACCTATAGTCAAGCACAATCGACGAAAAGACTCATTAAGGAGGTCAAATCAAATCCTAAAGGATTCGACGCAAGCTATGGTGGTAATGCACGCCAAACGGGGGTTGGTGCGATTGCAAAAAAAGCAACACAAACGGTGGGCGTATTTGTTCAAACGAAAAGTGCGCCATGCCGGATAACTATGGGAAAAAGGAAAACCAAAATCCAGTAGACGGTGATCTTGACACTGCGGAGCTAAAAAAGAGGATATAAAATAAGAAAGCAAACGAAAGAGAAAAAGACGAAGGATAAGAAAATCAATGATAGAAGTTTACACAACGAGACGAAATGACAAACTCTGTGATCCCCGGTGGAGTCGCCAATTTGTTAGCGAGGTAAATCATCTTTGTGGATAGAGACGATCCCTCTAGCCCTAGAGTGGGTCTAGAAATAAAAGAGACATGCTAGAGTGTTGATTCCTAATTCTTGAATGAAAAGAGGACACGGTAAATCAACTACCACAGAATCCAATCTTGTTGTAGTGGTGGTGGCCTCTCGCTCCACCTTATCGACAAGTCACAAAGAAATCCTTCCTGAGACATGGTCGGATACACACTTTTATAGATCGAGAAAACAAGAACATCATACAACATAACTTCATTCATAACTACTAGCGGTCAAAGAGGGCTAATCATATTGCATTAAACATTTAACATAACACAAAATGGGAGCAAACAATAGTCATGTATATGTATTGATAGAAGGAAGAGTTGCTGACCAATGATTTGACGTCTGGGTCTCCTCCCGGCGGGGTTCGGCCCGAAGCGCGTCTCGGATGCTCGTCGGGGGGGACTTGGACGGGATGAGGCATGGACTCAAGCTCTCTCAACGTAGTTCCTTCTTGTTCTATCTCTTCAATAGTTCAACTATAGTATACTCAATTCTCCATGTTGAAATAGCTTATGAAAATATAGATAACTTCTTCTTATAGAGGAAAAGGAGGAGGTTAGGATCCCCGCAAGGTGGGAGGGAGGCCTATCCTTTAGGAGGTTCCATAAGAGGTGGAAACCATAAAATAAAGACGCGAGTCCATGGTTATTCGGTCCAACCACTCCCCAATGACTCATCCTCGAAGTTGTTGGAGTGGAATTTCCACTTTCTATTTTTAAAAAAACATTCCATAAATAGCTCGGCACGGGGTGGCTAATTGAGATAGAGTGCCAAGCTGAGGCGGGGACGATGTTAATCTTCCTCTTCGGCGTAGAGTAAGCGATTACTAACGGCAGGAAAAAAACAAGGGTTTTGAATCTACTAACACTCGGAATTGTCAACGAAGGAATATTAATCTCATGCAAGGGATATAGTGATGGTGTTTGCAGGCATGACAATGCTTATTGATCACATAAATGACCCTCCAATGGGCTAGATGGGGATCGCAGGGACAATGAAAAAATGATGTGTAACACTCCATGTCACGGCTAGAGACAAAATATGCAATCAAATAGTATCAACTCTCCACATCACAACTAGGGGCCAAGTCTACCAATCAAAATTTCTACAGTCAACACGTCACAATCGAGGGCCAAGTATACCACGATCAAACTATACATGCTCTTTGCATCACAATCAAGGGCCAGGTCTAACAATAAAATTGTTTGTGTTATCCACATCACAAAAGCAAGAGACGAATCTAATAATCAAATTGTCTACACTCTCCATGTCATAATCTAATAAAAAATTGTTGGAAATGTTGTCATTGATGGCAAAGGAAGAGCATGAAGGAGCATACGGAACAACAACAAGGCAAATAGAGAAGCAAAGAACAACATTAGACAAGAAGCGAGAGATAATGCTGAGAGAGATAACGAAGCAACGGAGAGAGGAAGCAAGGCAAATAAGGAATTGGGGGCGGCGGACAACGCGGGGGGAACGGTGAATAGAGAAGTAGAGATGCATAATTGAAGAAGAATTGTCCGGAAGACAGTGAGAGAAAAAGGCCATCAGAAAAAGTTTATGCATTTTATGTGAATTATATGTATATTCTTGATAGAATTGAAGGAAGGATAGTTAAGTCCACAGCGGACAACTATGATTCATCTTAAAGTAAACATCATAAACCTTTGTGGCAGGATTGAAATTAAATATTTAGTGTTATAAATTGAAGGAATTAATGGTTGCGGAGAGATATGATGAATGTAGCAAAGATTATAATTGCGATGGACATAGTACGGTGGTGAAAACTGCCGGAATCAAGAACTTAGTCTGGAGTTAGAAGCGAGCTGCCGACGGATAGAACTCTAAACTTATGATGGAAGCGTAATAAAAGGAAAAACATTAAAGCACAACCAATTATAATAATACATTGAAAGGCGACGAAACCTGCGTGGAAGAGCGGAACCATGACCGAGTGAACGGTGAAGGCGGGTTTTATGGTTTTCATCGCCTGCTTTATGCGGAGGCAAGCGGTAATTCTGGTTGCGGAGCGATTCCATAGAGTGCTCGACACGGGTCCCTGCATGCGACTTCACAAAACAACATCACTGTGCGCCATCGCGCGTTATGGATTCGACCCGGGATGCCCGGCGATATGGTTGAGGCGTCGTTGATGGGAAGGGGTCATCGAACGGAAGTCATCATTTGTTGAAGGTGCGCGGCAGAGGCAAGCACAAGTACGGCGCGCCATCGTGCGTTATTGCCGTGCAAGTTGCCCAAGCGATATCCGTCGGATTGGATGATGTGGTGCGATGGGAATGTGAGCCCTTGATGCGGGTTGATTGTTAGCGATGGGCCCAGTTTTAAATAATATTTATTAAGGCGAAGTCGATTATGCATGTGGGGCCGGATCCAAAGGTCTGGCACAAAAGGCCATTTGATAAGCACAGTTAATAATTAATTATCGAAAGGGTGTGAATAATATTTATTTATCAAATTCCACGAATTTGATAAATAAAACTCCAATAAAAGAAAGTAAAACCATTAGCGACACGTTAATATTATTTAACCTTGGCCTAGTATTATTTGGCGAGAGAAAAAGAATACCTTTGGGACATTTCGTGCATGGAAGAACGAAGATTGGATTTTCTGAATTTGGATTGGTTCAGAATTTTAATATGAATACCATTGGTAGTTGGATTGTTTTGACTCATGGTTTTACTAAAGGCAAAACTATATAGAGAGAAGAGAAATAGAGAGTACGAGTGTGCATGTGTAAAGGGTGGTGAATGAATAAGTACACTGCAAGGAATATACGCATGGGCGAACTTCTGTTCTTAGCTTAATAAATGCGAATCTACGATGCACCCATGGATATAATGATACGATGATGATGAATCTACGGTTTGAATGACGAGACGAAATCATGAAGAACATGTGTGAGTGTCTCTTGAATGAATAAATGCGATGGCATGCAAGGTATGTCGTGTGGAAATTTGGTGGATCAGTGTGAAAATTGATGAAACGTGGTCCGCGGTGGTGTTGAGAATTCGAAGCCTTCAATGAGGGGGTTGTAGCTCCTTCCGGTGGTAGTTGGTAAACGAGAACGGGGTGTTGTAGCTCCCTTCAAGGAAGAGGCCCAGTACTTGAGAGAAGGTTGTAGCCTTCTACAAGTGGGTGCACAACGTCTTGGTATAAGTACGCACCGGCATAAAATTGTAAGAAATTTTCCTTATAATAAATATTGAAGGCGAGATAACATCGGCGGTGGTTTTCTCACGAAGATTGGGTTTCCACCTTAAATATTGGTGTTCATATGTGTTGCTTATGTTTGATGGTTTGTTGTTATTTTTGTTCATAGTTCTTGCTTATCGATGAATAAATGATGCAATGATCTAAGTAAAGACATAATAAGATCTCTGGACATACAAGTTGGATACGGTAATGTAACATATGGTTTTAAGAGAAGAAAAAGTAAAATTGTCGATCAACTCTAAATACGATTCACCCCCCTCTCGGTGTTTTTCCCAACAATTGGTTTCGAGAGCGAGGTCCTTACAAGAAAAAGCTTGGCAGCTAGAAGATCAGGCAAGATGAGAAATCAGATGGAACAACATCTATCAAGCCTCGAAACTTACTTGAGAAACAATTTAATCTTCTGGAAAACAAGGATGAGATCCTATCTTCGGTCTGCGGGAGCATAGGTATGGGCAATTGTTGAAGGAGGATATCAATATCCGGTACACGGTACCAACGGATCCGACGGAAAGAAAGAATTATGAAACAAATGCAAAGGCGGTCGATGCTCTATTGGTAAGTCTAGCTGAATTAGAATTTGTCGAAGTCATGCGGTAAGATCTAGGTAAAGGCAATATGGGACAAAATCATTCTAAGTTATGAAGGTGATGCAAAGGTAAAAAGTGCTAAACTCCAAACTCTCGAAATTCAATATGAGAATCTAAAAATGGATAATGAGGAGGGCATTGCCGATTTATTTTACATCTTGATGATATTGTAAATTGTATGAGAAATATGGGAGAAACAATAACCGAATCTACTTTGGTTGAGAAAGTCTTAAGATCACTAATGACAAAATTTGAGTCCAAAAGTTTACTTGCTCTTGAAGAAAAGCGGGATCTTAAAATCTTCTTGTGAATAACGACTCCATGGCATACTAAGCACATATGAAATGAGAAGAGGAGGACCATCTAAAGTCAAATAGCGATCTTTAGAACTTCTACAAAGGGGAAGGAAGTACAAAAACCCCGAAGGATCAAGATATATCTCGAGAAGAAGATAAAGAAACTTCAACTTGGCACGGGACGGTTCGAGGTAAGCTTCCTTTCAAATGTTTTTATTGTGGAAGAGTTGGTCATTATCTTTGCTAAGTGTCCTTATAAAGAAACACATAAAAGGGGGAAGGAAGTAGCAAGAAGGAATAAGAATCATTTTAGTACTAGAAAGAGTTACTATACTCATGAAGACGGTGATGGGCTATCGATGGTGAGGAATAATGTGAGCAGATCTTAGACTTCTCATGGCATTTGAAAAAGAATCTAGAGAAAGAAAAGGATACTTTTGTGGATGCTCTAGAAGACGGTGATTTTCTTGATGAAAACAATAAACTCAAAATTTGCTTAGAAGAGAGTAAACTAACCATAGAAACTGCGAAAAAGAGCGGCTTGAAAAGAAAAGAAACACAATGAGAAATTAGAGTGTGAAGTAGTAAGTCTAAGAAAAGAACTTGAGAAAGTAAAAGACTTTGAATCTTAGATTTGCTAAAGGATGCGAAACCGCAGATGAGATTATCGGGGTACAACGTTCTCCTCTTATAAAGACGAGGTCTTGGATATATCGGAGAATCTTCTCGGACTTCGAGCGCCAAACTATCAAAGCGATTCTGTAGTTACAACATCTTACTCGACGAGGAATAAAGAATCTTCACGAACAGCATGATCATCTCAATTCAAGAACACTAACGGGAATGTCTTTCAAAGAAACACCAATCAACGAGGTAGTAAATTCAAGTAGAATATTTTATGATCGCATAAATTTCTTCTTGATAGACAATGTTTCTCATGTCACAATTTTGGTCATAAAGGCTACATTTCGATGTGTTGCATATAAAACCATCATGACAAGAGAAGCAAGAAAAGGATTGATATTGAAACAAATAAGAATACTTATAACAACTTTTTCCTCTTCAAAATGAAGTTGAATGTGCTTATTACCAATAACTTTGGCCATGAAGAATCGAATGCGAGGAGCAAAAGTTGACCCAAAAGAACATTTTCCTTCGAGCTCCAAAGTATGGAAAAAGAAGGAATTACAAGTTGAAAATTGTGGCATAGCGTTATTTGCGAAGATGAAGAAAACCAATGGTACATTGATAGTGGATGCTCAAGATACATGACGGAGTGACAAAAACAAACTTCTAGCATATAGTGCTTTAGAAAAAGAAAAGAATGTTACATTTGGAAATGATACTCTGCGGTCATTAAGGGAAAAGGGTTTGTTTTTATAAAATAAAAGGTGAAAGCTAATGAAGTTATGTACGTGGATGGATTAAAGCATAACTTTGTTAAGTGTAAGTCAAATGTGTGATCAAGGAACTAAAGTTGTATTTAGTTCAAAATAATGTGTGAGTACGTGATCTTGATACGGGTAAAGCAATTACAAAAGGAAAAAAGAACTCCAAGCAACTTTGTATGTATTGAAGAATTGCAAAGAACAATGTTACTTGAGTAAATCTTGAAGAAAAATTAGACTGGCATAGAAGGTTGGGGCAGGCTTCTCTCCAAATCAACAAATCAAGCAAACTTAGTGGTAAGTGATCTTCCCAATATTACTCTGCGAAAATATCATATGCAAATATTGCCAATTTGGTAAGCAAACCGAGTACAATTTAATGTAAGGAAGGATCATCAACTAAGCCTCTTGAACTCATTCATCTTGACATATGTGGACATATGAGGAAAAATTCACCACGTGGTGAAGAATACTATATCTTATTCATTGATGATTTCTCTAGAATGTGTTGGATTAAAAAATTTTGTTTAAACACAAAGATGAAGCATTTGAGAAATTTCGGATATTCAAAGAACTGGTTGAGAATGAATTAGATCTAAAAATTAAGTGCCTTAGATACGATCAAGGAGGAGAATATACATAAGATGAATTCCTTGAATTTTGTGAACAACATGGCATAAAAGACGGTTCTCTGTGGCGGCACTCCACAACAAAATGGTGTTGCGGAAAGAATGAATAGAACGATTCAACAAATGGCTAGAGCAATGCTTGTTGAATTTCGGAACACTCGACACATTTTGGGGAGAAGCAACACATACGGCGGTAAACATTCTCAACAAGGCACATGTTCGTGTAAATAGTGATAAAACTCCATATGAACTTTGTATGGTAATCCTCCTACTATAAAGCATTTTAGATTTTTTTGGAAGCAAATGCTTTATAAAAAATAATGATGAAAAACTTGGCAAATTTGAACCCGAGACGAGATGAAGGTCTTCTTGGTTACTCCTCTAGGAGTAAAGCATATAAATGTTACAATAAAAGACTTCGAAAGATTGTTGAATGTATTGATGTTGTTATTGATGAGTCTCTGCTGACTCCAAAAGAGAAAGAAAAATAAACAACGAGATGAAGACGATGATGACATATATCCTTCTACATCAAATAAGGATAATATAGACGATAAACCCAATGAAGAATTTGAAGATGATTTCTGAAAAGGCTCCATCTAGATATGTTCAAAAGAATCATCCGAATCTCAAATTTTGGGAGAAAAGGGATCGAATTGTACAAACGAAGGACTCTTGTGGGATCTTCTAGCAAATATGGCATTTACGGCTCCACTATTGAGCCTCACAATGTCCCCGATCGACGACGAAGATGAATGTTGGATTCAAGCCATGAATGAAGAGCAGTCAAATTGAAAAGAATCACACTTGGGAATTAGTACCAAGACCTCGACAAAAATGTCATTGGAACTAAATGGATATTCAAAAACAAGTTAAATGAGAATGGGGATGTTATCAAAAATAGAAGCTAGACTTGTTTCTCGAGGGTATACTCAATAATGAAGGTATAGACTTTGAAGAAACCTTTGCTCCGTAGCCGGAGTTAGGCATAAGAATGTTTCTTGCTTTTTCAAACTTCCAACAAATCAAAGTTTATCAAATGGATGTTAAATCTTGCTTTTCTCAATGGTGATCTAGAAGAAGAAAGTTTATATAGAACAACCGGAGAGGATTCATTTTAGGAAATGATGAAAAAACTTGTTTGTAGACTTAAAAGGCTCTATATGGTCTCAAGCAAGCTCCTTGGCATGGTACTATCATCTTGACAAATATTTTCATCAACAAGGATTTTCAAAAGGATGCTGATAGCAACTTATACACAAAAAGCGAAAATGACAATTATTGATTGTGGTTGTATATGTTGATGATAATTTTATAAGTAATGAAGAGTGTATGAGTCGAAGTTGCTTGATATGAAGCAAGAATTTGAAATGTCTTTACTTGGGGAACTAACATTCTTTCTTGGCTTGCAAGTGCAACAAGCAAAAGATGGCATATTCTTATCACAAGCAAAATACCTCAAGAAAATCGGAGAGAAGTATGGCATGGAAGATTGCAAACTGTCGTACACCAATGATAGCAGGATCGCAATCTCGGTTCTAATGATGATTCCCCCACGGTGAATCAACGAGAATATAGATCTATGATAGGAAGTCTACTTTATCTCTTGGGACAAGACCGGACATCATGCATGCTGGTTGTTGGACGATTCAAGCTAATCCAAGAGTCTCATCTTGAGGAGTGACGAAAAGATATTCCGGCTATCTACATGGAACTCAAGACTTTGGACTATGGTATCCGAAGAATGCGTCTACTCTTCATGCATACAACGTGCGATTAGGTTTGAAGTGTTGATGATCGGAAAAGCACTAGTGGTGGTGCATTCTATATGGGGCCCCGGTTAGTATCTTGGTTTAGCAAGAGGCAAAGCTCTATTGCCTTATCTATGTGACAGGTATAATGAGTTTGTCGCATCATGTTGCACTCAACTTCTCTGGATGATGCAAACCTTACAAGAATTTCAAATCAAATGTTCACCTCCTATCTCCATTATGTGTGACAATAAAAGTGCCTTCGGTATCTCAAAGGAATCCTATTATGCATTCCAAGACCAAGCACATTGCCATCAAATATCACTTCTTACGTGAACAAGTGCTTGTTTAAGAAAAAAAGGTGAAATTGGAGTATGTTCCCTCCAAAGAACAAGTTGCTAATATATTTACCAAACCTCTACCCGGGGAAGCGTTCAAATATCTCAAGCAGAAGCTGGGAGATGTCTCTACCATGCGAGAGGGTCGGATCTACTTAAATACATAAGATTAAATTGGTTGTGAGAGTCTTTGTTAGGTATCTACGAATGTAGCATGATCTCGAGGAGGATGATATTGTAAGTTCAAAGGATATTGATCAGCTCTTTGCCATTGATGTCAAAGGGGGAGGAAAAGCAACAAAGGGCTTCTATAAGACAAGGCGAGGAAGAGTATTGCCATCGATACCCCGAGAGAGATTCTTGGAAATGTTGTCATTGATGGCAAAGGAAGAGGCACGAAGGAGAATTTGAACGACAACGAGGCAAGAGAGAAGCAAGGAGCAACATTAGACAAGAAGCGAGAGATAGTAACGAAAAGATAGCGAGAAGACGACGAGAGGGAAGGCAAGGCGGATAAGGAATTGAGGCGGCCAGGCAAACGCGAGAGACGATTAATAGAAGTAGAATGCATAATTGAAGCGAGGTGTCACAGAGACGAGGTAAGGAGAAAATTAAGGCCATCGAACAAAAAGTTTCGGCATTTTTACGTGAATTATATGTACGCGGGAGCGAGGAGATAATTTGAAGTCCCCACGGTAACTGTGGTCATGATGGGCGAAAACATCTGCCCAGAAGGCACGGCGGGGTCTAGAATTAACTAATAGTGACACATGTAGTGAAAAATTATGATTTAACGAAAATATGATGAATGTAGCAAAGATTATAATTGCGATGGACCATGGTACGATGGTGGCTTGCGGAATCAAGAACTTGAATGTGCGGTTAAGAAGCGGAGCACGCGACGGGGGATAGAACTCTAAACTTAGCAATGGAAGCGTAATAAAAGGAAAAACATTAAAGTGCAACTTAATTATAATAATACATTGAAAGGCGACGGAACCCTGTGTGGAAAGAGTTGAAGCCATGGTAGTGAAGCAGTGAAAGGCGGTTTATGGTTTTCATCGCACGCGCTTATGCGGAGAAGCGGTAATTCTGGTTGAGGAGCGATTCCATACGTGCTCAACACGTGTGCTGTGCGACTTCACAAAACCGCTTATCACTTTGCGCACCATCGCGCGTTATAGTTCAACCCGGGATGCCCGGCGATATCGTTGGTAATAGTTGATACGGGAAGGGTCATCGGACGGTCATCATTTGTTACAGAGGTGCGAAGAATAGCACAGTACGGTGCGCCATCGCACGTTATTGCCCGTGCAAGTTGCCCAAGCGATATCCGTCGGATTGGATGATGTGGCGCGATGGAACGTGGGCTTCGATCCCGGTTGATTGTTGGCAATGGGGCTAAGTTTTTAAATAATATTGATTAGCGCGTCGATTATGCATGTGGGGCCGGATCCGGTCCCTATTTTCAGGCCATTTGATAAAAGAGCGGATTATTAATAATTAATTATAAGGGTGTGAATAATATTTATTTATCAAATTCCATGAATTTGATAAATAAAAATCCAATAAAAAAAGAAGTAAAACCATCGGCGACACGTTAATATTACTTAACCTTGGCTATAGTATTATTTGGCGAGAGAAAAAGAATACTTTTGGGACATTTCGTGCATGGAAGAACGAAGATTGGATTTTCAATTTGGATTGGTTGAATTTTAATATGAATACCATTGGTAGTTGGATGCGGTTTGATTCATGGTTTTACTAAAGGCAAAACTATATAAGGAGAAGAAGAAATAGAGTACGAGTGTGCATGTGTAAGGGTGGTGAATGAATAAATTTTTCTAAGGAATATCTACATGGGCGAACTCGTCTTCGCTGATAAATCTGAATCTACGATGCACCCATGGATATAATGATCTAACGATGATGAATCTACGGGTTTGAACGACGGATGAAATCATGAAGAACGGGTGTGAGTGTCTTGAATGAATAAATGCGAGTGGCATGCAAGGTATGTTGTGTGGAAGCTGGTGGATCCGGTGTGAAAATTGATGAAACGTGGTCCACGGTGGTGCGCGAGGTCGACCTTCGGTGGGGGTTGTAGCTCCTTCCGGTGGTAGGCAGTAGCGAACGGTGTTGTGCTCCTTCAAGGAAGGGCTGGTAAACGAGAGAAGGTTGTAGCCTTCTGAGGTGGGTGCACAACGTCTTTGGTATAAGTCTGCTTGACATAAAATTGTAGAATTTTCTTTATAATAAATATTGAAGACTAAGATAACAACAACGGTGGTTTTCTCCCAAATTGGGTTTCACGCAAATCCTGGTGTTCATATGTGTTCCTTATGTTTGATGGTGAACACAATTAATTATTTGTTCATGCTTCACTTATCGATGAATAAATGATGCGATGGATCTAAGTAAAGACATAATAAGATCTCTGGACATACAAGTTGGATGCAGTAATGTAACATATGGTTTTAAGAGAAAGAAAAGTAAAAAAATGTCAGTCAGCTCTAAATACCGATTCACCCCCCCTCTCAGTATTTTTCCCAACAAAAAATTCTATGCTCTCAACATCATAAACCAATAAAAAATGTCTACACTCTCCAAGTCATAATGTAATAAAAAATGTCTATGCTCTCAACATCATAAACCAATAAAAAATTTCTACACTATCCATGTCATAACTAGGGGTTAGGTCTTCCAATCAAATTTCATGCACTCTCCATGTCAAAAACCAATAAAAAATGTTTATGTTCTCTACATCACAAGTAGGGGCTAGGTCTACTATTCAAATTTCCTACACTCTCCACATCACAAACCAAGGGCTGTATCTACCAATCAATTTGTTTTTTCTCACTGCATCATAACTAGGGTCTAGGTCTAATAATCAAATTATTTGTGCTCTCCATGTCACAAACCAAGGGGTTCGTCCAGCCAAACAAAAATAGTGACATCCAAAACCAAAACCAATAAAAAATTTATCTGTGCTCTCCATGTTACAACAGGAAGCCGAGTCATAACCATCAAACCAATCAAATTTTCTACGCTCACCACATGAATACTTGAGGATCCAGAAAGTTTCTAACCTATAACCGCCCGAATTACATCACTTCAATCTAGCCACAAAATCCAGTCCTTCACTTGCTACTTCAATATCTTCTACAATGCTCATAAATCACAAGTTATGCGACACTATTTATATACGAAGGGGATCACCCTTTTGGGGAATGTGCCAAACTTTAAAACACCTCATGAGACCACATAATATGAGCTGGATCTAGGGGTAATTAGACACCCTAACACTGCCATCATCATGATGTCATACCTACCACATGGCACTCTTTGACTGGTGCCAAGTGTCCAAATATTTTCCCCAATTGGCCAGCATAAAATGTCATATCAACATGCCACATGTCATCATGATAGGCTACTACATTATCCACACTTGCCACATCATACTTCACTACCACGTCCTCATTTTAAGCATTGAATCATCATGTGTAACCATCTTCCACCTGTCCACACCTGATTTTCAAACTCAACATCCACATCAGGTTTGCCACGCCATGGTCATTTACTCTTGGGGGTCCATGTGGCATCTAACCAAGGAGTATGAAAAACTATTGCCATGTCTTACTATGGGGTTGGTACAATGTGGAGTGTATGACTCTCATTAACCTTCAAATATGTACTCACTTCATCTATCATTCATGTGAATTTCACTGGCCTGATTCTCCAAAAGATTCTCAAACTTTAACCGAATTAAATAATGCACAGTTTCATGTGCCATATATCATAGATTACACCACAAGATCATGGATTAATTTTGAAGATGTTGAACCTTTAAAAAATTTGGTGGTTTTCAAATAAATTTGGTGAATTTTCCTCATTGTTGTTGTAACCTTCAAACTGACATGTCTTCTCATCTAGGAAGAGTTTGACCAAGTGTGATATACCATTGGAAATTTCTAGGAGAGGACTATCCAACCGTACCATTCATATACTTATTTTAACACCATAAATTCTACAAAAACTCAATAAAATTCAGAACAATTTGACATCATTTGATGAGAACATGTCAAGGGATCTAATTATTATATTGCTTCCTTTGATTCATGAATGACATTGTTGCTTCTTTAGACTTCCCCTATGACATCAATGACAACACTATATCCAACAATTTCCCATTTTTTCATTGATGGAAACACAACCAGACATTGATGGTCGTTGATGGAAATGGACTGAACTCCCCTTTACATGGTACTAGGAAATTCCCATGCCATGTTGCTGGCTATAAAAAATATTCTTGCTTGATCCTACTTTTATTCCTCAATATCTTATTTCTCTCCTTCAATATATTTTCTCACCAAAATATTCATACTACTTCAATGTATGCTTCCTCTCCCCCTTTGACATCAATGGAAAAGGGACATGATAAGAATGGTTGCTTAGAAGGTGATTGCTTGTCCATGCTACATAACTATTTGTGGCTTCTTGTGGAACTGATTATTTTTTAGATGAAATCTCCCCTTGGTAATATGCACCATGTCATGTGAATCTCCCTCTACCAATGACCTCTCTTCTTGTAAAGTCTTTTTTATATGAATTCCTTGTTGGAAATACTGAGAGGGGGGGGGGGGGGGGTGAATCAATATTTCTTACCAATTAGCTCTTTTAAATATTTTCAAAGAATTAGTTAATATTCAATTATTTTTGATGTTTATCCAGTAACAACAATAAATAATAGAACACAATTGGCACATGATTTTTAGGTGGAAAACCCCCTCTGGGTCAAAGCCACCGAACACTTTTTTACTAAATTCTTTAGTCTTCAGCCCCAACTGAAATGAAAGGTACACCTTCCTAGAATTATAGAAAAAAAATTCTTCTCCAGCTCCCACTAGAAGGATGCCCCAATGCCCTGGTTTCTTCAGTAGTTAACTGAATGGATGACTCGACATCCTAGACCGACTCACCACACTAAAGTCTTGACAGGCTCTAACCTGTAGGTGACTTCATGCACCAAACTAGCACTTCCCTGCCACCCTATAATGATCAGAATTAAGACAAGAGTGTGGACTCCCGTACCAGGGACAATGATCCATGATACAACATGATTCACAATGATTTTATTGAACTAGACCAATCACACTATGACCTGCAACCCAACCATAACATTATCCATTAATGACACATATACCTCCCAACAATGCCTCTCCAACTTTAGGCAGATTGACTCTTTTAAAATAATGACTCTTTTACAATTTTACAATGATTATTTTTACAATACTGACTTTTGACACGACCTGATACTTGACTTGACACTGCTTCTTTGAACACTAGCAACTGCTGAGGTATTGTTGTACTTGCTTCAAGTAATGGTACTTTGGATTTGCATTGAACTTCTAGTATGTGTCTAAGTTTCCCTATTGTGTCCTCCTTCCCGCACATACATTAATTAACAAGACCCAAACCAATATACAAAAAAAATACTTACACTGTCCTGCAAACCATATGTCAGAGAAATATTCAAAATTCAAATGTAAATACGTTCAACATTTATGAACAAAACCCAATCAAACATACATACAAAATGATTACATAGTCCTGCAAAAACACATGTCGATGATGGTATTCAAATTTAGATTCAAACACTAATCATACATACCTTTGTTATAACAGACTTACCCTTTACTATTGATGTGTTGTCCTTACTGCAGTGATCCTTGAATGCATATTTTCTTGCCTTCTATAAGCTCGATATTGAATCTACTGTATCTGTGTAATTTTGGATCTCAAAGGTTTGAAATTTCATCCTGTGGTAGCCATCTGAGTCCTCTTTCCAACCCTATAGTTCTGATCAATATTGGATTCTTCAAGAAATAGTTATGCCCAATATCCTACGATGACCTGATTATTCACTGGTTCAGTATAGTGAACTTGTACAAAGTGCCACGTGTCACTATTTCAACCTTTGGTCCTGAAAACGATATACAAAAAACTACAGTTTGTCCTCTTTCTATCACTTTTTACTAAATTTGAATCCAATTCTCAGAAAGAAATTTATGAATATTTTACTAAGGTCACCTGTTTGACATGAAATTCAGGAGCCTGCAAAAACCTAACTTCCTTGGATCATATCTCCGAAATATAGTGAACCAATATCTGAAATTCGGTCACGAGCTTTATCAGCATTATGGCTCAAATGGGTTTTTTTTTTTTCAGCACCTGAAGCTTCGCAGAAAAAAAATATAGCAATAATGCCACGATGACCTATTTTGAGTAGCGAAATCCTTACATTAAGAGGATATGAGGGTTACAATTTATATAAATGATTAGGTTGAGAGGGTCTTCAACAAGTGTACATTGGAGGGATTTTAGGAGTTAATTTTTTTTATTAATTATTGAATTTTTAATTACCACAACCAATGATTAGTTTAATTCTACAACCCCATGGGGTTTTAGCCCACTAACTGGGGTTACTAACTTCAAACACAAATATCTCTCAAACCGTGAAGAATTATATGGTGTGCCATATATCAATGGAAACATCTTGACAAGTGGAAGCCATCCAAAATATCCTTGAATTGGAATAGAGTAAGTTTTCAAGTCAAAATTCCCATGAAATATCGAGGTAGCCCCTGGTGCTGCTTGGGTTGACATCAATGACAACCATTGATCAACAATCTCTCCCTTTGGCATTGATGGCAACACATGTACTTCCCCTGCGATCATGACACCTCTTCCTACAACATTCTCTCCCCCATTTTCATCAATGGAAAATGGTAGCTCACCCTGACAAACGTCATTGTCCAGACCTGTACACACCTCAACTCCCCATTTTTTTACTTAGTTAGATAAGAGAAAGGGTCTAATGAGAACTTGGGAGAATCCCAAGCTTTAGGAAAAGACACTCAAATGCTTCATGAGGTAATGGTTTGGTAAAAATGTCAGCAATTTGTTCCTTTGTGCCAACATATTCAAGCTTGATATTCTTTTCGATGACTTGCTCTCTAACGAATCAATATTTGATTTGAATGTGCTTTGTTTTGGAATGCATCATAGAATTCTCTGAGATACTGATGGCACTGGTGTTATCACAAAATATGGGAATAGGCTTATCAAACTTGACCTGAAGATCTTGCAAAGTTTTCTTCATCAAGAGAACTTGAGTACAACAAGCTGCTGCAGCGATATATTCTGCTTCTGCTGTGGATAACGAGATTGAAGACTGATTTTCACTTAACTATGAAACAAGGCAACCACCTAGATTGAATGCTACTCCATTGGTACTCTTTCGATCATCAACACTTCATGCTCAATCTGCATCTATATAAGCTTGGATAACTAGATTATCTCCTTTGGGATACCATAAACCATATTCTGTTGTGCCCTTAAGATATCAGAGAATTATTTTGATGGCAATAATATGAGATTCTTTTAGTGTTGCTTGGAATCTTGCTACTTGTCCAACTTCTTGCATTATGTCTGACCGAGAAGCTGTCACATATAGAAGACTGCCAATCATAGAATACAACCTGTGGTCCACATCCTGTGACGAATCATCTAAACTTAACTTGCAACCTGTTACCATTGGGGTAAGGATAGGCTTGCAATCTTCCATCTTGAATTTATTGAGCATTTCCTTGATGTACTTGGTTTGATATATAAATATTCCTTTATCCTACTGAGATATCTGAAGCCCTAAAAAGTATATCAGCTTGCCAAGTAGTGACATTTCAAACTCACTTTGCATCTTTGTGGCAAAGTTTTTACTTAATCTGTCATCATTGCTTCCAAAAATTATATCGTCTACATATACCTCAATATTTGTTAGGTTATCTTGATCCACTTTCACACAGAGATTATTTTCGGCGCTTCCTTTCTTGAATCCTTGTTGATGTAGATATCCATCAAGACGAGCATACCAAGCTCTGGGAGCTTTCTTGAGACCATATAATGCCTTCTTTAATCTGTAGACATAGTCTTCCTTTTCAGAGAGCATAAGACCTTCGGGTTGGTCAATGTAAACTTCTTCTTCCAATTCACCATTTAGAAAGGATGACTTAACATTCATTTGGTATACCTTGATTTTTCTCGAGCACACATAAAGGAGAAAAAATTTGATAGCTTCCATTCTGGAAATTGGAGAAAATGTTTTTTCAAAATCAATTCCTTCAACTTGTGCATATCCTTTGTAGACTAATCTTTCCTTATTCTTGATAACCTGTCCATCCTCATTCAATTTTTTTCTGAAGACCCATTTAGTTCCAATAACATTTTTATCCTTTGGTCATGGAACCAATTACCAAGTATTGTTTTTCTCAATTTGATCCAGTTCTTCATTCATAGCTGCTACCCATTGTTCATCTTGACTAGCTTCCTTCATTTATGTTGCTGATGATTTGATTTGATGGATGATTCTTTTGACACCATTATTTTAAAGCTTTTGGAGAACTTTATTGTACATCTTTATGATCATTTCCTATTTTCTCTAAGTTGATTGTTGTTTCCTTACTTGATTGGTATTGTTCCGGAGCTTCTTCTTCATCCTTCACATATTCTCCCTCATATCCCTCATATTTGCTTGAATGGATGATCCAGGTGGATCTACACACACTAGTGAAAATCACAAAGCTCAAAATAGGAAGTGGCGAAAATGTGGCAAACTTAGCTTTAGATTGAAGAGCTCGTCGCCCTGATCACAACAATGTGAATAATGCATCAATCTGAGCTCATATGACGAAGTTAGAGCAGTTTGAAGTTTTGTTAAGGCAGGGAACGCGTGGCCCACGGTGTGCCACATGGTGTTCCAGTGAGCACATGGGACCCACATGGAAGCCTCTCAGCTAATGACACATGACACTCCAGCATTAGCCCTTACACTTGCACAAAAGACAAAAAAATCATTAAAATCATATTTAAAATGGTTATTAAAAATCATTTAAAAAAATTAATGGTTAAAATAACCATATAACAAACCTTGTGTTAAATATAATATATGGTTAAAACAAAATGTTAATATGGTGCAACAAATATATATAAAGGGGCATATATATTAAATGTTTTGTTTGAAAACAAAAATAACATACCATGTAGAGTGGGTTAAAGTACCAAAAGTAACATGCCATTTATATTAAACGGTATAACCGTTACCACAAACCATATATGTTAAACATTATAACCATTGAATGTAGAGTGGGTCGGGTTGGGCTGCGTGGAGTGGATCCACCCACCCAAAAATTAAATGCAAACAAAACGTTGCCAATTTGGGTGGGGTCGATGGTGTTGGAACCCCAATCCTCCGCCTTGACAAGACCGCCCACAACCAACCACCCAACGGGCTCAACGTTGATAGATTTTCCCAAAAAAATATATTTAAACCCATCTTTCTCAGATGCGCCCAGGCCAGACCAAGGTAGGTAGAGTACAACACGCTATTCGAGGCAAGATCTACATGCAATTCGAGGGAATCCTTTTGATGCTTGGAGAATCTTTAGATTCCAAGGAGGTAAAATTTTCCCGTGTTAGAATGTATTGAAATTTATATGAATTTTAACTAGAATTTCACAGGGAATGCAATGGCGAGGTTGGATTCAAATTTTGAGCAACGGTTTTGTAGATTCCCTATGGAGGAGAATCTTCAAGAATCTTGAGAGAATCTTTCATATATCTCGGAGGCTGAAATTCGCCGGTGTCAGAATGAGGTCAACCTTATACTCATTCTTCTCATAATTTCGCAAGGATCTCAATGGTGAGATCATATTCCTGTTTTGAGTTGCAAATTTCCAAATTCCCTGTGGAGCAGCATCTTTGAGGAATCTAGGGGGAATCTAAAAGATTCCCTAACGCCCATATTTTTACTATATCAGAATTCAACAAATTGACAGTCGATCCTACGCCTCTTGGGGACACAAGTTCAGTGGTGCAGTCATATTTTCCATCTGAGCCTTATGTTTTCTGGTCACTTTTCAAAGTGGAGTTGCAGGTGTCAGCATTACATATGTGAGCAGTCATTTTCAGGATATTCGACGCCATAAGATTGATGGTACAACCAGATCCAATAGTTTATCATCCTCTTCTTCAGATATATCCTTTATGTGAGGTATATGCGGTGTTCTCATGTACTTCTTTTTCTCTTTGCTATGAGATGCATTGTGCTATACAAATCTCTATTTGATGGGGGATCTTATTTTTGTCTTGATGTGAGATGTAATTTTCTATCATGGATTATTTTATGTTGTTTGAGATCCATTTGTTTCCATGTTGGCAGGATACTCATTGTCACCATGTATTTTTTATTGAGATCCCTTTGTTGTCATGTTCGATGGGATACTCATAGTCATCATCCATGTGAAATTGTCATGCTGATAGGAGTCCATTTTGTGAATGGGAGTTCTTGTAGCGAAGCATCTCATGGAGAGGTCCAACCACTCCCGTGTGAGGGAATTTTCCTTGTATGACAGAGAAAATACCATCTATGTACATCATCACTATTTCCAACACTTAATGCAGTGGCCTACACCATATTGACACCGAGGCACATAGTCGTAGTCCCTCCTGGACAAACTCTTTTATCAATATCTTATGTTGCTAATGCTTGTTATTTTCCTCTTCTTTATAGCATGCATATATGTTCATTTATGTTCATTAATGATTTGATGCAATTCTAACACATCGACTAAAGTAAAAGGTCTTGGTTTCAAGGGTAGTTGAAACTTAGCCGAATCAAGTGGTATCAGAGTGGTATTCTTGCTGATTTGGATTGCAGGCGTGAACCACTAAACGTTCACTGAGTTGAGCAATGGAGGATGTAAAAGACACGTATGAGACCATTCTTAGGGTATCCGAGAAAGTGGACATGTTGTATGAAGCTTATGAGAAACAAACATCAGATAACGTTGATTTGAAAACACTCCTACAGGAAGAGAAGGAGGAGAAACATCGATTGCAGCTTCAGTTGCAAGCCACGACAAAGGCATTGGAAGAATTGAAGTGCAACGACAAAAGTTGTCAAGCAGATCATGATGCGTTGAAGACACTCCTACAGGAAGAGAAGGAGGAGAAGCAACAATTACAACTTCAGCTACAAGCCATGACAGAGGCCTTGGAGGAAGTGAAGTGTAACGAAGGCGCAAAGAAGCCCTCTCCATTTGCTTCCAAATCAACATCTGAGGTAAATAGTTGTGATCATTATTTAGTTTCATCTTCACATTATATTATTTCTGTTGGGAATGTGGAGATCCCCATTACACGAACTGGCATGAGACTCCTTACCAAGATGGGGTACCAAGGAGGAGGACTTGGCATTTGTGGCCAAGGCATAGCTCAGCCATTGGAGGCTGTGCAGAGACCTCACTATGCTAGTTTGGGATACACTGAAGGAGAATGTTCGAAGGTGTCAGAAGCCTCCATGACATTGTGGAAACCGTCGAGGAGAGAGAATGATGGGAACACTTCACCATCATCTTATGACGACGCATGTTGTAGTGAAAGAGCTGAGGCAAGCTTTCATCACCATGATCGCACCAGAGACCACCAGGGAAGGTACAAAAAGTCTCAATATTCTCGAGTTCATTTTGATTATAAGCATGTTGCTAAAAATGAACGTAAATCATGGCATAAGAAAACTTGTCATTTTTTTGGTTTACGTAACCATGTCATTTTTGAGTGTTGGAAAATATTGACAACACAAAGGAGGATGAGGCATGGAAAGCCTTTTCCACAATAGGGAAAGAAATTGGTTAAGCAGGTATGGAGGAAGAAGACTCATTGCAGTTATTGTGACCAAAGTGGCCATCAAAGAGCCACATGTTGGAGACTCTATCGAGAGCAGTGCCTCAAAGACAAAACATCCGTGCAAAAACCAGTCGAAAGAGATGATCAACAAGTGAATTCCCCACAGGGGGATAGCCCATTCACTTTGCTGGTTTTTCTAGATTACTTTTCTAGATGTGTTAGCTAGTCATGGTCTTATTTTTTTAAATCATGTGTTGCATTTCTTTATGTAAAAGTGATAATGTGTTTTTCCATCACCGGTTTTGCAACAATGATATTTTTGGCCTTGTCTTATATGTCGTGTGGTGCATTTCTTTTATGTAAAAGTGATGATGTGTTTGCCATCACTTTAAAATGCGACAATGATGTTTTGGCCTTGTAATGATAACTGGGGTGTGATTTCCATTTGATGTAAAATTGACCACCGAGTATTTAAAATCATGGAAAGTATGGAAATGTTTGGGTCATAATTGGTCATAATTGAGTAGACATCTGCGTTGCAACAATGTAGGAGTTGAATTTGCATCCTAATTCTGAAGGACAAAGGTGAAGGTGTATTCAATGTATGTGAATTTTCAGACATTTTCATTACAGTTCTAGGTGTTGGCATTGCGTTCTGATTCTGAAGTACTTCAGGTGAAGGATTCATGTGGGAATGTGCCTTTCAAAAACATTTGCATGCAGTTGATGATGGATAGAAGCTAATGCTTTTGGAGGATCAAAAGCTCCTTAGTGGGGAGAATTTATCGAGGTGAATCTACACAAACCAGTGGAAAGCACAAATCTCAAAATTGAAAGTGTAAAAATTTTGGCAAAATCAACTTCAGATTGAAGAGCTCGTCGCCTTGATTACAACAGTGTGAACGACGTGTCAATCCGAGCTCATATGACGAAGTTAGAGCAGTTTGAAGTTTTGTTAAGGCAGGGAATGTGGGGCAAATGGTGTGCCACATGACATTCCAATGAGCACATGGGACCCACATGGAAGCCTCTTAGCTGATGACACATGGTCCTCCAACATTAGTCCTTACACTTGCACAAAAGACAAAACACAAAGACAAAAAAATCATTTAAACCATATTTAAAATGGTTATTAAAAATCATTTTAAAAAATTAATGGTTATAATAACCATATAACAAACCTTATGTTAAATATAACATATGGTTTAAACAAAATTTTATTATGGTGCAATGAATATATATAAAGGGGCATATATATAAATGTTTTGTTTGAAAACAAAACTAACATACCATGTGTTGGTATTAAATGGTATAACCATTATCACAAACCATATATGTTAAACATTGTAACCATTGAATGTAGAGCGGGTCGAGTTGGGCCACGTGGAGCGGACCCGCCCACCCAAAAATTAAATGCAAACAAAACATTCCCAATTCGGGTGGGGTCGATGGGGTTGGAACCCCCGACCTCCGCCTTGAAAAAACCGCCCACAACCAACCGCCCAAAGGGCTCAATGTTGATAGCTCCGCCCAAAAAAATATATTTAAACCCATATTTCTTAGATGTGCCTAGGCTAGACCAAGGCAGGCAGAGAACAACATGCAGTTTGAGGTAGCATCTGCAAGCAGTTCGAGGGAATCCTTTTGACGCTTGGAGAATCTTTAGATTCCAAGGAGGTAAAATTTTCCGGTGTCAGAATGTATTGAAATTTATATGCATTTTAACCAAAATTTTGTAGGGAATGCAATGGCAAGGTTGGATTCGCCTTTCGAGTAGCATTTTTGCAGATTCCTTGTGGAGGAGAATCTTCAGGAATCTTGAGGGAATATTTTAGATTCCTTGGAGGCTGAAATTCGTTGGTGTCAGAATGGGGTCAACCTTATACTCATTCTTCTCAGAATTTTGCAAGAATATTAACGGTGAGATCATATTCATGTTTTGAGTTGCAGATTTCTATATTCCCTGTGGAGAAGCATCTTTGAGGAATCTAGGGGAATCTAAAAGATTCCCTAAGGCCCAAATTTCAACAGTGTCAGAATTCAGCAAATTGACAGTCGATCCTACATCTCTCGATGACACGAGTTCAATGGTGTAGTCATATTTTCCATATGAGCCTTATGTTTTCCGGCTACTTTTCAAAGTGGAGTTGCAGGTGTCAACATTAAATGTGTGAAGAGTCATTTTTAGTATATTCGATGCCACGAGATTGATGATACAACCAGATCCATCAGTTTATCATCCTCTGCTTCAGACAACTCCTTGATGTGAGGTATATGCAGTGTGATCATGTAATTTTTTGTCTCTTTGCTATGAGATGCATTGTGCTGTACATATCCCTATTTCATGTTTGAAGGGGGATATTGTTTTTGTCTTGATGTGAGATGTAATTTTCTATCATGGATTTTTTTATGTTGTTTGAGATCCCTTTGTTTCGATATTGGTGGGATACTCATTGTCACCATGTATGTTTGATTGAGATTCCGTTGTTGCCATGTTCGGCGGGATACTCATAGTCATCATCCATGTGAAATTGTCATGCTGATAGGAGTCCTTTTTGTGAATGAAAGTTCTCATAGCAGAACATCTCGTGGAGAGGTCCAACCACTCCTACGTGAGGGAATTTTCCTTGTATGATAGAGAAAATACCATCCATGTACATCATCACTATTTACAGTGCTTAATGCAGTGGCCTACAACATCTTGACATCGAGGCCCAGAGACGTAGTCCCTCGTGGACGAACTCCATTATCAATATCTTATGTTGCTAATGCTTCTTATGTTCCGATTATTTATAGGATGTAGATATGTTCATTTATGCTCATTAATGCTTTTATGCAATTCTAACACATCAATCAAAGTAAAAGGTCTTGGTTTAAAGGGTAGCTGAAACTTACCCGGATCAAGGGACAATCTCATCGTCATCCTTTATAACACAATATTCATCAAAAGTAACATTTATGCTTTCCACTATTTGTTTTCACCTCAGATTGTAGCATATATAAGCCTTCCTTTTGCGTGAATAACCAACGAAAATACCTTCATCGATACGGGAATTGAACTTGCCTAATTTTTTTATCTTCTCTTTTGATGTAGCACTTGCTTCCAAATATTTTGAAGTATTTGACGTTAGCCGGTCTTCCTTTCCATAATTCTTATGGAGTCATGTTACAATTGTTCCTTAGCAAACCTCTATTTATAATGAATACAACCGTACCGTTTGCTTGAAACCATAATTTATCATCTAATTTTGAGTCATTTAACATTGTTCTGGCCATTTCCTGTATGGTTCTGTTTTTTATTTCAGCAACTCCATTTTGCTATTGTGTTCTGGCTGTTGAGAATTGCCTTTTATTCCATTTTCTCCACAGTACTGCTAAAATACCGTGGAAGTGAATTCTCTGCCATTATTTGATCTTAGAAATTTGATCTTCAAATCAGTTTCATTTTCAACCAATTCCTTGTAGATTCTAAAACACTTGAGTGCCTTAGTGTTTTTCTTTAATAAGATGATCGCTATCATTCTGGTGTAATAATCTATCATTAGCATAAAATATAATTCTCCATATAAACCTTTTGTTCTCATAGGACCACATAGATCAACATGTACTAAATCCAATGGACGTGATGCAAAGCGTTCATTTGTCTTGAAATCAACTTTTGTCTGCTTGCCATGCCAACAAGATTCACATATCATATTGGTAGGTTTTGAAATTTTAGGCATTTCTCTTACTACTTCCTTCTTGCTGATCCTAACGAAATTGTCGAAATTTATATGTCCCATTCGTTTGTGCCATAACCAAGTTTCGTCTTCTTTCACCAAAAAGCACCCTTTAGGTGTCTCATCCAAAATATATGTAATTCAAAGCTCTACTTTCTATAGCCACAATTTTACCAAACTTGCCTTTCCTGATTTCACATTTCTTAGAGTTAAATAGCACCGTGTGTCCTTGATCGCACATTTGGCGAACACTGAGTAGATTGTGATTCATATTTTCAACCAACAACAAATCTTTCGCTAATGCATTCTTGCTTCCAAGTGTGACTGTACCTACTCCTATGCCGTTTGAAGACCCATCATTTCCAAAAGACATTGTTCCATCCTTCTTTGCCTTTAAGGATATGAACTTATTCCTATCTCTAGTCATATGAGTTGAGCAACCACTATCAACATACAAAACGTTTATGTTGCTTTGAGCCTTGAGAGCAATAACACATTTTTCATTCTTATTTTTCCATATTTGTTCATATATATATATATATATATATATATATATATTCCGAAAATTCCTTTGAAGAACTTCCAAGTCTGAAATATTTAGCTAGGTGTCCAAAATTGTTACATTTGTAATATTCGACATCATCTCTCAAATGATAAAATCTGTTAATATTCTGCTGAGTTTCGGAATATCCCTTTCTGAAAGATCTCCCGAAACCGTATTTATTCCAAACATACATGCGACATTCTATAGCTTTATGTCCAAAACTTCCACATGAATAACAATGAACATAGAAGAAAGCTTGATACATGGGAGGAAATATTCTTCGAGGAATTGTCTTCCATGGTTCTTCCTACAAGTTTTGATCTGTTGAGTTGGCTGGGAGGTCTACCTGCTTGTTATATTTTGCATATCCATCTTCTTTTGTTGTCATATAAGGACTTGGATCCTTTTTAGTTTTTTCTTTGTAACCAAGACCAGTCTTGTCACTATTTGATCACTGATTATTGATGATTTCTTCTAATGCCTTGGAGCTATTGGTGTAGTTTTGAAGATTTTTTCCATTTTTTACTTACTTTCGTACAGAAACTATTTCAGCTTCCAAAGCTTCTCTTTCCTTTTTTCTTTCCTTTAATTCTTCCCTGAGCGATTATTCAACTCGTTTGTATTATTCAACCTTGATTTTAAGATTTAGGACCTATTCCCTTTCTATATTTAATTCGCCTTCAAGAGTGTTGACATGATTCTTATCGACCTTGAGCTCTTTGATAACCCTGATCACTTCGTTTTGAAATTCAACCTCAGTCATCTCTTCTTCTTCATCACATGCTTCTTGCTTATTATGCTTGGCCATAAACAATACTCTTCCGCTGATTTCTTCTTTGTTATCACTGTCTTCATCAGATGCAGATCTATATTCTTTGGAGAAGAAAATCTTCTTAAACCATTTCTTCTTTCCTTGCTTGTTGAACTTCCTAGTACCTTTCTTTTCTTTCGTAACAACCTCATTTTTGTGAGGACACTTGATTGAAAAATTCCCAACCTCACCACAATCGAAACATATCAATGGAAGTTTACATTTGAATTTACCCATACCTATTCTCATTTTTCGCACGAAGTAGGCAAATTATTTATCTGAAAATTATTCTTCATCTTCTTCCTTTTCTTCTTCCTTACAACTACAAGTTTTCGCTTTCAGATTATGCTTGTCCTTACTAGGATGCAGAAAATGTTGTTTCTAGGTGAGATGTGTCATCCTCTTTTTCAATCCTCCTTTCATATTCCATAAGAACTCCATGAAATTCATCTTTGCTGAGATTGTATTGATTCAAACTATATTACAATCTTGCCGACAAGGTTCTAAGGATCTCTTGGACAAAAATTTTCGTGTCGACAAGTTCTCCTAAACCTTCCAATGAATTTGTTATTTCATCAACACGCTATAAGTATGCATCAATACTTTCATCTTCCTTCATTTCGATTTGCTCAAAATTTTCCCTGTAAATTTGAAGCTTTGCTTCTTTTAGGTTTGAGTCACCTGCATCTATATTCTCAAGGTTGCTTCATACTCCTTTAGCAGTTTTGCAACTCAGTACCTTAAGATAGACATATTCGATAATCCCACTAATAATGAGATCTTTAGCCTTTGCATAATATACCATATTTTTGTTACCTTGTTCATCTTGGGTCGATGTAAAGCCTTTTTTAACGATTTCCCATACTTCATATCCTTGTGACAACAAATGAACCTGCATTCTTCCACTCCGTAGTGCGTAGTTATTTCCATTGAACAAAGGAACTCTATTCTTAGTATACTTCATGATCTCCTTCCAGTTGTTAGACTACTATTGAAGGAACCAAGCTCTGATACCAATTGTTGGAAATAATGAGAGAGGGGGGGGGGGGTGGGTGGGGCCGGGGTGAATCAATATTTCTTTTCAATTAGCACTTTTAAATATGTTCAGAGCATTAGTTAATATTCAATTATTATTGACGTTTATCCAGTAACAATAGTAAATGGTATAACATAATAGGCACATGAATTTTAGGTGGAAAACCCCCTCTGGGTTAACAACCACCGAACGATTTTCTAATAAATTCTTTAATCTTCAGCCCCAACTAAAATGAAGGTAAAAATTCCTAGAATTCTAGAAAATCATTCTTCTCCATCTCCCACTAGAAGTACGCCCCAATGCCCTAGTTTCTTCAGTAGTCAACTGAATGGATGCCTCAACAGCCTAGACCGACCTACCACCCTCAAGTGTTCACATGCTCCAAACTGTAGGTGACTTCATGCACCAAAATAACACCTCCCTGCCACCCTATAATGATCATAAATAAGACAAGAGTGTGGAATCCCGTACCATGGACAATGATCCACTATACAATATGATTCACAATGATTTTCTTGAACTAGACCAATCACCCAATCACACTATTGCATGCAACCCACCCATAACATTATCCAACAATGACACTTATACCTCCCAACAATGCCTCTCCAACTCTAGGCAGATTGACTCTTTTACAATTTTACAATGATGATTTTTACAATATTGACTTTTGACACGACCTGATACTTGACTTAACACTGCTTCTTTGAACACTAGCAGTTGCTGAGGTATTGTTGTGCTTGCTTCAAGTAATGGTACTTTGGCATTGCATTGACCTTCTAGTATGTGTATAAGTTGTCCTATTGTGTCCTCCTTCCCACACATGCATTAATTAGCAAGACCCAAACCAGTATAAAAACAAAATACTTACACTGTCCTACAAACCATATGTCAGAGAAATATTCAAAATTCAAATGTAAATACGTTCAACATTTATGAACAAAACCCAATCAAACATACATACAAAATAATTACACTGTACGACAAAAACACATCTCAGAGATGATATTAAAATTAAAATTCAAACACTAATCATACATACCTTGTTGTAGCAGACTTACCCTTCACTGTTGATGTGTTTTCCTTACTGCAGTGATCCTTGAATGCATATTTTTTCTTGCCTTATAGAAGCTAGATATTGAATCTGCTATATCTGTGTAATTTCAGATCTCCAAGGTATAAAATTTCGTCATGTGGTAGCCCTATGAGTCCTCTTTTCAACCCGTAGGTTTTATCAATATTGGATTCTTCAAGAAATAGTTATGCCAAATATCCTACAATGACCTGATTATATATTGGTTCAGTGGAGCGAACTTGTACGAAGTTCCATGTGTCACTATTTCAACCTTTGGTGCTGAAAACTATATCCAAAAAACTACATTCCATCCTCTTTCTTTCACTTTTTATGAAATTTGAATCCAATGCTCATAGAGAAAGTTATGATGATTTTCCCAAGGTCACATGTTTGACATGAAATTCAAGAGCCTTGAAATAACCTAACTTCCTTAGATCATATCTCTGAATATATAGTGAATCAAAAACTGAAGTTTGGTCAAAATATTCATCAGGATTTTGGATCAAATGTGTTTTTTTTTAGCATCTGAAGCTTCGCAGAAAAAAAATTTATAGCGATAATTCCACGATGACCTGTTTTGAGTAGCGAAATCCTTGAATCAGGAGGATATGAGGTTCACAATTTATATAAATAATTAGGTTGAGAGGGTCTTTAACAAGTGAACATTGGAGGCATTTTAGGAGTTTAAAAAATTATTAATTATTGAATATTAAATGACCACAACCAATGATTAGTGTCATGCTACAACCCCATGGGGTTTTAGCCCACTAACTGGGGTTACTAACTTCAAACACGAATATCTCTCAAACCGTGAATAATTACGTGGCCTGCCATATATCAACGGAAACATATCCTTGACTTGGAATAGAGTAAGTTGTCAAGTCAAAATTCCCATGAAATATTGGGGTAGCTTGTCGTGCTGCTTGGGTTGACATCAATGACAACCACTAACCAAAATTCCTCCCATTAAATTTTGGAGGAAAACCCTATAATCCTTTGCTAAAATAAATGAGCCATTCCTTCTTGATATACTAAAGATACAATGCTTAATATGAACTACTCAACTTTCTTGGAACACCCAATATGAATTTATATTATTTCTTATTGATACCCCCTTTCCATATATGAAACATGATTTTCCTAGTCCCTTTTATCAATAACTACTTCCGTGTAAATGATAATATTTCTTGGATATTCTTGCTTCTTCAAGTTCTTATTTCAATCAACTACATTCTTGAAGAAGCATTCACCATTTGATTAGTTCTGAGAGTTCAGATCTAACCTCAGTTTAGAGATTCATTACACTGATAATTGAATTTGTCTTGAATTATTAGAGAGTCCTTCTCCATTGAATCATCTAAAATTTACGCTGCAATTATGAGATATATTTCCTTCATTATGAAACTTGTAACATTTTATATTAGGCTTGAACATTGGTGGAAATGACCCATATGACCTATTGTCATAAATTTTAATTTAATTTCCCATAAATATGTTCCCTGGAGTTTGATAGAATCCTCTATACCTGACATAATAATTTATGGGATAGGCTCTGTAATCCCTTGCTTTATGTCCATACTTTTAGCATGAGAAGAAATGATTAATAAAAAAATATTTGATACCTGGTTGCTTGACGTTGTATTGATGAAGCATATATTCTGATGTTGTTTCTTAGAATAGATTCATCTCTTTGTTGATTTTTTAATGTTATTCCGTTGCTTCTTTTGGATCTCTTGAGAAGATTTTCCATCATGGAGGACCTTATATTTCCATCTTGATTTTTCTTACTTGAGCTAGATGGATCTTGATGATTGTTGATGTCTTTATGAGAGTCATTTTAGATATCAAAATGAACATGTTTGGTATGATTTATCACCTTCTTGGAAACTTCAGATGAGTTTCTATTGGATCCAAAAAATGCTTGTGAATGAATCTTAGATTGTTCTCCATTTGATGTTATTGAGATATATTTATTTTTGGATGTCCCACAATCTTATTGATAACCAAGGCATGTTTTGATGAGAGGAGATCTTTGGATGTTGAGTATGTGATCCAATAAATAAGACCCTTTTAGAAGCTTTTAATTGTGATTGAGTTGTTACAATTATTTAAAAATCACAACTTCTTCTAATTTATCACAAATTTCATCCTTTTGTTCAGTTGTTTTGACATAAACTCCTTTATCCTTTTGGCTTCTTCTAGTTCGACTTAGAGAGAGAAAATTGAACATGCATCTTGATATATGTCTTGCAGTTGTTTTTCTAGTTGATTCACCATATTTCTTAGATATTTTATTTATTTAAATGCAATTCTAAGTTATCCTTCATAATCTATTTTTGATTCAGCTAAGAACAATATCTCACCTCTTTCATCATTAGTCACATTTTCATTTCTCTCGTAATCACTTTCTTCTTTTGAGAATAAGCTTTTCTTTTTGACATTTTCTATTTTCTTATAATCCTTAGACTTTAATTTCACTTCATCATCACTATAATTTGTTTTTTCATAAGGAAATTAATAATCATCTTACCCTATTCTTTTACATTCAAAACATTTAAAAGGAAGCTTACCTTTAAATTTTCTAGTTTCCTTCTTTAGCTTTCTAACAAAATTGGGTTATTCTTCATTTTATTCATGACTGAAGTCTTCTTGATTCCCATGCTTACTTCCTTCCTTGGTTGCTTTAAATGTCATGTCTATGATTGCTAACTTCTCCTTTTGTATCCTCAAATCATATGCAGTGAATGTTCCATGAAGAATATCCATGCTCAACTTGTTTGTATCTGACAACTCTTTAAGGGAAGATACTTTGGGATTGAATCTTTAAGGAAGTGGTCTTAATATTTTCTAAACAATATAAGATTGTTTGAATTCTTCACCAAGGCCTATGATAGATATGAAAATATTGTCTACTCGAAGAAAAATATGAAGCAATATCCTCATCCTCTTCCATTTTCAAATTGAGCACTGAAATTATGTAGCTTGTCTTCCTTCACTTTCTTGTAATATTCATAACAACTTTGAAACTTGTTCCATATATTATGGGATGAATTACAATGTATTAATTTGAAAAATTGGATATATAATAAACCACTTTAGATGGCATTTTTAGATATTGCATTGGATGTATAGAGAGCCTTACCAATCACATCAGTTAGTGGAGTATTAGGAACTTTATAATCATTCTCTACAGCCACCCAAGAATCAATTCCAAAGGATATTATGTAGGTCTCCAGTCTTATCTTCCAAAAAGCATAGTTGGTTCCATAAAATTTAGGAGGCTTGCCTAAAGATCTAATAGAGGTCATCTTCCCTGAGATCAACCTTCTAGTAATTAACTATTCCTATATGGACCTACTTTGATACCACTTGTTAGAATAAATATTATCTTTTTTTTGGGGGGGGGGGGGTGGGGTGAATCAATGTAATGAAAAAATCAACATTTCAAAACCATTTCATTAATAAACAAATATATATCAATGCATCATTATATAACATGCATCACAAAAATGAATTAAACTACGCATCAAATAACAATAATCACATCAACACATGAGAACACCATATTTTATTTGGAAACCCTTGTGGGATAAAACCACAAATCCTTTTTGTATTCTTCGATTTTATTATACATATTTGTAGGCACCAAATTGTTGGAGGCACTAATCCCCAAAATTAATTTGCAGGCAGCAACCCCCAAAATGTGCAAGCACTAACTTGCAATAAGCTACAACTTGATTGAGGCATCAACATGAAAAATGTGCAAGCACTGACTTGTTGTAGGCTTCAAATTTATTAAGGCACCAAACTCAGTGTAGGCACCCACCTCCTTCTTCAAACCAATGTGGACCAATTTTCACAATATTTCAAACTGGATCCACAAGCTCAAATCAACTTGTCTACTATTCACCAATATTTTTCGACTTCAATATGTTAAAAAAATGTTCATGTTTAAATTTTGATAATAATCATGACCCCCCTAATCTCAAAAATTGTTTATTGCTTCCCTCTTTTAAATATTAAATAAATTCCAAACAAAACCCCTTTTCCAAAATTTATTTTTCTCTCAAATTGACCCAAACAACATTAGAAAGATTATTTTTTCTACAAATTGATATATTTATAGTGCAAATTCTACCAAATGTATCTTTTCCAAAATTATTTTGGCAAAAAACTCACCTTTAGTTTGTCTAATTATTAAAAAAAAAACTTTTCATGGGAAAAAATAATAATAAAAATTAATCATCCTTTTCACTGAGCTCGAACCCTCAACCTCCCAGGGGTTAAACTACACACTACACCTCTTTTGATACAATATACTTCATACATGACTGAAATCCAATGCTTATTTGAACTTACCACTGAAATCCTTTCCCAGTTATACTTTCCACATCAAAACCAGGATGCATCATAACCATCGAACCAATTATATACGTTTGTGCTCACCACATTAGGATCCAATGAACCAGTCAAGTTGTCTGCCCTCTTTAAATATAAACCAGGGACTAGTTCTGTCTACACTCTCCCCATCATAACCAAGGGATAGGTCTACCAATTAAACTATCTACACTCTCTGCATTTGGGGTTAAAGTATACCAACCAAATAGTCAGCGCTATCCATGTCACAACTAAGGGCCTGGTCTACCAATCAAAATATCAGCACTCGCCACGTCACAAATGAAGGGCTAGGTATACCAATCAAAACATCTATGCTCTTAGCATCAAAATAAGGGGCCAAGTCCACCAATGAAACTTTTTGTACTCTCCACATCATAAACCAATAAAAAATGTGTACATTATCCACATCATAAACCAATAAAAAATGTCTACACTGTCCATGTCATAACCAGGGGCTAGGTCTACCAATCAAACTACATGCACTCTCTATTTCACAAACCAATAAAAAAAATTGTGTTATCTGGGTCATAACTAGGGGCCAGGTTTACCAATCAAACTTATTGCACTCTCCATGTCACAAACCAAGGGATAGGTCTACCAGTAAATTTTTTTGTTCTCTCCACATCATAAATATGGGCCAAGTCTACCAATCAAAATATTCGTTCTCTCCATAAAAAACCAAGGGGCTCGTTAAGCCAAACATAAAGCATGACAACTATATCCCAAACCAATACAAAATGTGTTTGTGCTCTCCATGTTACAACCATAAGCTAAGTCATAACCAAAAAAAAAATCAAATTATTTGTGCTCACCAAATCGATCCAAGAGGATCCTTAGAGTTTCTAACCTATAACCACCCAAATCGTGTCACTTTAGTCTAGCCATCAAAGCTAAGCCTTCACTTGCTACTTCACTCTCTTCAACGATACTCATAAATCACAAGTTATATGACACTTTTTATACACGAATGGTTTCGCCTTTTTAGGAACATGTCGACCTTCAAAATGCCTCATGGGACCACATCATATGACCCATATCTAGGGGTCATTAGACACCCTAATGCTGACATCATTGTGATTTCATAATTACCACATGGCACTCTCTAAGTGGTGGAAATTGTAAAAATATTTTCCCCAATTGGCCAATAGAAAATGCCATATCATCATGCCTGTGGCATCTTGATGGGATACCATGTCATCTTCACATGCCACATCATTGTCATCCACCATGTTATCCTTCACTACCACACCATCATTTTAAGCCAATATTGAATCACCGTGTGTCATTTCCTGCCACCTGTCCACACATGATTTGCCAACTCATCATCCATGTCAGGGATGCCACGTCATAGTTGTATACTCTTGTGGGTTCACGTGGGATCCGAATAATGGGTCTAAAATACTCTTGCCACGTGTTACTATGGGGTTGGTCCATCATGGAGGGGTTGACCCTCATTAAACTTAAGACATGCTGAGACTTCATCTATCATTCATGTGAATTTCAACAACCATATTCTCAAGAAGATGCTCGAACTTTAACTGAATTAAAAAAGTGCAAGTTCACATGCCATATGTCGTAGATTGTGCCACAAGATAATAGATCTTGTCTAAATATTTTATACTAAAAAAAAAAATAGTTTTTTTTTTTCAAATAAATTTGGTGATTTTGTCCTCATTGTTGTTGTCAAATTCAAACTGGAATATCTTCTCATTTAGGAAGAGTTTGAACAAGTGTGATATACTGTTGGAAAGGCTTAGGAGAGGAATATTCAACCATATAATTCATAGACTTATTTTGACATCATAAAATATAAAAAAACCTAAATAAAATTTATGCCACTTTGACATATTTGATGAGAACATATCAAGAGATTGGACTATCATAGTTCTTCCTTTGATTCATGAATGCCATTGCTACTTCGTTAGACTTCCTCTTTGACATCGATGAAACTGTTTTTCATTAATGAAAACAATGTGTAACAATTTACATATTTTTCAATGATGGAAATACCACAAAAAATTGAACTTCATTGATGGAAATTGACTAAACTCCCCTTGAAATGCAGTTGGGAACCCCCCCTATCATGTTGTTGGTTGTGAAAATTCTTCCTGCTTGACCTTAATTTTCTTCATCAATATTTTATTTCTATCCTTTAATGTATTTTCTCTCCAAAATATTCCTACTGCTTCAATGTTTTCTTTCTCTCCCCATTTTACATCCATGGAAAAGGAACACGATGAGGATGACTGTGTAAAAGGTGACTAATTTTCCATGCTACATAATTTTTTTTGAAACTTCCTGTGGACCTGATATTTTTGTAAATGAAATCTCCCCTTGAGAATATGCTCCCTGTCATGTGAATCTCCCACTGTCAATAACCTCTCTTCTTGTAAACACTTTCTACTATGAATTCCTCCTACCAAATATTGGAGGAAAACCCTATAATCATTGGCTAAAATAAAATAAATCATTCCTTCTTGATATATCAAAGATATAAAGTTTAATATGAACTACTAAACTTTCTTAGACTCCCCAATATGAATTTCTATTCTTTATTATATATAATCCATTTGCATATATGAAACATGGTTTTCTTGGAATCTTTTATCAGCAACTGGTTCCTTGTAAATGATCATCCTGCTTGCATACTCTTGCTTCTTCAAGTTCTTATTTTAATCAACTAAATTCTTGAAGAAGCATTCACCATTTGATTAGATCTGAGAGATTTGATCTAACCTTAGTTCTTCTAGTTTCATACTCCATTCCTTGGAGCTCATTCTTGAATTACTAGAGAGTCCTTCTCCATTGAACCATCCCAAATTGATGTTGTAGTTACGAGCTATATGTCCTTCATCATGACACTTGCAACATTCTATATTAGGCACCAACATTGGCGAGAATAACCCATATGAATTTTTGTCATAACTTATAATTTGATTGACCATAAATATGTTCCTTGGAGTTTAATAGAATCCTCTATACTTGGCATAATCATTTACGACATATGATCAACAATCCCTTTATTTATGTCCATACTTTGAGCATGACAAGCAATGAATAATAAGAAATATTTGATACCTGGTTGCATGATGATATCTTGATGTAGTATATATTCTAAAGTTGTTCCTAGGAAGAGATTCATCTCTTTGCTGATTTTTAATTCTTATTCCATTACTACTTGTGGATATCTTAAGAATATTTTCCGTCACGAAGTGCCTTATATTTTCATCTTGATTTATATTACTTGAGCTAGATGGGTATTTTCTTATTGTTGGTGTCTTTATGACATTTGAGATATCAAAATGAACATGTTTGGGATGATTCATCACTTGATTGTAATCTTCAGATGAGTTGTTGTTGGATCCAATGAATGTCTATGTGTGACTCTTATATTGTTCTCCATTTGATGCTCTTGAGAGATATTTATCTTTGGATGTCCCACAATCTTCTTGATAACTATTGGGAAAATTAAATGTTATAAACGATCAAATAACTATCACACATTAAATTATCAACCCAAGATTCTTCTGTTTATTTCAAGGTTGCCTATAAAGTATATGCAAGATATGGTTATAAAAATAATGCTAACTAATCCCTTAACATAAAGAAAATTAACTAGAATGAAAAGAATAAATTCCTATCTTAAAGCATGCATTTAGAAAATATATCTATCAGGCAAACCATATTCTCTAAGAATCACTCAAAATCATTGAATTATGATCGCTCCTAAATAGGAACAAAAAGAAAATATGTAGAATGCCAATTTCTTTGATCTGAATCTACGTAGGAACACACCAAAATATGAATATAACCATAAATACAAAGATGCAATGTAAATAACACTTCATTTCATTAATATCAAAGAACTGAAATATGCTTACAGACAATATGGAAATAAACTAGCTCGGGCGATGGTAGCTTATCTCTAAGAAGAGATGTGGCGGCTACATGCCTCTGAACTATGTTACAATGAGGCTCGAAAGCCTATTTATTATTTAGAAACAATGGAAAACCCTAAACATCCAAAAACCTAACTCTAGGAGATGAAGCGCCAAAATTATGGGCCCTGTTTGGGTAAATTGGTACATCAACTTCCCGGGGACGTAACTTTGGCATATGATCTATGTTTGATGTGTACAATACCTCGTTAGAAATACCTATCCAAGGACTTCAAATTTCAAGTTGAAAACACATGTTGGTCCCTGTTTTCCCAAAAAAAATGTCGTTTAGGGCCTCAAAACGATTTCTGAAGTTTAGCACCCAAAAAAATGCCAAAAATATTAATTTGTGCTACAATTAAGGAAATTGAAAAGTTGAAATAAACAATGGTGGGGTACAAGTGGAATAGGTGGCTGGCCACCAATATACACCTCGATCATTCCTCCCCCCTTAGGAAGCAATGGTCCCCATTGCGTTGAGTTCCTCCATGAGATGAGGAAACTTCTGTTGAACTTGGTCCCTGGTGAGCCACTTGCCCTGGTGAAGGAGTTGGCCGAATTTGACAACTCGATATAGTTGGATCCTTTGTTGTCAGGTGTTCTTTATTTGTGTGTCCATGATCCGATCAATGGTGGATTTTTCCATGCAGCTTGTGTTTAAATCTGTTGGTGTGAGTTGTATTGCCATGTCGAATGTGTTTAGTAGAGGTGGTCCACATTGAACATTGGGTGTAAACCAATGAATGGTGTAATACAGAGCTTGAAGGAATTTTCCCCTACAATATTGGTGATGGTGTATGGCCCATATCAGAGTGGGCGAAGCTTGCAGTGGGGTCCAGTGAGGTGCTCCTTCTGCAAATGTAGCCACACTTTGTCTCCCACCTGGAAGTTGTGTGGCACCCGATGCTGATCATGTCACCACTTGTACTTACAATTGGCTTTGTCCAATATGTCATGAACATGTTGGAAGATGTGATGAATTCACTTAATGAAGTTGTTCGTCTTGTCAACTTCAATATGGACATGAGCCGAACCTGCCTGAGTAGCCGCAAATGGCATGGCTACGTCTATTGGACATAGTGGTTCGAATCCCAACCCCACCTGAAAGGGTCTGTGACCAGTCAAAATATGGAGAGCTTTGTTGGGTAGAGGTGCTCTGGGAGTCAAATCGATTGGATGCTTAAACTGACAGTGAAAGGGTACCCCTTGTAGAAATTTGAATAATTTGCTGAATTATTCACCGAGATTCTCCTGATCACACACTATTTTAGCTTCATGCATAATACAGAATCTCTTCTACCATTGATCATCACATGCGGAAATAAAATCAATTGCATGCACACATTAAAGCCATAAAAATTCACACATATGAACACATTATTTCATTGGAAAGCTTAAAGCTAAAAACCCCCAACTATCTATATATTATACATGCCATGGAGATCATGTAACAATCATAGTACAAAGCTCTTTGCAAGCTCTCATGCACTACCTCCCTTGCTACACACTATCAAGCTAGATCTAGCAAAACTCATGCTCCAACCTTTAGCCACTTGATAGCCAACCTCAATTGCGTTTTCAAGCTATGGGATGGCCTCTTTATATAGATAAACCACCCAGCCTGAACTGTGCAATCCTCATGGGTTACTCCACCCATCTGTGTGTTGCAAATAGCAATAGTATAGTCACAAATGATAGTTAACCTGCTCTTTCACCTATTTCTGCACTGGTCTCCACTGAAACTGTCCATGCACTGAAGTTAACTGATGTATTCTTTAGTTGATTTATGAGTTTATAATTAGTGAATTAATTAATAATTAATTCACACCACTCACTAATTGTATCTATTAGTTAACTTGGATACAAAAAGCTCAACTATGTTTAGATTAGTTAAACTGAATACAACTCCACTAACTTCCTCAATCAACTCCACCAAACTCTGTCACATGAGTTCTAACCGAAGTCTTCATGCAATAGCTTCACTTAAACCCTAGGAAAAGCGTATTTCCTTCTGTTAGCTGCATGTGCCACATCCAGGCATCAAACTGAAGTGCTTCAAGAGAATAAGATAATGTTTATAGTCCAAATATTATTAAGAGCTAATAATATTTGGACTTATTTTTAGGATTTGGAGTCTAAAATAGACTTCAACAAAAATCACCCATGTGGCCCCCACCTAGTTTCATGGTGATCAAAGTGATCACTTTCAACTAGGATCAGAAAGATGTTTCTGGTGATGCCTCCACTGCTTTCTTGTTGCAATCTTCAACACTCCTCTCAACAAGAAAGGACTGCTGCATGCGACATGCAACTCCATGCATTCGCCCTGCAACCTTCACAAGCGCCATGCAACTCCATGCATGCGACATGCAACTCCATGCATTCGCCATGCACCCTTTTCATGTGCCATGCAAACTCATGCATGCACCATGCAACTCCATGCATGCGACATGCAACTCCATGCATTCTCCATGCACCCTTTGCATGCAACATCTCTGAAACTGAATAAGCTCCAAACAACTCGATCAGTCTGATGCATCTAGCATCTATCATCAAAGTCTTCGACTTCTGCTTGGCCAACTGCACATGTCATCAGGAACCACTGCGCTGTTGAACTCTTTGCACCCATGCACTCTTGCACTTGCTGTCAACTCTGATCCGCGCTCCAGTATCCGACACTGTCACTTTGATCTGCTTGCATCACTCCAACTGATCTTGCTACTGCTGCTGTGGGCACCTCGTAGCCAGGTTCAACTCATGAGATCCACACCATCTCATGAATCCTGCCCATAAATCTCCTCTTGGGATTACTCATGCATGTCGCCCCACCTCATACCTGGTGGTATAGCTGCATGCACTCCCTCTGCCCGTCTGGCACGAAATTTCTCTGCATGAGTGGTCTCTTCCACTCCATGATCCTCTTGTGGCTGCTCCACATTCCGAGGTTCACTTTCACCTGCATGAAAAACTTGCTCCCTCTCAAGCATCAGTTTCATGTCTTCCTTCCGCTTCCCAACAGTAGGAAGCTCCGTAGAAATCCCATCTACATCAAATCTATAAAGATTCTTCTGCATCTCCAGTTGTGGCTGCTCCACAACCTTCCGAGATTGCTTCTCACGCTGCATGTTGAGAGGATCCCTCTCAACCACCAAGTCACTAACCTCTGCTTTGCTCTTCAAAGCTTTGCATGCATCTTGTACCTCAGTGCATGTAGATTCTTGGCTCGCGCACATTGCAATTGTCCCGCTGTCGCAAAATTTTCTAACAAAAGAGCTGATTTTAAATCGATGATATCTCCCTCATCCGAGCTCCGATTCGACCGATTTTTTTTTTCAATTTGGGTATTTTTTCACAAGGAATCCAAATATGTTATTTGTTTCTGAAAATATTTCACCAAAAATTTTCAGATATTCCCTACAAACTCGCGCACCCAAAAATTCTCGCTCTCATTCCATGTAGAAAATTATATACAATATGCATGTATATTTCCGGCTTTCTCCATCTTTATGTTTCTTGACTTTATCCTAAAACTCAACCGCTTCAATGCTTTGCAATTGCTCCAATGATCAATATCGCTCCGATGCCATGTAGAAATTTATAACACAGCTCCGATACCATGTAGAAATTTGAATAATTTGCTGAATTATTCACCGAGATTCTCCTGATCACACACTATTTTAGCTTCATGCATAATACAGAATCTCTTCTACCATTGATCATCACATGCGGAAATAAAATCAATTGCATGCACACATTAAAGCCATAAAAATTCACACATATAAACACAGTATTTCATGGGAAAGCTTAAAGCTGAAAACCCCCAACTATCTGTATATTATACATGCCATGGAGATCATGTAAAAATCATAGTACAAAGCTCTTTGCAAGCTCTCATGCACTACCTCCCTTGCTACACACTATCAAGCTAGATCTAGCAAAACTCATGCTCCAACCTTTAGCCACTTGATAGCCAAACTCAATTGCGTGTTTCAATGCTATGGGATGGTCTCTTTATATAGATAAACCACCTGGATTGAACTGTGCAATCCTCATTGATTACTCCACCTATCTATGTGTTGCAAATAGCAACAGTATAGTCACAACTGATAGTTAACCTGCTCTTTCACCTATTTCTGCACTGGTCTCCACTGAAACTGTCCATGCACTGAAGTTAACTGATGTATTCTTTAGTTGATTTATGAGTTTATAATTAGTGAATTAATTAATAATTAATTCACACCACTTTCACTAATTGTATCTATTAGTTAACTTGGATACAAAAAGCTCAACTATGTTTAGATTAGTTAAACTGAATACAACTCCACTAACTTCCTCAATCAACTCCACCAAACTCTGTCACATGAGTTCTAACTTAAGTATCCATGCAATAGCTCCACTTAACCCTAGAAAGCGATTTTCCTGTCACCGATGCCACATCCAGGCATCAAACTGAAGTGCTCCAAGAGAATAAGATAATGTTTATAGTCCAAATATTATTAAGAGCTAATAATATTTGACTTCCCTATTTTTAGGATAGGGAGTCTAAAAATAGACTTCGACAAAAATCACCTATGTGGCCCCCACCTAATTTTGGTGATCACTTTCCAACTAGGATCAGGAAAGATGTTTCAGGATGCCTCCATCACTGTTTCTTGTTGCAATCTTCAACACCCCTGTGGTTGAGGAGAAGATGTCCCTGTATTCTTCCATGACCTTGTCCACCTACTTATGTTGTGTGGAGGAACCCTTCTCAGAGCCCATGGATGTGGCCACGATATTCCCTTACTTTGATAGTAAATATACAAGAAAATAAACTTCCCAACATGGGAGATGATCTTACGACATTTCTTAGTAGAGATCAAAGAGATGGTGGTAGGTGCTACCTCCAGTATTCTGTATAACTTAGTTCTGAAGAAATAATAACAGTGCGAGGCCTCGACTCATACACAACATGTTTCTTCCACAACTATGGTTTTCATAATAATACATCACAAAATTCAAGAGGATAAACATCACACAATACCTCATACGTGAAGGGCTTGATGTTGTAGGGAAGGCGAAATTGTTAGCTGACGCAGAGATCTCGTCCTTGGTGAAGCCACCCAATGACGTACGACTGCAGGTGTGGTGTTGTTGGTAGGCCCAACCACTTCATGGCCTTTGCTGAAATGAGGTTCTTTTGGCTCCCGTTGTCGACAATAAATTACAGTGGCGAACCCTTGACCCACATATGTGAGTGAAAGAGGCACTCCCCCTCCTATGGATCTTCAAGTTCTGCCTTTTGGAGCTTGATGGTGGCTACCATCACAGTTGGTTTTGCGTCAATGACCTACTTACCCTTGTTGGTTCCCTTGTCAGGTTTCGACTCAGAATCAGAGCATGCATCCGTCTTTGAGTCTTTCATCTCAGACACCAACGCCTGCTTTGAACGACATTCATTTGTGTTGTGAGTGGGAGTTTTATGAAACTTACACAACTTATCAGTGTCCTTATTTTCCTTCCTATCACCCTTGGCATGCGACTTCAAGGAGTTTCCTTTGGGGGCCCCAGACGGGCTCTGTCCTTTGCTCAGCGTTGGGTTTGCAGATCCAAAGTCTTGCTTATTTTGCTTAAATTTCTGCTCAATCTTGGAAGCATATCGATATGTTGCACCAAGAGAGGAGATGTCGAGGAAATCCATTTCCTCTTGAATGTATCTTTGCAGAAAACTGTGGCACTTCAACACCAAATGTTTCTCCTAATATTTGATACCCAACTTTGTGCGTAGGGTATGGAACACATTTGTCAGCTCATTCACATCTTGATCCCTTTGTTGTTGCATCGTAGTCCATTGTATGTACTTGTCCTCATATCTCCCCATGGGATAATATTTTTCCTTAATGGCATCTCAGAAAGAATTCTAGGTGGGTGTGGCTAAGAATAGGTCGGTTTCCCTCTCATCCTTTTGCTCAGAGTAGGTTTCCCACCAGTCCTTGACATGGGGGGAAACTTTGAGGAGTGCAAAAGTAATATTTTCCCGATTGGAAAAGTCATGAACCGAAAAATATCCTTCTAATAGATTTAGCTATCTATCTACAATGTCTGCATCTATTTGGACCTCAAATATGGGAATGTCAAAGTTAACTCGTACCTTAAAAGGCGTGGCACCTCCATAGTGACTGTTGGATGAAGATGTGTCTTGAGTGGGTAGCCGTCAAAGGATCTGGGCAAAGTTATCAATCATCGCGTTCCTTTATTTTTCGAGGGCCTCCTCGACCAATATTTTGATAGGATCTCTTGCTCCCTCATTTTTATTTTCTTCCGCCATGGGAGGTCATTGGGGTTTTTGAGGCTTATCTTGCAAGGGTTCAACTAGATCAAGCCCTAACTCCTTATACCTGGACCTCGTTGGGGACATGCAAAGAAAAATAGATAAAGAGTAGACAAATTTGATACCACTGATCTAAATTTATGCAAAAACACAACAGAATACAAATATAACCATAAATACAAAGATGCAACCGAAATAACACTTCATTTCATTAATATCAAAGAACTAAAATATGCTTACAGACAAAATGGAAATAAACTAGCTCAGGCGATGGTAGCTTATCTATGAGAAGATATGTGGCGGCTACATGCCTATTAATTGTGTTACTATGAGGCTTGAAGGCCTATTTATTATTTAGAAATAATGGAAAACCATAAACATCCAAAAACCTAACCCTAGGAGATGAGGCGCCAAAACTATGGGCCCCATTTGGGTAAATTGGTACATCAACTTCCCGGGGACGTAACTTTGGAATACATTCTTCGTTTGATGCGTACAATACCTCATTAGAAATATATATCCGACCAATATCGGTCAATAACCCATGTTGGTTCCATCTTTCCCAAAAACGTCGTTTAGGGCCTCAAAACGACTTCGGAAGTTCAGGACCCAAAAAACTGCCAAAAATAGTAAACTTTGCTACAATTAAGGAAACTGAAAAAATGAAATAAACAATGGTGGGGGTCCAAGTGGAATATATGGGTGGCCACCAATATCCACCTTGATCATTGTTACTTAGGAAAAAATAATTGCATGATTAAAGGAGCAATGCTAGAAAACCATACTCATGAAACACGAAAGAAGAAATAGCTAGAGGAAAAGCAACTCTAATATTAATGTACCAATAATTAAGAGATAACCTCTAGGAAACAACAATAAAGTAACAATGATTACAAATCAACTTCCAAAGGAACAACATCTTCAAATCAATATTATGAATTTCAATATGATCTTTACTCAAAGGAAACACATGATTTACAAATAATCTAGCAGATACATGAAATAAATGATCGATGAAAAAAGATAAAATGTGAACTTAATAATACAAATGAAGACAATACCTCATTCAGGAGTGGACCCGAACTACTAGAGTCAGACTTCCTTGTAGAAAATATTAGGATAATAAATTAATTATAAAAAGTGAAAACTTTGCATTATATTATAAAAATGATTATAGTCAATTCTTTTTAGCAAGTCTAGCTGATAGATGAAAAGTTACAAAAAACTCATTTTCGGGACACAATCCCTCTGTTTTTATACTACAGTCGAGGGAGATAAAATAGTAAATATTTTAACGCACAGTGATCCTGAGAACCTAAATATTCTCAGTATGCTCGTTTTTAGTTACAAATAAACTTGATATCACCCAGACAAGAAAATAAAGGGCTTTGTCCTTAACTTATTTCCCTAAATAAGAGACAAACTCACTTGATATACCACTATTAGTTGGAAACATCATCATACTATCTTTTTTTTACCATGATTAGTCTGGAAACATCATCAAGTATCGGTTGCCCCTTCTGTGTCACAAAATCCCTGTTCATAATGAATATTCAGCCATGAATAGTTAGTGCTATTATAATCAAAATAACACATCTAGAAGGAAAAATAATAAAAGTAAACTAATTCCTTCCAAGTCTTATATTATTCCAATTAACATATCATACATATGAGAAAAAAACAAGAAAACAACATGAACACTAAAGAATATGATAAGGAAATCATGGCAATTGTGAGGCCCAACATCAACCCCCAAATGACATTTTTGCATGTCCTCGTGCAAATAAATAATTAACATGTAGGGCAGTTAAGGAGTAGGTTCCAAAGGATTCTTATCCTCTGAGCATGAATCCACTCCTATTTTTAATTTCCTGGAAGGCCACATACTTACCTGCCTTTGACAATTGATAAATAGACTGATAGTAAGTTGAGGAAACCAAATCATAGGACACCTATACCTGCACCTCATCCATTTGATTCCTTCTTCTAATAAAATATTAACATAATCATGTACTTTGGAAATAGATTGTTGAAAATTGTATGGGCCAAAAGGTTCCCTATTTTTAATTTCTCTAGATGACACTTTCCATTTTTATTTAGCTTCATTGATAGCCTCATCCTTTATATCATCCAGTAGTTCCCATCCTGAGTTTATTATTGTGTCATGAATTTTCTCAATTAAGGAAACAACACTAGGCTTCTCTACAAAGGCATTGTGGTGTCGAAGTGTAGCAAAGGGATTATCTGGCTCACCTCTAACCCATAGACCAAGATTATGTTCACTTCATTAAAAGGTGTGATAAGCTTTCTCCCATTTATTTGATTCAACGCAAATGATATAAAATCCTAAAGCTGGACATCTCCAACAAATGGAACAATATTTTCATTTAAATTTTCTAACAAAAGGAAATTGTGCATGTAGAGTTCACATAGGATATATCGTGTTCACTCATCCTGCTTATGAAAAACAATGATGAAATCCAGAACAATGGTGAATTCATAAGGTAGGCTACATTGTAGAGGCTTAACTCTAAGCAACAACTATTTTTCAATTAATAATAGGGCATAATAGGGCATAATTACGTGTTTGAGATCTACGTGCCAAGATATCTGGAATAATATAACAAATTTCATCCTTTTTCTCTGTGAACTTATGAATACGTTCTTGCAATACCTGAATTTCATTCTTGGAAGCACTTAGCTTGGCATTTGTTTCATTTTATTTATTTATTTTTAATGCTTGAAACCATTGGAACAAGTTATGATATTACCCTTAAGGCATTATTTCTCTCTGATATTTAGTTATAATATATGTATGTTCTGCCAAGATTTTGTTCAACACCCTTATTACAACATATACAATCAATGGAGTGTAAGGAGGCACAATGTCAATTTTCACTCCTCTTTCAATAAGTACAATTACAAGATCAGTCTAGGTCTAGGCTCCAATAAAAATAGGTGCATGATCAATTTGAACTTTTGCTTTAGTGGAAACAGGTGCAAGATCAATTTGAACTTCTGATATAATGAAAATAGGCACAAGATCAGTTTAAACTTCTACTTCCGTGGAAACAGGTGCAAGATCAATTTTAACTTCTGATTAAGTGAAAATAAGTGCAAGAGAATATTGATTTTTAGCATTTTGTACCTTAAACAAATTCTTCTGACCTGTAGAAAATCCACATAGATTCAATTGATCTTGTAATATGATAAAATAAAATACTTGAATCTATTATACAAATTGAGGAAACCAATTAAGATCGCACAATCCCATGAACAAGAAAGAGAAAGAATTTCAATCACACAACATAAAGATTTATCTGGGGAAAGCCTAAGCTAAAACCCCCGCTATATGTATATTGTATTAAGACAAGAATATGAAACAATACAATGCTTCTCTCAGGCTTGAGAGCTCTCTGCACTATCTATGACTGTCCCACTCTGATCCAAGCAAGTTTGGTCAAATACTTAACCAATTTCTTGCCTCTAGATGCTCGACCTTGCTTGCACAATCCCTAGGGAAATTCAACCCCTATTAATTAGTAAATTCCCAATTAATTATTGCGCAATAAATCCAAGGCATCCTGCTGACCTCATGCATGACCTGTACAATTTTCTAATTATACAACTGATAGTATACTTCCCTTTAACTCCAATATCAACTAGGTCTTCCTCAGAACTGACATGAAACAATTATTTATAGCAAATTATTAGTTATATGGTTGATCACTGTATGTGAATTAAATAAAATTTAATTTACTTTATCTCCCACTAGCTCCTCCTTCAGTTAGAACTACTTAAACTCATTTTAAATCAAATAATTAAGCTAAAAAATTACAATTCAAAATAAATTGCAACTAGACCCCCTAAAACTTATAGTGAACTCTACATGCCTCCAAGTTGACCCCCAACTCGAATTGACTGAGCTAACTAAGTCTTCCCAACTTAGTTAACTCGTACAAGTTGTCATGTGATGTGCGATTATAATTTCCTTCTTATTTAATTAAGGGAAAATTAAATTAGAAGCCTCTTCTTGTTTCCAATTTCAACAATCCCTCCCAAAAAGACTGTCTCACTCTGATATAGGAAAATCAGTCAAATACTTAACCAATTCTCAGCCTCTATCTAACCAGCCTTGCTCACGCATTCCTAGAGGAAGTTTCACCATATTAAATAGGAAATTCCCAAGAATCAATTATGCAATGCATCCAAGGCTTCCTCATGACTCTATACATGACTTGTAAAAGTTTCTAAATATACAATTGATATTTATCTTCCCTTTAACCTCAATATCAACTGGGCCTTCCTTAGAACTGACATGCTACAATTATTTATAACAAATTATCAATTAAATGATTGATCACTACTTGTGAATTAAATAATATTTAATTCATTAGACCTATCACTATCTCATCTCTCAGTTCGAACTAGTTAGACTGATTTTAACTCAATTAATTGAGTTAACTAATTACAACTCACAAATAATTGTAACTGGACCCCCTGAAATCATGGGAGAACTCTACATGCCTCCTCTCTAACCCTCAACTCAAATTTCCTAAGCTAACTAAGTCTTCCTGATTTAGTTAACTAATACAAGTTTTCATGAGATGAAATTACATTTTATTTTCCAATTTAATTAAGGGAAAATTAAATCAGAAGCCCCCTTGGGTGTCATTTCTTGGTGCCATTTCAACACTCCCTCTCAACAAGAAATGGGTTATTTTCTACCCAGATCATGTCTCCGTGCAACTCTAATTTCCTTCTTTCTAGTGCTTTCGTCAAGATGTCTGCATCCTTCTCCTATGTGGGAATGTACTCTAATGACATACTCCTCCTCTGCACACAATCTCTAAGATGGTGATATCAGATATCAATATGCTTGGACCTGTCATGAAAAAATGGATTAACCGAGAGTTTGATGCAACTCTAGTTATCACAATTTATCACTATCAGATCCATTTTTCGACCAAACAAACCAACAAGTATATTCCTCATCTAGATGGCCTCGCATACTTCCTGAGTGGCTACCATGTACTCTCCCTCTGACGAACTGAGTGCAACTGATATTTGTTTCCCCTGATGTGATCTTCTTTTCAGATGGACTCCCTTCCCAATCTGCATTGGTGAAGCCTTGAAGCTTCACTCCCTCTGTCTGTTTCTACCATATCCCATACTCTATACGGCCTTTGAGGTATCTCAACACATGCTTTCCTGCCTTCCAAAAGAGCTTGGTAGGCTTAACCATAGCTTGAATAAGTTGGTTAATTTATTAGCATATTTCTAATCATGTGTTACACAAATACATGAGTGAACCCACAAGCTGCCTGTAAACAGTAGCATCCACTACTTTGCTCGAAGTAGCATCCTCCTTCCTTCGATTTCCGACTAGAGGAGTCTCCATGGGTTTATTTCCCTCCATGTGGAACTTCTTGAGGATCTCATTGGAATAATTTCCTTAAGATACAAATAGCTCCCCATCTCTTTGCCATATTTCCAATCCCAAGAAATAGTGTAAGAGCCCCATGTCCTTAATCTCAAATTATCTTGCAAGATCCTCTTTTCAAGACTTGATGAGTTTCTTATCACCTGTCAGTATCATATCATCGACATAAATTACAATAATCAAAATATTACGACCTACACCACAATCTGATAAAGGTTCACATCCACTTCACCCTTGGTGAAGCCCAAGCCGCTAAAATAATTGTCGATCCCGGTGTACCAAGAATAAGGTGCTTTCTTAATCCCATACAATGCTCTCTTAAGTATGCACACATGTGACTCCCTATCTAAGGTCTCAAAACATTTTAGTTGCTCAAGGTACACCTCTTCCTCAATAAATCCATTGAGAAATATTGTCTTTACATCCATCTGATGTATCTTCCATCCCACCTACATTGAGAGTGTGAGGATGGATCTAATAGATGAGTACCTTGAAACTGGTGCAAAAGTCTCATCATAGTCAATCCCCTCCACTTGAGAGAACCCTTTGGCCACAAATCTAGGCTTGTGCTTCTTCACATTCCCATATGCTTCCTACTTCACCTTGTATACCCACTTGGATACTACAATTGACTTTCCCACTAGTCTTGGGACAACTTCCCATGCATTGTTTCTAATAATAGAGTCATACTCGTCAACCATGGCATCAACCCACACTGGTGGAAACATTTCTTCCTAAAAAAGAGGATGTTTCTATCTCAATACCTTCACTCATAAGAGACATGTATCTAGTGTACTGCTCCGGGGACCTTCTCTACTTGCGTTGTGATGTGGGTACTCCCACATTCTCTCTCACATATAGCAACAACCTGTCAGCCTCTTTGGTGTGCTTCCTTCCATCTGTGGTGGTTGGGTTTGCATGAATGGTTTCTGCCACTCTCTGTTCCTATGCTTGTGGCTTCTCCACATCCCGAGGTTCTTGTTTTGGAGCCAAGAGCTCCTCAACTGTATGCAACTCAATCTCCCTCTCAAGGGACAATTGCATGGCTTTCTCTTCATCGAATTTCACATCTCTTATTATCACTATCATCCTCTGCGATGGCAAGTACACCCGATAGTTGTGAGGTGTATCATTGTACCCCACAAATATCCCCAACTCTATTGTTGGCTCTAGATTCTTCTTGGAATCTTTGGTTACACGGAAATAAAGAGATGAGCCAAAAATTTAAAAATACGGCACATTTGGTCTCTTACCTGAAAAAGCCTCCTCTGGTGTACTCATCCCAAGTATCCGATGAGGAATTTTGTTCTTCAGAATTATTTTTGTATTGCATGCTTCTGCCCACAGATGCAATGGTAGGCCCTGATCATGCAACATAGCTCATGCTGCTCCCACAATAGTTATATTCTTTCTTTCTGCAACCCCATTTTGCTATGGGTTATGAGGTGTTATTAATTCTCATAAAATTCCTTCTGATGCACATAAGTTCTTAAATTCATTAGAGATGTATTCTCCACCATTGTTGCTCCTCAGAGCCTTCAATTTCTTCCCCGTATATTTCTCGACAAGTGCCTTGAACTTAGAAAACTTGGAGAACATCTGATATTTCTTCTGCATGAATAAAATATAACACTTTCTTGAAAAATCATAAATAAAAATCACATAATACCTTTTTGTTGCTGTTGTGGAAGCTGTTGATAACGGTCCACACACGTCTGAGTGAACTCTCTCAAGGATTGCCTTGGCTAGACTTTCCTTATCGTGAAAGGTGGATTTGGTATACTTCCCCAATGTAAACCCTTTGCATGCATCTCTCTGCACAAGTGAACCCTTTGGAAGTCATATATAAATTTGCTGCATGATATTCAAAGCTTTGTGTTGTAGATGTCACAATTTCCTATGCCATAACTCACCGATGTCTCTGCTCTCCACCTTATCTACTTTTGTGCACAAGGCACCACAATCTTCTACATCCAATTTGCATAATTTCTTTACTCAAACCCCAATATTTTTCAATTGTTCCTTGGCTTTGTAACGAAGGAACGCCTTTGCTTCACTGAATATCACTTCATAGCCACGATCTTCCAACATAGAAATATAAACCAGATTCTTCTTTAAACCAGGAACATACATGCCATCTTTTAATGTGAGTGGATTACCTGACTTCCTATACCGGTAGCGTTATACCTCCCATCATCTCCCATCTTTATGTGCATCTAGAGAACCTTCTCCTCCAAGCTACTAAATAATTCGTTATTTCCGGTCATATGGAATGAAGCTCCACTATCCAAGTACCACACCAAACCCATCATCGATGACACCATGCATGTGATGAGAGTGAAATCCAACTCGAACTATGAAGCAAGTGCTTCACCTGCTGCTGCTCCTGGGGCCTTCTTGTTGGTCTTATTTTGCGGACAATTGTGGCATAGTGTCCTTGCTCATGAAAGTGAAAACATTTCACCTTTGATAAGTTTCACTTCTTGCCTCCCTTACTGGACTCCAATTTAGAATGGGATGCCTTCCATTTCCATTTCTTCTCATTTCCAGCCAAGGCAAAGTTCTCCTCATCATCAGTATTTGATGAGGATCCATATCTAGTGCTTCGCCAAATCTATTCTTGTACCAAGTCAGACCATAATCACTCCCAATATAGTAGCTTCTCCTTCCCATTCAGAGAGTCTTGGTAGCTATTCCATCTCTTTGGAAGGCCTAGAAGGGCTAGGCTCACCAAATCAACATGGAAAAATATTATCCCAACACTTCCAAGCTCATATCGACATTGAGTGAAATTCGTCAAGTATTTTCGGATCGTGTCGCCCTTCTCCATCTTGATCTTTCTGAGCTTGTATTTCCATGTCATCTTCTTGTGGTCACTGCTATTCTGAAGTAGATCTGTCAAGGCCTTCCACATAGAATATGGATTCTCCATCCCATGGAGACTCAAGGCAATATGATCTCGAACTCCCTCTAACAAGATCCTTCTCGCCTTTTCTACATTCTTCTTCCATGCATCAAGAAGTTGAGCATCTACTGCTACAGGCTGAGGAAAATCATTGTCAATAAATGCCTTTAGTCTGTTTTCCTTGAGCACTGTCTCCATCTTGTCCTTCCATGCGATATAATTCTAATTTCCCTCAAGCACATATTCGAGTCTCAAGCCATTGAAAGACATCTTGATCTACTGCTCGGTCCTGAAGAATAAATCTGCAAATTCGATGTACCTGTTCAAAAAAAACTAAGGTTCTTCTCTTCTATTGTGATTCATGGCGCTCTGATACCATGTATAAAATCTATCCATGGGATTGAATCTGATCTTGTAATGTACTAAAACAAAAGGTTGAATCCTTATACAATTTTCAGAAACCAAATTTGATCGCACAACCACATAACAAGTAAGAAAAATAAATAAACAATCGCACAACACAAGATGTATCTATGAAAAGCAATTTCTCAAAAACCCCGCTATATGTATATTGTATAAAAATAAGACCATGAAACAATACAATGCTTTTCTCTCACTGAGAAACCTCTACACTATGTTGACTATCTCACTCTGATCTAGGAAAAATCAGTCAAATACTTAACCAATTCTCAGTCTCTATCTGAAAAAAACTTACTTATGCATTCTTGGAGGAGTTATTTCCATATTAAATAGTAAATTCCCAATAATTGGTTGTGCAATGCATCCAAGATTTCCTGATGACTCTATACATGACCTGTGCAAGTTTCTAAATATACAATTGATTGTTATATTCCCTTTAACCTCAATCTCAACTGGGCCTTCCTTAGAACTGACATGCAACATCTATTTATAGTGAATTATCAGTTAACTTATTGATCATTACTTGTGAATTAAATCAGATTTAATTCACCAAACTTATCACTAGCTCATTTCCCAGTTAGAACTAGTTAAATTGATTTTAACTCAATTAATTGAGTTAACTAATTACAACTCACAAATAATTGTAACTGGACCCCCTAAAATCATGGTATAACTCTACATGCCTTCTCTCTGACCCTCAACTCGAATTTCCTAAGCTAACTAAGTCTTCCTGACTCAGTTAACTAATACAGGTTGTCATGAGATGACATTACAATTCCTCTTCCAATTTAATTAAGGGAAAAATAAATTAGAAGCCCCCTTGGGTGTCATTTCTTGGTGCCATTTCAACAAATCTCAACTGGGTCTTCCTCAAAACTGACACACAACAACCATTTATAGAGAATTATCAGTTATTTGATTGATCACTACATGTGAATTACATCGTATTTAATTCACTTGATCTCTCACTAGCTCCTCCATCAGTTAGAAATAGTTAAAATAATTTTAACTCAAATAATTAAGCTAAACAATTACAACTCAAAATGAAACGCAACTGGACCCCCTAAAACTTATAGTGAACTCTACATGCCTCCATTTTGACCCTCAACTCGAATTGACTGAGCTAACTAAGTCTTCCCAACTCAGTTAACTCGTACAAGTTGTCATGTGATGTGAAATTATAATTTCCTTCAAATTTAATTAAGGGAAGCTTAAATTAGAAGCCTCTTCTTGTTGCCAATTTCAACATGACCATCAGTTCCAATTTGTTCTACAACTTTCTTCTCATGACTCCCATAAGACTATCTGCTAGTTTGAAACCATTTTTTAAACTTTTGTACTTTCCTTTGTAACCTATCATTTTCTTTCCTTAGTGTAATAACTTCATTGAGAAGTTTACCTTTTGTTTTATTCTTCATAGCTATTGTAACTCTAAATTTTTTAGCAAATTTTATGGCCAAAAATGTTGAAGTATTAGTAGGAGAAACAAAAATTGTTACTTCATAGTCTTTGACAATAATATTTTGGGCGAAATCAACCACTAGGGGATCAATAGGTAAGTACAAACTTCCATAATTGGCACTCTTTTAATCAAATTTTCTGAGGGAACATTAACTGGAAGATTGGTTTGAGGTCCACTTGTCATGGTTGGAGGAGCAGCATTAAGTTCTTGGATTACATCAATAAAATCATTAGAAGGAAATTTTCGAGCCATATATTATGGAGAGGAGGGTTCTAGTACAGTGGAAACAAAACCCATGGAGTGCTCTTGAGTTGAAATAACTTCATAATCAATATATGGCTCTAAAATGATAGTGGATGGGGATCCAACAGAAGGAGTTGCAGTCGGGGGATTAGGTGAAACATCTTGATTAGAGTGAAGAGGCTTACCTATATGAGTTGTGGGCTCCTGTATTGCAGTAGGCATTAGTTCCCCTAGGTTCATTGTTTGCAATAAATTTTCCAATCCTTCCAATGCTTGAGCCACCTATGTTTCCTATTATTCTTGGCATAGATTTGTTTGTTCAGGAGCTAATGAATCATGAGCCACATTTTCTTCAGGGGGTTTTTGTTGTGTTTCTTCCTCATCAAAAATTTCTTGAATTAATTTTTTCTTAGCTCACTGTTCAAGGAGGTTTAAGGAACTTTGTCCCTGATGTAATTTGACTAATCTAGTTGATCCTCTCCTCTTTTTGGGGAAATAGGCCAAAGAGGATGCCACTCGTTTTTCTACTCTTAATTTTCTAAGGAGTTAGAATTTAACATTACATAGCTTCTTTTGAGACATCTCCTATCATAAGGGTTTCACTTCCTTTATTTTCCTTCTCATAGCCAGCTAAAGTATTTCCAGGTGTTTGAACAATTCCTTCATTTCCTGAGGGAATTTCATTCTCATCCCTAGGGTTTCCTAAAATTCCTTCCCAAATTTGTTGTATTTGAATCAAATTCCTCACAACTAGAAATTTAATGAGCCTATGATGGCTAAAAACTAAGACTTGGTATTTATATCTTCTTAATCTACAAACAACTTCATGTAAAAGAAAATTCAAAAAATAAGAAAGGTTCAGGACTACCTTCTGTCTCAGATACGCCATTGGATTAAGATGGAAACCTCAAAATATATCATACCTTCCTTCACAAGTGATGTATCACTAAATAATTCCTCCTATCTCTTTCCAAAGTTCTGGAAGTGAAATGGGGTTATACCCTTTCGCTTTTTTTACTAGTTCTTCCCCTCGATTCGAAAATAAAAGGGTTGCATTTTGTAGCGAGGTATGTACTTCATACCATTTCTCCCCTTATGATGGGAGACATGTTACCTCTACTACTATTTCTTCATTAACTTGTATCTACACATTTTTTACCATCATTACACTTTCATTCAAATTATGCATAAATTCAAGTGAAACTTCATTATCGAATCCCTGTAATTATCCAAAATAGTCTAGCCATCTTGCACGATTCAAAATACTACGTGCTTATTTCATGGCATGCAATTGGGTCATCTCATGTCGCACCTAGTGTCCTCCCATTGTTATACATTCAAAAAGGAACAACTACAACTAGAAACAACAAAGCACAAAATATAATAAGGTAGCAACAATGTGCAAAGTATGGGAATTCAGTGAAATTTAGGGTATAACATGCAAAAAATGCCTAATTCGGGGTATAAAATGCAACAAATGCCTTCTCACCCCCCAATAGAATTTGAAGGTTGCCCACGACCGTTAATAAAATTTATAAATTGACAATATTTTGTCATAACTAAAATATAAATCTACATTGATTAATCACGGGAAACAACCATAAAAAATGGTTTCGTAAGATGAGAAAGGTTTATAACACATCAAATCATCATTAGATTGGTCATTCAATCATAAAATGAAATAATGATGAGAATCATTATGATAACCAAAACATCAATTTCAAAATTAATAAAGGAAATGGGAAGATGGTGATTTGAAAGCAATAGGTGATTGGAAACCATGTTTAGTTAAGGAATATCACATAGATAAAATTAAGAGTTAATAAGGAAAGATGATAAAAAGTGCTAGATTTTTAATGTCCAAAAATTCTACCCCTCGTGGGTAGAATTACCATTAGTTCTCATTAACAATGAACATCATCACTTTATAGGAGTTATTTTAAATAGTACCCCATGGTATATTTTAGCAAATCCAATGGTTTTCTTTTGTTGATTATTGATTTTTAGGAGACAAGATAGCTAAATAAATTGCATTCGTGAAGTTAACTTTAATACCATAGGCATGGCCACTCTGCAACCATGTGTCCATAGCCTCAACAAGGTTTCCTTTTAAACCATTGAGATGCCAGTGTCCCATCTATAAGAATAGATTCATAGTTATAAGTTAATTTAAATTTTATTAAATGTTTAAGGAAGGCCATTATTCTAGCATGGTGACCAGTTAATAACAATTTCATTCACAAGAACTAATCAAGTGAGCAAGGCCAAAGGCCATTACTCTCACTTGGTGACCAAAAGTGGTAATGTCACTCCACTAGGTCCTATGATCATGGTAGGTCGGCTTGTGATGAGACCTCCTATCATTTGGTGAGTTTTTGTTATTACTATTTTATGCTATGATTGTTGTTAATTGTAAAATATTACTTAATAGATGGGGTGGAAAATCAACTCCTTAATAGTTAGGAATGGCGTAAAATATTTTGTGTTAACTACTCTTTAATTGCCTAATCTTGTTTCCAAAATTTAATTTGTTCGAAAGAACCATATAATTGTTTTAAAATTGGAGTAGAAAGATGGATCCTTATGTGGTGAGAGAATAAATCTATAATGAGTACTTTTAACTTTCTTGAAAAATTAGGGAATTAAGTAATTTAGGAAATTAAAAAAGCCATAAAATAAAATCATCTTAAAAGAACTCTCCTTTTTAAAGTAAATTATTATGTGATAAACATTAAACAAACTAGTTACCCAACCATCATATTGAAGAGGGTCTTAAAAATGTTACTTACCCCAAGAAAAATAAAATCAATAGGCAACCCATAAGCGATAGCCGTGTCTATGGAAACAGGAATCACATTTGAGGAAACAAAAATTGTGACTAAGGGAACAACAGTTGTAGAAACAACAATTTTGACTTAAAGAAATGATGTTGTGACTGAGAAAACAAAAACTAAAGAAACAACAGTTTTGAAAATGGTGTTATGACTAGGGGAACATCAAGTATGAAAACGATGTTGTGACGAAGGGAGAAACAAATTAAATAACGTGTTGTGGAAATGATGTTGTGAGTAAAGGAACAACAATGTAACACATTATGAATTTTTATGTTTGCTAGAAGAGCAAGTTGATAGGGTATCTTTCTAATTCTTTCCAACAACTCAAAGGGTGCACATTATCTAGGTGACAGGTTGGCATAGTTTCCAAGTATAAGTTTTCTCTTCTTTAGTTCCACTTTCAAGTATACATGATCACCAATATTGAACTCTTTTTGAACTATTTTCAAATTCTCATCACTCTTTTGTTGATGTTGAGTTGTTTTCAAGTTTTGCTTCACCTGTTTAACCACCTCTTCCATTTATTTTAACATATTTGTACCCAACACTACTCTATATTCATGATGATCCCAACTCAAAGGTGTTTTATATCATTTTCCATGCAACACCTCAAAAGGAATCATTTAAAGAAGTATGATATCCATTATTATAGGCACACTCAACTAAGTAAATATAGTCTTCCTACCTAGTGAGAATATCCATCACATACATTTTCATTAAAAATATCACCCTCCATCATTAAAAATATTCATGATCATGATGTGCACCATGTGACACACCATCACCACCTTCAATTGTCTGCGTTTTCCATATGGGAACTCCATATGGCTCATGGAAAGTGTTTTTATAACTTGCGGTCACCTCCGCAAACTGTGTTGTTGATTGGTCGGAATTTCTGGTAGCACTGTTGTGTAGCCAGTCAAATGGTTATGGTGTGTGGTGTGATCACCAAGATCCCCCTAACTCAGAAAAACATGTACCTTAATGCCTAGATAACTGACTTGGCGTAGACAGGCATGACATGCAACGATTCAGTCATTAACTGTGGATGACACATGTGACTCAAAGAATACAACAACTTGACCTTAGCTAACCGACTATAATGCGACACCTAACATTAGATCCTAAAGGATTTTAAAAATATTTGATGTGTATTAACCCTACGACACGTGGTATAACTAAATCAGATGTGCTTTTTCGTTTTATTTTAAAAATATAGTATGCTTTCGGAAATTCTGGTAGTGCCAATATATATATATATATATATATATATATATATATATATATATATATATATATATATATATATATTAATCCTAAATAATAAAACTATGGAATGGACTCATGACTTAGCAAAGAACCATGCTAACACATACAACACACAAGTATGGGTGGCACCCAAGACACTTGCCTTAAACTTTATTTATAGGAAGAATATTATAATGTACAGTAGAGGAGCACAACCATTGACAACCTCTAACTCATTTATAGAATGCACTTACATAAGGCACAATAGTGTACAAGAATTGTTGATCCAGCCTCAAAAGAAACCATAGGATTACCTCCTATAAGTCTGATTTTCTTCTTCTTCTCACATCCAACCATGGCCTTAAAACATCCCACTAATACTTTTGCACTTAGCCAACACAAGTAAAGAAAGGAACAATAACATCAAAAAATTCTTACTTGTGACTTAGTTATTAACTACAATTACATAATTCACTATAACCTACAATAATTGTCAATTCAACCTCAAAAGAAGTCATAGTCTTTCCTTCTGTAGGTCCTATTTTCTTCTTTTTATCACTTAGCCAACACAATTTTCCCTTCTATGCCTAACCCTAAACTTAGCACAACCACAAAAAAACCCTTTTCACTCTTGGTGAATGACTTCTTCTTATGACTTAGAAATTTTGAGGCATCCTCATTTTATATGAGGCTTTCCATTAACTTGCAAGCCCCTTCACTATAAGGTGGAAGCAAGTGCCCACATATCCAACTTGCTTCCCTTGGTGAATTATCCTCCACTTATCCACATCCAACAAGTATGTCCAATAGTGCACCTATGTCTACCCAAGTCATCCCAAGTGTGCCTAGTGCATCCATCCAAGTCTACCTAAGTCCGCCTATTATGTCTATCCAAATTAGCCTAGTCTATCCATTCAGCTCATCGCATTCATCCTATTATATCTATCAAACTAATCCCAAGTGCACCCAATATGTATAATTCTGCACAACCATGCCCAAACCACCAAATTCCATCCAATTTCATCTAGTTCCATCCAAGTAAATTTAAATACACCCAACAATGTGCTTCAGTGCATCTAATGTATGTGCCCGACAAATGTGTGCCCAATAAATGTGTCCATGATTTCTATTCATGGATACTTATTCCTGAAGGAACTTTGTCGTCAATAACATCCACTAAGTGTGGGCCACCCAACCCTGTTAATCTATATATAGTCTAGACACCCTAGCTAATCAAGTTCCAATCTTTTCCATCACATGAAGTGTATGTTTGCTAATGAGATTTATTGGGGCATGGTTACTTGCATTTCCTCTCTAAGCTCTCTTTCAATATTCTATTGGTGGTCCAACAACTATGAGTTACCAATGTCTATGGTGCACCCAAACTATGTAAGGGCACCCAACATGTCCATGGTGTGCTTTAGGAATGGGCCAAAACACCCAAAACTAACTCTTCTACACATCAATCAAATTTCATGTCCATCCACGCCAACCAATGATCACTAAGTTGATCATGCAATGGAGGCATCTAAAACCATTCAAGGAAAAGGGCCTTATAGCTACCCTATGGACCAAGTGACTCTCCCTACATGGATATGGGTTCTCACAATTTGATTTGATTTTGTTTGAATGTTTTTTTAAGTATTAGTGAAGTCTTATGCTCGACTCTTTGAAAGCTTCTTAGTGGCTCTTGAATTTAACTTCAATGAATTGTGTTTTAAAGTTTTGTATTTGTTATTTTCACTTTGGTATTTTATTCTCTTGATTAAACTACTTTACAACTCCCTTGTGAATTAAATGTCCTTAGAGACGTGCTAAATGTAATATCACAATATCTTCTTGAAATAGAGACATTACAACATTTTTCTTAATATATATCTATATATATATATATATATATATATATATATATATATATATATATAACCATCATCAATGCAAATAATAATATGAATACATGTGATCTATTTTGAATGTTACATGTTTCATTCTCATTCCAATCGTAGCAATTATGAACAAGATCATATTCAATTATATTTGTCGTGGGAATTAAAAAAATGAGCAAAAGACTTTGAGAGCAACTTTTTAATCTTGTGATATACCTCGTTAAGAAAATAATAATAACTTATATGTATTCAATTTTTGCAGCATAACTCCTTGAAATTGTAGCATATTAGTGATCATATCCATTTTTATGAAACATAGAGAAAGAATAATGACAAGTCAACAAGGGAAGTTGCAAGGTAGCAAGTCCCTGCCTTGAGTGGGGTTTGAAGAAAATATTATGCAGGATGACTTGTAGATTGAATAAAAGATTAAGCAAGATGTTTCTACATGCACTTTTATCCTAAAAGGATGAGATCCAAATTATGAGAACAATATATTTATATTTCACTCAAAGTTGTCTTCAATATGCAGAACAATAGACTACTAAATTAAAGAAAAAAAAATGGCTCTCTTATAAATGGATTTCTATATGGATCTTCTAGATCCTTTTGGGTTCAAAGGTATATTTTGTGTTTCTTTTGAATTAATATTTTATATGGGTTAGGAGAACCATCTGGGGTTCATCTCCTTCATAGGATTCAATTAGGAATTGTATCCTAAAAGGATGATATCCATATTTAGCAGCAATTTTTGAAGGATATACTAACCAAACCTTCCCCTTATGAGAATAATTTGTTTCTCTTTCACTCAAAGTCGGTCTTCAATATGTAGAACAACAGACTACTAAGTGCAGTAAAAAAATGGCTCTCCAGTAAATGTAAAGTGAAGTTAAAATTATTTAGAAATCTCATATAAGAATATGAAATTTAAATTAAGGTGTCTTCAATGATGGAATTTTCTAAAAAAAATCGAAGTATAAATATCTACATGCACTCATGCCAGAGGATATCAAGAGAAAACTTTGCTTATCTCATATTGTGGTTACAATAGATGTTAAATTAGTTACTGAAATGGTTGATAACCAGGTATTAAGTGCACTAAGAAATAAAATTTTACTAAATTGGCATTTTTTATAGTCACTCTATTCATGTTGAGCTTTGGTCGAGCCTTAGATGTGAAATTGGAGATGCTAGAAGCAATTGGTATTATATTCGGGAATTGCATTATATATAATTGGGTAGAGTGTATATCCAACTTAATCAAAACAAATTATGAAGAGTGCTAGGGGACGAGAAAATCCATTTGATACTCCTCCTTCCTCATTTTGATATCCATGTCACAAGTAATCCAAGTCTTCAAAAATGCTTTTACTCTGAACACTACATCGTTTATGTGGAATTTACGATGTTTTACATCTAATTTGAAAGGCCAAACTAAAGGCCTCTGTCCCAAAGTATGATTTTTAGAATGGATCAATTCTATGAAATATACTTTCTATAGGTGGAGGGTGCCCCATGTATAATCAATCTGACACCCTCAACAAACTTTCAATTGGGTATCGACTTAACAAAGGTTTGGGTCACACAAAGGGAAAGGGGTGGACCTATAGTACTCGATTACTAGTCGCAATTCAAGGAATTGTTTGTAGATTTATCAAGATAGTCCGACATAATTTACTCAATTCCACCAACAGTAAAGTGGATGGTAACCCACATAATCACCCCTCGTACATATGGTGAACTGGAAGAAGAAAGGGAGGCAAAAACATTCATGATTTCATTTGTACCAAAATCAAACCCATCGAATTAGTCATTTTCCAAGAAAAATACCCCAATTAAGTCGACTAAGCATAAAGAAAAATTTGAAGTCAACTCTACAAGCCAATCAATCGAGGATGACTTGGATGTCATCCTCTAGAAAGTAGGATAACCTTATTTTTCATATCCCAATCTCAATAAAAAGCTCGACTAGATTTATCGCTAGGTCCTAATTGTGTGGGCTGATGGAAAAGATAAAATTACGATGGAATAGGTCAAAAATCAAGAAAATTCTAAGCTCCAACTTAAGCCTGGAATACATATAACTTATTGAATGAGCCAAAACAATAGTGGTCAGTGCCTTAAAAACCAAAATCAACATTGAAAAGCAAGTTGATAAATATGTTGCACATCACCAACAATAAAAAGCAGAAGAAGTAGACATATAAATCAAGAAAAGGAATATTTACACACCTAAGGTAACCATAAAAGTCATAACCAAGCCAAGAACAACAAAAAGGAAAACCCCTTCTTCCAAAATCAACCTTGACCCACCTCCACCAAAGCTAACACCAATTTAAAAAGAAATTCCAGATACAGATCGAGGCCTGACAGACACAACAATATTTAGTGACATTAGTGGTACACAGGAACAAATGAAAGATGGAAGTGAGCATCCAAATCCTAGTAAATATCCAATCCATCCATCACCTCAGAACTTGACCATGTAATTGCAACAACAGTCGACCCAGAAGTCGGTCTAAAATAAAAAAATTCACCTTGATCAATCCTATAATTAAGGAAAATAAGATTATAAACCCAATCTATATGATTAAAACTCTTTATATACACCGAATTTATCGAAAAATTGAACTTGATTTAAGTTGTGGAGCAAATTTTGGGTGCAAATGGACATTCTTATTTTCAGGACTCTATAACGGGTGTAAAAACTGCAAAGGGATATGAGAACAATGACTTGGGGAATTGTGTGTACTTGATAGGATCTAATGATAGTTATTATAGTTCTTAATTACTTCTCATAGATCTCAATGATAGCTAATTATGGTTACTATAGTTCTTAAGTACTTCTCATAGATCGCAATGACAACCATCTTTAGACATTCAGGTCTATTACTAGTTATAAATATATAATAACGTACAAGGTCTTCAAGTTTTCAAGAAATAAACTTATGTCTTCTCTTGAAATTTCATAAGCCAATATCTTAAATACCTATGGGGCATTAGTTTCCAAGACTTTGTCAATAGGTAGCAACAAAGTCAAGGAACTCATGGTTAAGAAGTCTTCATTTCTCTTTTGATAGCTTCGGCCAATTGAGTATAGGCTTCATCCTAGTATATTTTAATTTCTAGAGACCAAATGTCTGGAACAACATCCTTAATAGCCTCGAGCAAGGAGAATTTAACCACCTGCAAAAGATTGAGATCAAAACAAATCATCATATTTTAGAGGCAATTTAAAGTAAGTCCAATTGCACTAATAAAATTTGTTCATTTCATGCAGATTTTAAGGATAATGTCATTAAACTTCACAAAATATTGCATATTCCAGTGTGTCCTAATCATTGTATGGAGGTACTTTAAGAAACACATTCGTTGCTATAATTTAAGCTTCTCTTAGTCTTTAATCTAACTTAACAAAAATATTGTTCTTTATGAAATGGGCTTAAATCAAATGAATGAAAAAAAACCTTCATGATATTTTTCTCTACACTTACATCAAAATTTTCATCAATTACTTGATAGTTAAAATTAAGCTTCCCCAATTCCTTGATGTTTGATTCTAAGAATGTTATTATTCCTTTCTCTCCTGGTTGAAAAATAGATTCAAAAGTCTACAATGTCCTAACATTAAGATTCATGAAGTTTTTGAGTTTTTATGCCTACTTTAGACCAACAAAAAGAGTATGTGATATACAATAATGTGAACTTAAAGTCTAGCAAAACCATAAGACAAAGGGCCTGGTTGTATTCTATATTCTTGTATATATTTACTTAAACTCAATCAAAACCAGTCATATGCCATGACTGAAATGTGAAAAAAAAATAAACATAATCCCAACATATGAAAATATATCTTGCGAGGACATAGTAGTCAAGAAACAAACACAGATATAGAACAATTACATTAAGAATTAACATCCTTTCAACAATGCTTCATAGATGCAGTGACAAAATTTGAAGCATTGTTCAACAAAACAATTCTTGTCGCGACGCTTCTCATATGTAGAGAAAGAATTTATCACTGCATCCAATGATCATTCTTGAACTTAATATCTTTGATTTTTTACCATTTACAAAATAGTCATAATCCCAACATAGAGAAGGATCTATTGCACACATATAGCAGTTAAAAAAAAAACCAGAGACAAAAATAATTACAGCAACAATTAACATTTTTTCAGTAGTGATTCTCATATGCAAAGACATTTTTTCTCGACCACCTTGACATACAACCGAGACCATTCCAATCAGTGGATACCCTGCTACTACTTGAACTCTGCAAGTCATAAAGGAAAAAATCACCATGAAGCAATTCTAAAATAAATCGAAAAGAGAAGAAGCCAATAAATGAAATTCATTAAGACATGCCTAAAAATTAAAATTTTCAAATAAGTTTAGCGTTTGAATTGACATGTCTCCTGCATGAAAAAGGCATGCAAGACGTATCGAGTAAGGTCGTTGGTGTTTATTATTATAATTTTTTAAATTAAAAATAAAAAAGTAAATAAAATAACTAATAAATAAGGTTAAATAAAATATAATAAAAGTGAATTTCCCAACTGCCAAGTTGGGCTTGCATGCATTGAAGTACCCCCTCTGGATATTCAGCTCAAATATTATACTCTTCATTTGGTTCTCAAGATCTCAACCAAGTAAGAAAAAGAGTAGGTTCAAGAGCTCTAATCCAATCAAGCTAGACCAAGCTGCATGGGAGTTCCTTTGAAATAAACCATCCAACAAATCAATACAATATGCTTACAGGGTAATTTATTGTTGCAAACGAGTTAGAGTGGAATGCTCATTAAGAAGGTATCCCCTACTGAGTGGATGAGGTTCATAAATCTCCTTGTCTATGCTTTTGTAATCCAAACATCTTCTATCCATTGGGCATTTCTTCCCTTGGTTTGTTTGTTAGGTGCTGTTATAGGTAAATTTGGGCATCATTCCCAATGACCTGGTTAACTGGGCATCATCTCCAGGACCAATGTATAGGGTCTATCATCCACTAACATTTCAGTTGCTACATGCCCTAAGACAAAGAACAAGACAAATCAATCAAATACTTTCATCTGCAAAGGTTTCCAAAGTTTGAAGTTTATAATATATCATAGGAGAGCTCACCAATGTTGCCTCTAAAGGGACTAAGTGTGTTGCATATGCAGGTAGCCCCATGCAAGGCTACTTTTCAAAGCACTTCTTGAGATTCTTGGGTGTGTTGGTCACATTGGGAGCGAAATTCTCATTGTTCCGGAATCTCCACTTGGCCAGTGCCTTCTAGAAGAGTTCACATGTGTCAAACTTTGAATCCATGTGTCCATTTGACATCTACAAGATTGGGAACATGTATTGCCTATTATTGGAAAGTCATTGATTATGAAACTACCTTCAGCTCCTCTATAAATTGAGCACAAATCTTAGTGTTTGATAAGGAAGAATTTGTGTAGAGAAATGCTGGTGGAATTTCAATTGAGGAGATTGATTTGAGTGACATATTGCTGGAGATATCTGCATTGTGATAAGGCTGGGATGTTGCTGGAGATGGTGAAACTAAATAAATCACTGGTTTGTAACCTCCCCTTCTATCATCAATAAAGGTTACTACTTATTTTTCCCTATATGCATCTGTATAAGCTTTGATTTTCAATATCATGATTTCTTAGTTGATGTATATGGTTTATGCTTTATTGATTTAGCTAAATAACTTGAATAGACATATGTATTATTGCTATCTCTTGTTGTTTAGTGTTCATTCTTGCATGAAATATTTTGCACAATCGGCTGGAATTTGAAGCTACAGCAAAAGCGACAGAAGGAGACTTTGGAAGCGCTTGGATCCCAAGTAGGTTCCTTATTTCATTCTGTGTGTCTGTTTACAGTTAGGAAAGATAGTCGTAAATTCTTTGACCTGTTTTTCTATATTAGCACCTGTCTAGGGAAGAATGATTTATCTGTAATTCATAATTCCGCATAACAAATTGGCAACTCCACTGGGGATATTACTCTTTATCCTAGCTGTTTTAGCCTCTGATTTTCTCTGTTTATTCACCCAGTAGTTCTTATTCACAAAGATTAGGCTTTTTGAGATCCAAATTTGCAAAATAAGTGTTAAATAGTTGTGTTTTTCCTTTTACACTGCCCCCAATGCACTCGTGGACAAGACACAGTGCTTTGCATAGCAGTGTCTCCTTTTCAGGCCTGCGTTGCAAATCACTATCTCTCTTTAGAGACTGAGTTGCCTCCTGAAACCATCCAAATTCCTTTGAATTTGTCTTTGAAATTTGTTTCAGTTTTGTTTGTTGTTGTGTTTTGAAAATCTAGAGCCTCATATTGACCAGTGAATTCATCTACCTCTTCCTCCTTTGAAAGGAAATTTGTTCAATGTTTGTTTAAATCATTTTTCTTTATCATTGACGAATTGAGTTCAAAGCATTTTTATTGTCACATTAGAACCATTTGCTTTTGAAAAAGGAAATTGTCGTAAATTCTTCGTTTCTTGATAGGAGAAATTGTTGTTAAATTCCTCATTTTTCCTTCAAAAGAGAAATTGTTGTTCTATTCCTCATTTCTCAAAAGTAAAAGGCATTTGTTTTTGTTTATTTGGTGCACTTAGTTTCTTTTCTGCATTCAAAACATTAAAGGAACTGGAAAAAAAAAACACACACACACACACACATTGCATGTAGTGGATTGTGTGTTGCAAAAGGAACAATTAGAAAAACTACATTTAGTTTGTGTTCTTTGCTCTCAAATTGATTTCTCTTTCCCTCTAGTAGCTAGGATTTTCATTGAAAAACTAAAAGTGAAAGATTGCTTATCATGCTTAGTTTGCATTTTAGGAATTTCCAATACATCATCGTGGTGAACCTTTGAAAGGCATATTGTTAAACAAGATCAACATAAAATTAATCTCAATTTACCTAACAAAGCATTGGAACCATAACGATAACATTTAGAAGGTATAGGTTAGAGACGTGTTCTGGCGTTGTAAAACATAGCAGTTGTCATTAACTTGTCTGCAATACATTCCGAGTCTGATACCTCACTCCACGTGTGTAAGTATATCGTAGCTCATCCACGTACTTTCAGGTATATCGGGCAGTGTTACAGTACGATAAGTATAAAGGGGTGCTCTCACTGTGCGGTTCGGATCAGACAACGTTAATACATACTTGGGCCTCCACATACCTTCTTGGTATATTTGGGAGGACAACTTTTAGGTGCTATCCATCCATCCTTGTAAATTGTGATACACTAAACACAACATTCAAGGAGATTGCCTGCCTGTACTTCTTGGTTCGCCAGGAGGTATTCTGCAGTTCAAAGTTTCTTGGTAAACCCTTTTTCATAGAAATACCCTTTTATTTTGTTTATTTGTTTTTAGTTAAAATAAATCAGTAATCATGGAAGAACAAAATCCTTTCCCCCATTGTTTGCGTATATTAGCATTGAAACCACCTTTTTCCACTAGAAGTTACTTATGGACGATGAAGGCGACATCACTCTACCGAAACCAGTACTATCAGTATCTCTTATGAAGCATCATCTTCCCATATACTAGAGTCAGCACAAGTTGTTTCTACAAATCCCGGTTTGTCTACTGTTTTTGAGACGAAGTCCTCACAGCTACCCGTGGTCACGATCCATCCAATCAGTGAGACCATACCTTATGAACCCGACGTTGTTCAACTGGAAGTTGATCCAGATCCCATTGTGCTTTAGGGGGCAGCTGTTATTGGTCAAACTGGACATCATCCCCAGGACCAATGAGATAGGGTCTATCATCCCCTTATATTTCAGTTGCTATATTCCCTAAGAGGAGAAAATCTTGATCTCGAAGTCAAACAACCGGAAGTTGTTTTTCGTATTGGTCACTCCACAATCTATTGTAGCCATCGAGTCTCCCATATCGCACAGTCAACCACCTGAAATATACTTTGGGCCTGGCGGCGAAGTTCTTCCACCTAGTTTGATTTCGATTGAAGAAATATCACAAGACGAGACACCTTTAACTCCAACTCATTTTTTAGTAGGAGCTTTAACTGTACGAGTCTTTTCCTCAATCACCTTCCTCTGCTTTTGTTGATCCTGTTTCACTTCAAGTTCCCATAGATTCTACAGGGTATACATTGGGTCATTTGACCATGGCTGAGATAACATCCCAGACTGAACCATCTATTTCAGCTGCGACAACATCTACTGTTGCTTCATATTTGATGTTTTGTCCATTGATTTCACCCATATCATCATCTGGAATCCTACCTGGTTCCTCCTAATTTATGAGTACTAAACATATTGATCCTTTATTCACATCTTGAGTGAAATATCAAGCTAATCCCATTAGTTATTCCCCTTGGTGGCCAATGATTTCACATAAATTACCCTTTGAAATTCCAAAATTAAATGAAAAACCTAGTGAATACCCGTCAACGCATGTTATAACTTATTATTTGGGGTGCTCATCAAGCTCCTTAAATGATAACTCCATTAGACCACGTCTTTTACAGCACACACTCACTACTCCAATTACACAATGAGGATGGTTCTTTTACTGTGTCAACCTCATTAAAAAATGAAACAGGCTATGAGGATAGTTCTTTTTTCTTGTGTCAACCTCGTTAAAAAATGAAACAAGTGCCTATGAGGATAGTTCTTTTTTCTTGTGTCAACCTCGTTAAAAAATGAAACAATTGCCTTTGAGGAAGTTTATTTTACTGTTTCAACCTCATTAAAAAATGAAACAGGTCACGAGCATAGTTCTTTTCCCGTGTCAAGCTCGTTAAAAAATGAAACAAATCCTTTCCTAATTACGACAAGTATTCCATCTGATCTCGTAAATGAACCTTCATTCCATCCAACTATTAGTAACCAGTAATCTACTTAGGTGAATGAAATGAAGCTTGGGGGGCATCTTCTCTTGCAAGGGGCATTTGACATGTGCTCTTGAAGGGGGCATTCAAAAAATTCTTAGCTATTGCACCCAATCAATTGCTGAAGTTTGGGGGTAAAAACTGGTTCAGAGCTCCAAAATCCAAATGGAAACTTTCAAATGGTAAAAATGAATGGTAAAACTCTTTTAATAGTCATTTAATTATTTGCGAATCGAATTTATTGCTATGAATATAGTTTTATTATGTTTTTTTTATCATGAAACAAGTATTTTTAATCCATTTGATGTTGTTTTGAACATGTCTTACAATTGATGAGCAGATTAGTCGTGCAGATTTGTTTCAAGAATGATTTGACCACAAAGCATGTTTTTTCTCCTTATTTTTCGAGCTTTGTTAAAAATGAAAAAGAATTTGAAGCGCACTTTTATCTCTTTTTAGAGCTTTGATAACAGCGAAAAAGGAACCCCTGGGTTCTTCTTTCAGCACTTTTCAAACTCTAATAATGTGAAAAGATTTCCGAGCACTTGTCTTTTCGAGCTCATAAAAGTAAATGAATTCATATCTACTCAGTATAAGTTTAACCCTTTTCCAGAATGAGATAGATTATTTATGAAAAAGGAATACCTTGGTTAAACATGGCCAAGTAGGTTCTCTCAGATATTATTTTACACTTTTTCGGATCTGAGCGACAAATTTACGAAAAATTACTTATGGAGTTTTCTTTCGTCCTCTTTTTCAAACTCTCTAAATATGAAAAAGGACTGGGCTATCACTTTCGTTAAGCTCGTTAAAACATAAAATAGCGACAGGCTTGTCGATCATGGCAAGAATCGAGTTTCATTCATCGCTAGAATCATTAAATTATTAAATAGCGATACATTATTCACCCGAAGGGTTGAATTATAGATCAAGAAAATGTTATCCTCCTCAATCTTGTTAAAAAAAAAAGAGGTACTGGTCGACAAATGACAGGGGAAAATTTGGGAAAAGTGAGAAAAATTATTTATGGTAGCAAGTCGCTCTTGAACATGACACTTCACTCCATGTCTGTGACTGTTTTGGTTGGGTAATATTCTTGACGATTCATTCATACCTATGGTTCATCATACCTTCACTTCGGTTTTGGGTCAATGCTTCCAACTCATCTCAGTGTCGACGATATGTTCAAAAGAAGTCATCCAGTGAATACTCATACTTCTGCAATACTCATAAACCTTCATTCTCATGACCGTCATCCCTGAAAATTGCTATATAGAGTCATACCTTTGTCTTTGAAATCATTAGCTCTCATTTCGTAATAAGGTGGCTTCCTGTCGACGACAAATCATTATCTAGAAAGTTGACTTAGAAACATTTGATTCCAGTACCATGAGGCTTGTTACAGTATCGACAAGATCCTCGCTTTCAGACTTTTGAACGAAATATTTTGTTTGGCGTTCGACATCAAATCATCTATTCATGCCTTACGAAATGTATTACAATACCTTGAGGGCCATTGACATCAATGGTGGTTCTCTCGCATTTGTTAACAACTCACATCATTGGCTGGTAATCAAATGGTGTCTTTCCATGTTCGACTACAAATTATATATTCGCATGGCTAGACTTGTACCCGAATGATCGAGTGAACGACATAAGAATACCCTAGATCTAGTTTCAGCCATCTGGGCTGCGATTTCAGAATTGTTGTACACATCATCTGTACGGTGGCCTTACATACATATCATCATCAGAACATGGGCCTATATCTATAGGCATGTCTGCATTGGGAAACATTCCAATGACGACGACTTTATGAATTATGTACATGTTATTAGATTGTTTATGTGTTGAACATGGGAATGCCTACCCTAAGAAATGATGATCAAGAGGATATGTCATGATGTAATGTATTATAAGATTGATGCAGGTCACCACTCTGCTTCATCTCCAACCCATCATAGTGTAAAGCATATCAATCAAAATACTATTGTTATTATTATGACTTCATGCTTTAGGGGGAAATTGTTATAGGTCAATTTGGGCATCATTCCCAATGACCTGATTAACTGGGCATCATCTCCAAGACCAATGTATAGGGTCTACCATCCCCTAACATTTCAGTTGCTACATGCCCTAAGACAAAGAACAAGACAAATCAATCAGAGACTTTCATCTGCAAAGGTTTCCAAAGTTTGAATCTTATAATATATCATATGAGAGCTCACCAACACTGCCTCTAAAGGGACTAAGTGCATTTCATATGCAGGTATCCCCATGCAAGGCTACTCTGCAAAGCACTTCCTGACATTCTTGAGTGCATTGGTCACACTGGGAGCGAAATTCTCATTGTTCTAGAATCTCCACTTGGCCAGTGCCTTCTAGAAGAGTTCACATGTGTCAAACTTCGAATCCATGTGTCCATTTGATATCTACAAGATTGGGAACATGTATTTCTTATTATTGGAAAGTCATTGATTGTGAAACTACCTTCAGCTCCTCTATAAATTAAGCACATATCTTAGTGTTTGATAAGGAATAATTTGTGTAGAGAAATGTTGGTGGAATTTTAATTGAGGAGATTTATTTGAGTGACATATTGCTGGAGATATCTGCATTGTGATGAGGCTGGGATGCTGCTGGAGATGGTGACACTAAATCAATCACTAGGTTGTAACCTCCCCTTCTATCATCAATAAAGATTACTGCTTATTTTCCCCTATATGAATCTGTATAAGCTTTGGTTTTCAATATCATGATTTCTTAGTTGATGTATATGGTTTATGCTTTATTGATGTAGCTAAATAACTTGAATATACATCTATATTATTGCTATCTCTTGTTGTTTAGTGTTCATTCTTGTAGGAAATATTTTTCACAGCCGGTTGGAATTTGAAGCTACAACAAAAGCGATAGAAGGAGACTTTGGAAGTGCTTGGATCCCAAGTAGGTTCCTTATTTAATTCTATGTGTCTGTTTACAACTAGGAAATATAGTCATAAAGTCTTTGACATGTTGTTCTATATTAGCACCTATCTAGGGAAGGATGATTTATCCGTAATTCATTATTCCGCATAACAGGTGATATGGGTCAAATTGTTGTTTATTTTATGTCGTGTTTAGTTTACATGGATAATGTTAAGGTTTATTTCTTGGTATTTTCCCATTAAAAAAAGTGATTCCCAACAATATTTTGAGGTTGCGGTTTATTGTATAACCATCTCATCTACGGTACCATTATTTCATTTCAAAATAATGGATTTCAAAAATTCTTATTCAGAAGGCTAGTTATTCCCAAAGAGATACAAATCCAAACTATAAAATAACCAACTTGACCCACATAATGGAAATTAGCATAGTTGACCAAGTTTCGAATGTGTGGCTTATGTTCAGTTTCATATATAAAAGAGCTCAAAGCTAGATTCCAAATTGCAAAGGAAAAAAGGCAAAAACAAAATCAACAAACAAATTAGGTAATGCAAAATTGAATAGAATCTTGCATTACAGGCACTTGACATGGTTGATATTCCATTAAAGGCTTCAATGACTCTATGGGAAAAAGAGTTAAATAAAAAAACACAATCAAGCAAATAAATATAGAATTTCCAAGTTTTAGGAGGTTGGCAGCATATTGTCACATAGCAATGTGTCTTTATTTGGTAAATCCAAAGGTATCTACATGTTCTCATCTCTAAAAGAATCTCCTTCAATGCCTTAGTTATGAAAGAACGAATAAACCTTCCAATTTTTAAAGATATTTTCGGAGATATGATAGGAGGCAGAAGTAAAAGTACCAACACCATTAGTAAAACAACAATCTATTGTTTCAATACATTATTTTATCTAATCATTCTATGTGACATTAATTTGTGTGGAAGTATCAAGAGAACCATAGTTTTAAATTTATCTTGATCACTAGAAAATAACCCGGCATGCATTAAAAAATTGATAAAATTTTCTATTAAGCCTATAAGAAGGGAAAAATAACATCCACGTGTAAACACAGGTATATATGAAAATTATACAAATTCAGTGTCTTTTGTTATCTCCATTAGCGTTAGAATCATATTTTATTATGCTCCACTGTAAAATTATTTCGTGAAACAGTGCCAGATGTTGAAGATTGCAACAAGAAATAGTGAAGGAGGCATCCTAAAACATCATTCCTGATCCTAGTTGGAAAGTGATCACCTAAACTAGGTGGGGCCCACACAGGTGATTTTTGTCGCAAAGTCTATTTTTAGACATGTCGATCATATTCTATGAGTTGCAGGATGCTATTTGTGGATGGTTGGTCAAGTTGGAAAAATAGATGGATTTATATTTTTAGACATATTAGGCGGAATCTATTTTTAGATTGCCAGTCTAAAAATAGATATGTCGAATATTATTAGCTCTTAATAATATTTGGACTCTAAACATTATCTTATTCTCTTGGAGCACTTCGCCTATGTACGGATATGGCACAAAGAATCAGTATTTAAGGAATTATAGTTATTCTTTTGAGGGTTAAGTGGAGCTTGGTCAGATGGATATCGTTAGGAACTGCGTATCGCAGTTTGGTGGAGTTATTGAGGTAGTTGGATAAGTTGTGTTCAAGGCGAACTTGGTGTATTACGCTTGAGCTAGTTGTATCTAGTCTAACTGATTGATACACTAGTGAGAGTGGTGTGAATTAATTATTAATTAATTCAATAATTATTAACTCATTAATCAACTAAAGAATACATCAATTAACTACAGTGCATGGACAGTTTCAGTGGAGACCAGTGGAGAGGTAGGTGAAAGAGCAAGTAGACTATCAGTTGTGACCATAGTGTTGCATGAGTTTGCACCACACATTGATGGAGATGCCAATGAGGATTGCGTGGTCAATATAGGATGAATTCGATTTCATTCAGAGCCATTCTTCAGTAGTGATTATGCAGTAGAGGCAGGCTAAAGGCTGGCAAAGATTGGTGCATGGATTTGCAAGATCGGGCCTAATTAGTGTGTAGCAATTGGATTGTACTGAGAGCTTGTGAGAAGCTTTGTATTATGATTGTTACATGATCTCTATGAAATATATTATATACAGATAGTTGGGTTTTTTAGCTTCAGGCTTTCCCGTGAAAACAACTATGTTAATGTGTGTGAATTTTTATGGTTTCATATGTGCATTGCAATTGTGTTTATTTCCGCATGTGATGATCAATGGTCGAAGAGATTCTGTATTGTGCATGAAGTCAAATAGTGTGTTATCAGGAGAATCTGGGATATATAACGTATCAGTTATATAAATTTCTACCTGGTATCAGAGCGATATTGATCACTGGAGCAATTGCAAAGCATTGAAGCGGTTGAGTTTTGTGCTGGTGGAATTCGAATTTACAGCGGTGTTTTCTTGGTGTCGATGTTGAGATGTCTTTCAACGGATTACATTTCTCTGGAGTATGCTCCTGAGGGCGCCGAATTATATTGCATGGAAGGACAGGATGGAGGCGTGGCCGGAGGATAATGGGTTGAAGGAGTTCAGATGCTGATATTCCTAAACCGCTTCTCTAGCGATGCACCCGCAATTGACGCATGGCAAAAAAAGAAGGTAGCAAGGTGTCGAAGGATTCGTTGGTTGTCCGAAGGATCACATCGTGTCCGGGGACCATGGTAAATCCACTCCATTCTTGATGTGGAAGGTTTTGACAATTTTTCCAAAGGTAAATGACCAGAAGTTACAATTTAAAGACAAGTCAGAAAATAAAAATGGAGAAGAATGACACTATTCCGGTATACTTGACAAAGTTTTTCCACTGCAGGGATGAGGTTTGGAGTGTAGGAGTTAGTGTGGATGATGAGGAATTGGTGAGCTTGGCTCTCCTTGGGCTTCCGAAGAGTTGGCATTCCTATCAGGACTCTGTCAATGGTCGTGAGAAATTGCCAGGATGGGAGCGACTTTGGTAGGATCTTGTGCAGGAGGAGATAAGGCGGGATACCAGGGATGGCTCTTCATCAAAGAATGATGATGAAGAGGATTGCACTTTGGCTTCCAAAGAAAGGAAGGGGAAGGGTAAGAAGAATGCTTCTCAATCCGGTGCAGATGGTAAAGAACGTGACATGTCCAAAGTGAAGTGTTTTCACTGTCACGAGCATGGGCATTTCGCCACGCATTGTCCACAGAAGAAGAAGAACAAGCAGGCTGTTGGAGATGCAGTTGGTGAGGCTCTTGCCTCGCAATTTGAGCTAGAATTATCATTGATTGCATGCATGGTGTCTAGTGCATTGGGATCGGGGTGGTATTTTGATAGTGACGCTTCCTTTCACATGACGAGAGATGTGAATATTTTCAGTGACTTGGTGGAGAAAGATCTCCAGTTGCATGTTGAGTTGGGTGAAAATGGATGATACAATTTGACTAGAATTGGTACCATTACCTTTCATAAGGAATCAGGTAGACTCATTCTTTTACAATAGGTAGTGCATGTTCCAGGTTTAAAGAAGAATTTAATCTTAGTCGCAATGTTAGAGGATAAGGGGTATGATGTTGTCTTTAGTGAAGGAAAATTTTTCCTTCGGTACAAAGCAACAGGACAAGTCAAGAAAGTTGGGATTTGAGCCAAGAATCTCTACAGACTTGAAGTAGATGGGATTTATATGGAGCTTCCTACTGTTGGGAAGTGCAACAAAGCCATGAAATTGATGCTTGAGAGGGAGCAGGATTTGCATGCAGGTAAGAGTGAACCTCGAGATTCTGAGCAGCCACAAGATGAGCATCATGGAGTGAGAAACCACCATGCAGAGAAATTTCGTGCCAGATGGGCAGAGGGAGTGCATGCATCCATACCACCAGGTGAGAGGTGGGGCGACATGCATGAGTAATCCCAAGAGGAGATTTTTGGGCAGGATTCATTGAGATGGTGTGGATCTCATGAATTGAACCTAGCTACGAGGTGCCCACAGAGCAACAGTAGCATGATCAATTGGATTGATGCAAGCAGATCAAAGTGACAGTGTTGGATACTGGAGCGCGGTTCAGAGTTGACAGCAAGTGCAGAGTGCATGGGTGTAGATTTCAACAACGCAGTGGTTCCTGAAGACATGTGCAAGAAGCTAAGCGTAGGTCGAAGAATTTGATAGATGCATCAGACTGATTGAGTTGTTTGGAGCCTATTTAGTTTCAGAGGAGTTGCAGAGCAGATGCATGGAGTTGCATGGCACTTGTGAAGGTTGCAGGGCGAATGCATGGAGTTGCATGTCGTATGCAAAGACAGTCCTTTCTTGTTTAGAGGGAGTGTTGAAGATTGCAACAAGAAACAGTGAAGGAGGCATCATGAAACATCATTCCCGATCCTAGTTGGAAAGTGATCACCTAAACTAGGTGGGGGCCACACAGGTGATTTTTGTCGCAAAGTCTATTTTTAGACATATGGATCATGTTCTATAAGTTGAGGGATGCTATTTTTGGATGGTTGATCAAGTTGGAAAAATAGATGGATTTCTATTTTTAGACATATTGGGCGGAATCTATTTTTAGATTGCTAGTCTAAAAATAGATATGTCGAATATTATTAGCTCTTAACAATATTTGGACTCTAAAAATTATCTTATTCTCTTGGAGCACTTCAGTTAAGTGCACAGATGTGGAACAAGAGATGACATAAGGAATTACACTATTCCTGAGGGTTTAGTGGAGCTATTGCATGGAGGACTTCAGTTAGAACTCATGTGACAGAGTTTGGTGGAGTTATTGAGGTAGTTGGTGGAGTTGTGTTAGTTTAACTCAAGGACACAGTTGAGCTATTTGTATCTAGTCTAACTGATTGATACACTAGTGAGAGTGGTGTTGAGTCCCGAATTTGCCTCTTTTCCATACACTTTTCCATATCTTTTTCACTCACCTAAACCTCCAAAATTGTCAATATCATGTGCAAAAGGGTATCTAACATGGTTTTTAATTATGTTTGTGTGTTTTCTATTTGGATTTAGATTTTTTTCATACAGCTGCGGAAACTTGTCACTTTCCGCAGCTGCTACAACTTTCCGCAGCTATTTTGTGGAAATCGATGTTACAGGTGTCTACGAAGGAAACGAGCCACATGGGCAGGCTAGGAATGACAAGGACATGGTTCGTGTCCTATTGGTTCAAGTAAATTCGTCAAAGAAAGCCGCGGTCAAAGACATCCACGTGGAAGTCAACTATGGAGTTCTATGTCGGCTGGACTCTGTTTCGTGGCATATAAACATCCATACGGCCGTTTCCAAGCTTGCGGAGGTTAATTGACATATGTGCAAAGTTCTGGAGTTGAATTCAAGCGCCCACCTTCCATAGATCCGTTTTCCAACATGGCCATACTCCTATATCCGTGGCCTTAGTGGTCTACGTGCTGGCTGCTATCATAAACTTCAGGAGACAGTTACAGTTTATTGCTTTATATAGAGCGTTTGCATACGCACGTAGAGTTAGTTGATAGTTGCTGAGTTGATAGTTGCGGAGTTGATAGCTGTTGAATTGTTAATTGATAGTTGATGTGTGTACTCTGTTATGTAGTGATTACGCTGCCTTGAGCCGTAATACTACCAGTCTGTAATGACTTGCCTTTTAATGTGAAAAACTCTGTTTTCAACTTAATTTGTGTTGAGGATCGTTACCAAAGCTGCGTAGAGGGCCCCTACTCAGCCGAGGTTCTGTGTATTAATGTTTATATTTTTCATTTCATTTCTTTAAACAGTCATTGTATCATAACCCATTACATGTTCATATTTCATAGTTGCTTCATTTTTGTTCATTAATTTCCATTGCATTCTTGTCTTTCATGTTTTTATGATTATTAAATCACTGATCAGTTTTCTTGTGCAGGTTTTAGGTAGACAGCCCGGGGCATTTTCATAGTATTTTAGCTAATGATATGAAACTGACATTATTCTGCTGCTAGTTTCCTTTTCATAGCATTTGTTTAACTTCAGTTTTGCTTTGTTCATTTCAGTTTTGTTTATCTGATTCGGTAGTTAAATTTAAATATATTAAGCTACTCATAGTGTCTTCGGTTACCTCCGAAAACCACAGCTGGACTGATGGTGAGGGGCTGCATGATGAAATGTGTAGTTTAGTATTAGTTTCCTTTCTGTAAAATTAGATATATTAAGCTGCTCATAGCGTCTTCAGGTACCTCCGAAAACCACAGCTGGACTGATGGTGAGGGGCTGCATGATGAAATGTGTAGTTTAGTATTAGTTCCTTTTCTGCAAATTTAGATATATTAAATCATGTATGACATCCTCAGTTGCCTCCGAAAGCCACAGCTGGACTGATGGCGAGGGATTGAATTATGTGTGTATGGTTTAGTATTAGTTTACTTTCTGTAAATTAAATAATCAGTTACACAAGTTGTTTATGATTACTTCCGCAAGTCATAGCTGGTCTAATGATGAAGGGTCAGAAAATGAATTGATGTAATCTGATTTAGATTTATTTCATTGCAATTTTGAATTTCCATAAGCGTAGTTTCTTTTGTGTTCAGTTGGCAGCAAGAATATTTTAGTTTTCATGTTCACTAGTTTCTTGTTTTGATTCATTAGATTAGCAGCACTTTTCATTTCAGCAGTTTACTTTCTTTTGTCATTGTAATTTCAATTTTCTTTTAAATTTTCAAGATTGGTAAATCATTATAGGGGATATCACTTCCTTGAATAAATATAACCAAGCTTGCTTTTCACTTTAGAATTTCCATTTTACCTTAGAAAGACCACAAACGACAAAAAGTTAAGAAAGAGGTTATCTTGCACATATAGTGCGCCGCACTTCATCAGCTTACGATTCCCGGATTGACAATTAAATGCGGCAATTTAGGACACACTAAATTGACCAAACATTTTGGCGCCGTTGCCGGGGAAGTGTAACTAGGTAGCCAATTTCTTAAAAAAAAAACATAAAATCATAAAAGAAGGGAAAACTTGATAACTTCTTGAAGTATGCTCTCCTCTTGTACCTAGTGTGATCTGGAGGATCAGAAAAGAGAGTTATTGGTTTAGTAATTTCTTAAGTATGCTCTCTTCTTGCACCTAGCGTGATCTGGAAGATCAGAAAGAGAATTATTAGCCCAACTTTTTAAAAAAATATAAAAAAATGACATGCATAGAGCAAGAGATTCTAGGGGAAGGTTTATAGCTAAAGCCAAGAGTTCGATTTTCATAACTCCATCTTCTTCAAGGCATAGACCAGATTCACCAACATCTATCCCTAGCCTTAAGATTTTTGGAAGTCAAAGAACAGCTGAATTAGAGGATTCTCCTATACCACCTACTAAAACCCACTTAGAAAACAAAGAAACTTTCTCTCATCCTTCCTTGGTAGAAGAACTAGAGGACTATAAGGACTCTAAAGAAACTATCATGGTAGAGGAAGTGATAAATAGAGGTGGAGGTAGAGGAGGAGGAGATAATGAAGATAACAATGGTGAAGGAAATAACGATAGAAATAGGGACAATTTTCTTGGATTCCCTATAGTTGATGAGGAAACTCATGCAACAATGAAAAATATCTCACCATTTGTTCTCCCTAACTTTTATAAATTACGAAGTGAGGATCCTGAAACATTTCTGTTTGAGTTTGAAGTAGTGTGCCGAACTTATGACTATATGGAAGATTCTCAAAAACTCAAATTGTTTCCTTCAACATTGAAGGGATCTGCTTTGAAATGGTTCATGGGATTAGCCACTCAATCTATCAGGACTTGGAATGATATGAAACAAAATTTTTTGGATAGATACTTGGATTACTGTATGCCCACCAATCACAAGGATGAGGTATTCAAAATGATGCAAAAAGAAGATGAAAATTTGGAAGACTTAATTGAAAGATTTCAATACAACTTGAAAAGATAAAAGATGAGCAACCTAGATAATGAAACCTTGAAAGCCCTCCTATTAAAAGCCATTAGAGATGAATGGATAGACATTTTAAACATGATGGGGAAAGGAGACATTTCTCAACTCCCATTTCATGATATAACAGAACTATGTATCCAATTCTCAAGGGGAAGATCTAAAACTGGAAAAGGGCCTAGGGATTCTTCTCTTATTAGGGCTAACAAATCTGCAACTGGATCAGTAAGTAGGACAAAGATTGGTAATATGCTTGATGAGTTTAAAACTGATATCTTAGGGGTCTTAGTGAACAACTAGACACCCTTAAAATCCAAAACAAGCAGAAAGCAGAAACAGATGCTTTAGCCATCTTTTGTCCGAAATGTAGAAAGAAACATGCTTTAAGGGAATGTCCCTTGGATGCAAAAGTTGTAGAAACATGTATGATTTGCTCAGAAAATCATGAGATCAAGGATTGTCCTTCAATCCCTGGACTCAAGGCTGTTTTTCAAGAAGATCCAAATTCAATAGAATCTCTCTGTTTTGTCGCAAGGAGACCTTGGCAGGGACAACAATCTCAAGGGTTTAATAACCCTATGAATCTTCAAACCCAACCAAATTGGACTCCTTGGCAACAATCTTGGCCCCAACATCAAAATTCATATCAGCCATGGGTACAAGGGATGCAAAATCCTTATGGGAGATTTGCTCAATTTTATCAATATCCTCCATCTTTTCAAAATCAACAAGCTCTACAATTTCCAAACCAAAATCCACAACAACTTTCATTGCCATTTCCACAACAACAACCTTCTCAACAAAATACAAATCCTCAACTCATGCTCCCATACCAACAGAAGACAAATCAACTTCCAGCTCGGCCATTGCCAAATCCTAACAATAAGAATCCTCAAACTACTTATATGGTAGAAGGACAACAATTTCCTACCTATATGATTGTTCCTCTCAACGATGTACAACTCAGATCCGGTAGAGTTTTAGAAAAACCTTCTATAGATATTCAAGAGCAAGATACCTCTGAGGAGGACTCTCTTCAAGTCAATAAGGGTTCTGAGGAAGAATCTCTTAAAAATTCAAAAATTCAAAAAGAAAAAGAAAAGCTAACATCCACAACTCCTATAGTTGAGCAACCTGTATCTTCATCTACACCTCCTTTCCCGGAAAGACTACAAATTGATAAGGGGGTGGAAAAACAAATCTTGTTGCCTAACTATGACTTTCTAGATGAATTGAAGAATGTTTGTATCAAGATTCCATTGCTACAAGCCATTCGAGAAATTCCTATTCTAGCAAAAACCATAAAGGAGTTGAGTTTCAAGAGACCAGGAAGAAAGCTAAAGGACACAAGAAGAATCCACCTGGTAGGAAAGATTGCAGACATTATGATGGGAAAAATTGCCATGCAGAAGTATGTAGATCCTGGAAGTCCAATTGTCAAGACACATATAAATGGGACAGAAATTCCAAACACATTGATTGACTTAGGGGCTGCTATCAACATTATGAGTAGACAGACTATGGAACAGTTAAAACTTCCTAACCTTCTTTTTACACCTACTTTATTGCAACTTGCAGATCGATCGGTTATTAAACCAGATGGTGTATTAGAAGATATTTCAGTCTCCTTAGATTCTTGGGAATATCCGGTAGACTTTATGATTTTGACTCCCAAAAGTAATCTAGGAGGACATCCAATTATCTTAGGAAGACCTTGGCTGGCCACAGCTGATGCTTTTATTAGTTGTAGATCTGGAGACATGTACATTTCAAATGGTAATTCGACAAAGAAATTTAATTTGTATCCTCCAGCAAGAGCAATCACAGAAATAGGAGACAATGAATGGGTCGATGATGAGAACACTATACAACCTGTCTTTACCATTTCTGAAATTAGTGAGGATAGTCAAATTATGAACACATTAGAAAATTTTGAGATAACTTCAGAATATGACCCCACACAATTTCAGTTGGAATCTGACATAGAATATTTATCATGAAGACAAATGTCTCTTTACTCTATGGAAGAGTTTGGTAATTCTGCTATTGAGATTTTTCCAGAAAAGACATTGAATATCAACATACATCTGGAGAAGTCACAACAAGAAGAACTAACCAGAATCTTGCAAAAACATTCTACTGCATTTGCATGGGAGTATACTGACATGAAGGGTATTGATCCTAAGACTTGCATCCATCATATCTATATTGAGGAAAACAGTAGACCAATCAGACGACCTCAAAGAAGGATGAATCCAAATCTTAGGGAGATAGTGAAAGAAGAGCTCCAAAAACTTCTCAATGTAAACTTCATTTATCCAATTTCAGATAGCCAATGGGTTTCTCCTTTGGTTATAGTGCCTAAAAAGAATGGTAAATGGAGGGTATGCATTGATTACAGGGAATTGAACAAAGCAACTTTGAAGGATCACTTTCCTTTGCCTTTTATCGATCAGGTATTAGACACATTAGCAGGTAAAAAGTACTTTTCATTTTTGGATGGTTTAGTGGCTATAATCAAATTCAGGTAGCACCTGAAGATCAAGATAAGACCACATTTACTTGTCCATGGGGAACTTTTGCCTACCGAGTACTTCCTTTTGGGTTATGTAATGCACCGGCAACATTCCAAAGAGCAGTACTAGGAATTTTTTCTGATCTAATCCATGATTGTGTAGAGGTTTATATGGATGATTTTACAGTTTATGGTAATTCATTTGAAGAGGCATTAGAAAATTTGGAAAAAGTTCTCATAAGATGTAAAGAAACAAACCTTTCATTAAGTCATGAAAAATGCTTTATGATGTTTACTAAAGGGATTGTTTTAGGACATCATATTTCGGGAGATGGAATTAAGGTTGATAGATCAAAAGTTGAAGTCATCTCCAAGTTGCCTATTCCAAATTGTCAAAGAGATGTTAGAAGTTTTCTAGGATTTATTGGTTACTATAGAAGATTTATAGAAAACTTCACTAAAATAACATCTCCACTCTTCAAGTTGCTTACAAAAGTCTGTGAATTTAAATGGGATCCTGATTGTCAATCCGCTTTTGAAACTTTGAAAACAAGAATATCTGAAGCACCTATCTTGAGAGGACCAAATTGGAAACTTCCTTTCCATATTTCTACAGATGCTTCAGATACAGATCTTGGAGCTGTGTTGGGTCAAAAAGATTTAGTTCCTTATACCATTTATTACACCAGTAAAAATTTGACTCCCACAGAGTTGAATTATACTGTGACTGAAAAAGAGTTCTTAGCTGTTGTTCATGCAATTAATAAGTTTAGACATTACATAACAGGCTATGAAACTTTTATTCATACTGACCATTCTGCAATTAGATATTTAATGAACACACCTGTTACTAATGGCAGAGTGACAAGATGGCTTTTACTTTTGCAAGAATTCAATATTACTGTGTTGGATAGACCAGGAAAACAGAATACAGTAGCTGATTTCTTGTCTAGGATTCAGAATACTAAAGAAGATTCTCCTGTAGAAGATAAGTTTTCTGATGAATATTTGTTTGCAGTAACTATTAAGACCCCTTGGTATGCAGATATTGCTAACTATTTGGTTACAGGGAAACTACCTTCACATTTATTTCAAAGAGAAAAACGAAAAATTATTCAGGAGAGTTCAAGATATTCATGGATTTCTAACGAATTGTTTAAAACAGGGCCAGATCTTGTGATCAGAAGATGTGTCGGGGAAGATGAAATGCCTGATATTCTTAAGGCATGTCATGATGAACCATGCGGCGGACACTTTGCGGACAAAAGGACGGCCTATAAAATCCTTTCCTTGGGATATTATTGGCCTTCTCTCTTAAAAGATGCAAAACAATATGTCAAAAGGTGTGATAGCTGCCAAAGAGTAGGGAAACCTACCCTTTCAAATGAAATGCCATTGCAAACACAGGTACTCATTGAACCCTTTGAAAAATGGGCTTTAGATTTCATTGGACCTATTAATCCACCATCTAAGTAAAAGAAGTATATATTGGTTTGTACTGATTATGTTACTAAATGGGTAGAAGCCAAAGCATTAGTATCTGCTACTGAAAATTCAGTTGTTCATTTTCTTTATGAGGATATTTTTACTCGCTTTGGTGTTCCAAGAGAAATTGTAACAGATCAGGGGAGCCAATTTACATCAAATTTGGTGGAGAAGTTGATGGAAGAATACAAAATCAAGCACAGAAAATCTACTCCTTACCATCCATAAGCAAATGGTCAAGTGGAGTCCACAAACAAAGTTCTTGAAAGTATCATCACCAAAACTGTTCATCTACATAGAAGAGATTGGGCAGAAAGGCTTCCAGAAGCCTTGTGGGCCTACAGAACTACATGGAGGAATACAACAGGACATTCTCCCTATGAACGTGTTTATGGGAAAGAAGTCTTGTTTCCCATTGAGTTCCAAGTCAAGACCTTCAAGATAGCAGTTCAGTTGGGAATGGACTTATCAGAATCCCAAAAGCATAGAATGGAGCAATTGAATGAGCTAGATGAGATCAGACAAGAAGCAATTCTAAGAACTGATCTAGTTCAATATCAAAGAACTAAGTGGCATGAAAAATATATCAAAGAGAAGAAGTTTCAAGAAGGAGATTGGGCATTGTTATTTGACTCCAAGTTTAAATATTTTCAAGGGAAATTTCAGACTCATTGGCTTGGGCCATATGAGATTGACAAGATCTTTAACAATGGAGCTGTAAGAATCGAGACCATTGATGAGTTTCAAACTCCTCTTTTAGTGAATGGCCATAGATTGAAAGTTTATCATAAGCCACTCTCTAAAGAGGATTTTGTCAAGTTGTTTCAAGAAAGTTCTGCAATCAGGCTGGTACAGAAGAATCCTTCTTCTCTACCAAGCTAGCTTTTGTTTTTCAAGTTAAAAAAAAAGAAAAAGAAAAAAGAAAAAATAAAAAAGAAAAATAAAAAAAAATAAAAATAAAATAAAAAATAAAAATAAAAAATAAATGGTATAAGCCTGAAAACCAATCATTGATTGGCAGTCTTATACAGAAAATATGGGGTGAAAATCAGGGACACCTGACACTATATTTTCCAAAAAAAAAAAAAATCTGTTTTTCATTTCATTTCATCTCACCACCCACTCCATTTCATTCCACTTCATTTCATTTCATTTCACTTCATTACACTTCATTCCACTTCATTTCATCCATTTCATCAATAAAAATCTTTTTATGACCATTTCCACCTGGTCATTTGTCATTTGTTCATTTCTATTTCAGCCAAGTGATAACTGTGTCAGTTTCCGCAGCTGACATCTGTTTCCGCAGCTGACTCCAGTTTCCGCAGCCAGAAGCAGATTCCGCAGCTACTACTACTCTGTTTTCAAAAAGATTGTACAGTTAGTTGTTATTTTCATAAATCATGAAATAAAATGCGGGAGAGGATCAATGGGACATTCAAGACACTAATGAAGATCAATCAGTTGAAGACCAAGGGCAAAAGCAAGGATTCCAAAGGTATGAATAAAGTTTATTTCAAATAGTGTCGAAAAACACATTTTTATGTAATTTTAAACTATGAGCTCTACCCATAACGCGCAATGATTATATTGACAGTCCGTAACCTTCCATGATCTCTATGTTATCCTCTTACATTTATTCACAAACGGTTTCATTATTGAAATTCCGACTCTCACTCATGTTCAAATATCCCACCATAGATAATGATACGTATTTGAGTTGACAAAGGACTCTTACAAGCCGCATAACTTCATAATCATTGATTGAAACGTGTTCATATTTATGACACGGCCACCAAAAATTCAAAATGCGGCCGAATGCATTATACTTTGTTAACCTCTTTGTCGTTTCTCTGTCGTGTTTACAAAACCCCACTCTACTCATTCTCACTCTCTGTTTCATTCCATTCCGTTCCTTTTGCTCACTCTCATTCCCGTATATCCACCCACAGTCTTATTCCATTCTGTTTATGGTGCTCATTTCCGTTTTGTGATAACATCCCCACATTATTGTGCTATACTCTGTGTATTCCATCGTTCCATTTCCACTTAAACCTTCACAGAGGCCAGCCTGTGAAGCACAGAGAAGAAAATGGGAAAATTATTAAGGGCAGAGCCGGAAGGACAGAAATTTATAGAGGGATTTCCGCAAGCAAAAGAGATGTTGAGGAAAGCTAAATGGCTGCGTTTTATTCAGAAATTCAGGGGTTACCACAGAGAAGTTACCAAAGCGTTTGCAAGATCATTTGATGGCTCGGAAGAAGAAGTGGGAGACCTCAAGTTTTTAGTCAATGAAGCATCAATAGCAGCAGCCACAGAGCTTCTTCAGGAAGGAGAACGTTGGTTCAAAAACAAAAGTATCAGTGATGAGGCATGGAGAACAATCCTCTGAAATCAAGGTATGGATATCACTGTTTTCAAAAGAGGAATCCCTGTGCATGCAATAAAAGATGAATGGGCCACTTTACTACTCATTGTTCAGAAATTTATCACATGTGAAGGCAGTTTTGGCTCCATGTACATGTATCATACTAGGATATTGATGAATTTTCTTGAAAACCAAACTCTCAATCTTCCTTATTTCCTATATAATAGCTTGAAGAAAATGGCTGTCATTGTGCAAAAACACCTAGGAGATGTAGAGCCTCATTTATATCATCATGGGCTTATAAAAATTCTGATTGAAAAGGAGCTAAAAGAAAGAAAAGATACATGGGAACAATTCCTAGTTAGAAACTTCTTTGAAGAACCTCAGGAAATTTCTGAAGGTAATCCAATTAGAAGGAGTAGAAGAAAGAAAATGGATGTTGAAACCCAAGTTGCTCCTACACAGGAAGTTCCCGCAGCTAGCACAGCAAAAAGAAGTAGAAGGAAAACAACAGTAGATGAAATCCAAGATACTTCTACTATTACTATGAAGAAAAATGATAGGGAAGAGAGATTGGTAAAAAGGAAGAAGAAGGAAATCAAAACTAAGAAGCCAATAATATCAAAAGGGAAAGAAATTATTGAGGCTGTCCATAAAACTTCTTCTTCTGAAGAAGGAGATCACCAAATTCTGTCTAAAAGATTAATTTTTCTTCAAAAACAGTCATCTCTATCCAAGAAGGCAAAAACGGGAAAACAAGAACAAAAGGGTAGTGTACCACAGCATGTGAGGAGAAGCAGCAGGCTTAAGGGAAAACTGAGAAAAACACAAATTAAAGGTCCTCATTTCATTGATTTGGGTGAGGAGACATATGAACAGTCTCCAACTGACCATAGTCCATTTCAGTCAGTTAGTGAACCTGACTCCTTTCACTCCCAATCAGACAATGAGCGTACTCCATCTTATTCTCACCAAAATATTGATGAAAGTTCTCCTCAGCCAAATTTTGAACATAATTCTCCCTTGCAGCATTTTGAGGACAGTCCAATGAAAAAGACACCGGAAGTAGACCCCAAACAGCAGGAGGTCTATGACTATATAGAATCCCTGGAGAAGGCAGCCACAAGTCCAAGTACCTCTTCTACTCAGCCTCATACATTGCAGGATGACTTGGTTCAGTCATTAAAACGGGAGATTTTTGAGCTTGAGCTTTTGAACCGGCATATCAAAAATGAAAATGAAACACTCAAAGAGCAAGGCAAACTGGACAAGATTATCCATGACAATACTATGTTACATTTGGGTATTTGGCAAAAGAAGAATAAGAAGCTAAAAATGAAATGCCAAAAATTGAGCAGAGCACTTGTGAATATCAAATTCGGGTGCCTCATGAAGAAACCCAGAATGATGGCAGTACCAAAGAAGAAGAGAAGGGAGTTAGATGTGCTGGCTGAAGTATCAAGGCACATGAATTGAACAAAGAGTGTCAAAATTTTGGTTGCATGAGGACATGCAACACCTTCACAGTGGGGGTATGTTGAGTTCCGAATTTGCCTCTTTTCCATACACTTTTCCATATCTTTTTCACTCACCTAAACCTCCAAAATTGTCAATATCATGTGCAAAAGGGTATCTAACATGGTTTTTAATTATGTTTTTGTGTTTTCTATTTGATCTAGATTTTGTTCATGCGGTAGCGGAAAACTTGTCACTTTCACTTATTTCTACACTTTAACTTTCATGACTATTTTGTGAATCGATGTTACCGAGTGTCTCTGAAGAAACGAGCCACATGGGCGAGGCAGAAATTGACAAGGACATGGTTCGTGTCCTATTGGTTCAAATAAATTAATCAGCCGCGGTCAAAGCCATCCACGTGGAAATCAACTATGGAGTTCTATGTCGGCTGGACTCTGTTTCGTGGCATATAAACATCCATACGGCCGTTTCCAAGCTTGCGGAGGTTAATTGACATCTGTGCAAAGTTCTGGAGTTGAATTCAAGCGCCCACCTTCCATAGATCCGTTTCCCAACATGGCCATACTCCTATATCCGTGGCCTTAGTGGTCTACGTGCTGGCTGCTATCATAAACTTCAGGAGACAGTTACAGTTTATTGCTTTATATAGAGCGTTTGCATACGCACGAAGAGTTAGTTGATAGTTGCTGAGTTGATAGTTGTTGAATTGTTAATTGATAGTTGATGTGTGTACTCTGTTATGTAGTGATTACGCTGCCTTGAGCCGTAATACTACCAGTCTGTAATGAACTGCCTTTTAATGTGACAAACTATGTTTCAGCTTAATTTGTGTTAGGGATCTAGCTGTGTTTTTACGTGGGAGCCTGCTGTTAGAGTTCGTATTAATGTTTATATTTTTCATTTCATTTCTTTAAACGAGTCATTGTCATAACCCATTACATGTTCATATTTATTGCAGGCATGATTTACGGTCATTAATTTCCATTGCATTCTTGTCTTTCATCTGTTTTTATGATTATTAAATCACTGATCAGTTTTCTTGTGCAGGTTTTAGGTAGACAGCCCGGGGCATTTTCATAGTATTTTAGTTAATGATATGAAACTGACATTATTCTGCTGCTAGTTTCCTTTTCATAGCATTTGTTTAACTTCAGTTTTGCTTTGTTCATTTTAGTTTTGTTTATCTGATTCAGTAGTTAAATTTAAATATATTAAGCTACTCATAGTGTCTTCGGTTACCTCCGAAAGCCACAGCTGGACTGATGGTGAGGGGCTGCATGATGAAATGTGTAGTTTAGTATTAGTTTCTTTTCTGCAAAATTAGATATATTAAGCTGCTCATAGTGTCTTCAGTTACCTCTGAAAGCCACAGCTGGACTGATGGTGAGGGGCTACATGATGAAATGTGTAGTTTAGTATTAGTTCCTTTTCTGCAAATTTAGATATATTAAATCATGTATGACATCTTCAGTTGCCTCCGAAAGCCACAGCTGGACTGATGGCGAGGGATTGAATTATGTGTGTATGGTTTAGTATTAGTTTACTTTCTGCAAATTAAATGATCAGTTACACAAGTTGTTTATGATTACTTCCACAAGTCATAGCTGGTCTAATGATGAAGGGTCAAAAAATGAATTGATGTAATCTGATTTAGATTTATTTCATTGCAATTTTGAATTTCCATAAGCGTAGTTTCTTTTGTGTTCAGTTGGCAGCAAGAATAGTTTAGTTTTCATATTCACTAGTTTCTTGTTTTGATTCATTAGATTAACAACACTTTCCATTTCAGCAATTTACTTTCTCTTTTGTCATTGTAATTTCAATTTGCTTTTAAAGTTTCAAGATTGGTAAATCATTATAGGGGATATCACTTCCTTGAATAAATATAACCAAGCTTGCTTTTCACTTTAGATTTTCCATTTTACCTTAGAAAGACCACAAACGACAAAAAGTTAAGAAAGAGGTTATCTTGCACATATAGTGCGCCGCACTTCATCAGCTTACGATTCCCGGATTGACAATTAAATGCAGCAATTTAGGACACACTAAATTGACCAAACAAGTGGTGTGAATTAATTATTAATTAATTCACTAATTATTAACTCATTAATCAACTAAAGAATACATCAGTTAATTACAGTGCATGGACAATTTCAGTGGAGAGGTAAGTGAAAGAGCAGTGTGACTATCAGTTGTGACTATAGTGTTGCATGAGTTTGCACCACACATTGATGGAGATGCCAATGAGGATTGCGTGGTCAATATAGGATGGATTCAAACTCATCCAGAGCCATTCTTCAATAATGATTGCGCAGTAGAGGTAGGCTAAAGGCTGGCAAAGATCGGTGCATGGATTTGCAAGATCGAGCCTGATTAGTATGTAGCAATTGGAGATTGTATTGAGAGCTTGTGAGGAGCTTTGTATGATTATTGTAACATGATCTCTATGACATATAATATACAGATAGTTGGGGGTTTTCAGCTTTAAGCTTTCCCATAACTTATTGTGTTCATATGTGTGAATTTTTATGGTTTTAATGTGTGCATGCAATTTATTTTATTTCCGTAATTAATGATCAATGGTAGAAGAGATTTTGTATTGTGCATGAAGTCAAATAGTGTGTGATCAGGAGATTCTCGGATGTATAACATATCAGTTATATAATTTATACACATGGTTATTGTCACTTACTTTAGCATATTGTTGTTGTATTTATGTTCATAGTTGTGGTTTGCATTGGATTGTGGAGTTGGTGTAGGTTGTCGTTTTTGCAGCGATGTTCAGAGTTGTTATGGGTTGTGGAGTCGGTGTGGGATTTCGTTGTTGTTGCAGTGGGTCTTTGAGTTGGTGTGGGCTATCGTTGTTGATTCAGTGGGTCATGGATTTAGTGTGGGTTTCATGCTCACCAAGAACAAATCCAATGCCTCCTGGAAGAGGAGAAAAAGAGGGAAGGATGTCGAGAACCATCATTTGCATGGGTGTATAGGTGTAAATTACAAGGTTGTGGAAGGTTTTGAAATGAAGGACAGGGATTATCCCGAAAACGTTTAATGTAACTATACTAATTTTAGCATTAGTTTCAGTAAAAAAATGTAGATATATGGGAGGCTTATATTATAACATACTAAGTCCTCTTACTTTGGGAAGAGGCAAAATAAGATGGCCATTGTAAAAATTTGGTTAAAAGCAAAATGATTCGTTGGAATTCATTGGTCTTCATGACCAAGTAATAGAAACTAGAAAACTAATTACTATAGTCCCTACAACCCCGAAGGGGTAGGGATTCATAATACAAGTTATGATATAACTTTTTAAGGGAAAAAATGAAAACATATGGTTTTATATGAGTAATATTTTTATTATTTTTATTAAATATTAATATTTATTTGTATTATTAATATCTTAATATTTTAAAAAGGAAATAAATGTTTGAAAAAAGTAATATGTAAATTATTAATAAAAAGCAATTTATTTTAAAAAATAAAATATTTATTAAAAAATATTCATAATATCCTCAATTTGGGTGCAAAACAAGGTGAATTAGGTGATAGGGGGGAAGTATTCCACCTCGTCGTTGAGCATGACATTAATGAAGGGATGGTGTGGCCAACCCCCTACATGCACAAGCGTGTGAGTGAACTTAAGTCATTTAATCATGGAAAGCAGTATCTTGTGTTGAGGCTTCCATTGTAACAATCCTGGTGAAAATTTCATGTAATAAAAGCTAATAAAGGAAAAATAATAACCATGGATTATGGGACACTTATTCCAAGCTGAATGTTGAGAAAAACATCCTAGTGTGGGTGTTCATTTTGGTTATTATGGCTAAGGAAATTTGCAAAGGCTAAGGCAAAGGCATTCGAAAAGGAAAAGTGGCATTTATTGGCATTTATCTATGAAAATAATGGAAAATAGGTGAAAAGGAAGGTGAAAGGTCACAATTTGCATGTGAGGAGGAAAATGAAGGAAAGATAATGGAAATTGAAGAAAATAGGGGCCTAATTGATAAAAAGGATTCTGAGGTTCAGTTGGTACCTTTTTTTAGTTCAGTTTTGGATCTCTCTCTTTATTCTCTATCTCTCTCTCTCTCTTGGACACATAGAGTTTTCTTGGAGCATTTCAGCATTGGATCAGGAAAGCAAAGAGGAAGCAAAGATCAAGGAAGGAAGAGTAGGATCAAGCAGCTATAGCAAGATTCTTAGTAGGTATTGATTTGCATGTGTGGTTTCCTTGCTATATTTGGCATGCATGGTGTTGCATATGTGTTCTTGGTTCTATTTATGTCATTGGCATATGTTTTTCCAGGTTTGACAATGTTTTTCAGTCTAGCCTTGCCATTTCCGTATAACCATGATGTGATGGGGTTCTCATGTATTTGGTTGATCTTGATTATTGGATGGATTTGAAGCTAAGTGAGGTGGATCTATGAATAAAAGGATACATTTCCTAGTATCCCAGGAACCAAACAGTGGGTTACAGTAAAGTCGGATAGTGTGTTTCCTTGGTGGGCCTAGGAATCCTCTACCGGTGAATGGCGGGATATACGGTAAAGCCTAGAGGTGGGTGCTCTCCATTAGGCCTAGGAAGACCTGGATGGTATATACGGTAAATAATGGAGAGTGCAATCTCAGTTATGGCCTAGTGATCCCTGGATTGGAATGTGGATTGCGGTAAAGCCTAGAGAATAAGGGACAGGAAAATTCCTCACGGTGTAGGTGGAGATATCTAGTGGCATCCATGCTTGTTTTGGCCTAGTGATCTAGTGTGGATTACGTTAAAGCCTAGTTTCTATTGATGAGGGTGAGGTGGTTTAGCCTCGGGAAGCCCTGGTTGGTTCTTTCGGTTTGATTCTGTTATGAAACCAGCTCCAAAAATAGAAGAAAAGAGAGATTTACGCCTTAAAAATCAGCCACTTCGAGGGGGAAACCTCTAATACATTACATAAATGAACAATTCTTGGATGCTACAAATGACCAAAACCTCCTTCTATATATATGATTCCATGGGGCCATAATATAATCCTAACCGACCTAAGAATAATAATGTAAGGGCACAATAATAAAAATATTAGGGTTACAAGGGTACAACAATAACAATAAGGGGGCTACACTAACAAAAATAAGGGACTAAACTAGTAATATAGGGACCTAACATGCCCCTCTCCTTCAAAAAAGTGTTGTCCTCAATTCTTTAGTAGCTCTGGGTGCTTCTGTATAAAATTCTCATCCTCCCATGTAGAATCTTCAGTGGGTAAGTTCTTCCACTTGATGAGATACTCTGAAATTGATCGATTTCGTAGTTTTCGAGTTCTTATTTCCGTGACTGCTTCAGGTTCCAATATTATTTTTCCTTCCTCATCAAGTTCTAGAAATATTGTTTGAACTGGAAGATTTTCACCTATAACCTTATTTAAGCATGAAACGTGGAAAACTGGATGCACTCGCGAAGAAGCAGGAAGCTCCAATTTGTATGCCATAGTAACAATATTTTGCAACACCTTGTAAGGACCATAGTACTTTGGTGTTAATTTATTATCCTTCTTAGCTTGCTTGAGGGACATTTTTTTGTATGTTTGTAGCCATAAAAATACTCTGTCTCCTACATCAAAACTTCTCTCACTGTGATGTTAGTCTACCTGTTGTTTCATTCGATTTTGTGCCAAATTTAGGTTATCCTTTAAGAGTTGGAGAACTTCTTATTGATGCTCGATGTGATCTTCCACTACTTTAACCTTAGAATTTTCTCTTAAATATGATGTGATGGATGGTGGATGATATTGATAAAGTGTCATAAATGGGGTCATTTTTTCTGCAGTATGGAAGGAATTGTTATATCAACATTCACCGAGAGGTAACCACTTGACCCATTTTGTTTGTTTATAATATACAAAACAACGAAGATATCCTTCCAAGCATTTATTCACTATCTCATTTTGACCATTGGATTGAAGATGATAAGATGAGCTATGAGCTAGTTGAGTACCCAAAAAAGAAAATAACTTCATCCAAAAATTTCCAGTAAAAATGGGATCTCTGTCACTCACAATAATCTTTGGGTTTCTATGTAGATTTTTAATTGTGTCCATAATTGTAGTAGCCACTGTACTTGCTTTAAATGGATGAGATAATGCACAAAACTGTGCATACTTGGTAAGTCTATCAACTACCACCATGATGACACTCTTTCCTTCGAACTTGGGTAAACCTGTGATAAAATACATTGAAATCTCCTCCCAACGTTGACTTTGAATGGATAAAGGTTATAGAAGACCCGTATTTTATTGTCTCAACTTATTTTGCTGGAAAACCAAACATTCCGCTACAAACTTTTGAACATCAGATTTAAGGCCATCCCAAAAAAAATATTTCTTCACCCTGTGGTAAGTTTTTAAAAATCCTGAGTGACCTCCTAAAGGAGAAGTGTGCAATTCAAAAAGAATCTTTTGTTTTATTTGGGAACTCTTACAAATATATAAACAATCTTTGTACCATAGGGAATAATTTTTCCAACTAAATGTATCAGATTTACTAGGATCTTGCTGCAACAAGAATGGGTTTCCACACTTCTTCGTCCTTCTTCCATTCATCCCTTGCTTCGATTATCCAATCTGGTTGGATAATAGAAATGGCACAAAGAAATGCTTCCACCTCTTCATTATTTCTTGATAGTGCATCTGCAACAACATTTAGCTTCCCTTTTTTGTAGATTATTTCAAAGTCATAATCCAACATCTTTGTGACCCATTTTTGCTGCTCTTCTAAAGATAGTATTTGTTCCAAAAAGTGTTTAAAACTATCATGATCAGTTTTACCTTGAAGTGTCTTCCCATTAGGTAAGGTCACCATTTCTTTAGTGCATGTAGTATTGCTAACATTTCCTTCTCATAAATAGCTTTTTATAAATACTTTCATTTGATTGGACGACTTTCAAAAGAAATGGGTCTTCCTTTTTGCATTAAAACAACACCAATTCCATTTCCTGAGGCATCACATTCCACAATAAAGGTTTTTGTGAAATCTGGCGTAGCTAAGACCAGTGCTAGCAACATTTACTCTTTAAGACGTTCAAAGGCCTTAGTTGCTTCAGGAGTCCATGAAAATGCATCTTTCTTCAATAATGTTGTTAGAGGTGCTGCTATTCTCCCATAATTCTTAACAAACTTGTGATAATACCCTGTTAACCCTAGAAATCCTCACAACTACTTTATGGTTGTGGGGAATTTCCATTCCTTAATGGCTTTAATTTTGTTAGGGTCTACCTTAACACCCGCGTGAGATACAATATGACCCAGATAATCCACATCTTATACTCCAAAGAAACATTTGGATACTTTTGCATATAATTGTTTCTCCTGCAATAATTTGAGCACCTTCTCAAGATGTTGAACATGATCCTTCCAAGACTTCTTGTAGATTAGTATATCATCAAAAAATACTAGCACAAATTTTCTAACGAAGGGTTTGAAAATGGAATTCATCAACCCTTGAAATGTAGAAGGTGCATTGGTAAGGCCAAAAGTCATGACCAAAAATTCATAATGACCCTCATGAATTCGAAATGTTGTTTTCGGAATATCTTCAGTCTTCATTCTAATTTGATGATATCCATAACGAAGATCCAACTTGGTAAAATAAATTGCTCCATGTAATTCATACAATAATTCATCAATCACAAGAATGGGAAATTTATCTTTAATAGTGATATTATTGAGCTCCCTATAATCCCGACACATGCGCCATGATCCATCCTTCTTGTGCACCAATACTTTGAGCAGAGAAAGAACTTTGACTAGGTTGAATTATACTAGCCTCTAATATTTCTGCAATCATACGTTCAATTTCGCTCTTTTGGACATAAGGATATATATAAGGCCTCATGTTTGGAGGAACACTTCCTGGAATCAAATGAATAGCATGATCATGATCACGAATAGGTGGGAGTCCTTTGGGAGTTTTAAACACCTTGTAATGATTGTCCAAGACTTTTTGGAGATCTGCAGAAATATATGATTTGGTTGTTGGAACTTCTAGTGAGCATAATTGTGCAATTAAGCCTCATTTTTCTTTCTTCAGAAGCTTTGTTATGAAATTAGAGCTTATTATATTTCCCGGTTTCCTTGCGATACCCCGTAATTCAACTTCCTTTCCTTCTGAAAAAAAAATTCACGAAAAGTTCTTGAAAATTAAAAGCTACCATCCCCAAAGATGTAACTATTTTACTCCTAGTACAACATCAACGCCTCCCATTGGAATGGAAAGCTTTGGACTATTCAATACATATTCCCCCATGGTTAGCTTGATATTATGGCATTTTCGAGAGCAATTTATATTTTCTCCATTTGCAACCATCACTTGACATTATAGTGTTGGGTATAGGAACAATTTAATTCCTTGGCTACCTTACAATGAATAAAATTATGGGTACTACCCGAATCAATCAACACTATTACCTTTTTCTTCTTGATATGTCCTTCTATCTTGAGAGTTTGATGAGTGGTAATTCCTGCCAATGCATTACACAATAAGGTTGGACTCATTTCTTCCTCTTCTAGGGTTGGTTCCTAGTGTACATCTTCTTCTTTTGAAGATTCTTGTTCATTTTCTTCTTCCTCTTCACAATCTATGCAAAACAATTTATTCTTAACATACTTATGACCTTTAGTGTATTTTCTATCACAACTGTAGCAAATCCCTTTTTCTCTTTTTTCTTCTAATTTTTGTGGTGTCAACCTTGTAGGTTGTGGAAGTCTAGGAGTAGCAACACTTCCATCTTTATATATGTGAGTGGTAGGCTTCCTTGTCACCATAAATTTACATTTAATTTTTCTTGCCAACCTGAATGCCTTTTCCAATGAATCAGGGTCCCAAACACGAACTTCATGTTGTATGTTATCCGTTAAAGTCCCTGTGAAGATATCAATCCTGTGTTCCTCTGGAATATCAGTTACCCTTATATTCAATTTTTGGAAGTCCCCAATGTGCTCCACCACTGAACCCTTTTGTTTGAGATTTATCAATTGGCTAAAAAAGGTGTTAATTTTTGTATCCTCATAATGTGCTATCATTTCCTCCATAAAAATTGACCAAGTGACAATTTTTTTACGAGAGCAAAGCCATGGATACCATACAAATGTATTTTGTTATAAATGTAAAGTTGCAATGCGTACCTTTTGTGTGTTTTTCACATTATTGTGATCAAAATATTGCTCCATATGTACTATCCATGTTACGGGATCCTTGCCATCAAACTTCCTCATATCCATATTTGGAATATGGTGGTTCTTCCATCCAACATTAGAGTTTATGAAATCGTGCTTAAAAATTATTTTGTTCTCATCATGAGTTTCCTCTACTATCTTTTCGCCATTAGGAAAATTTCTTGTATCAAACTTTTCAAACCTTCCAAGTCTGTAATGGAAGCTTCCATGCCAACTTTCATTCCATCCATCTTATTTTTTGTTTCTCTTTGCGAAAGCGAAATTTGGTGCACTTGCTCTTGTAATTCTGATATGTCATCTCGCATTTCTTCACCTTCATGAGTCATAGTAGAGACTTTTGAAGGTTTAATGGGTGTTGAATTTTTTTTAGGTGGCATTTTAGAACCCAATACTGATATATATGATACAATATGCCCTTGGAATAAATTCAAGCTGATTTTTCACACAAGACTTATGCAATTCGAAAAAAATAAACACCTTTTTCTTACTTTTGAGGAGATCGAGATTGAAACTAAATTATCTATGTGATTTCGGATATTCAATATCTAAAATTTGGCCCTACAGTAGCCCTCTGAAGCTTCTTTCAAATTCCACAGGTCTAGCCTGATTTGGATTCTTCAAAGAAAATTTATACCCAATCTCCCGCAATGACCTAATTATCGACTGGTTTAGCAGAGTGAAATTGTACGACGTGCCACGTGCCACTGTTTCCTCCTACGGCTCTGAAATTAATACAAAGGAAACTTCAATCTATGTACTTGTGGCCACTATTTATAGAATTCCAATTCGATGCTCAGAGAGAGAGTTATGACGATTTTCCCACGGTCACCTCTTTGAGATGAAATTCGGGATCCTGAAACAACTCTAACTTCAATAGATGATATGTCCGAAAATATTGTGAATCAAGCTCTAAAAATTTTCCACGAAATTCCTCAGGATTTTGGATTTTCTCCGTAATAATTTCAGCTCCTAAACCCTTGTAGAAAAAAAATTATAGCAAAAATTCCATGATGACCTGTTTAGGTTAAATTCAGGAGCCTGCAAAAATCCCTAACTTCCACTGATCATATCTCCGAAAATATTGTGAACCAAAATCTGAAATTTTTCATGGCATTCCTCAGGTTTTTTTCTTCGCGCTCTAAAAATTTTAGGTTCTAAAACTTTGTAGAAAAAAAAATTTATAGTGAAAATTCCATGATGACTTGTTTGGAGTTGCGAAACCCTAGAATCCAAAGCTCTGATACCAAATTTTATGAAACCAGCTCCAAAAATATAAGAAAAGAGAGATCTACGCCTTATAAATCAGCCACTTCGAGGGGGAAACCTCCAATACATTACATAAATGAACAATTATTGGATGCTACAAATAACCAAATCCTCCTTCTATATATAGGAGTCCATGGGGCCACAATATAATCCTAACCGTCCTAACAATAATAATGTAAGGGCACAATACTAACAATATTGGGGTTACAGGGGTACAACAATAAAAATAAGGGGGCTACACTAATAACAATAAAGGAATAAACTAGTAATATAGGAACCTAACAGAGTCCCATATTCATGCTTAGAATATGGAATGGGGTTGATTTCATGAAGAGAGATTTTCCTCAGCGAATATATGGTCGGGTGGAACGTGGTAGTCCCATACCAGGTTGGTTTTTGCATTCCTTAATAAGAATTTATTTCCTTGGCATATTATGTGTAAATGTATTGGTTTATATGTGGATTTTGTGGCTGATGTATCCTTGATATTTTTGTTGTTATTATGTTGGTTGTAAGCATGTAGTATGACAATGATGTTGTATGGCTCTCATCATGTTTTGATTTGTAAATGAATGACAAATGTATCTATTACCTAATAGATGATAATGTAGCTAATCATGTAAGGGAAAAATTATTCTTAGCGATTATCATATAAGTATGATACCCCTATGAACAGATATGTTATTTATACTTCTAGCTTACATATTTGCGACATGTTCGACGAAATGCATGTAATGGCTAGTAGGGGTCTAGTCAAGTCCTTATTCAAGTGTTTGCATTTTCATCGTTATTTCATTGTTATATTTTATGTTTGAAAGTTTCATGTAATTATGGGTAGTGACCTAGGCTCTGGGCTTGAAAAAGTGGCACAAAAGTCGATGTCGCGGGCTCAGAACTACTAGGAAAAGTCCCCAATTGCATGCGTGCATGTTGTGTGTGTGACTGGAGGTTTCCAGTCACACCCTTGTCCATGTAAAGCATGTGAATGGGCTTTTAATGCTTGGAAAGGTTAGTTTTATTTAGGGGCTAGCCTTCTGGAAGGTTTTCATGGCTCCTAGGTGTCCTGTAGCAGGTGTATAAGGTCTGTGTCATTTCCACTTCCTTAAGGTGACCTAGGAGGTTGAATCAGGTCATAGTAGCCTCTCTTGACATGTTTACCCCAATTGGTTGGTTACTTGGGTAGATATGGGAGGAGGGTGTTACATAGTGGTATTATATCATGGTTCACCCCTTGGACTGGATGGGCGGTGTGTGTTGGTCGTGCATTCATGTCGGTTTCACATTTTTTACTCATCCATGTGGTCTATATGCTTGTTGAATATGTATGGTGTTAGTCATGGATGTGGTGATGTTTCCATGTGAAATTGAGGGTGTCGTCATGGAATTTGTCATCATAAGTGCATGATTGGTTATATGTTGTTTATGCTTGCTTTTTAATATATGTTGATATGGTTGTTGTTGTCATGCATTATGTCATGGTATGTGAAGTTGATATAGTCATATATTGATCACTGGTTTGTAGCTAGAATGATGTTTATGTGTTGATACACTCATTTGTTATATGTATATATATTTTTTTATGATTACATCTATACATGTATTATGCTGATTTGGTTGATCTTACAAACGATATATCCTCCCTGAATTATGCTAAGGTACTTTTGGTTTATTGTGATTTGGTTTATCTGACACAGTATGCCTTGCAGGAAGAAATCAAAGATGACTAGCAAGATGGTAGACTAAGAGTATTCTCCCCTTGAATCAGATGAGTAGCATGGTGTTGGGCACTCTTATGACTTAGAAAACACACTAAGAAGTTTGAATGAAGAAATAAGGAGTTGTAAGGCAGGAAATGACAAAATCCTTCGAGCATAAGAGAAACAAGCAAAGGTTAATGTAGTATTCCTACAGAGATTGTCAGAATTGCAGTGACAGGAGCCACTTCAAATCAGGCATGTGCAGGAAGATAGAACTAATGGGGCATATGGAAGTAGGTCTCATGGTGGTCATAGTTCGGATTGAGATGAAACAGTGAGAGATGGCAAGATTTTGGATACTCAAGATAGAAGGGGTGATGGACACATGTACTACTCTAGTTTTGGTTCTAATAGGCATTATGATCGTCATCGCTATCATCCTTACATGGGGAGTGATATAGGATACTTGTCAGATCAGTTTAAGAAATAAAATCCACCTACTTCTGATGGAGATTTGAAGAATTCGAAAGATACAGAGGCTTGGATACTTGGGATGAAGAAGTTATTTGATTTTCATAATTACATAGATAATATTAAGGCCAGAGTAGTTATCTTCAAATTGAAAGGTAATGAAAATATCTGGTGGGAAGATGTGAAGCGGGTCAGAGACATCAAGATAGAGGACTTGAGTTGGCATGAGTTCAAGAGGAATTTTAGGAAGAAGTACTTGTCAAAGAGATATTACGACAATAAGGCCAAAGAATTCTATGAGCTAAAGATGGGATCAATGACAGATGAAGAGTACACAACTAAGTTCCTATAGTTATTGAGGTATGTAATGTATCTTAAATATGACAAGGCTAAAGTTCATCGATTTGTCAGTGGTTTTCCATTAGCATTTAGAGATCGGATTGAGTATGGTGAGCCTTGGTCACTTGAGGAATTTATTGGGAAATTGACACATTTATATGAGCAGTCGAAGCGTAAGAATGAATCTCAGCAAGTAAAAAATGAATAAGTTTTAGTTGAATCATATGGGGGAGGAGTGATTTCCAAAATCGCCACTCACCAAAAAGCATTTAATTTATCTATTTCACCTTCCTCCCACCACTTAAAGGAGAGGCTCTCATCCTTTAAATAGGGAGATTTTTCATTTCACATTCCTCGATGGGGTGACGGTGCATTATTAATGCCCACTATTCTTGACATAATATCTCTCCTTGCCACTTTGTGTTGCTACATGTATTCAAGTGAGCTAAATATTAATTTTCCCCACTACCCTAGGAAATTGGTAGAGCACACTAAGAGGTTAAACTCCATTGTTGGAGACGAGGAATCCAAATTATTTGCAATAATTTTTTTGTTCTTGGGAAACCTCCTAGCTTTATTCTTATCTCTATGCCACTTCTTAAAATTATTTATGGTGGCCACCATGAACTTTTATATGGCCCTCCATTGTAGTCGATGCTAAATGTTGTCCCTCCCCTAGATTTCCTCACGCCTTTGCAATATTTCTCAACTGGAGAGGGGTTGAACTAGGCCTCCTTAGGCTCCCATCCACCTAGGAAAGGAAATTCCATTATTTTTCTTAACCCCTATATGTAGCATGCCTCAATTTCGTTGTCTCTTAGATTGGACTACATTCTACTTGTAATGATTAATATTCATTGAGCTCATTGTCGTTGAAGTGGAGGTGATTGCACCACATTGGTTGGAACCCATCCTCATTACAAAACAGAGTGCTCAAAATGAAGTTTCCAAGCCCATACCCTACGAAATATTCAAGTTAAGCTTCATGAAGTGGAAAAAAAGAGAAAAGATCAGACATTAGAAATAAGAAATCCTATACTTCAATTTTTTGGTTGGGGTTGTGTTATGGGTTCCAGACACTTGTAATTCCATAGGAATCTAGAACCACTACCAAAATACAATATATTTGCATTGGCACGTGAAGATGCTCCTCATTCAATTTCTGGTAGAAAGGTGTCAAACATAGGAAAATCCATTAGAAAGGATGTTGGACAAATTGAAGAACTTGATGTTGCATATTGAAGGACACTTTTATAGACTTGAGATGGGATCGCCTCCAAGCTCCCCCATTCCACCACCTTGGAAGGTCGAAAAAAACCTATCAACCTAGATATTTCCTTGTCATCCTTAAGCTTAGGATTTTCTTGTCTCTAATGGTTGGTGTTAACACTGGAAAATTGAACAAGCAGAAGACGACATTATTTAATGTCAAGAAAAAGGATTTATATAATTGGAAGACATTACAAAATCTTGAAAGTATTTAAAAAACTCTAAGGTATGAGGAAAAATCAAATTTTAGCAAGTCATAAATGCTTTTGCGTGCATTATCCTTCGTGAAGAGTGCCTTTGCGCGCCTTATGACTGCAAATGCGCGCAATCCTGGGAATGGTGAAATGTCACTTTCTCAGACCACATAAAGCATAGGACAAATGACTCCTCACTTGAAGCCACCTAAGGACAACCACCAGCACCTCCTTAGACATCAAGTGATCACACAATGGAATATTTGTAGCACACAAAGGAATCACACCCCTCTCTTGGGTCTCCATCCACAATGTACCAAGAGAGGGACAGAGGATTTGAATTCTCCTATATAAGGCCACCATGAGATGAAGAATGGGTGAACACATTGTTATGCTGGCCAGAATTGCCCAAGAAATACCAGCAGTGTGTGATCCAGAGCTAAAGATAGAGGGGACTCAATTGCTGGCCATCCAACAAGTTCAGTCCACCACAGTAGAGAGAGAGGGAGACATTTCACCGAGGCAAGCTTGGGATAAAAACATCCTTGCATCATGACTTAGAACCCATGTTCTAAGGGCCCTTTGGCAAGAGGGTAAAGTTTCACTCTTATTCCTACCAGTGCTCAATAAGAGGGGCCAAGAGCCACCGTTTGTATTATTGTTGTCATTTGACTCTTTTCAGAGCTCGTGTTTATTTTTTTAATTTTAGTTTAGTTTTATTTTATATGCATGCTATTTCTCTATCTAGTATGCTTATGATTCTAGCTTGTTCCACTAACTTGTTGAATTCCACTTCTTTTTCTGCCTATTACAAATAAATTAAGTGGGTAGACCACACCCCTTAAGTTGGTGTGATTTCAAACATACATGCACCAACCACACTCCAACAGGATTGGTGACTCCACTAACATTTATTACCAATTTGATGTGGTTGTGCATTTTTTGCAGAGACCTTTGTCTGTGCTATGGAGTGGAGTTGAATTTCCCCTGATTTCTCTTGCAGTCCCTAGTTCATCCCAAGTGACAGACTGAAGTAGAACAGCTTCAAAAATTACTTTTTCAGGAATTTGCACGCTTTTCCTTCCCACAGACGCGCCCAGAGCGTGCATTCAGAGCTGACCTGTGTGAAGACATCGCGCCTATTTCATCCTTTTGCGCGCAAAAGACAAAAATAGAAAATTATCCCTTATTTCTATCTTTTCCTGCTTGTAAAGTGCTTGGAAGCCCCTAATACACCTGCCAACACTGGTTGTGGTACCCCGCAGCTTGCTAAAGCTCACCCTCAACTGCTTTTTGTAGGCTTAGTGTCATTTTTATTTCAAGTTAATTTTTTCAAAGTTCACACATAGTTTAAGTATGGGGCAAAATAACTTGCATTCCAAAAAAAAAATTATGTTTTGCAAATTTTGGTACTAACACACCTAGATAACTAGCCAAAGTGAGTGGCTCAAGACCACGCATGCATAGCTATTTTCTTTTTTCTAGTGTTAAAGTTATTAGTTTAGTTCAATTTTTGCACTAGGATTTTCGTAACTAGGATTGAATTATTGATAGAAGAGAAAGTAATATTTGCTACCTTTGCACCCTCCGGTGATCCTAGGTAAGCATATGAACGCTCCCTATTCACAACTCGCCATCTCCCTATAGTTGATCACATAGATTAACTAGGAAAAATAGAAATCAACCCATATCCACACATGTTTTTCTTTTGAGCAAGGAACAATACAACATAGTTTAAATAGGGGATTTTGAAAAGGATCATAGAATATCCACACGTTCAAACTATGTGCTTGTCCACTTTGTGCTCACACACATTCACTCACTAAGCAAAGCAAAGACACCTAAAACTAAGTTAACCAAACTCACTAAATTCTCCCCACAGGGGCCACAAAATAATTTATAACTGAAGTTAGGATCAAGGGGGTAGGCATCCAATAAGCCACCTTAATCATTCTTCATCTTGAAACATAGAAATTGATTGTTTAGGGAGCTTCAAATCCACCTATTAGCCCATGGAAAATAAAACCTGAGCGCGGCAGAGACCCATTTCAAATGGGGTTAGGCTTAGGCGTGGTGCGAGCAAGTATCAGTCAGGGCTACCTGACTTGGCTGATACTCGGTACTGTTAGCCGACATACCAAGAAGCCAAAGACTCAAACGCTCATGTGGGATAGTGGTACTTAGTGAACAAAACTAGGGCATACTTTCCCTATAGGTGTCGGTGTAGGCAAGCACCAGACCCTCTACCCTTACCTTGGTGGATTTTCTTCGGCTGACTGGGGGCGTCGCCAGCTCTTATGGGACGTTGTGCCAGCACTCGCAAGATATCTTCTCAAGGCCCAGTCACATTTGAGTGTGTGAGGATGAATAGGTCTTCTAGGATTTTGAGTATCATACGAAAACAAACAAAAACCAATTTTCTGATTGCTTGATCATATAGAATTAATTTAGAGGGAAAATTTATTTTATTTTCTCTTTGTTTTATGTATGCGACCAGAATTTTTCTTTTATCATAGACTCTATCCTCTCAAATTTTTCCAAAAACAAACCTAGTCGACACCGGAACAGACCCAACGGGACCTCTCCGATCTAGGCGTCTTTTGGACCTCCCCCCATTACCGGGAGGGGTTCCAGGTCTTTCTTCGTTTCGGCATCAAAGACGAAATGCTTCCACCATTATTGGGGCATCCTTATTTGGGAACCCTAGTCGGTCTTTGATGCCAGGATACTAGGCTAAACAGATCCTAGCATATAAAAAGGCTCATGTGCTACCTTCAAAATTAAAATTCTTTGTTAAAACCACAAATATGTTCAGCTCAAAAATACATATGAAGGAAAGAGCCATATAAATAAAATACTGATGTAAAAACATAAAAAAAAAAATTGGCCAAATATTACAATGGGCAACCTCTTGGCTCTCGACCCTTCAAGCCATTTCTCTTACTCTCTCTCTGTATTCCTCACTTCCTGACTTCCTCACTTGTTTTTTTCACACTCTCACAAGCTACATATTTATACATAAATATGAATTTGTTCCACTTCATAATTTCCTCCACACAAATCTCAACTTAAAATCTAAATTATATTTATCTTTTTTGGACTCAACTAAGTCCCGTTTATGGAATTCATAATCCCTAGATTATCTACCTAATTCAACTCCACTCATATCCTTAATTATTTAAGGAATATTTACAATAATCCTCACATTTATATTTTCTCTCCTAATTTATTAAAAATGAGCAAATTAATTAATAAATAATTAAAAATCATCACCCCCCATAATTACATAATTGAATAATGAAAATTTAGCTTTGATGCTCCTGCATCAGACTCCCCATGTAGATAATTTTCCATAGACTCTTGTCTATGAGGTCTGTCACTTTTTTGTAATAATGCAACAGCCACAAGTCCTGATGACTTGCTCCCTCCAGGATTCCAAAATTTTTTCTGCCATTGGTCCTTCGAAGTATCAACTGGATTTGGTAACTCATCATTCACTCTGTCAATCATATTCCATCAGCTTCTCCAACACTTCCTTTCGCCAATTCCTCGGAGTAATTCCTCTTTGTCGAACTCTTTCGTTTCCAATTGAGCTGAACACTCAACTTTCTACAATGGAAAATAATCAAGAATTCCTTCTTGATTAAAACTATAGTCTTTGGTTTCTTTTATAGCAACATATTTCTCGTCCAGTGTTGTACCTACATTCACCAACAAACTGTTAGTTTTAAAAAGATAAGACCTTCCGACCTCTTTTGATGCTTCAAGCACCAGTCTCCCGTCATCTACTTTCTGGATTTCAACAGATCTTGTTTTGAACTGCTGGTTGCTTTCATATTTATCCTGTTGGATCAATATTTGCGTCTCCTTTATGTCTCTACGGACATAACTTTATTTCCGCTTCTAATCTTCCATCTCAACACCAAATAATTTCTGCTCAATTTCTTTGATTTCGACAACATATCTGTTAATGTCGATTTTTGTACCTACAATTACATTATTATATGAAAAGTTATAACATTCATTCAACTGTATAAATGTTAAAAACATTCATCCCTATCACACATAGTAACTGTAATTTTTTCTGGATCAGGTTCTTCAATATTCACTTCTTCCTCATGTTCCTTAAGCCATCGTTCCAAGAACTCGATTTCCATATGAAATCTTTCCAGCACTTTATCACAACTTTCCTTCCCAGCTTCATTCTTCTTCTGGAAATCTTCCTGAGTTGTCCTGGTTTTAGCATCATTACATTTTAAACTTCTATCAGTAAATTCACTAAACAAATACATTTGTTTACCTCCTTGGAATATCTCTTCTATATTTCAATTTTGCTTCTGCTCCATAACAGTTTCAATTTGTTGTCTTACCCCAAACAAGAATTCATTTATGATTTCTTCCTGTTGCAACAAATCAGTACCTTCCCCCTCTGAAATGAATTCTCCATCAGACTCCACCTCAAGAGTTGCATTCTTCTCTGTGACAGGTTCACCAGACTGTCCAACATCTTTTGTACATCCTACAAACATACATAAACTGTGAGATTTAAAAATGCAAGGCTTCATAGCTTCATCTGCTTCTCTCACCAACACATCTTCAGATTCTTCCGAACTATCCCAATAGTTCATGAGATATTCCTCATTGATCTCTTCACCCATAATTTCACCCTGTTCTGGGCCACAAATGGAAACTTCCATTTTCAACTCGGCCTCTCTGAGTTCTTCACACCTCATCATCTGCTCGAGCTTCCTCAAATCCTCTACCAACTGTATGTTTACCTGATGTTTCCTATTTGCGTGTAGTCTCTGCCACTTTACCTTCTTTCTCATGGTCCAATCATATGTCTGGTATTTCACATTTTTCTACAACAATTCCATTAAAAATTCAAGGTGAACTGTTATCTCAGCGTTCTCCCGCTCATAATCTTCATCAGTCAACTGTTCACATATGCCACTTATCTTGGAATTTTCCTTCTTCTTCCTTCTGTTGTGGTCTTCATCATATCTTCTAAAATTACTATCAACAGTCATCTTCCCCTCTTTTGTGAACTTTATCTGTTCACCTGTGGATTTCATTCAATTCTCTTTTAAGCAAGTCCTCACACTTTCCATTCAACAATGCAAGCTTTCCTCCGGCGCTTGACCTCTTTCAGTTCTTTGTCTTGGAACCATCTCTGGGCAATTATCTTGCATCTCTCTGTTGCAAAATAACAACTGCAGTAATTCATGGGATACAATGACCAACTCTTTGGGTGTCGGGCTCCATCGATCATGAACCCAATCACATTCAGACCCTTGACTTTAGCTTACGACTCTCTGACTTCATACTTACACCAATTCTTCATCTTGGATGAGAATACTCAAACTATCCAAACTTTCATTTGAATCTAACATCTGTTTTGACTTCAAGACTCGACCCAATAATTATTATAGTGGATATTTTGACTTAATTCAAGTTATATAATCCTCCAACAAACATACACTCCTAATACATTTTTAGGATGTAAAATTTTCACTCTCTTTCATACTTATGAAAAATCATCAGTTTTCCATTATCATTTCACATGATACTAAAGTATTTAGTCAAAATGCAATCCATGTTTTCCAAGATTTATTTATGGTGAAAACAAATAAACCATTCACTTTTCAACAGTCAAAAATACCTTTCTGAATTATCATACCTTATGCTCCCTTCAAGGTTATTAACAAACCTTCTCTTTGCAATCTCAATTCTCTGGTTTCCATTCTTCTGGATGGATTCGAAGCTAAGTGAGTTGGATCTATGAATAAAATGATACATGGCCTAGTATCCTCGGAACCAGACTGTGGGTTACAGTAAAATTGGATAGTGTGTTGCCTCAGTGGGCCTAGGAATCCTCGACCGGCGAATGGCATGATATACGGTAAAGCCTAGAGATGGGTGCTCTCCATTAGGCCTAGGAAGACCTGGATGGTATATACGGTAAATACTGGAGAGTGGAGTCTCAGTTATAGTCTAGTGAACCTTAGATTGGACTGTGGATTGCAGTAAAGCCTAGAGACTAAGGGACAGGAAAATTCCTCACGGTGTACGTGGAGAAATCCAGTGGCATCCATGCTTGTTTTGGCCTAGTGATCTAGTGTGGATTACATTAAAGCTTGGTTTCTATTGATGAGGGTGAGGTTGTTTAGCCTCGGGAAGCCTTGGTTGGTTCTTTCGGTTTGAGTCTGTTATGAAACCAGCTCCAAAAATAGAATAAAAGAGAGATCTATTCCTTATAAATCAGCCACTTCGAGGGGGAAACCTCCAATAAATTACATAAACGAACAATTCTTGGATGCTACAAATGACCAAAACCTCCTTTTATATATAGGATTCCATGGGGCCACAATATAATCCTAGCTAACCTAACAATAATAATGTAAGGCCACAATAATAACAATATTGGGGTTACAGAGGTACAACAATAACAATAAGGGGGCTACACTAATAACAATAAGGGACTAAACTAGTAATATAGGGACCTAACATGCTCCTCTCCTTCAAAAAAGTGTTGTCCTCAATGCTTGAGTAGCTCTGGGTGCTTCTGTATAAAATTCTCATCCTCCCATGAAGAATCTTCAGTGGGTAAGTTCTTCCACTTGACGAGATACTCTGAAATTGATCGATTTCGTAGTTGTTGAGTTCTTATTTCCGTGACCGCTTCAGGTTCCAATGTGAATTTTCCTTCCTCATCAAGTTTTGGAAATATTGTTTGAACTGGAAGATTTTCACCTATAACCTTATTTAAGCATGAAACATGGAAAACTGGATGCACTCGTGAAGAAGCAGGAAGCTCCAATTTGTATGCCATAGTAACAATCTTTTGCAACACCTTGTAAGGACCATATTACTTTGGCGACAATTTATTATCCTTCTTAGCTTGCTTGAGGGACATTTTTTTGTATGGTTGTAGCTGTAAAAATACCCAGTCTCCTACATCAAAACTTCTCTCGCTGCGATGTTGGTTTTCCTATTGTTTCATTCGATTTTGTGCCAAATTTAGGTTATCCTTTAAGAGTTGGAGAACTTCTTGTTGATGCTCGATGTGATCTTCCACTACTTGAACCTTCAAATTTTCTCTTAAATATGATGTGATGGATGGTGGATGATATCAATAAAGTGCCATAAATGGGGTCATTTTTGCTGCAGTATGGAAGGAAGTGTTATACCACCATTCAGCAAGAGGTAACCACTTGACCCATTGTGTTTGTTTATCAGATACAAAACAACGAAGATATCCTTCCAAACATTTATTTACTATCTCAGTTTTACCATCAGATTGAGGATGATAAGATGAGCTATGAGCTAATTGAGTGCCCAAACAAGAAAATAACTCCGTCCAAAAATTTCCAGTAAAAATGGGATCTCTGTCGCTCACAATAACCCTTGGGCTTCCATGTAGCTTTTGAATTCTGTCCATAAATGTAGTAGCAACTGTACTTGCTTTAAATGGATGAGATGATGCACAAAAGTGTGCATACTTGGTAAGTCTATCAACTACCACCATGATGACACTCTTTCCTTCGGACTTGGGTAAACCTGTGATAAAATCCACTGAAATCTCCTCCCAACGTTGACTTGGAATGGATAAAGGTTGTAGAAGACCTGGGGTCTTTTATTGTCTCAAATTTATTTTGCTAGCAAACCAAACATTCCACTACAAAATTTTGAATACCAGATTTAAGGCCATCCCAAAAAAAATCTTTCTTCACCCTATGGTAAGTTTTTAAAAATCCTGAGTGACCTCCTAAAGGAGAAGTGTGAAATTCCAAAAGAATCTTTTGTTTTAGTTGGGAACTCTTACAAATATATAAGTGATCTTTGTACCATAAGGAATCATTTTTCCAAAAAAATGTATTAGATGTACTAGGATATTTCTGCAACAACAATGAGTGTCCACACTTCTTCGTCCTTCTTCCATTCATCCCTTGCTTCGGTTATCCAATCTGGTTGGATAATAGAAATGGCACAAAGCAATGCTTCCACCTCTTCATTCTTTCTTGATAGTGCATCTGCAACATTTAGCTTCCCTTTTTTGTAGATTATTTCAAAGTCAGAACCCAACATCTTTGTGACCCATTTTTGCTGCTCTTCTGAATATAGTCTTTGTTCCAAAAAAAATTTAAGACTATCATGATCAATTTTTACCTTGAAGTGTCTTCCCATTAGGTAAGGTCGCCATTTATTTAGTGCATGTAGTATTGCTAAAATTTCCTTCTCATAAATAGCTTTATATAAAAAATTTCCTTTGATTGGACGACTTTCAAAAGCAATGGGTCTTCCTTCTTGCATTAAAACATCATCAATTCCATTTCTTGAGGCATCACATTCCACAATAAATATTTTTGTGAAATCTGGCGTAGCTAAGACCGGTGCTAGCAACATTTCCTCTTTAAGATGTTCAAAGGCCTTAGTTGCTTCAAGAGTCCATGAAAATGCATCTTTCTTCAATAATGTTGTTAGCGGTGTTGCTATTCTCCCATAATTCTTAACAAACTTGTGATAATACCTTTTTAACATAAGAAATTCTCGCAACTTCTTTATGGTTGTGGGGACTTTCCATTCCTTAATGGCTTTAATTTTGTTAGGGCCTACCTTAACACCCTAGTGACATACAATATGACCCAAATATTCCACCTCTTGTACTCCAAAGAAACATTTGGATGATTTTTCATATAATTGTTTCTCCTACAATAATTTGAGCACCTTGTCAACATGTTGAACATGATCCTTCCAAGACTTGTTGTAGATTAGTATATCATCAAAAAATACTAGCACAAATTTTCTAAGGAAGGGTCTGAAAATGGAATTCATCAACCCTTGAAATGTAGAAGATTCATTGGTAATGCAAAAAGGCATGACCAAAAATTCATAATGACCCTCATGAATACGAAATGTTGCTGTCGGAATATCTTTAGTCTTCATTCTAATTTTATGATATCCAGAACGAAGATCCAACTTGGTAAAATAAATTTCTCCATGTAATTCATCCAATGATTCATCAATCAGAGGAATGGGAAATTTATCTTTAATAGTGAACTTATTGAGCTCCCTATAATCTAGACACATGCACCATGATCCATCCTTCTTGTGCACCAATACTATGAGCAGAGAAAGAACTTTGACTAGGTTGAATTATACCAGCCTCTAATATTTCTGCAATCATACGTTCAATTTCGCTCTTTTGGACATAAGGATATCTATAAGGCCTGATGTTTGGAGGAACACTTCCTGGAATCAAATGAATAGCATGATCATGATCACGAATAGGTGGGAGTCCTTTGGGAGTTTCAAACACCTTGTAATGATTGTCCAAGACTTTTTGGAGATCTGCAGAAACAGATGATTTTGATGTTGGAACTTCTAGTGAGCATAATTGTGCAATTACGCCTCGTTTTTCTTTCTTCAAAAGCATTGATATGACATTGGAGCTTATTATATTTCCCAGCTTCCTTATGATACCCCGTAATTCAACTTCCTTTCCTTCTGAAAAAAAATTCAAGAAAAGTTCTTGAAAATTAAAAGCTACCGTCCCCAAATATTGTAACCATTTTAATCCTAGTACAACATCAGCGCGTCCCATTGGAATGGAAATAATTGGAATATTCAATACATATTCCCCCATGGTTAGCTTGATATTATGGCATTTTCTAGAGAAATTTATATTTCCTCCATTTGCAACCATCACTTGACAGTCTGGTGTTGGGTATAAGAAACAATTCAATTCCTTGGCTACCTTACAATGAATAAAATTATGGGTACTACCCGAATAAATCAACACTATTACCTTTTTCTTCTTGATATGTCCTTCTACCTTGAGAGTTTTATGAGTGGTAATTCCTGCCAATGCATTACATGATATGGTTGGACTCATTTCTTCCTCTTCTAGGGTTGGTTCCTAGTGCATATCTTCTTATTTTGAAGATTCTTGTTCATTTTCTTCTTCCTCTTCACAATCTATGTAAAATAATTTCTTCTCAGAACACTTATGACCTTTAGTGTATTTGCTATCACAACTGTAGCAAATCCCTTTTTCTCTTTTTTCTTCTAATTGTTATGGTGTCAACCTTGTAGGTTGTGGAAGCCTAGGAGTAGCAACACTTCCATCTTTATATATGTGAGTGGTAGGCTTCCTTGTCGCGATAATTTTACATTCAATTTTTCTTGCCAACCTGAATGCCTTTTCCAATGAATCAAGCTCCCAAACGCGAAATTCATGTTGTATGTTATCCTTTAAAGTCCCTGTGAAGATATCAATCCTGTGTTCCTCTGGAATATCAGTTACCCTTATATTCAATTTTTGGAAGTCCTCAATGTGCTCCACCACTGAACCCTTTTTTTTGAGATTTATCAATTGGCCAAAGAAGGTGTTGCTTTTTGTATCCTCATAATGTGCTATCATTTCCTCCGTAAAAATTGACCAAGTGACAATTTTTTTATGAGAGCAAAGCCATCGATACCATACAAATGTATTTTTTTCTAAATGTAAAGTTACAATGCGTACCTTTTGTGTGTTTTTCACATTATTGAGATCAAAATATTGCTCCATCTGTAGTATCCATGTTACGGGATCCTTGCCATCAAACTTCCTCATATCCATATTTGGAATATGGTGGTTCTTCCATCCAACATTAGAGTTTATGAAATCGTGATTAATAATTATTTTGTTCTCATCATGAGTTTCCTCTACTATCTTTTCGCCATTAGGAAACATTTCTTGTATCAACTTTTTCAAACCTTCCAAGTCTGGAATGGAAGCTTCCATGCGAGCTTCCATTCCATCCATCTTAGTTTTTGTTTCTCTTTGCGAGAGCGAAATTTGGTGCACTTGCTCTTGTAATTCTGATATGTCATCTCGCATTTCTTCATCTTCATGAGTCATAGTAGAGACTTCTGAAAGCTTAATGGGTGTTGAATTCTTTTTAGGTGGAATTTTAGAACCCAATATTGATATGTATGCTACAATATGCCCTTGGAATCAATTCAAGCTGATTTTTCACACTAGACTTATGCAATTCGAAAAAAATACACACCTTTTTCTTAATTTTGAGGAGATCAAGATTGAAAATGAATTATCTCTGTGATTTCGGAACTTCAATATCTGAAATTCGGCCCTAGAGTAGCCCTCTGAAGCTTCTTTCAAAAATTCCACAGGTCTGGCCTCATTTGGATTCTTCAAAGAAAATTTATACCCAATCTCCCACAATGACCTAATTATGGACTGGTTTAGCAAAGTGAAATTATACGATGTGCCACGTGTCACTGTTCCCTCCTTCGGCTCTAAAATTAATACAAAGGAAACTTCAATCTATGTACTTGCGGCCACTGTTTACAGAATTCTAATTCGACACTTAGAGAGAGAGTGATGCAGGGGAATTAGACACTAGCCAGCAATGTAGGAGGTTTTGTCCACACGTTGTGGCTAGGAGGGTTCAAAATTATTGAATTGTAACAGCGATGTGTCAATACCTCAACCGAATGTTTCATTTAGACTAGCTAGAGTCCATAGAAGTCAAACAGGTTGGATTCGATCCATCTTTCATGTTTCAGTTATTTGAATAATTGTAATTAGGCTTTTGATTTACTAAAACGGTCCTCCCAGAGCAACCGAAGAGACAAATGTTTATGTATATATGTAACCCCCAGATTTCAGGGAGGGAGAGATTTCTACAATAAAAATTTGTGTGTTAAGCAATTTCTTCCGGTTGAATGAATTTCAGTTCCTGTTGATTATCAAACTGTCTTGAATTGGTATTTGTGAGGAAATTTGTTTAACTGTGAGGCGATTGAACTCAGTGCGTATATAATTTCTGAATGGAACTGTTGTACAGTCTCCGCATCCCTTTGTCTATTTTTTCTCTCAATTTGTTCGAACGAGCTCTGTGAATTAAATCCCAACCCCATACGAAGTCTGTGTGTAAAACCGTGGTCGTTGAACTCTGTTTAATGATAGTAGAAATATCGCTTAATAAAGAGATAGATTTGTTTTGCTGTTAATTAGAATCCTGACCCGCGGCTAGACCTGAGTTAGTGAATACGGAGGATAGTGTAACCTGACTTAAACCGGGGTCAACCACTGTTCCAAAACCGTGAGTGGGTTAGCGAAACCGGATTTCCCATATCGCACCACTTTTGTGAGATGAGTGGTATTTTCCATTTGGGATTGATTCCATAGAGCAGTGGACACGTGGCGTACGACGGGATTCCGAAAACCGCCTTTTTGTGTGCCATCGCGCGCTAACGTTCGACCAGGGAGGGCGCGCGATATCGTTGAACGTCGTCGATCTGGAGGGAAGCCATCGGACGGTGGTCATATTCGAAAGATGCACGAAGGATAACCAAGGTGCAGTGCAAGTATTTGATTGGGCCATTGATTATATATGTGGACCCGAGGCCTAAGGTTGTTTGGTTAAGAAAAGCGTCGGGTATTAATATAAAGTTTTGAAGGGTTAAACCTTGGTTATAAGGTTTGGCGGTAGAATATAAAGTTCGGGAGATATAATTTAATTTCAAAATTTGTTGATTATTTTTATTTGTCAAATTTCTCGAATTTGATAAATAAAATTACAAGAAGTTGTGGAAGACCATGTGGCGAGGAATTGAGTCAATTGAGGTGAAAATGTTGACAGAGCTACAAAAAGAGACCAGCTCTCCTTAGGGGCCGACTTTCAGTTTTTTTGCTGTCTTAAGTGGTATCAGAGCTGTTGTTTTTAAGTTGTTTTTGCAGAGAATTAACATGGAAATCCGAGTTGGTAGAGGTACTGGCAGAAGGAGAGGCGGACCTGTTGCCAATGCAGAAGTGTTGGGAATTTTGCAGAGGTTCGAGGCCAGAATGGATGCCATGGAGCGAAGACAGACCAGAGATCCTGAAGACATCAACGAACCTGAAATAGAAGAAGCTAAAGAGAATGCTGAGATTCCTTCTGACTTGAGGCTCCTCAGAACTGTTCTGGGGTCTGCAGTTAAGCCCAAGATTGAAGTATCAAGTTTTACAGGAGGACTGAATCCAAAAGAGCTAGTGGACTGGATTAATGAAATGAACAAGTGCTTCGATTATGAAGAAATGAGCAAAGATAAGAAGGTCAAGTTTGCAGTAACAAAGCTGAAGGGACATGCTGCACTTTGGTGGGATGGAGTGCAGGCAGAAAGGAGGAGAGTTGGCAAGCAACCTATCAAAAGCTAGACTAGAATGATGGCTAAGTTAAAAGGTAAATTCTTGCCTAGTGATTATCAGCTAACATTGTTTAGGAAAATGCAGAACCTGAGACAGAGGTTGCTGACAGTAAAGGAATACACAGAAGAATTCTACAGAGTGAGTATAAGATCTGGGAAATTCCAAGACACACCAGAGAAGACTGCCAGATATGTGAATGGTCTCAAGCTAGAGATCCAAGATGAGATTGGTCTTCTGTCTCCTAAGACATTTGAAGAGGCCTATCAGATGACCTTGAAAGCAGAGGAGAAACTCCCGAGGAATCAGTCTACCAAGAAGAGAGGTATTTTCCGTGGAAAGGGAAGTTAGGGTGGTAGAGGAAAGCCTACTACACCCAGGGATGGATCTAACAGTAGCTCACCTCATAATGCATTTGCAGAGGATGATGCAAGAGGCAGAAGGTGTCTTTATAGAGGAAGAGGAGGCAGAGGTAGATAATTGAGGTGCTATAGATGTCAGCAAGTGGGACATAAGCACTATGAGTGCCCAGAGAATGTGGGTATTGGTCCAAGAAATGTTGGTGTTGCCTAGGCTGGAGAAGAGGCAACAATTGAAGAAGAAATTATACCAGAGAGAGGAGAGTCCTTGGTGGTTAATAAGGTCTTGTTGAAGTAATCCAAAGAGGTCCCTGAGCCTGCACAAAGGAAGAATTTGTTTAGGAGCATATGCAAGGTCCAAGGGAAACACTGCCATCTAGTCATTGATAGTGGCAGCACACACAATCTGGTTTCCACTGAGGTGATAGAGAAGTTGAGACTGAAGACAAGGGAGCATCCAACTCCCTACAGGGTGTCATAGCTGCATAAATGGCACCAGCTGGTTGTAAAAGAACAGTGTGAGATAGAGCTGCAAATGGGAAAATACAAAGATAAGGTCCAGTGTGATGTAATTCCCATGGATGTGTGTCACATACTACTGGGTAGACCTTGGTAGTTTGACAGAGCAGCAGTGCATGATGGCAAGAAGAACACTTACAAGTTCTTCAAGGATGGGGTACATCATACATTGATACCCATGGAAGAAGGAGAGCCATCAAGTAGATTGATTGATCCAAAGACCTTGTTGCTGAGCGGGAAGGAATATCTGCAACAGATAGAAGAAGAAGAGGTAAGTTTTGCTTTAGTTTGCAAACCTAAGGTAGTTCTTACTTCTACAAAGATTTCTAATTTGCCAATAGAAATCCAAGAGATGTTAGACAATTATTGTGACATTGTTGTGGATGATTTACCTGATGAGCTGCCACCTGTGAGAAAGATCAGCCATCAGATAGATTTTATCCCTGGTTCAAATATGCCAAATAAGGCAGCCTACAGAATGACTCCCAAGGAAAATGAGGAAATCAGGAGACAAGTACAGGAATTGGTGGACAAGGGGCTGATCAGAGAAAGTTTGAGTCCATGTGCAGTACCAGCAATATTGAGCCCAAAGAAAGATGGAGGCTGGAGGATGTGTACTGATTCCAGAGCAATCAATAAGATCACAATCAGGTACAGATTCCCTTTGCCCAGAGTTGAGGATTTAATGGACTGTTTGAGTGGTGCTAAATATTTTTCAAAGATAGATTTAAAAAGTGGATATCATCAGATCAGAATAAGAGAGGGTGATGAGTGGAAAACTACCTTTAAAACAAATGAAGGACTATATGAATGGATGGTCATGCCTTTTGGGTTGTCAAATGCACCTAGTAATTTTATGAGACTTATGAATGAAGTATTGAAAGAATTCATTGGTAAATTTGTGATAGTGTATCTGGATGATATATTAGTTTTCAGCAAGACTAAAGAAGAAGATTTAAGGCATCTTAATTATGTCTTGAAGAAGCTGCACCAAGAGAAACTGCCGATAAACTTAAAGAAATGCTCATTCATGAAGGAAGAGTTGGTGTATTTGGGTTTTTTTTGTTTCTGCAGAAGGATTGAATATGGACCCAGAAAAGGTTAAGGCAATTGTGGAGTGGCCTTCACCCAAAAGGGTTTTTGAGGTAAGAAGTTTCCATGGACTTGCTAGTTTTTACAAGAAATTTTTAAGAAACTTCAGTAAGATTAATGCACCCATAATTGAGACAATAAATAAGAGCAAACAGCCATTTAAGTGGATTGCTGAAGCAGAGAGAAATTTTAAACTTTTGAAGCAAAAGATAACTGAAAAGCCTGTTTTGATTCTGCCTGATTTTACTAAACCATTTCAAGTGAAGTGTGATGCCAGTGGAGAGCCCATTAGAGCTGTGCTGAGTCAGGATGATAGGCCTGTAGCCTATTTTAGTGAAAATCTGAATGACACCAGAAGGAAGTATTCCTCTTATGAGAAGGAATTCTATGCAGTTGTTCAGGCACTGAAAAAGTGGAGGCATTATTTGATGTCCAAAGAATTTGTATTATATTCTGACAATCATGCTTTGCAGTATATTGTACAGCAGCCCAAGTTAAATAATAATCATTCCAAGTGGGTTGAGTATCTCCAAGGTTTTAACTTTGTTTTGAAACACATAAGTGGCCAAGTAAATAAAGTAGTTAATGCTTTGAGTAGGAGGCACATGCTTGTTCAAGAAACCAATTTTGAAGTTGTAGGATTTGATTTTCTCAAAGAATTGTATAAAACAGATTTAGATTTTAAGGAAGCATTTGAGGCATGTTGTAATCTTGTTCTAACAGATAGAAGCCAGTGGCTGAATTATTTCTTGCAGGAAGACTTGTTATTCAAAAGGAACCAACTGTGTGTACCAAAATGTTCCATGAGAGAAAATTTGATCAGGGAAAAGCATAGTGGTGGACTTGATGGAAACTTTGGTACTGATAAAACTTATGAGCAGCTGAGTCACTTCTATTATTGGCCCAAGATGAGAGTAGAAGTGGACAATTTTGTGAATAATTGAAAAATCTGTCAATATTCCAAAGGAAGGAGCCAGAACGCAGGATTGTACACTCCCTTTCCTATTCCAGACAGGCCTTGGGACATGGTGAGTATGGATTTTGTTCTAGGATTTCCCAAGACTCGGAGAGGGAATGATGCAGTCTTTGTTGTAGTGGACATATTCTCCAAAATGGCACATTTTATTCCATGTTATAAAACTAGTGATGCCACCCATGTTGCTAACTTGTTTTTCAAAGAAGTAGTTAGATTGTGTGGGTTTCCCAAGAGTATTGTTTCAGACAGAGAAACCAGATTTGTGGGTCATTTTTGGAGGACACTGTGGAAGAAACTTGGTACCAAACTGAGTTTCAGCTCAGCTTATCATCCCCAGACTTATATGCAAACTAAGGTAGTGAATAGGAATCTGGGAAATTTGTTGAGAAGTCTTGCAGGAGAGCATCCCAAGCAGTGGGATCATATTTTTCCCCAGGCAGAATATGCATATAATGACTCACCAAACAGGAGCACAGGGCAGAGCCCATTCCATATTGTTTATGGATTGCACCCCAAAGGAATATCAGAGTTAAGAAACCTTGGAAAGGCAGAGCTGAGAAGTGCTGATGGTGAGGAATTTTCTTCAAAGATCCAGGCCATACATGAACAAGTGAAACAGCAACTACAAGGCAGCAGCATAAAATACAAAGGAAAAGTAGACTTGAGCAGAAATGAAGTCCATTTTGAAGTAGGAGATCTGGTTTTGGCACACTTGAGAAAGCAGAGATTCCCAAAGAAGCAGTATAATAAACTGAAGTTCAAAAATATTGGGCCATGCAAGATACTTAGAAAGTTTTCTGCAAATGCTTATGAGATTGAATTGCCACCTGATGTTGGAAGATCTCCCATTTTTAATGTTGCATATTTGTACAAGTATGAAGATGATCGTGCAGAAGAAAGATCAGCAGACAAGGAACATATTGAATGGAAAGAGCAGCTACCTCCAGCACAACCATTGCAACCAGAGAAGATATTGGACAAGAGAGTGTCCAGGAAGACCAGAGGACAAGAGTACTTTCAGTACTTAATCAAATGGAAGGACAAACCAGAGGAAGATGCCATTTGGATGATTGAAGGAATGTTGCAGAAGATAGGCATATCAGTGGAAGAGCTCATGGACAGGAGCCCATGAAGAAAATTGCCCTCATGAGTCTGATGCAGGGGCATTAGACACTAGCTAGCAATGTAGGAGGTTTTGTCCACATGTTGTGGCTAGGAGGGTTCAAAATTATTGAATTGTAATAGCTAGGTGTCAATACCTCAGCTGACTGTTTCATTTAGACTAGATAGAGTCCATAGAAGTCGAATAGGTTTGGATTCAATCCATATTTCATGTTTCAGTTATTTGAATCATTGTAATTAGGCTTTTGATTTACTAAAATGGTCCTCCCAGAGGAACCGAAGAGACAAATGTTTATGTATATATGTAACCCCCAGATTTCAGGGAGGGAGAGATTTCTACAATAAAAATTTGTGTGTTAAGAAATTTCTTCCGGTTGAATGAATTTCAGTTCCTGTTGATTATCAAACTGTCTTGAATTGGTATTTGTGAGGAAATTTGTTTAACCGTGAGGCGATTGAACTCTGTTTAATGATAGTAGAAATCCTGCTTAATAAAGAGATAGATTTGTTTTGTTGTTAATTGGAATCCTGACCCGAGGCTAGACCTGAGTTAGTGAATACGGAGGATAGCGTAACCCAACTTAAACCGAGGTCAACCACTGTTCCAAAATTGTGAGTGGGTTAGCGAAACCAGACTGCCCATATCGCACCACTTTTGTGAGATGAGTGGTATTTTCCATTTGGGAGCGATTCCATAGAGTAGTGGACACGTGGCGTACGACGAGATTCTGAAAACCGCCTTTTCGCGTGCCATCGCGCGCTAACGTTCGACCAGGGAGGCTGCGCGATATCATTGAATGCCGTCGATCTGGAGGGAAGCCATCGGATGGTGGTCGTATTCGGAAGATGCACGAAGGATAACCAAGGTACGGTGCGAGTATTTTATTGGGCCATTGATTATATATGTGGGCCCAAGGCCTAAGGTTGTTTGGTTAAGAAAAGCGTCGGGTAGTAATATAACGTTTCGAAGGGTTAAACCTTGGTTATAAGGTTTGGCAGTAGAATATAAAGTTCGGGAGATATAATTTAATTTCAAAGTTTGTTGATTATGTTTATTTGTCAAATTTCTCGAATTTGATAAATAAAATTACAAGAAGTTGTGGAAGACCACGTGGAAAGGAATTGAGTCAATTGAGGTGAAAATGCTGACAGAGCTACGAAAAGAGACCAGCTCTCCTTAGGGGCCGACTTTCAGTTTTGTTGTTGTCAGAGAGTTATGAATATTTTCTCACGGTCACCTCTTTGAGATGAAATTCGGGATACTTAAACAACTCTAACTTTCCACGACATTCCTCAGGAGTTTGGATTTTCTCTGTAATAATTTCAGCTTCTAAACCCTTGTAGAAAAAAATTTATAGAAAAAATTCCACGATGACCTGTTTAGGTTAAATTCAAGAACCCGCAAAAATCCCTAACTTCCACCGATCATGTCTCTGAAAATATTGTGAACCAAGATCTAAAATTTTGTCACGGCGTTCCTCAAGATATTTTCCTCGCGCTCGAAAAAATTTAGCTTTTGAAACTTTGTAGGAAAAATTTTATAGCGGAAATTCCATGATGACTTGTTTGGAGCTGCGAAACCCTAGAATCCAAAGCTCTGATACCAAATGTTATGAAACCAGCTCCAAAAATAGAAGAAAAGAGAGATCTACGCCTTAGAAATCAACCACTTCGAGGAGGAAACCTCTAATACATTACATAAATGAATAATTCTTGGATTCTACAACCAAAACCTCCTTCTATATATAGGAGTCCATGGGGCCACAATATAATCCTAGCTGACCTAACAATAATAATGTAAGGGCAAAATAAATACAATATTGGGGTTACATGGGTACAACAATGACAATAAAGGGGCTACAATAATAACAATAAAGGACTAAACTAGTAATATAGGGACCTAACAGAGTCATATATTCATGCTTGGAATATGCAATGGAGTTGATTTCATGAAGAGAGATTTTCCTCAGCGAATATATGGTCGGGTGGAACGTGGTAGTCCCATACCAGGTTCGTTTTTGAATTTCTTAATGAGAACTTATTTCCTTGGCATGTTATGTGTAAATGTATTGGTTTATATGTGGATTCTATGGCTGATGTATCCTTGGTATTTATGTTGTTATTATGTTGGTTGTAAGCATGTATTATGACAATGATGTTGTATGGCTCTCATCATGTTTTGATTTGTAAATGAATGAAAAATGCATCTATTTCCTAATAGATGATAATGTATCTAATCATGTAATCGAACAATTATTCTTAGCAATTATCATATAAGTATGATACCCCTATGATTAGATATGTTATTTTTACTTGTAGATTACATATTTGTGACATGTTCGACGAAATGCATGTCATGGCTAGTAGGGGTCTAGTCAAGTCCTTATTCAAGTGCTTGCATTTTCATCGTTATTTCATTTTTATATTTAATTTTGAAAGTGTCATGTAATTATGGGCAGTGACCTAGGCTCTGGGCTTGAAAAAGTGGCACAAAAGTCGAGGTCGCGGGCTCAGAACTACTAGGAAAAGTCCCCAGTTGCATGCGTGCATTTTGTGTGTGTGACCGGAGTTTTCCAGTCACACCCTTGTCCCTGTAAAGCATGAGAATGGGGTGTTAATGCTTGGAAAGGTCAGTTTTATGTAGGGGCTAGCCTTCTAGAAGGTTTTCATGGCTCCTAGGTGTCATGTAGCATGTGTATAAGATCTGTGTTAGTTCCACTTCCTTAAGGTGACCTGGGAGGTTGAATCAGGTCATAGTAGCCTCTCGTCACATGTTTACCCCAATTGGTTGGTTACTTGGGTAGATATGGGAGGAGGGTGTTACATAGTGGTATCAGAGCATGGTTCACCCCTTAGACTGGATGGGTGGTGTGCGTTGGTCATGAATTCATGTTGGTTTCACATTTGTTACTCATCCTTGTGGTCTATATGCTTATTGAATATGTATTGTGTTTGTCAAGGATGTCGTTAAATTGATGTTTCCATGTGAAATTGAGGGTGTCGTCATGAGTGCATGATTGGTTACATGTTGTTTATGCTTGCATTTTTTCAATATATATTGATATGGGTGTCGTTGTCATGCATGATGTCATGGTATGTGAAGTTGATATAGTCATATATTAATCACTGGTTTGTAGCTAGAATGATGTTTATGTGTTGATACACTCATTTTTTATATGTCTATATTTTTTTATGATTACACCTATACATGTATTATGCTGATTTGGTTGATCTTGAAAATGATATATCCTCCCCGAATTATGCTAAGGTACCTTTGGTTTATTGTGATTTGGTTTATCTGACACAATATGTCTTGCAGGAAGAAATCAAAGATGACTAGCAAGATGGTAGACTAAGAGTATTCTCCCTTTGAATCAGATGAGTAGCGTGGTGTTGGGCACTCTTATGACTTAGAAAACACACTAAGAATTTTGAATGAAGAAATAAGGAGTTGTAAGGCAGGCAATGACAAAATCCTTCGGGCACAAGAGAAACAAGTAGAGGTTAATGTAGTACTCCTACAGAGATTGTCAGAATTGCAGCGACAGGAGCCACTTCCAATTAGGCATGTGCAGGAAGGTAGAACTAATGGGGCATATGGCAATAGGTCTCATTGTGGTCACATTTCGAATTGAGATGAAATAGTGAGTGTTACACTAAAAACTATCACCTTGACATTCTGCTAACTGTATGAGCTCATTAACACTCATACATACCTCCTCTGCAAGTCTTACAACCTTTACTCCTCATGTCAAGCCCTGAAACAAGAAGAAAAACCCTAAAAACCTCTGAAAGAATGGGTACGCAGGTAACATGAAGCCTGCCTGCGTTCCTGGCTTGGGTACGCAGGTAATGCATGGCTTACCTGCGTTCCAGAACGTAGTTTTCCTTAGGAATTCCTGCGTACCCCCTCCAAACTCAAAAGAGCGAGAAATTAAAGTTAAAAAGTTGGTTTGAGGTCAATTCTAGAAGGTTCTAGATGAGAATTTTTGGGGATGAGTACGCTTTGATAAGGTGCATGTATCCCTCACCTTAAGGAACTAATCCCTTGATATGAGGAGTCTATCCCTTTGAAGGAGGATTCTATCCCTTCAAAGGTGGAATCCTAACCTCCTCATCTCCTCTATAAAAGGAGGCATTGGGTAGCCTCAAATGGTTAGATTTTGGAGATTGAGAATTGGAGTTCAAGCTTTATGTGTGATTGAGTTGAAGTGTTGTTGAGATTTAGACTTCTTTCTGTTGAGCTTTTGAGAGGAAATATCACATACCTCTATGTGCTCCTGGAGGAAGAGTGCAAGACTTATCAAAGTAGAGGATACTCCTGCTTCGGACCCCAGGAAGGCCTTTTCAAACATCAAGGCTAAGGTTGTAAGGTTCTTCTATTATTTTAAGATTAATACAATCAAGTTTTGTTTTTCTCAATAAATTGTCGTTCGATTTTTTATTTCAATAAGCTATCGTTTGATCATTTATTTCATAGATTCCTTGATCACTATGATAGGTATGTTTTATAATTATTTTTTATACAGGTGCTATTTAATATTTTCTTGTTTGTGATTGCAAGTCGACGAAAGACGACACTTTCTTGTGAAGAAGGAACTCTTGTTGCGACAGAAGAATTATTGATGCGACGGAAGCACTACGACCGCAAATAAGCATTTGGATCTAAGGTAGGATCGACACCTTCATAGCATTTATTTTTAAAACAAATATATTTAGAGAAAGACAAACTTAGTTGTTCGTTTGTTGCTAGATTGTCTTCTCACACTAGGATTAGAATCTTAAACTAAGATCGATATGAGGATGGTTCCTGTTACTGAGTCAACCTCGTAAAAAATGAATCAGTGATTATGGAGGATAGTTCCTTTTACTGTGTCAACCTCGTTAAAAAATGAATCAGTGAGTTTGAGGATAGTTCCTTTTACTGTGTCAACCTCGTTAAAAAATGAATCAGTGAGTCTGAGGAAAGTTCCTTTTACTGTGTCAACCTCGTTAAAAAATGAATCAGTGAGTGTGAGGAGAGTTCCTTTTATTGTGTCAACCTCGTTAAAAAATGAATCAGTTGGTAAGAGGAAATTTCTTTTCCTGTGTCAACCTCATTAAAAAATGAATCAGGTATGAGGAAATTTCTTGTTATTGAGTCAACCTCGTTAAAAAATGAATCAGGTATGAGGACAGTTAATTTCCTGTGTCAACCTCATTAAAAAATGAATCAATAGGTATATTGTATAGAGTAGTTCTGAGGAAATTTCCTTTTACTGTGTCATCCTCGTTAAAAAATGAATCAGTGGATCAGAGGATAGTTCCTGTTACTGAGTCAACCTCGTTAAAAAATAAATCAGGTATGAGGACAGTTCTTTTCCTGTGTCAACCTCATTAAAAAATGAATCAGTAGGTTATATAGGTAGATTGTATAAAGTAGATACGAGGATAGTTTCTTTTACTATGTCAACCTCGTTAAAAAATGAAACATGTAGGTGAGGATTGTTCCTGTTACTATGTCAACCTCGTTAAAAAATGAAACACGTTGCCATGAGCATAGTTATTTTCCTGTGTCAAGCTTGTTAATAAATGAAACAAATCCTCCCCTAATTGAGTCGAGTCTTTGACTAGATCTCGTAAATGTTTTTTTTTTTTTTACAGAAACGGTTATGAGATATATTAACTGCCGGGTCTAAATGCCAGATTTTGGGTTACAATGAGAGGGAGAAGGGCCCAGGAAGTATCAATAGCCATAAGTGCTATGAGACTTGTGGACAGCTTCCAGCTCTTTTTTACTACAATTATGCACTCGATTTCTGTGATTTCCCCTAGTTTAAAAATACAAACAAATTGATTCAATAGCAAGCAGTAAAACATTTAAGCTGGCAGATTATGGAATTGGATCCCATGTTTCGTCCCCGTCTCGAATTATTGCTCCAGCAGAGATGAGGACAACTTTATTTGCTTCAAGGTCTGCTTCTTTGTTGTTGTCTCTCAACACATGGTAGTAGCTCAGCTTTTTAAACAATTTCCCCAAGCTTCCGATTCTGGATATCAGCCTTGCCAATATAAGATCCCGGGGGGAGGAGTTTGTCACCATAATTTTGATTATCACTTGGGAATCCCCAAAAGCATTAACCTCCTTGATTTCTAGATTCAAGAGCGATTTGAGGCCTTGAAGGAGGGCCAGTGCCTCTGCTTGAATGCTGGAGTTGATCCCCAGACCCCATGCAAAGCTATGGATCAAGACACCTTCAGAATTTTTACAATACCTCCTGCCCCAGCCCTTCCTGGGTTACCCTTTGATGCCCCATCAAAGAAGAAAGAGTGCACCTGTTGCTTGGAGATCCATTCTTGAAACTCAGCATTGTTCTTCCCCCTTATTTTCCAATCTTCAATGAGGGAAATGTTGCTGGCGACTTGAAGAAATTGCAGGTTTAGGGAGGTACCCCAGACTGAGTCTAATTGAGTGAGATTTGAGGCATCTTTTTTATTATCCAAGCTTTCCTTTAACTGGAATTTTATCTTGGCCGCCACCACCTTGACATCATGCTTAGTATCTCTAAAGATTCTGTTGTTTCGCTCAAGCCAGATCTGCCAGCAGCAGATTTTGGGGAGGGCAGACCACGCCTTTTTTATCACTTTGTTTTTGGGTGGAGGATCGGGGTAACTATTCTGCCAATTTGCAAAAATATTAGAAATAGAGGAGGGAAGGACAAAATTGGGGTTCCAGTAATCCATCAGCTCGCTCCAAACCTGCACAGCGAATTTACAATTCAAGATCAAGTGTGTGGCACATTCCACATTGTCTATGCACAATGAGCACCTGGACAGACCATGGAAACCTCGTTTCTGCAGTTTGTCATCTGTAAGAATTTTCTTGTGGCAAAGAATCCAACAGAACATGTCGATTTTAGGTAGAGAGTGTAGATGCCAGATCGCAGTCCAAGGGGCAGGGTCCGGGGGGATGTGAGGCCTCAAGGTGAGCTTTGCGTAGCCTTGGGCTACCGTGTAACCTGCAGCCAGTAACCCCCAGCCACGCGAATCTCTTCTGCGCAGATGAATGGGGGCAATACCGTTCAACATGGAGCAAAGACAATTGCAATCCTGAAGGAGCTCCGGTGGCACGTCAAAGAAATTCCAGCCTGCCCAATGCGTCCCATCCCACGTGGAGATATCCCACAGCGTAGTTTTCCCAGCAGAAGTCAAACAACAACGAATCGTGTTCAAAGAGGAACAGTCACCAATTGGATCACGACCCAGAATACGATCTGTCCAGATATTTATCTTCTTACCATTTCCAGGAATCTAATAGGCATTGGAGCTGATCAGGGGGGCAGCTTTGGAGCAGAGTCTAGCAAAGGGAGAGATGCCTTGGGGGAGAGGACCATCTAGGCATCTGAGTCTCTTGCCTTTAAAATATTTCTTCCAGAGTGCTAATTGGGCCCAGCAAGGCTTGGGCGCAATGATTTTCCAGAGCAGCTTGGCTCCCATGGCTATGTTCTGAAGAGAGAGATTCTTGAAGTTTAGCCCCCCCTCCCTCAGAGGTTTGGAGACAGTCTCCCAGTTAACCAGTGGGAATTTCCTCTCATTATGTTTGCCCCCCTTCCAAAAGAAGTTTCGAATATGCTGATCCATTTTCTGAAGGATGCCAATTGGGGCCAATAGAACAGAGAACTGAAATAGGGGAAGACTGCATAGGACAGCTTTGATGAGGACAGACTTGCCCGCAATATTGAGCCAGGTGAGCCCCCAAGCCTGGAGCTTATTTTTGAATTTTTCCACTTGGGAGAGCCAATCCTTACTATAGGCCCTCTTGAGGAAGATAGGAAGCCCAATGTACTTGAAAGAAGTCCAAGTTGGAGAGGCTGCGAAGCCAAAACACCTTGCAATGGAACTAAGCAAGCTGGGAGAAGTATTCCAACTGTAAATATGGCATTTCCCCTTGTTAAGGCTACTTCCCGACACCATACGATATTCATCTATAGCTTCTTTAAAGCTGTTGGCTGAATGTAGAGTTGCATCCCCCAGCAGCAAAGTATCATCTGCGAAGAGGGCGTGGTTGATGCTTTTAACTCCTCTGGCAATGCAAAGCCCTGTGATCTCCTGCTCTTGCATTTTCTTGTTTAGATAGAAACCGATAACGGAGGCCTGGAGGACAAACAGAAGGGGAGAAAGAGGGCAGCCCTGTCTTAGTCCTCTTGAGGCTTTGAAGAAATCCGTTGCTCTGCCATTGACAAGGGGAGCAATCCAAGGCTCTGAGATACAGGCCCGAATCCAGTTTATAAATTTCTCCCCAAATCCAAACTTTTTCAGAACATTCAAAAGGAAACAATGCCTAACTCGATCGAAGGCATTAGCTAAGTCCAGTTTGACAACCATACCTCTTTCCTTATGCTGCTGGCTTGAGAGAATTGCCTCTTGAACCAAAATGAAATTGTCCACTAGCTGTCTACCGTGAATAAAGCCCCCTTGATTTTTAGGAATGATTGTGGGGAGAAGATATTTCAGCCTGTTTGCTATTACTTTGGTGATCAATTTATAACCAGTATTACAGAGAGAGATGGGGCGAAATCTGTTGAAGGAATTGGTGCCTTTTTCCTTGGGGATGGGAGCAAGGAACACAGAGTTTGTACTACCTCCTATTTTCTGACAGTCCTGGGATTTTTGAACCATTTTGTAGAGATCTTTTTCCACAATGTGCCAACAGGATTGCAGAAATCTGGCAGTGAATCCATCCGGTCCTGGTGCTTTGTCAGGATCCATGGCAAAGAGAGCATTCTTGACCTCAGCCTTGGTGACTTTTGCTTCTAGAAGATGGTTCATCTCAGCAGAGATTGAAGGGGGGACCCAGTCCAGAAGATCAGAATTTTGAATCAGATTCGCATCCTCACTGTACAACTTCTGGAAGTGAAGAAAAGCTGCTCGTTTAATGCTTGCAAAATCTTTATGTTTGGAATTTTCATCCTTAATCTCAGACATGGTGTTGAAGCATTTTCTGGTTTGAGTTTTCTTGTGAAAGAAAGAGGAATTTATGTCTCCCGCTTTAAGTCATAGGCAACGAGACTTAATCCTCAAAAACTCTTCTTCTGCCAGGCAGGCTTTGTGGAAGTGTTGTTGGAGTTGAATCTCCTTATCAAGGATTTCTCTAGTTACATATGCCTCTTCCGAAAGAAAGTGGTGTGCTTCCAGTTGACTTTGGAGATTTTTCCTTTCAGTTGTTGGGTTAGAAAGAGTTTTGGCCCAGCATTTTAAGGCAGCTTTCATTCTTCTGAGCTTTTCTTCCCACACGAAGAAGGGTGATCCATTGACTGGCTGAGACCAACTTTCTTTGAAAATCTGCATGAAGTTGGATTCCTTGACCCAGAGGGGGCTAAATCTAAAGGGAATGGGGCCGAGGTCAGGGTGAGCCCGGAGATCAAGCTTGATAGGATTATGATCAGATATGCTGCAAGGAAGGATTTGCATACTAGCATCTAAACCAAGCAATAGAAAGGAAATTTGAACAAAAAATCTATCCAGTCTTGCTGCTATGTGACCAGGGCCTACTCTTTTGTTTGACCAAGTGAACTTACCTGAAGAGGGCTTGATGTCCAACAAATCCTAATCTTGCAGAATATCCTCAGCCCATTCCCTCGCCGGATCTCGCACAATGCAGCCTCCTCTCTTTTCAGAGGAATGCAATGTGAGATTGAGGTCACCTGCAATAATGATGTTGTCAAGGTTCCCTAATTCTGCCTGGCTTCTTATAGAGTCCCAACAGGCCTTTTTTTCTCCAGCATTGACCGGTACATATACATTTAAGAGACAAAAGTATTCTTTAGTGACAAGATTCTGCATTTTTAGGAGCAGCCAGTGAGTATTTGAAATTTCGGAGATTAACGAGAACTTGCTATCATTCCAAAGAGTGCCTAACCCTCTAGAGGCTCCTCGGGCTGAGACAGTTTTTGCTTTGCTTTTACTCCAGATTCTTTTACTTGTTTGGAGGAAGTTTGCTTCCTCCATCTTAGTCTCGTGGATAAGGAATATGTCTGGGGCTTCTATTCTTATTAAGTTTCTTGTTGCCTCTTCCTTGATCTTGCTCCCCATACCCCTACAGTTCCAGGAGACTATTTTCATTATTTACCTTTGTTCTGCTGGGCTCCCTTAGAGCCTTGGGGCTGGTTTCTCACCATCTTCGGCTTTTTTGCTAGTAGCTTCTCCAAAGTTGGTTGGCTGCCCTGTAACTTGTCCTTGTACGTTTCATGCTCTCTTTTCTCCCGATCTGTTTTTAGACCTCTTGTGGATCTCCTAACAGAGGCCTGAGAGTCGCCTACTTCTCCTTCCTCCTCCGAATCTTCCGACTCCTGGTCCTCTTCCTCGACTTCAACAGGTATTCCTTTTGAGCTTTCTGCAACACTTGCACCTTTGGAAGACATAGAGGGGTTCCCTTTGACCGGGGATACTGTCTTTTGAACCTCCACCTCCTGGGTGTCCTCTTGGTGCGAGCTTAGGAGTTAGAACTTGTTTTCAGGAGTGGACTTAGATGGGATCTGTTGAGAAGAGGCCTGTTGGGGACCTTTGCCACTAGGGCCTCCCGGCTTTTGAGCCTTATGGGAGGTTTTGGAGCGCTTGACTTGATTCCATCTGTCCTCCTCCCCTTGCACAACCTCATTGTTGGATGGACAGCCTCTGGCGAAATGGCCATAGACATAGCATTTCCGGCATTTGAAGGGCAGCTGCTCATAGTCCAATTTTTGCACATGCGACCAACTTCCGACTTTGATTTTGATGGCCTCTGGTAGCCCAACCTCCAGTTCTACTTCCACGCAGATCCTAGCGCAGTCATACTAGTCCTTGTTGTTTGCTCGATCGATGAACTTCCCAAGGGCATTTCCGATATGCATCAGAGAATCCCAATTCCAGCAGTGAACTGGCAGATTTGGGAGTCTAACCCACACCGGGACTTCTTTGGGCACATCCACAGCAGGATCGAAGTTCGGAGTCCACTTATTTAGATACAAACCCTGGGGGCCCATGAAGTAGGGGTCGTTCTGGAAGATCAGATCTTTGTCATCTTTTGCAGTGAACTCGAAGAGAAAGTAACCTCTCCCCAAAAAATAATAAGTAACGCTTTCTTTGATCAGGGGCGCCCAGTTTCTGTTGACCCAGCTCTCAGTGGTTTTGGGAGATGGCCAAAGCCCTGTGAACTGGCCTATGAGAGCTCGTTCAGCCAGCGATAAAGAAACCTGGATCGGAGTCTCTGTTGGAAGAGAGATCTCAGGTATTTCATCAATTTTCTTAACAAATTTCGCAGCTTCAACATTCTTCTTCTTAGGAAGCCCTGCCAATAAGCGATCGAAAGCCTCAGCAGAAGAGGGCGGGGGAGGGGGACGAGGCCCCTGGGGAGAGCCCAGCCCCTCCATGGGCGCAAGCCCTAGCAAGAACGCGGCCCGGATCTAGATGCGTAGGCAGCAACGCGTTCGCTCCAGCCGCACGCCGTGTCCGGTCCGATATGACTAGGATCTCGTAAATGTTAAGTCATATATTTAGGTTAGTTATTTCAGTTTTTTGCATAATTTTCTTATAGTTTTAGGTCAGGCCTTTCATATGATCTCGTAAATGAACCTTCATTCCATCCAGCTATTAATTACTAGTAGTTTGTTTAGTTGAATGAAATGAAGTTGGGGGGGCATGCGCTCTAGCAGTTAGGCTTAGGGGGCATCAAGCACAGTTTTCTCTCTGTTTCAAGCTTGTGTAAAAATGAAACCACTCCGAAGCATAGTTTTTCTCTGTTTCAAGCTTTTGTAAAAATGAAACCTATCTTGAGTCGATTTTGGTTATTATTTTCAAGACTCATTAAACTCATGAAAATCCCGAGATTATTTTGCTATCTTTCATTCTCGTAAAACACATGAAAATATCGAGTTATTTCCGTCTTTTCCTGCTCGTAAATTAAATTGAAAGTCGGCCACAGGAGTATATTTTTATCCATTTTTCGAACTTGTTAAAACTTATGAAAAAGTGAAAACCATGAGTACATTTTTATCCCTTTTTCGAACTCGTTAAAATTTACATAAAAAGCAAAACTAAAGAGCATACTTTTATCACTTTTTCGGACTCTTTCAAAAATTTATAAAAAGTGAAAACACGGAGTCCTCTTTTAAGCCCTTTTCGCACTCTCTAAACATGAAAAGATTGCCGAGTACTCGATTATTCGAACTCGTTAAAGTAAATGAATGGTCGTCCCTTCGTATAATTTTACCCCTTTTACGGATCGAAATGGACTATTTACGAAAAGGTATACGTTGACTAATTACGGTCAATAGAGTTCTCTCTCGCATTATTTTATCCTTTTTCGGGCTCGAGAGACTAAATTTACGAAAAAGTACACCCATAGTGTTTTCTTAAGTTTTTCTTCTGACTCCCTAAATTTGAAAAACACCAAGTTTCTCCTATACTGGACTCGTTAAAATTTAATAGTAAAGGACCTGTTCAATTTCAAACAGGAACGAATCACTCCTTCTTAGGGTTCGAATCTTAAACTAAGTTGGACTCATATGAAGGATGAGCTTATAAACAAGAAAATGTTATCCTCCTCAAGCTTGTCAAAAATAAAGAGGTACTTGCCAGAAATGGTGGGGGAAAAGAGAGGAAAACGAACCTGTTTTTTACATTTTGATTATTCAAAAAACCGTTAACCACTCTTGAAAACAACACTTTTGTTCACCTGGGTTGGGAAAATCCTTTACCTAACAGTTAATCAAACCATATTGAATATCTTCATCTGGTTTCTAGGTATTAGCTTTGGGTCAATTGTTACCAAACCATCTGCAGTGTCGTTATGTGTTCAAGGGGATAGTTCAAACAAACCATTCATTTGCGAAATATTTGTCTTCCATTTTGACCATCCCCGAGTCAGTCCTTGCCAATATATTTATTCAAAACTTGATCTATGATTTCGTGTCGTGGGCTTGCCTACGACAGATCACTTTCTATCAACGACATCTCATTATCTAGGAAGTTGATCTAGAAATTGTCAGTACCTTGAAATCTGCATGCCTCAATGGCAGGTTTATTTCATAGATTCCTTGATCAATATGATAGGTATGTTTTATGATTATTTGTTATACAAGTGCTATTTAATATTTTCTTGTTTGTTATTGCAGGTCGACGAAAGACGACACTTTCTTGTGACGAAAGAACTCTTGTTGCGACGAAGGATTATTGATGCGACGAAAGCACTACGACCGCAAATAAGCATTTGGATCTAAGGTAGGATCGACACCTTCATAGAATTTATTTGTAAAATGAATATATTTAGAGAAAGACAAAATTAGTTGTTCATTTGTTGCTAGATTGTCTTCTGACACTAGGGAGACTCGAACCCTAAGAAGGAGTGGTTCGTTCCCGTTAAAAAATGAATCGAGTACAAGGATAGTTCCTTTTACTATGTCAACCTCGTTAAAAAATGAATCAGTCGGTCTGAGGATGGTTCCTGTTACTAAGTCAACCTCGTTAAAAAATGAATCAAGTACGAGGATAGTTCCTTTTACTGTGTCAACCTCGTTAAAAAATGAATCAGTCGGTATGAGGATAGTTCTTTTCCTGTGTCAACCTCATTAAAAAATGAATCAGTAGGCAGATTGTAGAGAGTATATTGATAGATTATACATCAGTGGCTCCGAGGATAGTTCCTTTTACTCTGTCAGCCTCGTTAAAAAATGAATCAATGAGTCCGAGGATAGTTCCTTTTACTGTGTCAACCTCGTTAAAAAATGAATCAGTGAGTGTGAGGATAGTTCCTTTTACTGTGTCAACCTCGTTAAAAAATGAATCAGTTATTCAAGAGCATAGTTCCTTTTCTTGTGTCAAGCTTGTTTAAAAAATGAAACAAGCTTCCATGAGGATAGTTCTTTTCCTGTGTCAACCTCATTAAAAAATGAATCAATAGGTAGATTGTAGAGAGTAGATTAATAGATTAGAAATAAGTAGATACGAGGATATTTTTTTTTACTGTGTCAACCTCGTTAAAAAATGAAACATTTAGGAGAGGAAAGTACCTTTTACTGTGTCAACCTCGTTAAAAAATGAATCGCATTTACAATGAATCGCATGAGGAAATTCTATTTTCCCGTGTCTTCCTCGTTAAAAAATGAATCGCTTGGTCATGATCTCAGTTCCCCTACATCGAGTCAACCTCTATTAAAAAATAAAATCGGCATGAGGACAAGCTATTTTCCCGTGTCAACCTCATTAAAAAAATGAATCAAGAGGGTTATGAGCAGGTAGATTGTAGAGAGTAGATATGAGGATGGTTCCCCTAAGTATCGATTCAACCTCGTAAAAATGAATCAAGTATGAGGCAAGTTCCTTTTACTGTGTCAACCTCGTTAAAAATGAATCAGTGTATCAAGAGGAAAGTTCCTTTTACTGTTTCAACCTCGTTAAAAAATGAAACATGTTGCCATGAGCATAGTTATTTTCCTGTGTCAAGCTCGTTTAAAAAATGAAACAAATCCTCCCCTAATTGAGTCGAGTCTTTGAATAGATCTCGTACATGTTAAGTCATATATTTAGGTTAGTTATTTCAGTTTCTGCATAATTTTCTTACAGTTTTAGGTCAGGTCTTTCATATGATCTCGTAAATGAACCTTCATTCCGTCCAGCTATTAATTACCAGTAGTGTACTTATTTGAATTAAATTAAGCTAGGGGGGCATGCGCTCTAGCAGTTACGCTTGGGGGGCATGAAGCACAGTTTTTTCTCTATTTCAAGCTTGTGTAAAAATGAAACTACTCTCAAGCAAAGTTTTTCTCTGTTTCAAGCTTTTGTAAAAATGAAACCTATCTTGAGTCGATTTTGGTTATTATTTTCAAGACTCATTAAACTCAAGAAAATCCCGAGATTATTTTGCTATCTTTCATTCTCGTAAAACACATGAAAATGCGAGTTCTTTCAGTCTTTTCCTGCTCGTAAATTAAATTTAAAGCCGGCCACAGGAGAGCGTTTTCATCCCTTCTCTTCATAGTCTCGATGTGGAAATCCCATAACCACAGAGCACAACCAACCTTTTCTGTTCTCCAGTTTACTGACGAAAGGAAATTCATATGAAGATTTTTGTTAATTTTTCCTAAACTCAAGAAATTTTCACAGAAGAGCATAAAACTAAAGAGCATTCTTTTATCACTTTTTCTGTACTTTTTTAAAAATTTATGAAAAAGTTTAAATACTGGAGTCCTCTTTTAAAGCCCTTTCAGACTCTAAAAATGAAAATATTTCCAAGTACTTGATTATTCTAACTCGTTTAAAGTAAATGAATGATCATCCCTTCAGTATAAGTTTACCCCTTTTACGGACTGAAATGGACTATTTACGAAAAAAGTATACGTTGGCTAATTACGGTCAATAGAGTTCTCTCCCGCATTATTTTATCCTTTTTTCGGGCTCAAGGGACTAAATTTACGAAAAAATTACCCCCATGGAGTCTTCTTAAGTTTTTTCTTCTAACTCCCTAAAATTGAAAAAACGTCGAGTTTCTCCTATACTAGACTCGTTAAAACTTAACAGTAAAGGACCTGTTCAATTTTAAATAGGAACGAACCACTCCTTCTTAGGGTTCGAATCTTAAACAAAGTTGGACTCATCCGAAGGATGAGCTTATAAACAAACAAATGTTATCCTTCTCAAGCTTGTCAAAAATAAAGAGGTACTTGCCAGAAATGGTGGGGGAAAAAGAGAGGAAAATGGACCTGTTTGTTGTATTTTGATTTTTCGAAAAGCCAGTTAACCAATCTTGAACACGACACTTTTTTTTCACCTGGGTTGGGAAATCCTTTTCCTAACAGTTAATCAAACCACATTGAAAGTCAGCAAATTTTAGTCAGAGAGTTGATAAAATTTCCATCGTCACCAACCATCACAGTAGTCGTTATGTGTCTAAGAGGACAGTCAAAACAAAACCATTCATCCGTCAAATATCCGTCATCCATTTTGACCTCATCCCCGATTCCATCCTTGCCAATATATTTCGAACTCTGATCTATGATTTCGTGTTGTGGGCTTGCCTACGACGGATCACTTTCTATCAACGACAACTCATTATCTAGGAAGTTGATCCAGAAATCGTCAGTACCTTGAAATCTGCATGCTTCAATGGCAGGTTTCTCGCCTTCGACGACAGGTTGCATCATTGCTCTTCGATCAAATGATTCCATGACATGTTCGACTTTAGCTCATTCATTCACATTTCATGGATTGTACTGAGTACTTTGAGATCCATTGACATTACTGGTGGTTACTCTCACACTTTTTAACAATTTACATTATTGACTGGTAATCAAGTGGTTTCTACCATGTTCGACTTCAACACATTTAATCGCATGGATAGAATCGTACTAGTTCGAGAAGAAGAAATCAAGACCTTGGATCTAGTTTCTACCATCCAGGCTACGAGGAATTTTGTTAATCATTTATATAGTAGACTATTCATTACAGATGACTTCGCCCATGTTGTGTCTACACTATTGATGTAATATTAAAATCATTTATGTATCAAAACAAGTTTAGTTAGTTTTTTATCTAAGTATGGGAATGCCTACCTCAGCGATGATATGATTACATATATATATTTTTCATTGAATGTTTTTACAGGTTTCGACCGGGGTGTCCACAGGATGATAGTACTTCACTCTTCATATATAACAGACTTCATCTTCATCTATTTCAGACTTCGCACTTTAGGGGGCAATCTGTTACACTAAAAACTGTCACCTTAACATTCTGTTGACTGTATGAGCTCTTTAACACTCATACATACCTCCTCTACAAGTCTTACAACATTTACTCCTCGTGTCAAGCCCTGAAACAAGAAGAAAAACCCTAAAAACCTCTGAAAGAATGGGTATGCAGGTAACATAAAGCCTGCCTGCCTTCCTGGCTTGGGTACGCAGGTAATGCATGGCTTACCTGCGTTCTGGAACACAATTTTCCTTTGGAATTCCTGCGTACCCCCTCCAAACTCAAAAAAGCGAGAAAGTAAAGTTAAAAATTTGGTTTGAGTTCAATTCTAGAAGGTTCTAGATGAGAATTTTTGTGGATAAGTACGCTTTGATAAGGTGCATGTATCCCTCACCTTAAAAAACTAATCCCTTGATGTGAGGAGTCTATCCCTTTGAAGGAGGATTCTATCCCTTCAAAGGTGGAATCCTAACCTCCTCATCTGCTCTATAAAAGGAGGCATTGGGGTAGCCTAAAATGGTTAGATTTTGGAGATTGAGAATTGGAGTTCAAGCTTTATGTGTGATTGAGTTGAAGTGCTGTTGAGATTTAGACTTCTTTCTGCTGAGCTTTTGAGAGGAAAGATCACATACCTCTATGTTCTCCTGGAGGAAGAGTGCAAGACTTATCAAAGTAGAGGAGACTCCTGCTTCGGACCCCGGGAAGGCCTTTTCAAACATCAAGGCTAAGGTTGTAAGGTTCTTCTGTTATTTTAAGATTAATACAATCAAGTTTTGTTTTTCTCAATAAATTGTCGTTCGATTGTTTATTTCAATAAACTATCGTTTGATCATTTATTTCATAGATTCCTTGATCACTATGATAGGTATGTTTTATAATTATTTTTTATACAGGTGCTATTTAATATTTTCTTGTTTGTGATTGCAGGTCAACGAAAGATGACACTTTCTTGTGAAGAAGGAACTCTTGTTGCGACAGAAGAATTATTCATGCGACGGAAGCACTATGACCGCAAATAAGCATTTGGATCTAAGGTAGGATCGACACCTTCATAGCATTTATCTGTAAAATGAATATATTTAGAGAAAGACAAACTTAGTTGTTCATTTGTTGCTAGATTGTCTTATGACACTAGGGAGATCGATCTTGTCCGCAAGATTGATTAATCCGTACAACGGTGAGAGATGGCAAGATGTTGGATACTCAAGATAGGAGGGGTGATGGACACAGGTACTACTCTATTTTTGGTTCTAATAGGCATTATGATCGTCATCATTGTCATCCTTACATGGGGAGTGATATATAATACTTGTCGGATGAGTTTAAGAAAGAAAATCCACCTACTTCTGATGGATATTTGAAGAAGTCAAAAGATACAGAGGCTTGGATACTTGGGATGAAGAAGTTATTTGATTTTCATAATTACATAGATAATATGAAGGCCAAAGTAGTTATCTTCGAAATGAAAGGTAATGAAAATATCTGGTGGGAAAATGTGAAGTGGGTCAGAGAAATTAAGATAGAGGACTTGAGTTGGCATGAGTTCAACAGGATTTTCAGGAAGAAGTACTTGTCAGAGAGGTATTACGACAATAAGGCCAAACAACTCTATGAGCTAAAGATGGGGTCAATGATAGATGAAGAGTACACAACTAAGTTCCTATAGCTATTGAGGTATGTAATGTATCTTAAATATGACAAGGCTAAAGTTCATCGATTTGTCAGTGGTTTGCCATTAGCATTTAGATATCGGATTGAGTATGGTGAGCCTTGGTCACTTGAAGAATTTATTGGGAACTTGACGCATTTATATGAGCAGTCGAAGCGTTAGAATGAATTTTAGCAAGTAGAAAATGAATAAGTTTTATTTGAATCATGTTGGCTTTCTGTTGTAGATCTGGGATTACAAGAAACACTTGCATCTGAATGGGACAATTATGTTATGATACTTTCTCAATTTGGGATCAATTTGTCAAATTCAGGTGATAAAATTGTGTGGAGTTGGAATTTAAAAGAAGGCAAGGTGATGGTACTTTCATCATACAAAGTCATATCACATTTCTTAATGCAAATTCATCCTCTGAAGTGGTGGTATTCCCTTTTATGGAAATGGAATTTACCTATGAAAATCAACTCCTTCAATTGATTGGTTCTTCAAAGGAAAATTCTTACTTGAGATAAGTTATAGAAATGAGGTTTCAAGGGACAAAAAATATGTTATATGTGTCAATTAGATGGTGAATCCATTTCTCATCTATTTCTTTTTTTCCCTTTTTCAAAAAATGTTTGGAGGACTTTGAAAGTTAATTTATAGTTTAAGGGTTCCTGTGAAGGATTATACTTCGAAGAGAGTCTTAGGAAGTGGATTCTGGAAAACAAAAAAAATCATACCCTTCCTTTCTTTGCGACTTGGGGAATTTGGATCTACAAGAAACAAAGAATTTTTGAAGGAAAAGTTCCAAATGGTGCAATTTTTTGCACCAAAATTATGGCTTTCTTCTTGTAATTTTCTTGATCTCAGAAGAAAATTTATTAATCCTTATGACAGTTTGAGGGCTAGTTCAACTTGGACTTTCTAATTTGAGTAGATTTCATCTTTGTTACAGCTTTAGTTATTAAATGTGTTTTAAAAAAATTGGTACATATGTTTATATGTATATAAGTTGTTATCGGTTTTATTGGGTTGGAACTTTTTTCATTTTTATATGGGGTTAGATGTATAGTAAAACTATTTATAAAGTTTAGAAAATCAGTTCCTTGTAGCTATTTCACTGTAAGAAGCCATATTTTGATCTTTTGAACTTGAATTTGTAAGTAACTTTGATTATATCTCATGAATAGAAATTTGTTCTGGTTTTTTATTTGTAAAAAAAAAAAAAAAAAATTAGTTTTAAAAAATAAGAAAATAATTTTAATAATAAAAAAACAATTATTTACCAAAAAAAATTATTTAAAAAAAAAAACAAATTACAAAAGTTGTATGATGTTTGAGAGAGGGATGATTAATGTAATCTCCTTCACTAATAAAAATTTCTTAATTTATCTATTGTGTTTATTTTCTTATTATAAAGAAGAATTTATCCATTGCGACCTCCTCTTCCTATTTAAAGGATGAGAGCATCTCCTTTAAGTGGTGGGAGGAAGGTGAAATAGATAAATTAAATGCTTTTTGGTGAGTGGCGATTTTGGAAATCACCCCTCCCCCATATATATATATATATATGGGGGAGGGGTGATTTCCAAAATCGCCACTCACCAAAAAGCATTTAATTTATCTATTTCACCTTCCTCCCACCACTTAAAGGAGATGCTCTCATTCTTTAAATAGGGAGAGTTTTCATTTTCACATTCCTCGATGGGGTGACGGTTCATTATTAATGCCCACTAGTCTTGACATAATGTGGCTCCTTGCCACTTTGCGCTCCTACATGTATTCAAGCGAGCTAAATATTAATTTTCCCCACTACCCTAGGAAATTGGTAGAGCACACTAAGAGGTTAAACTCCATTTTTGGATACGAGGAATCAAAATTCTTTGCAATAATTTTTTTGTTCTTGGGAAACCTCCTAGCTTTATTCTTATCTCTATGCCACTTCTTAAAATTATTTATGGTGGCCACCATGAACTTCGATATGGCCCTCCATTGTAGTCGATGCTAAATGATGTCCCTCCCCTAGATTTCCTCACGCCTTTGCAAGGTTTCTCAACTATAGAAGGGTTGAACTAGGCCTCCTTAGGCTCCCATCCACCTGGGAAAGGAAATTCCATTATGTTTCTTAGCCCCTATATGTAGCATGCCTCGATTTCATTGTCTCTTTGATTGGACTACATTCTACTTGTAATGATTAATATTCATCGAGCTCGTTGTCTTCGAAGTGGAGGTGATTGCACCACATTAGCTAGCTCCCATCCTCATTACAAAACAGAGTGCTCAACATGAAGTTTCCAAGCCCATACCCTACGAAAGATTCAAGTTAAGCTTCATGAAGTGGAAAAAAAGAGAGGAGATCAGACATTAGAAATAAGAAATCATATACTTCAATTTTTTGGTTAGGGTTGTGTTATGGGTTCCAGACACTTGTAATTCCATAGGACTCTAGAACCACTGCCAAAATACAGTATATCTGTATTGGCACGTGAAGATGCTCCTCATTCAATTTCTGGTAGAAAGGTGTCAAACATAGGACAATCCATTAGAAAGGATGTTGGACAAATTGAAGAACTTGATGTTGCATATTGAAGGACACTTTTATAGAGTTGAGATGGGATCACCTCCAAGCTCCCCCATTCCACCACCTTGGAAGGTCGAAAACAACCTATCAACATAGATATTTCCTTGTCATCCTTAAGCTTAAGATTTTCTTGTCTCTAATGGTTGGTGTTAACACTGGAAAATCGTACAAGTAGAAGATGACATTATTTAATGTCAAGCAAAAGGATTTACAGAATTGGAAGACATTACAGAATCTAGAAAGTATTTAAAAATCTCTAAGGTCTGAGGAAAAATAAAATTTGAGCAAGTCATAAATGCTTTTGCGCGCATTATCCTTCTTGAAGAGCGCCTTTTCTCACCTTATGACTGGAAATGCGCGCAATCCTAGGAGTGGTGAAATGTCACTTTCTGAGACCACACAAAGCATAGGATAAGTTATTTCTCACTTGAAGCCGCCTAAGGACAACCACCAACGCCTCCTTAGACATCAAGTGAGCACACAATGGAATATTTGTAGCACACAAATGAATCACACCCCTCTCTTGGGTCACCATCCACAATGTACCAAGAGAGGGACGGAGGATTTGAATTCTCATATATAAGGCCACCATGAGATGAAGAATGGGTGAACACATTGTTATGCTAACTAGAATTGCCCAGGAAATACCAGCAGTGTGTGATCCAGAGCTGAAGATAGAGGGGACTCAATTGTTGGCCATCCAACAAGTTCAGTCCACCATAGTAGAGAGAGAGGGAGACGTTGCACCGAGGCAAGCTTGGCATAAAAACATCCTTGCATCGGGACTTAGAACCCATGTTCTAGGGGCCCTTTGGCAAGAGGGTAAAGTTTCACTCTTATTCCTACCAGTGCTCAATAAGAGGGGCCAAGAGCCACTGTTCGTATTATTGTTGTCGTTTGACTCTTTTCAGAGCTCGTGATTATTTGTTTTAGTTTTAGTTTAGTTTTATTTTATATGCATGCTATTTCTCTATATAGTATGCTTATTATTCTAACTTGCTTGACTCCACTTCTTTTTCTTCCTGTTACCAATAACTTAAGTTGGTAGACCACACCCCTTAAGTTGTTGTGATTTCATACATATGTGCACCAAACACACTCCAACAGGATTGGTGACTCCACTAACATTTATTACCAATTTGATGTGGTTGTGCCTTGTTTGGAGAGACCTTTGTTTGTGCTGTGGAGTGGAGTTGAATTTCCCTTGATTTCTCTTGTAGTCCCTAGTTCATCCCAAGTGACAGACTGAAGCATAACAGCTCCAAAAATTACTTTTTCCGGAATTTTCACGCTTTTCCTTCCCACAGACGCGGCCAGGGCATGCGTTTAGAGCTGACCCATGTGAAAACATCGTGCCTGATTCAGCCTTTTGCGCACAAAAGACAGAAATAGAAAATTCTCCCTTATTTCTATCTTTTCCTGCATGTAAAGTGCTTGGCAACCCCTAATACACCTGCCAGCACTAGTTGTGGTACCCCACAGCTTTCTAAATCTCACTCTTAGCTGCTTTTTGTAGGCTTCGTGTCAGTTTTATTTCAAGTTTATTTTTGCAAAGTTCACACATAGTTTAAGTAGGGGTGGAAAATAGCACGTGCTGAATATATATATATATATATATATATATATATATATATATATATATATATATATATATATATATATATATATATATATGTATATATATATATATATATAATAAATAAAAAATTTTAAAAATAAATAAATTAAAAAATTAAAAAAAATTAAAAATTAAAAATTAAAAATTAAAAATTAAAATAAATAATAAATAATAAAAATAAATAAAAATAAAAATTGTTTTGCAAATTTTTGTACTAACACACCTAGATAACTAGCCAAAGTAAGTGGCCCAAGACCACGCATGTGTAGCTAGTTTCTTTTTTCTAGTGTTAAAGTTATTAGTTTAGTTCAATTTTTGCACTAGGATTTTCGTAACTAGAATTGAATTGTTGATAGAAGAGAAAGTAATATCTGCTGCCTTTTCACCCTCCAGTGATCTTAGGTAAGCATATGAATGCTCCCTATTCACAACTCGCCATATCCCTATAGTTAATCACATAGATTAACTAGGAAAAATAGAAAGCGGCCCATATCCGCACATGTTTTTCTTTTGAGCAAGGAACAATACAACATAGTTTAAATAGGAGATTTTGAAAAGGATCATAGAATATCCACACATTCAAACTATGTGCTTGTCCACTTTGTGCTCACACACATTCACTCACTAAGCGAAGCAAAGACACCTAAAACTAACTTAACCAAACTCACTAAATTCTCCCCACAGGGGCCACAAAAGAATTTATAACTTAAGTTAGGATCAAGGGGGTAGGCATCCAATAAGCCGCCTTGATCATTGTTCATCTTGAAACATAGAAAATTATTGTTTAGGGAGCTTCAAATCCACATATTAGCCCACGGAAAATAAAACCCTGAGCGCGGCAGAGACCCATTTCAGATGGCGTTAGGCTTAGGCGCGGTGCGGGCAGGTATCAGTCAGGGCTACCTGACTTGGCTGATACTCGGTACTGTTAGCTGACTTACCAAGAAGCACAAGACTCGAACGCTCACATGAGACAATGGTACTTAGTGAACAAAAATAGGGCATCCTTTCCCTATAGGTGACGGTGCAGGCAAGCACCAGACCATCTACCCTTACCTTGGTGGATTTTCTTCGGCTAATTGGGGGTGTCACCAGCCCTTCAAACCATTTCTCTTACTCTCTCTCTGTATTCCTCACTTCCTCACTTCCTCACTTGTTTTTTCACACTCTCACAAGCTACATATTTATACATAAATATGAATTTGTTCCACTCCATAATTTCTTCCACACAAATCTCAACTTAAAATCTAAATTAGATTTATCTTTTTTTGGACTCAACTAAGTCTCGTTTATGGAATTCCTAATCCCTAGATTATCTACCTAATTCAACTCCACTCATATCCTTAATTATTTAAGGAATATTTACAATAATCCTCACATTTATATTTTCTCTCCTAATTTATTAAAAATGAGCAAATTAATTAATAAAATAATTAAAAATCATCACCCCCCCCCCAATTACATAATTGAATAATGAAAATTTAGCTTTGATGTTCCTGCATCAGACTCCCCATGTGGAGAATTTTCCATAGACTCTTGTCTATGAGGTCTATCGCTTTTCTATAATAATGTGATAGCTACAAGTCCTGATGACTTGCTCCCTCCAGGATTCCAAACTTTGTTCTGTCGTTGGTCCTTCAAAGTATCAACTCGATTTGGTAACTCTTCATTCACTCTGTCAATCGGATTCCATTGGCTTCTCCAACACTTCCTTTGGCAAATTCCTTGGAGTAATTCCTCTTTGTCGAACTCTTTCATTTCCAATTGAGTTCAACACTCAACTTTCTGCAATGGAAAATAATCAAGAATTCCTTCTTGATTACAACTATAGACTTTGGTTGCTTTTATAGCAACAGATTTCTTGTCCGGTGTTGTACTTGAATTCACCAACAAACTGTTAGTTTTAAAAAGATAAGACCTTCCGGTCTCTTTTGATGCTTCAAGCACCAGTCTCCCATCATCGACTTTCTGCATTTCAACAGATCTTGTTTTGAACTGTTGGCTGCTTTCATATTTATCTTGTTAGATCAATATTTCCATCTCCTTTATGTCTCTACGGACATAACTTTCATGCCGCTTTTGTTCTTCCATCTCAACGCCAAATAATTTTTGCTCAATTTCTCTGATTTCGACATCATATCTGTTAATGTCGGTTTTTGTACCTACAGTTACATTATTATTTGAAACGTTATAACATTCATTCAACTCTATAAATGTTAAAAACATTCATCCCTATCACACATAGTAACTGTAATTATTTCTGGATTAGGTTCTGCAATCTTCACTTCTCCCTCAGGTTCCTTAAGCCATTGTTCCAAGAACTCGATTTCCATATGAAATCTTTCCAGCACTTCATCATAACTTTCCTTCCCAGCTTCATTCTTCTTCTGGAAATCTTCCTGAGTTGTCCTGGTTTCAACATCATTACATTGTAAACTTCTATCAGTAAATTCACTAAACAAATACATTTGTTTACCTCCTTAGAATATCTCTTCGGTATTTCCATTTTGCTTCTGCTCCATAATAGCTTCAATTTGTTGTCTTACCCCAAACAAGAATTAATTTATGATTTCTTCCTGTTGCAAAAAATCAGTACCTTCCCCCTCTGAAAGGAATTCTCCATCAGACTCCACCTCAAGAGTTTCATTCTTCTCTGTGACAGTTTCACCAGACTGTCCAATATCTTTCGTACATCCTGCAAACATACATAAACTGTGAGATTTAAAAATACAAGGCTTCATAGCTTCATCTGCTTCTCTCACCAACACATCTTCATATTCTTCCGAACTACCCCAATAGTTCATGAGATCTTCCTCATTGATCTCTTCACCCATAATTTCACCTTGTTCTGGGCCACAAATGGAAACTTCCATTTTCAACTCAGCCTCTCTGAGTTATTCACACCTCATCATCTGCTCGAGCCTCCTCAGCTCCTCTGCCAATTGTATGTTTACCTGCTAATCCCTCTTTGCGTGTAGTCTCTGCCACTTTACCTTCTTCCTCATGGTCCAACCATGTGTCTGGTCTTTCACATTTTTCTACAACAATTCCATTAACAATTCAAGGTGAATTGTTATCTTAGCCTTCTCCCGCTCATAATCTTCATCAGTCAATTGTTCACATATGCCACTTATCTTGGCATTTTCCTTCTTCTTCCTTCTATTTTGGTCTTCATCGAATCTTCTAAAATTACTATCAACAGTCATCTTCCCCTATTTTGTGAACTTCATTTGTTCACGTGTGGATTTCATTCAATCCTCTTTTCAGTAAGTCCTCACACTTTCCATTCAACAATGAAAGCTTTCTTCTGGCGCTTGACCTCTTTCGGTTCTCTGTCTTGGAATAATATCTGGGCAATTTTTTTGCCTCTCTCTACTACAAAATAACAACTACAGTAATTCATGGGTTACAATGACCAACTCTTTGGGTGTTGGGCTCCGTCGATCATGCACCCAATCAAATTCAGACCCTTGATTTTAACTTACGACTCTCTGACTTTAAACTTACACCAATTCTTCATCTTGGATGAGAATACTCAATCTTAACTCAAACTATCCAAACTTTCATTTGACTCTAACATCTGTTTTGACTTGAAGACTTGACCCAATAATTATGATAGTGGATATTTTGACTTAATTCAAGTTATATAATCCTCCAACAAACATACACTCCGAATACATTTTTAGGATGTAAAATCTTCACTCTCTTTCATACTTATAAAAAATCATCAGTTTGCCATTATCATTTCACATGATACTGAAGTCTTTAGTTAAAATGCAATCCATGTTTTCCAAGATTTATTTATGGTGAAAATAAATAAACCATTCACTTTTCAATAGTCAAAAATACCTTTCTGAATTATCATACCTTATGCTCCCTTCAAGGTTATTAACAAACCTTCTCTTCGCAATCTCAATTCTCTATTTTCCATTCTTCTATGTCGTATTTTTCACTGTGAATACTCGCACACCCATAAGTTTGTCATCTTAATGCAAACATTTTCCCTGCACTTTTATGCACCATACAACATCAATTCACGTCTCTTCATCTGTGTACAGAGAATAATATATTCATATTTCAACCTCTTCGATGAATGATGTACATCTCGTACATTGTGTACATCCTGAATATCACCTCCTTAGATACTGCCACAAAGATTTTACAACATCAAGCAATTGTTTTTACAATATTAAAACACAAATCAAAAGAATTCTCCCTTTTCCAACTACAAGATTTGGTCCAAAATGATTTAACCAAAACTCCGAAGAATCCACATTATGCATGATAAACCCTCTCACATAAAAAGGCATGTTTCTCTTTATATCACCCAGAATTAGCACATTTTTTCGTTCATTTATACCTCTGTATTTGCAAAATTTCCACTCTTTCACAACATTTACAAAAGATCATCTTCTTGAGTATAGCAAGGAAATTTAATCATTCAAATTTTAAAATAGTTCTACCCAATGAATATGGATTCATTCAATGAGTACTTACCTTGAATCTTCTCGTGGTTGGAATGATCCAATCCTTCTCTCACGTATTCTTTTATGAATTCATTCAAGCCTCCACATATTTACTTTGAATGTGCAAGGTCCATTCTCTAACAATCTCTTCCCAGCAAATAAATTTCTTCCCAGAAATTTTCTAACATAAATCTTTTCCCAACAAATAATGTTAGAAAATTTCAAAGTACGCACAATCTCCCCTCTTAGTTTAAGCCAAGTTCCCTCATCTCAATCTCTTCAATTTCAATTTCTTGCTTTGAAAACATGAAATCTTATTGTAACCGAATATCCTTTCAAGATTACATTCTCCCGAAAAAAACGTACATGATTTTTTCCAAAAACCTTACCTCGATCAATCCTAGTGACCTTTTCTTATGCTGGAATATGGTACTGTGGAAATACTGGATCCATACCTTGAATTTTCCGCTGGAGCCACACCTCTTTCACCAGCCCCACACATGCCATTTTTAAGTGCCTTGATACGACTTGCTTCCAAAACTTGATGTAGAAGCACAATTTCTACTTCACAATTTAGTATAGTAAAATGTTCAATTTTACTAAAACCCGGATTTACTCTTCAACATGATGGAATTAATTCACTCTTTTCCACTTAGTGTGTAATTCCATATTCCACTCCATTAAGACATAACATTGAAATGTTGCAGCATTATGCAAACTTCACTTTTCAATAATAAATGGGTTCTTTTAAGAACCATTTTATTTAATAATGAATAATCAAAAGTTGGAATTTGGAATCTACTTAAGCAAAACAAGGCAACATACTTCATGAATAAAACAAGGAAGTCAATAGCGTTGACGATGCCATTGAGAAAACAACATACCAATAGATTTGTTGAATCCACAGCGTCACACCCTCCATGGTCATCACGCAAACAAAGACGGTTTCAGTTTTATAAGTTGGTATTTCAATTGGAGCTTACACCAACCTCTACACAGTTCTCAACGCAAACTTATTCTTGCACCATGATTCATATAATTAAACACGGCTATTACATGCATCAATCGACCCAATTTTCTCCCATCGCAAATGTTTACACAGTCAAAACAAACACAATTATTTCCAACCAAATGAAATGACTGCATATGAATTAAATTCAACCTGACCAAACCATTTCTTTGCGGATCTGGAAGTGGTTCATCGCAAGGCTGCTTTGCATCATGGTCAATCCACTGGATGCTGCCAATCTCTCTATAGACACCAACGCATCGAACTAACACATCCTTGCAGGTATTAACACAGCGTTAAAGTTTTCGATCCTTCTTCCCTTGTAGTTGTGTTCAACTACTTGCAGCTTCATTAACGGACGTGCTGCGTCTTTAATCCATCCTTCCTTACTCTGTCCTTCGTTTGCTGCTTCTAATTTCGTCCTTTGTTTACAGTTCAAGAAATACGAGATTACTTCTGCTGCAAGCGCTATTCCAAATTCACACTACTTACATCATACCCCAGGTTATTACCATATGCCACAGTCTCCTTCGCTCACTCTCATCACACCAACAATTCTTCACACAATGACTATGCCAATATACCAGCACTGTCAATGCAGTTTAAAACACAAACGCCACCATCGTATTTGCTTGACAGTACTGACCTCAACGCAAGCTGACACGCCACTCTGCAATACAGGAATTACGAACTGAATATGCTAAAACTTGAAACATAAATGCGTGGACTGCGTACCCCTCTTATTAACTTTGCATCGTTATATATTTTTGTTAATACAGCTGAACACAATTCTAGCACCACAATCCCACGAGGTATGGGGTTAATCTCTTCTCACAGAAAATGAAAACAACTCAACCAAACCACTGCACTATCCAACGCTTTCAGTGTTTCAACATTTTTCCTAAGTATATTTTCCTGCGTCCACACCAATGGTCATACTCCACTACAAGGTTTTTAAAATTGTGAATCACCCTCCACAATGAAAATTCGTTTTCTTGCAATCAAACACTTATAGACAACATATACATACAGTTTGCAAATTCAAAAAAAATTAGAACAGGCATCTTTCTGGCTCTGATACCAAATGATGCCAAGATACTGGGTTAAACAGATCCTAGCATATAAAAAGACTCATGTGCTACCTTCAAAATTAAAATTCTTCGTTAAAACCACAAATATGTTTAGCTCAAAAATACATATGAAGGAAAGAGAGCCACATAAATAAAATACTGATATAAAAACATAAAAACTCTTTGGCCAAATATTACAATGGGCGGCCTCTTGGCTCTCGGCCCTTCAAACCATGTCTCTTACTCTCTCTCTATATTCCTCACTTCCTCACTTCCTCACTTGTTTTTTTTACACTCTCACAAGCTACATATTTATACATAAATATGAATTTGTTCCACTCCATAATTTCCTCCACACAAATATCAACTTAAAATCTAAATTAGATTTATCTTTTTTTGGACTCAACTAAGTCTCGTTTATGGAATTTCTAATCCCTATATTATCTACATAATTCAACTCCACTCATATCCTTAATTATTTAAGGAATATTTACAATAATCCTCACATTTATATTTTCTCTCCTAATTTATTAAAAATGAGCAAATTAATTAATAAAATATTTAAAAATCATCACCCCCCTAATTACATAATTGAATAATGAAAATTTAGCTTTGATGCTCCTGCATCAGTCTCCCAACACCACACCACACACCACTCCTCCCACAACCCCCAGGGGGCAGAGGAGTAGGTCCCATTCGGGAAGCCAGCCAAATGCACATCAAGGTACGTCTCAAACCACCCCTCTTCCTAACCAGAACTTTGTGTTTTCACACATTGCAATGGCGTCAACCTCCCAGTCACCTTTCTTCGCTTCGTTGAATCTATCTGATTTAACCAAGCTAACGAATGACCCCATCTCACACAACCCTACGTGGCCTCCCATACCCACGAAGCTCCCTTCGGATATTCCAAAGTTTGAAGGAAAGTAAGCGGAATACCCATGTAATCATGTCATAACCTTCCACCTGTGGTGCTCATCGAACAGTATCATTGATGACACTATTCGATTAAGACTAGTTCAATGTATTCTGACAGGAGTATCCGTGAAGTGGTACGTGGAGAAACCCTCTGCTTCACATGGAACCTTTTGTGCCCTCGCCACTGCATTCCTAACATATTTTTAGTTACCCATTCACCATCATTCCGGAATGGAATTACTGACACATTTCAGACAAACCCCTTGCTGCACTGAAAATTGTCATCTTGACATTCTGTTATCTATATGAGCTCATTATCACTCATACTTTCCTCTTTTGCAAGTATAAAACATTAGTTCCTCATGTCAAGCCTTAAAAATAAGAGAAAAGCTCTCAAAAGTCTCTAAAACTCTGGTATCGCACTTTCTCTTTATCTTACCTGCAGTCCCGCACCTAATGTTCATGACTCCTGCGTACCTGAACGCACTTTCTCTGTGTTAAGGGTGCGGACCCCTGTAAAATATTAACAAGGCGCAAAGTAAACTCAAAAGCTCACTTTCAGTCATTTCTAAAAGTTTCTGGAATAAATCTTGCGGTGGCAAGTCCACTCTTTTGAGGTTCATGTATCCCATACCTTAAGGAGCTAACCCCTTGATGTGAGGAGCTTATCCCTTTGAAGGAGGATTCTATCCCTTCATAGTTGGAATTGAAACCTCCTCTTTTGCACTATAAAAAGAGGCATTGGGCAGCCTCAAAGGGAGTTCAAGATTTAGTATTATTTGAGGTAAAGTTTTGTTGGAACTTAGAGTCATTTAGTTGAGATTTTATGAGGAAGGATTACATACCTCTATGTGTCTCGTTTGGAAGAGTGAAAGTCTTGTCAGAGTAAAAGAGATTCTTGCTTCGGACCCCAAGAAGGCATGTTCAACATCAAGGCTGAAAAGTTTGTAAGGTTCTTCTACTATTCAAAGTTAATACAAATAAATTTGTTTTTCTCAATAATTTGTTAATTAACTGTTTATTTTATGGATTCCTTGATCACCATGATAGGCAAGATTTATAATATTTATTATGCAGGTGTTATTTAATGTTTTCTTGTTTTTTATTGTAGGTCTGCAAGGATAACTCTTTTGAGCAATTGGAAGACGACTATTACGAACAAGCACTAGATCTAAGGTAAGATCTTAACACCTTTGTAGTATTTACTTATAAATCACATATGTCTAGAGAAAGATAAGTTTTTTGGTATGTTTTTTGCTAGACTATCTTCTGATACTAGGGAGATCGGTCTTGTCCGCAAGATCGATTTATCTGGTCAACAAATTGGTGACTCCACTAGGGATGAGTTTGGATTTTTTGTTTTCCTTTGTTTTGACTTGAGAAAATGATTTTTCTGGTTTTTTATTGATGTATACTTGCCTGGGTAGCTTATTTTTACTTTACTTTCAAAATTTTTGAAGTTTTTTGAGTTTTTCTTGAACTTTTCTGGGGACCGCACTTTGTCTTCTCACACAGTGTGGGCATATTCTCATTTTCCTTAAGTAACTAGTGCGGGACCACACCTGTTCCTTCTGGGGCCTACTAACCCTGTTAAATTTTTGAAAATCTTCAGATTTCTTCTTCCAGTTTAAGTTTAGATTGTTTTAGGACTTTTAGTCTCTGCCAAGATCTGTATTTTTCCTGTCAAAAACCTCTTGTGAGTGAGTTCCAATACTTTTTATGTTTTGAGTAATTTTCTAGAAGTTTTGCATACTTGGAGTGGTTTTCACTTGGTCTCTGTAGTGACTTAAAGATTAGAATCTTGAAATACCTCAGATCACACTAGTGTCTTTTTGTCTTCTTGATGAGTCTGACTTGGTTGCGAAATCCATCCTTTTTGAGAAATAGATCTAGTTTTCTCTTTGCAAATCTTTGAACAAGCTTTGTTATAAGTTCTGAATTTCATTTTTACAAAAGAAAACATATCTGGATGTTTTTTGATTTGTTTGTTATTCTGTGCAAATGAATCCTTAGTTTACTGAACAACTAAGCAAAACATTCTCAAAAAAAAAATTGAAGCTTTTATTCAATTAGATTTTCGAATTTTTTAGATATCAAAATTAGTTTTTCATAGTTTTGGTTGCTTTTCTAGAACTTGTAGATCTCTTTTGAAAGAAAAGTTGTTTTTTGTAGTTTCGAGTTTTGAAAGTGAAAGGGATTTATTGTGAGCATTGATTATTTGTCTCGTTTTGAGTTCTTATTGAAAAAAAAAAATTTATTTTCTTCCATTTATTCTTATGTTCAAAGAAATAATTGTCTCTTAAAGAAATTGCATTCTCGAACTCTTTCTTTAGCTAGAATTTCATTGAAAGAAAAAAGAATTGTTTATCATTTTAGGTGCATTTTTTAGTGTGTTTGGAAGTTGAGTCTTCACACCATCAAAGTTTCATTTCCATACCTATTGACTTAAAGAACAGCCCATAAAAACAACGCTTAATTAAAATTGAACTAGTAATTTTTTCTATTTCTAGGGCTCTTATCACCAATATAGCTTAGGCTAGTATCTTGAAGTAGAAAGTAATTAAATCTCTAAGATAGTAAAAAAAAACAAGTAGATAAATCTTGCGGTAGGAAATATTGTAATTGGTACAATCTGGGAAGCTTCTCTTAAAGGAGTTAATCATGAGATCATGTCCGAACCTTTGAGACAATCAATTTTGTTTCATTGGGAAAGATAGAAGATCTGCGCGCATTACAAATGGTAAACCTCAGATTAACCATTGTCGAGGAGCCTGGGGTCAATTGTTGGTAAACCTCGGATTGACCATTGTCGAGGAGCCTTCAAGGGGATTAAGCTTTGTTACTCTGCCCTTGCATGTGGAATCGGATCATAAACTGTTCCCCCAGTTGTATTTGTTACTGTTGGTAACCTTAGTGTCCATAAACTTAAGATTATTTCCTAAGGTGACGGTGAAGGAAAGATATCACTGTACCTGGAGCAGACGTCGACTAGACTCACTTGGACACTCTGGGGGGTTCTCTTCACTTGAGATGGTTTGGTGAAGAAACTTGTGCCAGTCTGTTTCATTAAGCAGGTTGTCGGGGTAACTATTCCAACCGCCCTTTCTGTATTAAACTTCTACTAAGTTGGATTTCATCACCAACTAGTGTTTTTAGTTCGGGAAGTTACTGTTTGTGCGTGGTTTGAACTCTTAGATTTTTTTTAGGTGTGTGATTCAGCTGTTTGTTTCTTTAGAGACTTTAGGTGTTTTTATTGAGATTTTCTTTGTTTGTGTGTGATTAATTAATATTTAATCGTGGCAGAATTACCGAGACAGTCCCGGAGACTTCAGGGGAAGCCCCCTGAGTATACACCAAGTCAACTTGAAGGGTTGTGTGCTCTAGTATCATCTAGTATCAGTAGAATTAGATCAACATAAGTTGAAAGTTCATCTATAGTTGTTCATCTTGATCATCAAATACCCACAACAGAGCATATTCAAGAGCCGATTTCAGTTTCCGAAGTTACTGGTAGTATTTCTCCTTCCAGTGAACTAGTCGAAGAACTTGAAATTTCTGAGATGACACTGAATCTACTGTTTTGGAAACATCCTCAAGATTTATTACACCAACTTCTAGTGATCCTGGTTCACCTAAGGTAAGAAGTATCATTACTGAAGATCTTCCTACTGGCCTCATTTCTATTGAAGAACTTGCCAGTTCAGAAGAAGAAGTAACTCTTCCTGAATCCCCACAGTCTTTGAATCTTAGGGAGCGTGAATCCATTTTCTACAGCCCTATTAGGAGTGACGCTTGGTATTTATCTTTAACAAACTTTTTAGAAACCCCGGGTCTTGCTTTTTCACCACCTCGAATTCCTTTTCATCCTACGCCTAGAGGTTATTATCCTTCATCGATCATGTCAGGAGAGTCATCTATGTTTTCCCAAACACCGGAAACATTTTTATACGGTGGTACTTTTGTTCCTTCGGGGTACCAGGCACTCTCTGGTACTTTCTCAGGAGCAACTCCTCGACCGATTGAACAAGTATTATCAACTGGTCTTAATGGAATTAAAACTGAAATGTCGAACGCAGAGCAAATCTTTATGATGTCTGGTAATATTCCAAAACCTCAACCTCAGGGTGGTCAATTACTTCCTGGGGGGGACCTCAAGACAGTCAGTTACCGCCTGGGGGGCAACCTCAAGGCAGTCAGTTACTGCCTGGGGGGGCAACCTCAAGGCAGTGAATTACCGCCTGGGGGGCAATTTCAGGGTAATTTTTTCCCAGGACAAACTGTAGGACAATATTATTTTGGAGAACAACCTCAAGGACAGTACATACCTCAAGTTTATCAACCTTCAGGACAGTACATACCCCAAGGTCAACCCTAGACTTAGTATATTCCTCAGGGTCCTCATCAACCTCGGATTCAGTACGTGCCTCAGGGTTATCAACCTCAAGTTCAGTACCCAACTCAAGGTTTTCAACTGCCTTCTAGCCAATCACTTGTACAAGGAGTTTGAAATTTACCACTTAATTATCAACCCTACGTTCAATCAGGCTATGGTCCTTCATATGTACAACCTTCTACAGGACAATTCCCCGGAATGAATATGGTGTGGGATCCATCCCAAATTCAACAAACTATGCAACCCAATGTGCAATTATCTAGTCAACCTGGACAGCCTTTGGTTTCTAGTCCAACCCAGAAACCTGTCCAGCCTACTGTTCAAATCCCTGCACCTGGTTCTGTTCAGTAGCTTGGGCCTATTACACCTCAGAATTCGCCTCAAACTGCTACAACTACTGCAACATCTGTTCAACCTATAACACCTGTTTCTGGAGTATTTGTAGCTCCGGTTTCTTCTATCCCTGCATCCGTGAAAATTCCTCAAGTCTCTGTACCCCATTCAGGACCTACAGTTCAGACTTCGGTCCAGATACCTACAGGAAAATCTGGTACAAGTACGATTGTCACAAGTCAACCGCAATTCACATATCAACTGTACCAGGGACAATATCAATTCGGTCTCGTTGCACAAAACCCAGTTTATCAGTATCAACCGTATCCTGGCTATACTTATCAACAACCCCAGTTTGGTCTGGTTAATCCTGGTTTCCCAAAAGGTTATACCATTCCTAATGCAAATCCGATTCCCATTTATCCTAGATATCCTCCTCTTGGAACTGCTCTTATTACTCAATGTTTTCGCGACCCTAACCATCAATTACCATTTATTGTAACTTTGGATTTACCTGATTTTTCGCGCCTTACGAATGATCTGATTTACTATCATCCGTATTGGCCGCCAATGCCACATAAGTTTCCCAGTGATATACCGAACTTTTAAGGTAAGTCAGGAGAGGATCCGTCAAATAACGTTATGACTTATCACCTCTGGTGTGCGTCTAATTCAATAATTGATGATTCAATTCCCTTACGTCTTTTTCAACGAACTCTTATTGGTCTAACGCCAAATGGTACATTGAGTTACCAAGAAGCTCTTTCAATAATTTCAATCAATTAGCAACTGCTTTCTTAACTCATTTTCAGTTGCATGTCAGATATGAAAATGGCACAGAACTATTGACTTCACTAAAACAATCCATGTCCACATATATTTCTGATCATATTCACAAATGGCGACATAGAAGACGTTTAGTGAAAGTTTTCATTCCGGAACAAATTTTGGCAGAATGGTTCATTAAATCATTATTTCCCAAAATCACTGAAGATGTAGCTAAGGTAGGAGTTGTTACTGAGGAGAAATTCATTTCTCAAGCTCAGTACCTTAACCTCGTTTACACACAGTCAGGTACTTTACATGAAAAAATCCATGATCTTCCAAAACACGGTCAAATAACTACAGGTCCTTCAGGGTCTCATGCCGCTGATGGTATGATTGGTTCAGTTAGTACTAAAAGCAAGAATAAATCTTCAAAGAATTCTTCTCCTATAATAACTTAACCTGATTCCCCGAAAGGAGAGTCTTCCGCTGAAATTTCTACCGACATTCATGTCGTAGAGTTAACTACGACCAAATCTAAATCTAGCGGTAAAAATAAGGGGAAGAATAAAAACAAACAAAATTCAAAATATAAAATAGATAAAAATGAATCTAATGACGAAAAACACAAGCCTCGCTATCCTTGTTTCATTTGCGACGAGAATCATTTTACTAAATAATGCCCACATCGAGCAGAGGTTTCGAAATTCGTTAAAGGTTCTCAACCAACTGCTGTCTTGAAGGATCCTTTTCCTACTCAAGATAGTAAGATGATTGGTTCTACCTCGAACGCCTCAGAAGAACCTGTTATGATGATGTCTCATGTCAGGATTGCGATGCAATCACAAGATTATGGTAGTAAAAATCTTGTTGGTGGTAAAGAAGCAGAATCTTCTAATTCAAACACATCAACTACACCTCCTCCTTTTTTTGATCCGCTACAGATCATGAAACCCAACTCAGATTTAGTAATCAAACCGTCTTCTAAAGGTGTACTTCGTAAATCATCTTTCAATCCACATGCGAGAGCTGCTCAGAATTACAACATTGTTGAGGATTTAGCTATTTCCCCTTCAGCAATGTCAGCTTTGGAAGTGTTGCAATTGTGCCCAGCACAGCGTAAATTACTATTTTCTGCCATAGGAGTTGTCGATATTCAGGATTCGAACCTAATAATCTTCAATTTAGAGAATAGTACACCCTGCCTACCTCATCAAATGGCTTTCCAGATTCCATTATTAGTCAAAAACAGACCCCTCTTTCGGATTGTGATTGATGAAGGGGCTTCTACGTGTATTATGTCAATCCAGTGTTGGAAATCACTTGGTTTTCGTACACTCAATCAGTCTCTGACAATTCTAAAGGATTTTGATGGCCGAGGATTCCATCCTTTTGGTATTTTTCAGGATTTACCTATAGGGTTCGAAGGAAAAACCGTAAATCTAGATGTGGAGGTGGTTGATGCCCCTCTAGATTACAACCTTCTCCTGGGTCGCAGTTGGTCTTATGCTATGACTGTTGTTGTTTCATTGGTCTTTCGGCTTATCAAGTTTCCACATCAAGGAAATATTGTTACAATAGACCAGCTGACTTATTTCTCATCTGATCCAGCCTCTACAGAAACTATCCAGCACATCGGTAAAATGGCTATCCCTTACAAGGATGTCGGTGTAGGTTTGATTAAATATTCTGGTTTACTGGGAAATTTTTCCTTTCCTGCTCCTAATGTATTGCCTCCTATCACAAATATTCATATGATTTCATCAAATACTGTTACTTTTGATGATCCTTGGATCGTACCTTCCGATTCTGAGGTGGATTCATTTGATGGCACGATGCCTCTAAGTCCATTTAAAATTTCATATCAGGCTATACAGTGATTTTCTGATCTTTCTTCAACCGAAACTGATCCAATGAATGTGATCCATGAGGAATCACTTTCTATATCTAGCTCAGCTACAACGACATTTCCTGATCTTTTTCATGTTGATGAGCAGATTCATGAATTTTTGTCAGTTGATGATTTACCATGGGAAGATCTACATCATCGACCTTCATTTTTACCTAAGCTGGATCATTTTAAAAATTATTTATCTTCTATTTTTACTGCTGACTATGTCAAAGAACCGCAGAATCCATTGCAACATCCTGATTCTGAGTTAAATTTGGAAAATATCTCTCGAACGGTTCCTATTGACATTTCAATTAAGCCAGGAATAATTGAAAACATTCATATAGGTTCTTTTTGTATGGACGATGAAATCCAAACTTATAAAGCCCTATTTCAAGAATTTTGTGACGTGTTTTCCTGGTCATATGAAGAAATGCCAGGAATCGATCTGTCAATTTTTGTCCATGAAATTAAGACTTACCTAGATGCTAAACCTATCTGACAACGCTTACATCAAATACATCCAAGAAAAGCTGCTTCTATCAAAGCCGAAGTTGAAAAACTACTTCGCGCAGGTTTCATTTATCCAATTCCTTTAACCGATTGGGTATCGAATATTGTTCCTGTCAACAAAAAACAAGGAACAATAAGAGTATGTATCGACTATAGGGATATTAATCGTGCTTGTCCTAAAGACAATTATCCAACCCCCTATATTGATCAAATTATCGATGATTGTGCCGGTAGTGAAATTTTCTCCTTTATGGATGGTTTTTCCGGTTACAATCAAATAAACATACTCCATGTTGATCAACTTAAAACAGCTTTCATTTCTCCGTGGGGAACATTTTCTTATTGCAAAATACCCTTTGGATTGAAGAACGTTGGGGCAACTTTTCAAAGGGCTATGTCTTATGCATTTCATGACATCAAGCACATTGTGCAACCTTATCTTGATGATTTACCTGCCCATTCATCGCGTAGGGCCGATCATCTCACTCATTTACGAGCTATCTTTATGAGATGTAGGCATTATCGAATTAGGTTGAATCCACACAAATGTGCTTTCTGTGTAGAATCGAGTCGCTTACTAGGATTTGTCGTTTCCAAAGAAGGGATTTGTGTTGATCCGTCGAAGGTTGAAGCTATTGTCAATCTACCTCCTCCTTCGACTCTACACCAAGTTACTCCAAAGTTTGCAAGGGAAAGCAAATTTTTTACGTCGTTTCATTCCTAACTACGCTGAGTTAACAAAGGGTTTTACCAGGTTGTTAAAACAAGACGTTTCATTCTTTTGGGATGAGATTGTTAATCGATCTTTTTATGCACTCAAACACGCGTTGACCCATGCACCGTTACTGCATCCTCCCAATTACAACCAGGATTATTTTTTGTACCTCGCCGCTTCTCATTCCACCATTGGGATGGTTTTAGTTCAGGAAGATGAATTCAACAATGAACATGTGATTTACTATCTTAGTCGAAATTTGCATCCGACTGAGATCAAATACACGCATGTGGAGAAATTGGCCTTGGCAGTCGTTCAAGTTGTCCAAATATTTCGTCACTACATCTTATTACGCAAAACCACAGTGATTTCTAACTGTAACCCTATGATGTACATCTTGACCAAACAATTTCTAGGGGGCAAGTATTCCAAATGGATAGTTATCCTGCAGGACTTTGACTTGGAATTTGAATAATCCAAGGCAAAGAAATCTTTGGTTTTTGCCAGACTGATGTGTGATTTCCAGTGTACTGATACTGAAACTGTGGTGGAACAGCCCATTGCTGACGAATCCTTGTTTCTTATCAGTACTCTTGATCCTTGGTATGGGGATATTATTGTTTATCTCCAAACCTAATATTTTCGGCCTAAAATCTCACGATCTCAGCGACAGAAAATACGTTTCCAATCCCAACAATACAATATTATTGGTGATACACTCTATCGTTGTGGAGCGGATTATGTTTTCCGATGTTGTCTTACTCATGAAGAAGCTGAAAAGGTTCTAAATGATTGCCATTCTAGAGCATGTGGCGGTCATATGTCTGGGTATGCCACAACCCAAAAGATATTGCGCACAGGTTATTTCTAGCCGTCCTTATTCAAATATTGTATTTATGCAGTCCGAAAATGCCACAATTGTTAGGTCTTTGATCATAAAATGTGTACACCACCCGCTCCTCTTCATCCTATAATTGTTGTCGGTCCTTTCACAAAGTGGGGTATTGACTTTATTACATGTAAACCTCACTCAGCCAGGGGGCATGCGTATATAATCCTAGCGGTAGATTATTTTACTAAGTGGGCTAAGGCGATGCCTACATTTTCGGCAGATGGAAAGACTGCTGCAATTTTCATGTTCAATCATATAATTGCTAGATTCAGTGTTCCTCAAGCTATCATTACGGATCATGGAAGTCATTTTCGAAATATCATGATGACTGAACTGACAGATCAACTTGGCCTGCGCCACGATAGTTCTACTCCATATTACCCGCAGGCTAATGGTCTGGTTGAAGCTATCAATAAATTTTTAGTCACTATGATCAAATGAATCATTGGTATTCATAAGTCGAATTGGCATTCCATGTTATTTTCAGCACTTTGGGCATATCGGACCTCAGTAAAAACATCAACTGGTTTCACTCTTTTTCAACTGGTTTACGGTTTGGAAGTTGTGTTACCTATTGAATGTGAAATTATGTCATTAAAATTAGCCATAGAATTACTCCCAGCTACTTCTGGAGAGGAGAAACGTTTTTTGTACTTAGCTCAACTAGATTAGAATCGACGCACTGCTGCATTAGCAAACGAGGCTCATGTCAAACGAATGAAAGCTCAGTACGACAGAAATGTTACACCTTGCAATTTTTCAGAAGGAGACCTAGTTTTAGCATACGATCAAGCAAACGATAAGTTAGGGGCTAGAAAATTTGTACCTATGTGGCATGGTCCTTACATTGTTAATCGAAAGCTGGCAAAAGGGGCCTATGAACTGATAGATTTTGACGGGGTCTCCTTAGATAAACCTAGAAATGGGCTTTATCTGAAGAGATATTATGCTTAAAATTCTGAGTGGAGATTTTTGTTAGATTAGTTTACTGCTGGTGTGTCTTAAATTAGAAAATCGTGCCTAGTTTAGAGTGTGCTCTTATCACTATTCCTGCTTATCTGGGTTTTACTCTTGATATTGCAAATGTCGACGTCTCTTCCAACCTACATTGGTTTTGCTGATGGTGCTTGTCGTAGGACACATAACATTTCTTTTTCAGCTTGGGTTATCTATTCACCCTATGACAAGTTAGTGTCTATGCATGGGGTAAGCCTCGGTCAAACAACGAATAACATTGCAGAGTATAGTGCAGTGATTGAGTTATTAACTGAATCCATATCGTTTGGAATTCGGAGTTTGATTGTTAGGTTGGATTCTAAACTCATTGTATTACAGCTTAACAGGGTTTATGCCATTAGAAATCCAGTGTTATTACGGTTATCTTTAAGAGTTCGTCTCTTGGAACGTGAATTTGATTACATTTAATATCAGCATATTCCAAGACATTTAAATACTTTAGCAGATGCAGTTGCTTCTAGTATGATAAATAGACATTTGAAATAATCAAAACAGTAAATTACACAACATTCGATAACATGTTACACAAGATAGCCGGTAATAATGATATATCATAGCATAGAAGTGTGTTTCAAAATATACATTGCCTTCGATCATAGGTTGAAAAACACCTTATGATCGACAAAAATAATAATACAAAAAGTCAAAAATGTTATAATTCTACAAATCGATCATCCCATCCCTGGTGATGATCACGATAGGAAACCACTGCTCGGGCCACCCTACATAGGAACCTCCTAAAAGTTCCTGGGACACCAATCACATATCTCTGTAACCTAAGTGGAATATCATCTATATCAGTCTCTGGAATATGTAATGTCAAGCGCTCTAGATGATGCTCCAAGTCGGTTAGGATCTCTGCTGATTGGCCCTATGGGGCCGGTGCTGTTGCAGCTGGGTGTCTCCTTTCATAAGGCTGGAGAGCGACTGGTCGTCATGGACCCACATCTGCATTTAAACTTTTGATTATTAGTTTTGGATGACTAAAATAAAATAAATAAAATAAAAATAAAAATAAAAAAAATTAGAACTTAGAAAATGTTGAAATGGTTTTTACCTGAATCATCCCACTGTTCTCCTGCTGGGAGAGCCATGTCTCAGTCGTCGCGGAAGTCCATCCCGGCATATGGAAAGTCCTCTATAACAAAAATTTTGCATTCCAGCCAACGAAAACATGTAGAAGGAAATCGAACAACCTATATGCCCTCAGCGTGACGGGCCATCAAAGCAACCCAACGAACCATCCTAGGCTCTCGAGGTCGACCAACATCGACAGGAATGTGCTACGGGGCTAACATGGGGATCCTCTCTAGAGAAAAGGTGACTACAATGGATCCATATCCAAAGTTTTTTAGCTTTCCATTCTTTGCTCTGGTAATTTGGCCTTTCAAATTGGCCAACACAGCCTCGCACCAATTGAAAATGGTGCCTCGAAAATAGTCTACGGCAATGCGCATCTAGGAACTGGTAGCCACATGCAATGCTGCACTCCCGCACAGTCTAGTAACAGTGAATGCAATGACTTTAAGCTTAGGTCGGATGATATTTTTAATATCAATCCGTTTATCCTTGGGGTTTGCTCGATCATCGCAAAACTCTAGTCGAAGACTAGCAACAAACTGGCCACCTGGCCTAGTCCCAAATAGAGATATTTGTTCGCCCCTCTTGGACAAACCAGTCAAAAATATATATGTCCTCTGGCTCAATTTCGAGCCGGTATCCGCCAATAACAAAACACTAGTCCTGAGTGTCCCATTTGTTTACCAGCCATGTCAGGAGGTCTACTTGAGCCCTCATGCCCTGTATGGCCCAGAACTTGTACAAACCGCATGCTCTTAATGCCTGCACTGTGGGCAAATGATTCATTGTGGCGTCATCTACATCCTCGTGCTCGCGTTCTCTCCAAGTAAGAATTTTGAATGTCCTACAATGCATAAAAATACATATTAGAACAATCTTGTTTGAAAAAATTTGGGCGGAAATTGAGAAATTTAAGTTTGAAATTTCATTGCGCGGGGTCCACACCCTTTTCTTATACACAGTGCGTAGATATGCACAGGGGCTGTGCAATAGGTGTGAACTCAGGACTTTTTTCTACATAGAAAAAATTCGGGGTCCGCAGGGCCCGCGTGTTGCACCTGCGGACCCCCGCAAGCGATTTTTTCAACCTATTTTTCCTTTTAAAATGAAATTTAAAGCCTAAAAACGAAATGTAAACAGATGAAATGCAATTTAAGGAGGACGTGGATTACCTGGAGCTGACGGTTCTCGATTCCGACGGACTTATTTTCCAGAATCTTCACAGGAACTTTTTTACCCAAAAGCTCTCACTTTTCACTCTAAACTCAAATGGTAAAAATGAAGTTAGAAAATCCCTTTTTATAAGTTTTTTCAAATAAATGAATTTTTAATTTGTTTATTTTTCACTTTAAAAAGGTAATTTTTGAAAACATTTTTATTTATCTTAAACAGGTGTATGTAATGTTTCGATTTTTTGTGCAGAAAATTGGATTTTTTCGGAAAATTGATCATTTTTTCAACGAAGAGCATACTTTTATCACTTTTTCAGACTCTTTCAAAAATTTACGAAAAAGCGAAATACTGGAGTCCTCTTTTAAGCCCTTTTCAGACTCTCGAAAAATGAAAATATTTCCAAGCACTTGATTATTTGAACTCGTTAAAATAAATGAATGATCGTCCCTTCAGTATAAGCTTACCCCTTTTACGGACTGAAATGGACTATTTACGAAAAAGGTATACGTTGACTAATTACGGTCAATAGAGTCCTCTCCCGCATTATTTTATCCTTTTTCGAGCTCGAGAGACTAAATTTACAAAAAAGTACACCCATGGAGTTTTCTTAAGTTTTTTCTTCTGACTCCCTAAAATTGAAAAACACCGAGTATCTCCTATACTGAACTCGTTAAAATTTAACAGTAAAGGACCTGTTCAATTTTAAGCAGGAACGAACCACTCCTTCTTAGGGTTCGAATCTTAAACTAAATTGGACTCATCTTAAGGATTAGCTTATAAACAAGCAAATGTTATCCTCCTCAAGCTTGTCAAAAATAAAGAGGTACTTGCTAGAAACGATGGGGGAAAAGAGAGAAAAACGAACCTATTTGTTACATTTTGACTATTCAGAAAACCGTTAACCACTCTTGAACACGAAACTTTTATTCACCTGGGTTGGGAAAATCCTTTGCCTAACAGTTAATCAAACCATATTGAAGGTTTTCAAGCTGATTTATGGGTATTAGCTTTGGTTCAATTGTCACCAAGCCATCTGCAGTGTCGTTATGTGTTCAAGAGGACAGTTCAAACAAACCATTCATCTACAAAATATTTGTCTTCCATTTTGACCATCCCTGAGTCAGTCCTTGCCAATATATTTCTTCAAAACTTGATCTATGATTTCGTGTTGTGGGCTTGCCTACGACAGATCACTTTCTATCGACGACAGCTCATTATCTAGGAAGTTGATCTAGAAATCATCAATACCTTGAAATTTTCATGCCTCAATGGTAGGTTTCTCGCCTTCGACGATAGGTTACATCATTGACCTTCGATCGAATGATTTCGTGACATGTTCAACTTCAGCTCATTCATTCACATTTCATGGATTGTACTGATTACTTTGAGGGCCATTGACATTACTGGTGGTTGCTCTCACACTTGTTAACAGTTTACATTATTGACTGGTAATCAAGTGGTTTCTACCATATTCGACTTCGACACATTCATTCACATGGATAGAATCGTACTGGTTCGAGAAGCGGAAATCAAGACCCTGGATCTAATTTCTACCATCCAGGCTGCGAGGAATTTTTTTATTCATTTATACAGTGGATTATTCATAAACAGATGGATGTGTCCATACTGTGCCTACACATGTCTATATTGTTGATGTATTGAAAATCATTCCTGTATCAAAACAGTTTAAGTCAGTTTTCTAGTTAGTTTTGATCTGAGTATGGTAATGCCTACCTCAACAATGATATGTCTACATATATATATTTTTCATTGAATGTTTTTACAGGTTCCGACTGGGGTGTCCACAGGATGATCCTTGAAATGATAAAGTTCTTCACTCTTCATACATGACAGACTCTATCTTCATCTATTATAGACTTCGCACTTTAGGGGGTAATCTGTTGCACTGAAAATTGTCATCTTGAAATTATACTATCTGTATGAGTTCATTATCACTCATACTTTCCTCTTTTTCAAGTCTAAAACATCAGTTCCTCATGTCAAGCCTTAAAAATAAGAGAAAAGCTCTCAAAAGTCTCTAAAACTCTGGTATCGCACTTTCTCTTTATCTTACCTGCGGTCCCGCACCTAATGTTCATGACTCCTGCGTACCTGAACGCATTTTCTCTGTGTTAAGCGTGCAGACCCCTATAAAATATTAAAAAGGTGCAAAGTAAACTCAAAAGCTCACTTTCAGTGATTTCTAGAAGCTTCTGGAATAAATCTTGTGGTGGTAAGTCTGCTCTTTTGAGGTTCATGTATCCCATACCTTAAGGAGCTAACCCCTTGATGTGAGGAGCTTATCCCTTTGAAGAGGATTCTATCCATTCATAGTTGGAACTGAAACCTCCTCTTTTACACTATAAAAAGAGGCATTGGGCAGCCTCAAAGGGAGTTCAAGCTTTAGCATTATTTGAGGTAAAGTGTTGTTGGAACTTAGACTCATTTAGTTGAGATTTTATGAGGAGAGATTACATACCTCTATGCTTCTTGTTTAGAAGAGTGCAAGGCTTGTTAGAGTAAAGGAGATTCCTGCTTCAGACCCCAGGAACGCCTGTTCAACATCAAGGCTGAAAAGGTTGTAAGGTTCTTCTACTATTCAAAGTTAATACAAATAAATTTGTTTTTCTCAATAAGCTATTAATTAACTGTTTATTTTATGGATTCCTTGATCACCATGATAGGCATGATTTATAATATTTATTATGCTGGTGCTATTTAATGTTTTCTTGTTTGCGATTGCAGGTCTACAAGGATAACTCTTTCGAGCAATTGGAAGACGACTATTATGAACAAGCACTGGATCTAAGGTAAGATCTTAACACCTTTGTAGTATTTACTTATAAATCACATATGTCTAGAGAAAGATAAGTTTGTTGGTCTGTTTGTTGCTAGACTATCTTCTGATACTAGGGAGATCAGTCTTGTCCGCAAGATCGATTTATCTGGTCAACACCCCCGTTGTCCATATCTCGGACCATATCCACAAATACAGCCGGCATCGTAGTTTATGTAAAGAAAAACTCGACGACCGGTTTCTTTTAGATTTGTTCCTGAAAACTCTTACGGCAGAGATTTAAAAGGATGTGGCGCAACAAAGGCCCACATTCGAAGAGGACGCCATCAAAAAATCCCAACAGCTTGAGCTAATTTATACATAGTCAGGATACATTTACAACACCATGCCTAACACCCCACGCCTGAAAACTTATCAAGAGTTTCCAGGCGCGTCGAACTCTGCAAACGGACTAATTGGGTCATTGACCCAGGCTTACCTAGCTAGAAGTAGTAAAAACCCCGTTTACACATACAGTTCTACCAGAACATACCTCAACCCGGTTTTGAAGGTCATCATATGCCTCAGCAAAATTTGACCAATAGGGCGCCAACGTACCACTAGGGAAAACCTTATCCTCTAGCTCAGGGAACCCAATACGCAGAAAGAAACACTGACAGAAGAGCTCCCCTCCAACAGCCAGGTGTAAACCAGGGACTGCATTATACTTAGTCCCCAGCACAAGACCCACCTATGCAGACCAATGCATAAGTGAACTTTGTGTAGCCGTCCCAAAAAAAACCTCACCAATATAACTAGGAGAACTAACCTCCTAACGTGGTGAATAAAAAAAAAACAAGCCAAAATCCTCGACAAGGGGGCAAAAACCAGCAATTCCCACCGTGATCTCGAGCTAGAGGCAACTCCAACCGAAATCAGAGCCAAGAGCCAATCGATGCCCAGCGGCAGAGCAAAAGGCCACCTCTCCAAACAAACCATTATTTTTGATATGTGGTGAGTACGGCCATTATACTCACCACTATCCCGATCTCCCTGAGTTGAAGAAGCTACAGAATAACTGAGGACAAGGAGGATCTTCCCAGCAACCAGCTGTGATGCAGGAACCTTTCCCTCATCAAGGGACGGTAAGCACTCAGCAGCAAAATACAGACGACTCCAGGAAAATCAGCCATGAAATCTACATGACTTGCGAAGAGATGTTTTTCCAAACACGGAATTGCAATTACAACACCCCACTAGACACCAATACGTCAGGGCCAAGTACCAATGCACCGATTTCACCTTTGACCATTTCAAATATTCCTATAGAACCATTTCCAAAAATGGCGAAGGGACCCAATAGGCAAGCAGGAAACTACTCCAAAGTGGCCCATAATTATAGTATTGTGGATGATTTAGCACAATCTCCTACTGCTATGTAAGCTTTGGAAGTATTTCATTCAGGCCCAAAATAGTGGAAATCCCTACTTTCTGCGTTAGGCGCTATCGACCCTGCCGATACACGCCTAATGGCTTTTGACTTAGACAAAGCCACCCCCAGGCTTCCTTCCATGGTCGCCTTCTAGATACCAATGTCGGTCCAAAATATCACAATTCATTGATGTGTCATTGATGAAGGTGTGTCCACGTGCATCGTGTTCAAAAATGTTTGGCAGAAGTTAGGGTCTCCCGAACTAAAACCCTCTGTCATTACGCTTAGAACATACGACGGTCGTCCCTCAACCACCGTCAGCCTCTACCAAAACGTCTTGGTCTGCTTAGCCGGAAAGATAGTCCACATAGACATTGAAGTCTTGGATGCTCACTTGGACTACAATATGCTCTTTGGTCAGACTTATATGTATGCCATGTTAGCCATAGCATCCTTCGTCTTCTGCATCATGATGTTCCCCCATGAGGACCGCATCATTACTGTAGACCAATTGACGCATAGAGAGAAGCGACCCCTAACAAAAACGGATGTAATTCTACCCTATGTAGATACATCCTCGGATGCTCTCTCATGGTACCAGGAATATGGCCCCGGCCAGTTCAAACCGTCGTTCGTTCTAGGGTCATTCCTAGGAGATCCGCCCATAATACCTGGGTCATCACCCGATGTCAAAGGGGCTCTGGTGTGCATGATGTCCACATCAAGTGTTGAAGCTATTAAGGACACGGACACAAGCAATAATGGCACTGATTCATCAGCCACGGTAGCCTCTGTATCCTACGCCACCTCCCAAACCCTTTTCCTCTACCCCCCAGCTAGTTTCGTCTCCCAACAGGTTTTGGCAACACTAGTATTACCAAACATTTCATTGGAAATACCAGTTTAGTACCTCATCCCCCCTGTGGTAACAGGAGCCACCCATGTCACTGCCACAGGATTGAAGCCCCTTACTCCATAGGAGGCCCCACCCATCCAATAAACAGTCGAAACCACCCCTGCAAAGGAAATTTCCATTGCAAAACCGGTGATCACGACTAAGAAAAATGAGAAAAGAGGAAAGAAGATGGTGACCCCCACCATACAATAGGAATCGCCAATTTGTGCCATATGCGACGTAATAGGTCACCCTACCCATATATTTCTGGAGCTAGATGAATTAAAACCACTCCTCGGTTCTGAGACAGACATTGTGACGATGTGTTCCCGAAAAAAGGAACCTACCACCAAAAGGTAAAGGCAAGGCATTGGATACCAATCATGCATGCGCTCTCTACAGAAACTACATGCACTATACCCATCATTTCCAAGATATCTCGCGATATAGGGACACTTTACACGCCATTGAACAAACCTATCAAGAGGATCCCTCCACCCAAGCATCCAGAAATGATCCTCGTACCATCCTATACTCATAGGAAGAACGAAGGGCACCAGAAAGACCCCCATTCATGCCCCCACCTGTTATACATTGCACACTGTGCGATGAACGTGTTCACTTCCTTGAAGAATGTGCAGCCCTAGAACTCATCCATAGATGGTATATTATAGAACGGGTCTACTACGTTGGATTGCGGGCAACGCAATTCACATGTCCGTTACGCACCGACAATCACCTTCTAGAGAATTGTCACTATATCCCCCGGTTCCGACTAGCCTCGCTAGTTTGCGCTTAGCCATAGTCTGCCTCTCCCAAGAAGATGACATGGACGCAGAATCCACGGACAACTCCACAACCCAAGAGGATGTGACAAGAAGATCCATCATGTTCTTGTCAGTTGAAAAATGACCAATCAGGGAACCCCTAGTTACCCCCAACCGCTCTTTACAGAGAATACCAACCTGCACGTTATGAAAGACGCCCAATCATGCGGTCGCCACTTGCCCTAATTTAGCAATGTTACGACATTGGTTCCCCGCCAAGCCACAAATTGAGCATGACAGGACTCCCATATCTACGTTATTCTGCCTGATATGCCAAGGCAATCATTATGAGCGACACTGAATTTATGCCTTGCAACTTCGTCCTACCATCGATATGATTCACACCATAGAGAAGAGATAGGATGACCTCCGTAGATGGTATAAAAGGTACACCACCTCCGGGTTAACAACCCCACCCCCGCATAGGCATAACGGGAAAACTAGGACAACACACCAACCCAGCATGACGCAAGCCAAGCCTAGGATAACATGCGGACTATGCGACCTGAATGACCACCGAGTCAATTAGTGCAGAGAAATGAAGCCCCTTGCAAACATTTTTTGCATAATCTCTTCTCTCCCTCAGAAACGTCTCTCTAACCAAGATAAGATCACGTGTACCTATTGCCAAATTTGTTCACACTTTCACCATGCGATTAAATGTGTGCATCTCCCCAGGCTAAGAGTGGCAAGAGTAGTGTTGAGTCTACACTCCCCCAAAGAGTCAGACACACCTAAGCCAACAACATGGAAGTGGAAGAACAAGACCACCTCTTCTACACCAGATCCCTTCCAAACATCCACATCTAGGACGTCGAGTAGCGTCGATTCCCATACAATCTACTCCGTTGGCACAGTGATACCATGCACTATCTGCACTAGAAAAAATCACACAATATAGGTATGCCCGCTAATGGAAACATTCAGGCACCTCTGCAACAGGCACAATTTCCACCCACGGGAAATTGACCATCCTAGTGGGGAACCCAACCTTGCGCTCACGCAAAACTCCATCACAGATATTATTCCCCCACCGAACATTAATGACAGGATTCACCATATATGATTCATATCATCGCATATTGCAAATAAAATTGCAGTCGCCCCCACACCCTAGGATCTCCACCTTATTCATGTCGCAAAAGATCAAAGTACCTTGCGCTTTTGCATTGATTTCTGCAAGATCCCAAATTTTCACGCCACCGTCGAACTACTTGATGATACCCAAGCTCTATAACAGCGCCTAGTACAACTAGAGCGTGTCGACGAAAGTCGAAGACAGTCGCTGCAACACAACGAGGCCCACAAGAAAATGGTAAAATCATCATTCGAACGCCACATCAACCCTCTCTCATTCACCAAGGGAGAACTAGTCCTCCGTTATGATGTCGCAAAAGAAGCCCTAGGGCCAGGAAAGTTCGAAACCTTGTGGAAAGGACCCTACATCATCAAACATTTCCTCTGGTAGGGGGCATACATCTTGACAGAACCATATGGTACGTGTCTCAGCAACCCCGTCAATGGCCTTTACCTCAAGAAATTTTACCCATAAGGGCCAATACAGCCCTTCCCTAGAGTGAATTTACACAAACCTAACCACTGAAAATTTTTGACTAAAAGACTTATTAAACATGCTCAAAGCGCCGCCATGGATCACCAACCTTAACCCTATTTTGGATTTGCCAATGGAGCATCATGATGGTCTCAAATTTTAGCCTCAGCTGCCTGGGTCATCTACCACCCTAACCAATCGCCACCCTGCTCAAACGGTGTGTGGGTCAGTTCAGCAACAAAAAATCAGGCAGAATATGACACTGTCATCATACTTATGTGTGACGCCCTCCATCGGGGCATACACCATATGAATGTCTACCTAGATTCCCAGTTAGTAGTGTCGCAGTTAAACCAAAATTTTGAGACAAGAGATACACATCTATTTAGAAAATATTTGCGTGCAAAAAGATTAAGCAGACAATTTGACTATATTACATTCACACATGTACCAAGGAGTCAAAACCAAGTAGCTGATCGCATAGCCAACAATATCCTAAACTAGAATGTATCTTGAATAAACCATCATACATAAAAAACCAAAAAAAAATATAGTTATCCATCATCATAACATCATCCATAAAACTGAAACAGGTGACACAACATGTAGAGCCGCAAAAAATATCTCACACACACACACACATATATATCACAATGTATATGTCTGAGTACAAAAATAGTGTCTTTGACCCAACGCCCAGCCCAAAGATACCAAAAGTCATAAAAAAATAGGGGAAGCATTCTCATAATGGGTGCTTTCCTCGTGTACAAATATACTCTAAGGGGGTGCCCCCTCAGGAGGGGCACCTGGACCCACAACTGCTCCCGGTACCACCACTGGAGTTGTTGTCACAGCCGAGACTGCCACTCGACGTAAAACAGGTCGATAGTCCCTCTCCCGGGCCATCACAGTCTCTATCCAGACCTCCTTGAGATCATCCATAAAACCCCGAGCAGGCACCCCCTGGGTCAAGCGGTCCACTCGAACCCAAGCATCCTCGAGAACTAACACTCGAGCAGCCAGTTCCACGATACGAGCCTCCACCGTATCTGCACGTGCCACCGCTACATCGGCACGAGCCCGCTCAGCCGCAGCCTTGGCAGCGATCGATTTGTTGCCCTCTCCCGAAGGGCCATCACCACCATCAAGTCTTTCAGCAGCATCTCCTCCCTAACCACCCCTAGGTCGTCGTAGAGGATAGTGGCCAACCAACCGAGCCACAGGGCGACCCACCTCGCCAACATCTTCAAGAGTAACCAAAATTATGTCAGTGTCACTAGAAAAACACATAAGCACATACATACTTAAATAAATGCAGAAAACATAGAAATTGTATCTGTTGGCCCCCAAGCATAACCAGGAGGGAGACCCATATCTGGATCTCCCTGGAATTCCACCCCGCATATGGGAATGGTAAGAACATCTATGGGTTCAACTTGAACCAGACCTCTGTCATGGCATTCCAGTAACGCCCCACCATGCCACCACCGCCTCGCAGCATCACCAGAGTCCACCTCCTCATACGAGGCTCCCGTGGCTCCCCGGGAGGCACTGCCACCACTGGCCTCAGCAGCACTACCCTCTCGTACATAATGTTGTACAAAATTCTGGCGTACACAAACAACTTCGATCCACTATGGACCTTGTTGAGTTTTGCCACCGTCCCGTCATAGCAAAAATGGGAAAAATCATAGAAACATCCGGACCTCAACCGATGCAATACTCCAACCTACGGGCCTGATGCCTGATGCGGAGCCGACGACCCTGCAAGTCGCACAATCACCGCCAGATCACATCGCTCTACCAAATCTGTCACTGATGCAATGCTGATGCATCCCTCTGTCAGAGGCACCCCACCACAGTAACGTCTCTGAAACCTCTCCAAGTCTACTCTCTCAAAAGGGGGTGGATACCTCAGCACCTCACCCTGAGGCAATAACCTGGTCACAAAATACATATATTTCTTAGGACATATGACCAAGGTCATCCCACGTAGCACGGACATGTTGTGCCTCCTGCGCCAATTTCGGATCAATTAGGGAAAAAAACACTCAAAATCCGTACAAACCAAGTCTGTACGAACCCCGACACCATCAAACTGAAAAAATTAAAGTGCAGGACATCATGGAGGTTACCTGGGTATGATCTCGCTAATCCCTGGTGCTCAGGTTGACCGCAACGGCAAGAACTGCTACACAGAAGCTTCTGACCTCTCAAAAACTCAACAAGTACAAATGAATTGAATTAGGGCCATATTCCCCCATATTTCACCCTTTTCAAAAACTTGGGAGGACCATAACGAGACATCAGAATTTTTGTTCTCCAAATCGTAAGTTGCACCGTGATCAGCACTCCATAACGAATAGAGGCAATGCCACATAATAGCACTCCCAAAAAATTAATTTTCTAGCACCGGTAAGTATTCCCTCTCTCATCTTATTTTTTAAAGCTCATGACTTTCAATAATATTTGATAAAGAAGATGCTTTCACTCGAGGTAGTTGTTTTTGCAGGAAAATCTCACAAACCATCCACAACTCCATCTACTGAAAGTTCCAGAGCAGGTATCATTCTACCCCCAACATTATAGAGTCCCAGTAAATTCTGCATATCCTGACATCATTTCTCCATCAGAAATCAACCATAAGGGTCCTCATATCCAACCGTGTTTATCATCACCTCACCCTGCACATGATAAACATCCTTGTTGGTCGGTAGAGCCTCCCCTCCATGGCACTTGTCACCCACAGTAAACCATATATCACAGCAAAAGTGACACCATGTTCATACCACTTTAGTCCGGGAAGCACCTCATGCCCATCCATTCACCGTGCATAAGGTCAAGTCTGTCATACAAGCTAAAGCCCCCTTCTCGGACAATCAGGTTGTACAAGCAGATCAAAAGCGCACTACCGCACCTCGCATTTGGCCCACCATACCTCCACTAGCATAATCCCATATGTGATACTTTTTCATCTGCTTCATCAACCCCACACATGAGACCAACCAATGGGACCCCTACCCTCAGCAAAACACCTTCCTCACAACATCAGTGAGCGAACACTTTCATGTTTTGCGGTACCTGTCTCTGTTTTTTGTACAGACCAAACCCCATTATTTTATTCTTTTGGTAAGTGTACAAAGACTTCGAACGGTGCACTACGTCTCCCACCCTCTCATTCATATTTCCTCCCATGGCAGCAGTCCTTGAACACCCTTGGTCGGAGTATTACACCCCCACACACAAGCCACCATGATATTCATAGCCAGTTTATACCCACCTTGGAATTCCTACCGACTCCGGGGATTTCCCCATCAGAAATGACTATGACTGTCGCCAAGCTGCTTAGTATACTCCGACCTTGGGCCACTGAATCCCCAACATCATTTTTCAGTCACCCCTCGCCAACATGCCTATGTTAAACCCATCACATCAAGGTCCCCAACCCCTCATGTCGGCGACCCCTCATTAGGGGAATTTTGAGGTCTAAAATGGGCCTCCTAAGGAAAATGTACAATCAAAATTCACTTTATGAGAACCAATCACATTTTAGGGGATGACATCATCCCTAATGGTTGAGGTGGCATTGCTTGAATTAAAGGTACTTACTTGTCACATTCCTAATGGTGGATAAAAACTCATGGTTAACCATGGTAGTGCTCTAATTACTTTTAATGTCAAAATAAAGTACTCCTAATAAATGTCATTTAACATTTTTTGAATAAAAATATATTATTGTCATTTCATATTTCTTAAAAGAAACAATGCATATCCCTATATATTTATTATATAATATTATATTATTTTTATATAGTATATTAATTACATGTTATTATACAATTTAAATAATATAAATTTTAATTAATAGCATATAATATAATTAAGAATTTATAAATTTATATTTATATTTTATTTTAAGTTATTTAAGTACAAAGGGCAAATTGATTAGTTGTTCAATGATAATGACTTTTTCTTGAAAAGCTCATTCTTATTTATAGTCACATCAATACAATTTTTTTATTTTTTATTTTTGTACAACTTTTGAATTGAATTTAACTATGGTTACATGGATTGTGGTGCAAATAAATTGAAAATTCATAAATATTATTTTATTGGTCTAGCTATTATTTTATTATTTCCTTATGAGGCTCATTTTAGACCTCAAAATTTCCCTAATGCGTACGGTGGAGGCTTCCTTTTTGTCGACTTCAACACATATTTTCCAAAAAGGAAGTGGTACCTTGGATTACCATTCTTCATAAAAGGGGCATCCTCAGGTGGCACTATGGGATACATCATTGTCCATAGATGTCATTGATCCTCCTGACATTTTAAATTATAAATCTTCTAGGAAATCACATAAGGAATTTTTGGAACCGACGCATTTCGAACTACCAACTGTAGTTCATCATCAGGATGGTATCATACCTTACAACAAAATCTTTCATGTCAAGATGGTATCGTACCTTACAACCATTGCACTTTGATCAAATTCGTCAAAGACTCGTGCCTCCATAAGCATCTCTTTCAGCAATGCTTACACAGGAAGGTCCCAACCAGCACCTATGCATACAATGCGCAGTTATATGCCATACCAAGTCTACGCATATGGGTACCACATTCCACCTATTGTCAAAGAAAAAACGCCCCGGAGGGCGTCAGCAGTCGTCGTCAGCAACCACCAGATCACTACCATATCAGTGATACAGACATAACATATATCTGTCAAATAGATTTGTTTAACTAGCCATATCATCACGAGCATGGGACATGTTTGCCTCATAGAAAATTTGTATACGTATCGTACTATATTTGCTTACAGGGGTCCCTTAGGACATGGTAATTCTTGGAACCGGTGCAGGGTGTTTTCAATTCCAAGCTTCACACAGGTTTCTCTCTCTCTCTACGCACGATATACAGAAAAGAAACTATAATGTATTTCGGCTATACAGTTCTTCCTAGACCTCACACATTAGGGGGAAACTGTTAACACTAGAAAATCGTACAAGCAGAAGACGACATTATTTAATGTCAAGCAAAAGGATTTACAGAACTAGAAGACATTACAAAATCTAGAAAGTATTTAAAAATCTCTAAGGTCCGAGGAAAAATCAAATTTGAGCAAGTCATAAATGCTTTTGCGCACATTATCCTTTGTGAAGAGCGTCTTTTGCGCGCCTTATGACCCAAAATGCATGCAATCCTGGGAGAGGGAAAATGTCACTTTCTGTGACCACACAAAGCATAGGACAAGTGATTCATCACTTGAAGCCGCCTAAGGACAGCCACCAACGCCTCCTTAGACATCAAGTGAGCACACAATGGAATATTTGTAGCACACAAAAGAATCATACCCCTCTCTTGGGTCACCATCCACAATGTACCAAGAGAGGAAAGAGGATTTGAATTCTCCTATATAAGGTCACCATGAGATGAAGAATGGGTGAACACATTGTTATGCTGGCCAGAATTTTCCAAGCAATACCAGCAGTGTGTGATCTGGAGCTGAAGATAGAGGGGACTCAATTGTTGGCCATCCTACAAGTTCAGTCCACCACAGTAGAGAGAGAGGGAGATTCTGTTGCGTTCCTGCATAAATCCGGATCAGAGGTGTTGCACCGAGGCAAGCTTGGGATAAAAACATCCTTGCATCGGGACTTAGAACCCATGTTCTAGGGGCCCTTTAGCAAGAGGGTAAATTTTCACTCTTATTCCTACCAGCGCTCAATAAGAGGGGCCAAGAGCCATCGTTCGTATTATTGTTGTCATTTGACTCTTTTCAGAGCTCATGTTTATTTGTTTTAGTTTTAGTTTATTTTTAGTTTATGAGCATGTTATTTCTCTATCTAGTATGCTTATGATTTTAGCTTGTTCCACTAACTTGCTTGACTTCACTTCTTTTTTTGTCTGTTACCAATAAATTAAGTGGGTAGACCACACCCCTTAAGTTGGTGTGATTTCGTACATACGTGCACCAAACACACTCCAACAGTTGGTTTCTAGTTTTCTTTGTCAATTTTCAAGCGCTTTCAACCCCTTTCTCCCAGGAAATTTTTAATGTTATAAGTACTTAGAAAACTCCTTGAGAATTGCAAACTATGGGTTATTTTGGACAGATATCTCTTTGTTGGTTTCCTCATTCTTGGGGCAGTATATCAACCCTCTAGTTTTTGTCATGTCATGTTTATTTCTTTACAAGTTTGGGATAGTAAACTCAATTCTCTTCTGTCTCTAATCAGGTTTCCCTAGTGGCAAGTCATAGATGAAGAGTTTTTGAAATTAATATAATTTTCTAAAAATACAACGTAAATTCATAGTTTACCCAAAAGAAAAAAAAATCACATATTTTTAATAAAAATTCATTAAATTCTTATTTTTCCACACACACACACACATATAGTATAATAATTCATTTTTTTAATTACTTAATATTTATTCATTTATATATATATATATATTTAATAAGTTTTCATTTTACATAATTTTTATAAGCTTCTATAAAATTTGTTTTTTCCTATATTTATATTCTAAAATGTCTTTTAATGATTTTAGAATAAACTTAATCTAGTTACAAGGGTAGCAACTTTACATATTCAGTTGTTTCATCTACTTCATATCCCTTACATTTCTAGTAACTGTCTTTTCTTCTTTTGTGTTTTCTATTTACTATGTATATATATTGATATCTTCTAAATAGTTTATGATAAACACCTAAAGACAAAATATATTTGCAATACATAAATCTGAGGAAAACATATTATCTAGCCTATCTTGGATGGCCCAGCTTAAGAATTATTCTTTTCTAATGCAGTCGCTTCTCTCTACTCTTGTTGTGCCTGAACGAGTGTGCCTTGCCATTCTGCGTTCCTCGTGTATTATATGCCTGCAGAAGGATACATTGCTCCTTTGTTGGTATCTAAATCCATCATTTTCATCCTTAGGTCCAATATTGCCACCTTTTCTTCCTCAATTTCCTGAGGTTTCTCAAATTTCCTTTGCAACATATTGCATTTTTTATCCATCAAACCCAATCGTGGCTGCTTCTCCTTTGACTCCATTTCACTTCGTTTATTGATCAAGGTCAAGATGTACTTCATTGTCTCTATTAAGTGATCTAGTTGTTGATTCATTTTCTCATACTCTCTTATTAGAATATTCTACATGTCTTTCCCATTCTCCTCTCTGTTAATACACAAAATGGAAACAAACTCAATAATATATTAATAAATGTCTCATCAAGAATGATGTACAATGTGTACATATAAATATATCAAGAAATTGTTGAATCAATTCCCGAGTTTCTTGGACTTTAATAACCAACTACCCTATCACAAACTCACCTAAAAATTAGTTGTCTAACACTCTCTATATCGATATGTGCAATCACAACAAGTATTCCTTTCTTTCCGTTAAATCCTCCTAGTCTATTCAATTGTCATAAAGTTGTGGACCTTTTATAAATTAAACAACCTTATATTCTGGATCTCCTTTGTTGAGGCGATCATTAAATAGAAATTAAAACATGTCCTCCCGCACTCAAGGAGCCATCCAAAAATTCCTCATCGATTGTTTCCTTGGTATCTCTTTATATTTCCTCCATTAAAACTCCACAGTGTGTGTGCGGCATCCCAAGCGAGCCAATTAAGTTGACGCCCTTCAAACTCCTTTTAGAATCTTTGTAAATATTATCGATCCCCAGATGTCCTGCATTATGGTGCCGCGTATCTGTGACGAACATATGTTATTGTAGAGTGGGATTTTCAATTCACCATCATCGATATTGATGGGTTTCCATTCAGGTTTCTCTCGATATAGCGCCGCTAAACAAGGATGCATCTGATGCCACCCAATATTGTAGTGAATTATCCTTCCATCGTTTACTTTTTTATATGCATCATGGATTTCCTCGAAGGTGATGTCCCTTGCAATGGTAACAGATTAAATTTTATTGAACTAATATCTTGATCCATCATACCCTAGTTCAGGTTTGCACCTTTATTAGCCAAAATATTTTCCATTTTGTTCAATTATTGTTTAACATGGTAAAACTCAATTTTTTCAAAGTTCTCCAATTGTAATGAATTTATTTCCAATACAAGGAGGCTAAGGGGGCTATATTTTTCTTTAATTTTGTTCACGTGTTGGATGACTATCATGCAATCCATGAAAACCATCAATTTAGGAATTCTTCTTGCAATGGCTATTTCTAGCCCCTTGCAAAGAGCCAGATATTTTTCTGATTGCTGAGAAACCCAAGCCTATGCATATTGGATCTCTCTTTGCTCATCGAGATGACAGATAACTGCACCTGCTCCTACCAAACCAATAATATATTTATTTTATTAAAAAATTATTTATTTATTTTAATTAATTTTCATGTATTTTTATTTTTTTTTTATATTTTTTTTTGTTTATATATATATGTTTTATTTTGCTTTTCAATTTAAAAATGTTGTTTTATTTTTTTTTATTTTTTTTTCCATGATGTGTTTGTAATAGTATAATGATTTTGGTCTATAGTATTTAAGGTATTACAATTATAATGTTTTATGATTGTGTTTGCAATAGTGTACTGCTTTTGGTCCATAGTTTTTAGGGTATTATAATTATAAGTTTGAAAAAAGTGGGTGTAAGTAATAACACCTCTTTTCCATTTTGTAGTTGGTTTTAAGATTTTGTTTGTGGTCGTATTATGTTTTTGGACCATAGTTTTTAAAGTGTTACAATTACAAGTTTGGAAATAAGTGATTATTATTAATAACAACTTTTTTCAATTTCACAATTTGTTTTAATATTTTGGTTTCAAGGGTGAGTTGTTAAAATCGTGATTTCAAAAAACATGTCATTTTGTTGGAGTGTCCACTCAAAACATTAGATGTTTGGAAATTTTTGACACTATTATTCCAAAAGGCTTATGTTCAAGAAGGGAATTGATACTTATATGAGGTTTTGGTTACAATTGTTAAGTTGGTGGTTTAAAAAACGTTACATTTTTAACTTTGACCAAATCCTGATAATGTGATTAATCCGAAAGACATTTTTATCTACATTATGGATCACAAAAGTCTTAGATTGAACATAAAGAATGTTATTATTGTTAGAATCAAGTTTTGGTTCACATTTTATTTTAATATTTTTTCAACAAGAAGATTTTTTCAACAATATATGATGCTATTAAGGTCACGGCTACAAAACGTAGGTTCACATTTTATTTTAAGATTTTTTCAACAATATAGGATGCTATTAAGGCCATGGCTACAAAACGTAGGTTCACATTTTATTTTAAGATTTTTTCAACAATATAGGATGCTATTAAGGCCATGGCTACAAAAACGTGGTAATTTTTTAATATTTAATATTTAAATTGTGGTGAAACAATAACACAGCGTGATAATTAAAATTAAAATTAAAATAAATAATATAATATAATTTCTACTAATAACACCACATTTCAAAACTAAGATTTATTTTTATATTTTTGACCGAAAATATAGATTTATGGAATTAAATTTTTATTTTTAGATAATTATTCTCATCATATCCATAATTATATTAAATTTTAATTTCATGAATTTTAAGAGAAATCCTTAAATTTTTATCTGAAATCCTTATATTATTGGATTTTTATTTTTTTATTGTCTCCATTCTCTCTAGATACACTCATCCATATATTCATTCTCTCTATATACACTCATCCTTATATTCTTGTGTTGCTTCCTAAATATTACTTTATTCCGTTTTCTTGTCTTCTTCTCTTACTATTTTGAAATTATTATTTTTTTCCTCTAAATTCAAAATTGTTCCCACTTCAAATATTTATGGTCGAATTGATGAAAGAAGCACTGCCTCATAGGTACCATAAAATGGGAATTTATTCTTATTTTTTTAACTATAAAACATAAAGTTATTTTGAAATTGATTTTCCTTTTCGAGCCTTTGCCATAATATGAGTGGAAAACAATACAAAATATGCATAAGAATGTATCTACTCATTATTCAATCACTTGTTTTCTTTTCTACTACAAAATTGTCATGAGAATGTATCTATTCATTATTCAATCACTTTTCTTTTTTTCTGTTATGTTTTTTTTCAAATTCTTATTCTTTTATGTAGTTTTGATCAATAACTTAAATTTATAGTTTTGAATCATTTATATTTTTATTATAGTATAAAATAGATAGAACTTATAATAAAATTTGACATTAGAAAGTTTATTGGATCTTAAATAGACAGTGATAAGATGTTTTTTAAAGACACTTTTTAATGTAAAGTCACATGTTCAATTTCCCACCTCATCAGAATGATATATTAGACAAGATAAAAATATAATCATCTCAAACTTACCCAAAAAAATCTAATATTAAAGAAAAATATAAACTTATTTTATAACTCATTTATTCAAAATATTAAAAAAATTGACAATAAAAATCCCATTTTTAATATTTACATAATAAATATTAAAACTTTAATTTTTTTAAATGATATATATAAATATATATATATATATATATATATATATATATAATTTAAAAACGAATCCCATTTAGCGTGATACAAACAACTTCAAATATGTATATAATTTAAAAACGAATCCCATTTAGCTTGATACAAACAACTTCACATATGTAAACTCTTTATCGTTACATCTCAGATTAAATCTGGAAACAAATTCCCTTTCACTAATAAGAATGTTTTGTTGATATTTTTCCAGCAAAAAGTTATGCTTGAACCATACTATAATTTTCTTACCTTTATCCTTATTTCTTGGAAAACATTATAATTGTTTACCCTTCATCTTTATTTTTACAAACATTATAATCATATGGTTGTGTGATATTTGATTTTAGTAGAAACGAGTTTGAAACTATCCCACCATATTGCTCTAAGAAATTTCATTAGAGTGATAATGAGTATTAAACTATTCATTAGAGTGATAATGAGTTTTGAACTATTCCACCACATTGTTGAGTGAGATTTCATTTTAATAATGGCGAGTTTCAATGTGTCATAACGTAGGGTTGTGTGAGATTTCATTTAATTAATCCCGTGTTCCACTTTTGTCGGATAATCTTTAATAATATTTTTTTAATTCCTAAATTTTTAATCAATTAGATTAATGAATTGCATTGATTTTATGCTCTCTAAAATACATAATTTCAAAAAAGAAAAAAGAAAAAAATCTAAGTAGAAGATTGATAATGATGATTGGATTTTATAATGACAATTGGATTTTAAAGTAGGTAGGTAAGAAAGTCTTTTTTTTTAAATTGATGTACATGATTAATCATGAAAGGGATGTGCTTTTAATTTATTTTCAAATAGTTTTAAAATATTTTAAATTTAGAAATTTTTCAATATAAGATTAATTTATATATTTATATTTTTTGGGATTCAATTGTATTAAGTAGGTCATTGATCTATGACCATTTTCATGAGAAGTAGTCGTAACTAACTAATTTCTGATGCCCATTGCCAAGAAGCGATCCATCCAAGATTAATTTTTGTTCTGGCAGGAGGCTTGTTTCTGAAGCATCTATGTGAAGAATGGGTGTGCCGACCACAGTGCTTGCATGGGTGAAGATCGAAACAGTGATCTTTCATATGGCCAACGCGGTCACAGTGTTGGAATTTTTCAATCTGTTGTTGCTGCTTTGGAAGAGGAGCAGGATCTGGAACAACTATAGGTGCGCTGTCATGAAAAAATCCGGCACTCTAAAATTTGATGGGCTTGGAGTAGTCCGGAATATGAAAGGACAATTCCTTGTCATATCCAAGCCCTGTTCTGTGCTTGTTATGGACAAGCTCTTCCTAAGGTCTCATGATGGGCTTGGGAAGTGCATGTTGAATTTCTGCATCTTTCTACACATTTGTTCCTGAAATGGGTATTGCCTCTGCAATTTCTTGTTGTTGATGTGAGTTTATCTCAATGTTCTGAACAGGTTCAAAATGACAACTCTTCTATTTTAATTCTTTTTGGTGGAGTTGAAATTATAGTTGCAGAAACTCGATCTTTTCGAGTGCATCTTGTAGACATATTTGAATGTCAACAAGAGTGGTCTTGTTGATTTTGACTGTGTCTTCAGATTCAACAATGGAGAGTATGAAAGTATCTAGAAACTTTAATAACTCAATACTTTTATCCATTGTCTCAGTAATAAATAAAGGCCTAGAAATGCACCACTATTGATTCTAGAAACTTATTTTAGTATGAGTTGAGGTGAAAATTGGCCTTAAATAATCAAGATGCTTGCAGCAAAGAAACAACATTGACTTCAAAGACTCAACTCAATTCTTTTTGACATCAATATTCACAGACGTTTGCAAGGAAAATATATGTTGAGATGATAAAGGAACCTGCAACAATAACGAAAATAGAGCTTGTTTCTAGCAACTCGTCCAAAAAGTACAACAAGAAACTCGTCCTTTGATCCGGAACAAGCAATCAATGACTTAAACTCTGAGATTTGACTCCTTGTTTTCCACCAATATTTTTCCAAGCAATTTACCATTCGATTCCTTTAAGGAATAATGCCCAGAATTCGGATTTTTCAACTCTCCGAGATGGTTACTGTTTTGGTACTCGCAGCGGGGTTTTGGAGAATTCTCTTTCTCGGTAATTTGGACCTCGAGAAGAAATCCTCAATTTTAACTACTTGGAAAGAAAATTTCTATGAATAGAGGCTTTAGAAAAACCAATAGTTTGGGCCGTGCCGGTCTTTATTTTGCTCCAGTGAATAGTTACAACTGCAAATTTACCTTGGATGACTGGAACAACTATTAATCCTCTTTTTCGTGCTGCATATTTTCCCAGAAGTGTGAAGCATAATGTTACATTGCTTGTACCTTGGCTCTGCAAAGAAGATCAAGAACTTGTTTACCCCAACAAATTGACTTGTGATTCCCCAGGGGAGCAGGAAAATTATATTCGCAATTGGTTGGAATCAAGAATTGGCTTTAAATCCAATTTCAAGTTATCCTGTTATCCTAGAAAGTTTTCTAAAGAACGACAGAGTATAATAGCTATCGATGACACTTCACAATTTGTTCCAGACAAGGAAGTTGATATTGCAGTGTTGGAGGAACCATAGCACTGGAACTAGATTGATGAAAGTTGTATGACAGTGGGTATACCAAGCGTTTGATTGATATGGGACAGCATTCGAGCGGAGGGAGTCGAATCGCAGGTATGAGGAGGAAGTCGGATCTTGGTATGAGGAGGTTAGTGTCGAGAGGAGCGCAAGAGACTAGAGGAGTGTAGATGTATGGAGATCAATTGTATCGAGGCCGGTGTTTTCGACTGTATGGGGAGCGATGAGGGTGTTAGCCACAGGCCAACGGAGGGAAGTAATGTTGCATGTGGTAGATATGTGTGACGCGGAGTTGAAAAATGTAATGGAGCGCCGAGAGGCCAAGGTATTGATTGACTGGGGAGTTATGATGCGGTGGTAGTGTCAAAATTGGGAGGTATGATCCCTATACCAAAAGGAGGATAAGGATTTGTCTTCAAATGTCGAGGAGAATGGAATCTGAAATGGGGATGTATTGACAATGATACAATGAGAAGAGCTATAGAGCCTTTTTCTATCGATCCCCAACATAAATGTCCTCACGAACCCCATCAATGTAGCCAGAAATTGCTATTGAATATTCTTCAAATTCGTGTTCGACAACGAACTTACAGACAGAGAAGGGTACTCACCGATACCGATGTGCATATGGCAACTAACAGGAAGCTTCATCGCAGAACTTAAAGCATCCATTCATCAAGATTTGAGATGCTTTCTCGCCACTGAGGAATACTTTAATCACCTTCTAGCATTGAGCTCCCTGTGGTGTGCTCACTCACCATAGAAACACTTACTCGATGGAAGCTTTTCCGTTGCAATCATGATGTTGTCTTCCTCTACAGATTATTTCTCCTCTTTATTATCATTGGCAACATCATCACTAAATGTTGGGTCACAATAAGGGACTGTAATGATAAAGTCCAAATTCATATGCGAAGACACTACTAAAGAATGGTTGAGAGAAAGCAAAGGTATTCAATATTGTGCAACGAAATTCAAAGCTTGTGAGAGAAATATTAGATCTATGAGAACGCTCAACAGTTCAAGCGAGTGGAAGAATGTGTTTCTAGTATCGCGTAAGATGTGCATGGGGCTTCTATCATGAGATCAAAACTCTAGTGCATGAGTTTTAACCCCAGAAATCAATTCTCGAAGTTCTCATTGTTGTGCTGGGTATTTAATGCACAAAATTCGAAAAACGGTCTTCAAAAACCCATAGAGATTCTCTCCAACCAATGTGTCGGTTATAATGCACCACGAACAGACTGCAGTAATGACACCAACGCTTTCAATGGAGTAATGTAGGGTGCAGAGAAACCGTCTTGTTGAAAGAGCGCAGGTGGCAAAGGGAGCAGGTAAAACGCTCAAAAGCCAACACTTTCAATGATAGTTCAAATTAGAGTAGGCCAACATAATCTTGTTCTGGTACCATATTAAACACATGCACAGTAAACACACACAAGTAGGAAAATAGGCGTGATTTATTTTATTTTTCACCATAGATGTACATTTATAATACAATGGTGTGACTCTTGGATTCCACATTCCAATGTCACTTGGACTCCTCTTTGTCCATTCGGCTTCCACACCTACCCATCGAGGATTAGGTGTCAAACAAAACACATCATCAAATTCTCCAAGTTTTTTGTTGGATGGCACAAGATTTAGAATAGATAATATTAATTTTTAATGAGTTGCTTTCAAGTTTAAAGTTTAAGAAATTAATTCATTTAAACTAAAATTAAATGGTTTGGAGATTAATTTTCCTTTGATGTTTACAAACAGTGTAAATTCCATCCTAATCTATTAGAGATTATGTAAAACCCTTTAAGATGTAATGAACATCTTTGATAGTATTGTAGTGAGTAAGGAGATTCTAGTCATGATGAGATGATTAGACAATGAAGCAAATAAATTTTGATGATAAATGGCAAACATGATGCAGGTTATGGACGACCCTTCTAACTTTAAGAATTGAAATTTAAAATAAATTTCTTAATGTAGGAATGAAAACATGCTTAATATAAGAAATTATATGTAACACCCTCTTCCTACATCTACCCAAGTAATCGACCAACCCGGCTTTCATGTGACGAGAGGCTACTATAATGAGATATAACCTCCTAGGTGACCTTAAGGAAATGGAACCAGTGGAAACACAACATACTGACCTTTTGACCTCTTTGAGCCATAGATGCAAGAATAGGATTACAAGCCAGTGTCTAGGAGGATATATATATATATATATATATATATATATATATATATATATATGCAAGCATAACATTGCATGCCAGTGTTTAGGGCCCCAATTCCTCATTTTTGTGTCAGCGTCCCCAGGATTTGAGCCACCTTTTCAAACCCAAAACCCATTGATCTGCCCAAAAATTCATGAAAAGTTCAGAGATGATAAATAACAACGGGACAATGATACGGAAGAAATCACATCAATAAGAACTCATCTAGACCCCTCCTAGCCATGACAGTCATTTTTTCAAACATGTCATAAACATTGAAACTACAGGTGTAAACAAGAGATCTGAGCATATGGATCTCATACTTATCTGAGAATCGCTAAGAAGCATTGCTCCCTTACATCATTAAGGGCAATAAAATCTATTTTACCATAGATACAGTGTGCATTTGTTTTCAAGTAAAAACATGGATAGATCCATACATCATCACTGATTAAATATGTGCTTATAACCAACATAATAACAATAGAAATACCATGGATATAACAGAAATTGAATCCAACTAAGAGTCCAATCCATTTATACATCAAAAACCAAAGGAATGAACTCTGCATTACTGAATGTAAAAACCAACCGGATATGGGACTTCCACGTTCTTCCTGACCATAGATTGGTTGAGCCAGATCTCTCTTCAGCCAATCACCCTCATGCCATATTCCAAGCATGAATGTGGGACTCAAACCGAAGAACCAATCCAGGACATATCAAGGCTAAACCACATCACCCTCATCAACATAAACCAGGCTTTACTGTGATCCACACCGAATCTCTAGGCCAACACAAGCATGGATACCACTAGATTATCTCTGCCTAAATCGTGAGGAATGTTCCTGTCTCCTAGTCTCTCGGGCTTTACCGCAACCCAAAGTACGAATCAGGGGTCAATGGGCCCTAAACCGAGACATACTCTTCAGGCTTTACTGTATATCTCCCAAACCTAGGATTCTTAGGCCTGATGGAGAGCACCACCTCTCAGGCTTTACCGCAATCCGAACTCGGATCGCTAGGCCCTAAACCGAGGCAACACATAAACTAGTTTTGTGTCATATCATTCGGATATCCACCTCACTCAACTTTGAATCCATCTAGAATTCCAGCTAAACCAAAACATGAGAACTCAACAACACCATGGTTATCCGGAAATAGTAAGGCTAGGCTAAGAACATTATCACACCTGGCAAAACCCATGACAAGTCAAAAATGAACCACATGCAATACAATGCATTTCAGATCTAGCAAGGAAATCACACATGCAAAGAATATTTTTGTAGTTTCTCGATTCTTGCTCTTCCTTGCTTGCTTCCTCCTTCTTGCTTTCTTGTCTTTATTAGTCCAATTCCAAAATTCTCCAAGAAAACTCTAAGTGTCCAAGAGTATGAGAGAGAGAGAATAGAACGAGAGCCGTAAGTGTGAGAAAGAACTTAGCAAAAGCTTTCCAACTAATCCTCATAAGCCTTTTTATCAATGAGGCCTCTAATTTTTTCATTTTCCTCCTCACATGCAACCTGTGACCTTTCACCTTCCTTTTCTCCTATTTTCCATTATTTTCATAAATAATTGCCTATCAATGCCACTTTTCCTTTCCAAAAGCCTTCGCCATTGCCTTTGCCAATTTCCTTTAGCCATAATAATTGAAATGAAGACCCACTAGGATGTTTTTCCCACCTTTCAAGCTAGAATAAGTGTCCCATCAACCATGGTTATTATTTTTCCTTTATTAACTTTTATTACATGGAATTTTCACGAGGGTTTTTACATTATAAGCCAAATGAAAAAAGATAATGAAGAACGATAAGAGTAATAATCATGAATCATGAGGACTTGTAAAAAATATGTTCTTTAACAAGTTAAAAACCTTAATATTTGAAAAAGATGTAATGCTTAACCATTAATTTAAACATTACACTCTTGTTTATCATTAATAATGCATTTACACATTTTTCAAATATTAATAAGCATTTAGAGGTGGTAAGTGCACGCCCTTAATACTAACGATATGGAATTTACTAAATTCATCTACTCAAAGTGCCTATGCCTGACCTCCAACAATCAAGCATAATTTTATGTTCTCTTATAGCGAGTCAACCTTACTAATTCCCAAAATATCTAGAAACTAGTAATTATTGGTGATTCAAAAGATACAATCCAACATTTACAAGTTGGATCACCGCACTAAGATGCCAAGTTAAGTTCAATCTTTCATCAAATTTTATTAGTGTTGAGATCTCTACTAGTTATAGAGTGTTACTATGTCTTCAAAAGAAATAACGCCCAAGCAAACCTTTATGCAAATAAAGCAATTCAGGGAAAAATGGGTGATATTTTGATGAATGGCCAAATGTATTTCAAACCAATACCATTGTCTCCCTTTCATTAATTATGGACCAATCATTTGACCTCCAAGTGGATGGTACTTCAAACCACAGCATCAAGCAGGTGACACAACATTTCCTTCATCACATTAATTTGGCATGCTCCACCTATCTATTTAAGCCACTCCCACACTCTCTCCCATCTCATGGGGAGATTATTCAACTAGTGATGTGTATTTTTATCCAAAGGAACCATCATTGAGTATGAGGGCTAAGTTATGGATAGGAAAGGATAATGTGGGATAAAAGGATTGCTACCAAAATCTAAAATTGAGGATATTGTTATTTTATTGGTATGTTGCTACCCTATTGCCACATTAGTCTCATTTTCACCCTCATTTCATCATTGTGACCATCGGTCCTCCCTTATCAATGCAGGGCTTCTCCATTGTATTGAGCGCATGGCTCTCCAGGAAATCAATGAGCTCAAGTTGGCCCTCCATCAAGAGGAGGAAACAATTCCAAACCTCAATACATCAACTTCAACTCTGGTTTGTTAGTTTGGAAGTGCATCTCAAGATGACATTAGACATTTTAATTTAACAAAGGCAAATGATGTCATAGGTTCAAGACGATTTTCGGGTGCTTCAATGTGAAATTAAGAACCTTTAGTTAGCTCATCCCCCTTAAATTTGGATTCCTTTTCCAATTACTCACTTTAAAATGGCTTCTTTAACTCCCCCAATAATTCAACTCCCTGATTTAAAACTCACATGTCATCATTTCAAACTAGGAAGTAAACGAGACGACCAAAACTCTTCATCATTTAATTTAACTATTATATAGTGTGCTTATATTCCACTTTTTAACACATATTATCAAAATTATTTTTATAAAAAACCAAAATATTCCATCATAATTATGTACAGCTATAATAAATTAGAGCCTATTGTTTTGAACTAAAAACACATCAAAAATGCTCATTTCTTTTGTAGTATTATTATATATATTGTATACATTTTATTTATATAATACCTCCAAATTTATATAGATACACACATAAGTATTTACTAATACACTAAAAAAACCATTCTATTTTTAATAAAAAATAAACCATATTTACATGTGCATACAAAAAGGATAACTCTTTCATCTTCTCAATCGATTGACTTCGAGATACAGACGAGTTTGGATGAGAAACGATCAGTATATAAAATTGCATTCGCGGGGTACTCTAAAGAAGATGTTGAATTTTTATGAAAAAATTGAAGCTATATATTTGTATTATATATTTATATTTAGGTTAATGATAATTTTGTATATCTAATTATTTTTAGAAATAATATTAGTATTATAATTAGTAACTCAAAATAAAAATAAAAATAAATTTTTTAAAGGTTGTAAGTTTTTATTAAAGAAAAAAAAATTAAAGGTTGTAAGTCTTTATTAAAATATTTAAAGCTCATAAATTTTAAGATATTGAGGTTAAAAATAAGTTTTAAAATAAAAAATTTACTATTGTGAAAATAATACTAATAATAATAATAATAATTTAATTGTATTTTTTGTTTATCTCCTTATAAGTTACTTAAATGTCAAGTGTAGACATTCATTGAACGCGAAATTTAATATTGTATCTATCAAGTACTCACTTTGCATACTCGCACCGAAAAAAATTGAAAATACATGAAAAAATGTGTGTTTCTTTCTTTTTCTTTAGAAATTCATAACTCTTATTTTAATATGTTAACTATTATTTTTTTGGAATCTAAGCTTCTGTGATCCATAATATAAATTTGTGGAAATTCTTTTGGTAGTAATCACATGCAAAAGAACAAGGTCGACGCGTTTCGAACCAACCAGTGTGGTTCATCATCAGGACTATGTTAACTATTATTTTATTATTTTAACTATTATTTTATTATTTTCCTTAAGAGATCCATTTTAGACTTCAAAATTCCTTTAATTGGACAAGACATACCCACCAAAATCCGAATCTAAATTATTATCACATTAAGTATTCCAATAAGTATGGGTGTGCAATTTTGTAATAATTGTTCAAATATCTTTGTATGCACACGCATATTCGAAAGTCACAAAGAAGAAGCACACCCACAAATATTTTATCTTATATCATTATCAATTCTCTTTTTTATTTCTAGGCAATTAGGCAATGTAAGGATTTTGTAGCTCAAAACATTTTTTTTCCATGTCTTCAGAATAGAAATCTAGGAAACTTCTCATATGCTTAATCATTGATTAAAAGGGCATGAACATGTATTGCATGCCTTCGATTGGATTTAATAGGGATTACTATCTCAGTTTATCACGATGATTGTTTGTATAACATTGTGTGAGGGGTTGGGGAGGATAAATATTTCGTAGTTTAAAAAAATTCCTTTAATTCCATGGGGAGGATAAAGAATTTGTTGCTTGAAAAAAATTCTTGAATATCGTGGCGACAAGACATATTCATTAAGATTTGAACCAAAATTATTATCATGATAATTATTTTTCCAATTGCTATGGATACACATTTTCATAATAATTGTTTTAATAATTTATGTGCAAGTATTATCCAATAATTGTGTGTAATATCACAAGCATTGTTCCAATAATTATGTGCAAACATTATCACACAATACTTATGTTAATGGTTACAAGAACTCAAAACAATTCTCTTTAGAATGTCCTTCTGCGCTTGGATTTTATGAGGTTGATCCCCCTATTCCATACAAGCTCAAATCTTTGTTTTGCTGAAGATGTACATCGATTTGGGATTTCCTCAGTGTTTGGAGGTTCCAAGTCCTCCTCTTCCTCTTCTTCATCGGGTTGTGGGGCTAGGAATTGCCATCCCTTTGACTTTTTGACAAATTTATTTTTCCTCCTGGGATCTTTCTTTGACAAAGGACATGTAGTTTGTAGATGTCCAGTTTGGAGACAGAGACGACATCTAAATGTTTTGTTCTCATAATATAAAAACTGGACCAGCACTTCTTGTTGTATGTCAAAATGATACGATGAGGTAGTCCTTTGTTAAGGTCTACCTCAACACATATCCTAGCAAAATTATAAATTGCTTCTTTACTTCTTTGTGTATCCACATTGATGTATCTCCCTAGCATGTTGTTGATTCCTTCCAATACTTTTGGATGCCAAAAGTGAAAGGGTGAGTTATGCGTAAGACTGATATTTTGGAGACTGTCATTGTATTAGCATCAAAACATGGGAACCATGGGATAATAAACAATCTTGTGTTTCCCCACAACCAAGGTCCATCATACTTGATCTCTAATATCTGATGATTTGAAATTTACTACAAAAAACATTTTGAACATAAGTGAATCTCACAATTTATCATCCAATTTGTAAAGATCCACCGAAAAAGATTTACAAGTTTTGGCTAGAAATCGTTGAATGTGCAAATGATTGCATGGCATTAATAAGTTGTACAAATATTATTGATCTTTTCCTGATCTATTGTTATTTCTAGTATATCATTCATTTGCTCTACTATTTATGGCTCCGGAGTATTGAGGGTTTGTTCAAGTTTACTTGAAGTTGCGGCTTTTCCTTTGAGGGTGTCTTTGAATGACGTAGATCCATTAGTTTTTCTTTTGGCTAATCAAAGGCCCTTGGGGATATTAAGTCTTGTCGAACCCCTCCCCCTATTAAGTCTTGTCGAACCCCTCCCGTTCCCCCGCCGCCCGCATCCGCAGGTTAACGATGATCGAGAAATTTTGTTCTATGTCATATCCTTGTAAGCTCCTTTGGTCCTGCATGGACCTACCTACATAGATCAGGTTTTGCAGTTTCGTTGGAATATGAGCTTTGTTATAAATATCCACTTTCAGATCTCGCACCAGTGAGTCCTTTCGAACACTCAATAAGATCAATCTTCCTGTTGGGGGTTGTACAAAAATTTGGAACTCCCCATCCTTGCGAGAAACATAAATTTTCTCGTAGCTTATTGGTCGATCTGCAGAGGATCTGTCCTTTTTATTCATCTCTTCATAAAAAACAATAGATTTGTGGTTACCCCTTCTTCCAGTAGGGAGATCCGTCAAATCTGGGTCGCCAGGGTAGCAAATGGTCGATAAGCCTTTCCATTTGCTGTAAAAGATATATGCCGGAGGGATCAACTTCCCCTGCCCTATCCCATCCTTGATTTCCTCTACATGCTTTGATCTTTGTGGTCTTCCAATGCCAGATCCCTCCAAAAAAAACCCAATATATGTCAGATCCCTGCAAAAAAAAAATGTATCAAAAGCCTTGAGATTTGCATGCAATCATGGTGTTCTGGCATGTAAGGTGATTGGTAAGAAAAACCCTGGCTCTGATCCATTTCTTGATGGTGAGAACGATGGCCCTGATACACGAATCATCGGTAACATTCGGATCGGGTGGGACAATGTGAGTTGTCGCAGAGCTGATTAGAGGATTCATTATGAGGAACATAGTAGTAATCGTGTATATCCACAGAGCCATCCACAGTGATAAACCTCAGGAGGGCTTCGATGACGCAGACGAACTGGTCATTACACCTTACATAGGAAACGCATATATTGAAGAGCACCGTGGGATGTAGCCTCGCCGTCAAACCTGTTGAGGTCGAGGGAATCTGCTGCATTGTTTGCCCATTCGCCATCTTTCTTTCCCCTAATATCTTATCAAATTTGACAATTTGTTTAAATCTACTAAATTATACAAGTATATACACTTGACATTCAAAAAAATTATTATCTATTAAGATAATTTCTAATTATATAAACACTTTTCGAAGTTTATTGAACAATTTTAATCCCTATAAGCGTATAAGCTCACATTAATGGTTGGATATTCAATTTTTTACCCTTTGCCTAAGTCTAAATATTGGCTCCTAAAGCTATATTTTAATTTCACTGGTTGGATATTCAATTTTTAACCCTTTACGCAAGTTTAAATGTTTTTATTGTAGATTTTGCTCCTAAAGCCATATTTTAACTTCACTGCTTTGATGCATTGGAAAAGGGGTGATGTTCTTTTGAATTCGATAATTGAAAATCTTCCAATATGAAAGACTACTTTTATTTCCATTGCTTTTTTGGATAAATTTATTCATCAATGCCTTAAATAAATTGGCCAAACCATTATGTTTTAACTTTATTTAACATTTTATCACTACATTATGATTTATTTTCAGAATTTCTTACCTGTATTCTAAAAAATAATGGATAAACAAATAAACAAATTTAATTTTCAAATCAACAAAAAAAACAAGTGCAACTCACATAAAATGAATTTCACTACGATTCAAGACGTGCATAATATTTATAATCAAATTTAAAAACTAATTCTTATCTCAAAAATATTTTTATGTCAATGAAAGTAAGGCATTCTTATTATTATTATTATCCAATTTTAAGGTCACGGCCAAGCCAAACACCAAATTGGTGTATGAGACCCCCTTGTTTGTGGGACAAAGGACCCACTTCCGGACAGCGATTTAACTGCTAAGTCTACTAAAGCATATATACTCTACCCCTCTGGTTTGAAACCTGCGATCCCTTAAAAGAAAAAAATAATCACTTATACATATAAATGGAAAAATACAAAACCTAACCAACACACAGAAAACCAAAAACAAAAAAAAAAAACCATTATTGATAATTGCTTTCCCAAAAAACTGTTCATATATCATGTAATGCTTCTACCACATTGTACCATCTCATGCTCTAAAAATTCTTTTATGAAATTCATTTAAACCTTACCATTCAAAAATAAACGTAATTAGTATGAAACCTTTCAATCCATAAAATAAACAAAGTAATTATAATAAAACCTATTAATGACGGATGGGGCACACGAGGAGCTCCGCAATAGTAAGGAGAAAAGCTCTATCATCGTTGCTACACATTTTTTTACCTAATGCATGGAAAGGCCCAACCTAAAGTCTCCTTAGCTCAGATAAAAGGAGAAGGAAAGGAAGGTCGTCAATGATTATCAAATTCAACCAGGGTTATTTGTAGGTTTAAACTTAAGGCAGCATCCTAAAGGAAAATAAATCCCTTTTGAACTCTATTGGTAATTTTGACTTTATGTATATGGAAGTCTCCATTATAATAAGGATAAACCAAATTCTCATTGAATTCAATCTTTCCATTGAAAGGGGCTCGTATATGCTCTGCAATATCACCAGTAAATACCCCCCCGGTATGAAAAGTCCTTAGTGTTAGTTGAGTTCCTGGTTCCCCAATGGATAGGGCAAGCAAATTCATTTTATCCTTTTCTTTTTATCCTTATCAAAAACCTGGGACTAAGTATCCAAAATATTCTTATCCAGAACTAGATAGGATCAAAAAAGAAAAGAACAAAATGATGTAGAACATATCCTTATCTATGAGGGGCGAGCATATGAAAAATGTAATTGATCCTTTCATTTCCTTGAGTTATTGGCCTTCTGCTGGGGGTTTCGGATCAAATACCAATATTTTAGAAACAAATATAATAAAAGGCAAGTGTGATTTCTAAATTTACCAGCGATGGAAAAAGTTTATGAAAACAGGAATAGTTGGGATAAAAAGTTTATGAAAAAAAGGAATAGTTGGGATAAATATGCATATTTAAGAATGGAAATAAAATATTATCAGATGAAGTAGAATTTGTATCGATTTGGACTGGACACATGCAAAGGTTTAGATATTATGAAATAATTATGGATGTAGTGTTTGGATTATGGGAATATAATTTATCATACAGAGAAAAATATCTGCTAATTTTCGCTTTAAAAACCCTATCAGTCTAGATCCATATTAATTTCGGATTTACCAAGCACTAAGAAGAATCAAATTTCTTGAAGCTGCAAATCTCGGAGTGAAAAGAGTTTTGATCCCTCTCAATGCTTGGTAAATCCAAGGTTAAAATGAATCTAAACTGGTAATATATAAATTTCACATCACTATATATATAACCTTGATTTAATCTCTATGGAATATCAATATTATATTTTTTCAGATATATCTCAAAAAGTTTTTTTCTTTATTTTAGATTTAATTAACATGTGGTATTGATAAGCCATGGTATTGTAACAGTATATTTACAAGTTAATGATGTTCATGATTGAAAAGAGTTTTGATCCCTCTCAATGCTTGATAAATCCAGGGTTAAAATGAATCTAAACTGGTATTATATAAATTTCACATCACTATATATATAACCTTAATTTAATCTCTATGGAATATCAATATTATATTTTTTTAGATTTAATTAACATGTGGTATTGATAAGCCATGGTATTGTAATAGTCTATTTACAAGTTCATTATGTAACAGTCTATTTACAAGTTAATTATGTTCATGATAAAGTGTAGGTGAATATCCATAATTAAGAATCTTGTTATATTGTAGGTATTAACTTTTTATGTGCTTATTAACTATAAATATGGTTACAAAATTATTATTAGCAATCCACTTGACCATTGATCACAATAAAATATTCATGCATAATTTTTAAGTATTTGTGTAGTTATTTTATAATCCAAAAATAAAATCTTTGAAAATGACTCATTCAAGTAAATAATATTCACCATCAGTTACTACCACCATAATTTAAACAAGTCTTTACATAAAAAATTGGAAAGATTTAACATGTCGACAAGTATAAATTCAATATATTGAGTGGCCAAACATTTACATGATAAGATAAGTTGACAAGTATAAATTCAATATATTGAGTGGCCAAACATTTACATGATAAGATAAGTTGTAGAGCACATCTAAGCGCAATAATTATATCAATTTAAAAATTGATAATTATATTAACTTAAAAATTGAAAAAACTCTTCAACTTGAAAAATATACATGCATTGCAATTTCTTTTCCTAAATATAATGTACTGGGAACGAATTAACTGCAGGTAAGGTCAATCTGATTCAAAGTCTCCCATGGATGAAAATTGTCAGGTTAAATAATGTTATTATCGTCCCTACTGTAGATCAGAGCACTCGCACAAACCCTTTTGTCATCTCTGTTTATGGTTATGGATGAAGAGCCTTTGGCTGGGTATGGATGAAGGGCATCTGGCAATTGATTTTGTCGAGGTTTACAGTAGATCAGAGCTCTCGCACAAATCCTTTTGTCATCTCTGTTTATGGGTATGGATGAAGAGCCTTTGGCAAATGATTTTGTCGAGGTTTTCTAAGTAATAAGAGTATTTCCTTGCCTATGGGTATGGATAAAGAGCTCACTTGATTTTGCAAGTTTTTGAAATAATCACAAAATTATTTTTGTGGATACTGAGCTCACTTGATTTTGTAAGTTTCTGAAATAATCACAAAATTATTTTGATCACCTATATAGTGAATCAGTAACTCATTAACAATTATTTTGGACAATGCCCAGAATCAAACCTTCCTTCAGCCTATATAGTGAATCAGTAACTCACTAGAATAATTTGGAAAAGGCCCAGAAACAAATCTTCAACCTATATAGTAAATCAGTAACTCATTAAAATAATTTGGACAAAGCCCAGAAACAAATCAGTAACTCGTTAGAATAACTTGGATAAGGCCCAGAAATCGGTTACTCAGAAATCGGTAACTCATTCATTAGAATAATTTGGACAAGGCCCAGAATCAAACCTTCAGATAATATCATATAGAGATGTGGGACATGGCTCATGAAATATATAATCATATAAATAAATTATAAATTATAAATTGGTGGATAATATTGAAGTGTTTCTAGATCATATAGGGACATGGCTCATGAAATATATAATCATAAAAAACAAACAAAAATTGATGGGTAGTATTGAAGTTCTTCAAATAAAAAACAAACAACAATTGATGGGTAGTATTGAAGTTTTTCAATTGATGGATAGTGTTTGAATCCAAATGAGATTTAATCAAGATTTGTTATTGCAACAAGTGACGATAAACTTTATACAAGAAACCATACATTTCAAATTACCTATATGTCCAATAAATATAGCATTGATAAAAAGAAATAAATGTTGAATAAAATACAGCATTGGTAACAAGTTTCAATGTTGAATTTTCTTGGAGGTGGATTGGTTAAGGCATTGATCTTGCATGCACGACATTCAAGGGCCCAAATCTCACTTTCACATTTCACATTTCACATGATGTAGTAGGAAGTAGGTTTGCACCTTGTTAATGCAACCTTGAAGTTTGTCACACCCCCACTGGGGACATGAATGCAACAAAAACATAGCACATTAAATCATGGTTTTTAATTGTCCGAATGAATGACGACATATCGAGTAATTCATGTCTTCGCCTGCAAATCACGGATGAATCAAAAGCGAAAAAATAGTAATAAACAAAGATTAGTTCCACAAAGTAGATGTAAGGAGCAATTGTCTCGGCAGGAGGACAAGGAAATGCCAAAAATAAAAGACATTAAAACATTTCTTTTAATTATGAGTGGTAATCAGGCTAATCAAATCTTCGCAAGCAAACCCCTTGGTGAAGAAAACGTGGGCTAATTCATACCTTCGCAAGCATACCTAAGCATGCACTCTTCTTAATCTTCCACGCAATCTTCATGAAATTGACCAACCAGCCTTTCTTACACTATTACATATTCCCAAGAGACTAATCAAGTTTATTCTTGGAGCCGTTTAGAAAGGTATGAACACGTCTATAAGCCAGTTGCCTCTTTTGAGATCCATGCACTTACCTGCCCGGTTCTCCACAACAGTTTGGCGATAAAGGATCAATTGCATCGCAGTGGCTCAACAATTTACTGATGTTTGGTTTGTTGCAAAAGCCTTAAACAAGCAGTGTGTTTTACCAACATGTAAATATGTCCAAATGTTTTGGGGTTAAACATCATCCTATATTCACTATGTGGTCCCTCTGCATTAGAAAAGTGTACAGTAAACTAGTATGTTCTCTGCACATGTAAATTTGCCAAAATGTTTTGGGTCTAGGTTGATGCTAAACATCCTATTCACTATGTCGCCCCTGTAAATGAGAAAAGTGTTCTGTCTTGGTATAAAGGGATGATTCAGCAAATAGGCCAATGTGGGTTGTGATTTACTTGGGCCTCTGTTTTTCATGAGGACGATGCTGTCGAGCAAACCTTTCACAAGCTATATACTTGGCCACCGAGTTTTATGCAGGGATTGCCATTTTACAGAAAGAACTAGAAAATATACAGATTGGAGATAGCGTAGTTACGCTTTCCCTATTTGATTATACATCGAGAAGGGGTCTTTGACCACTCTTTGGCTGCAGGAAGTAACAATCTTGATTTATAATGTAAAATATAAAACATTTTTTCAGGAAAAATAATTAATTCCATAATTATAAACAGGTTGAGTCACCAAAATCAGGTCTCTACTTTCGTATTTTATATGCATAAGCTCAACTGCGATAGTGGTTATCTTCGAAGACTTGTAGCCAACTCCTATGAAAAATTGGCCAAGGAACATGGGAAAAATAAAACGAACTCTACAGTCCAGAATTTTGCACAACATCGTCAGACAGGAATAGCACACACAGCAAGTATAGTATGCCTCCTGTTAATAGGTTCGGGACAGACTTTATCTCATTACTAGAGCAATAAAGAAGACCATCCAGAATATTTAGACTTTACACTATGATGTCCAAGATTCCAAAACCAATTGTCAAACAATGTCGCAGGCAAAATTTGATGTCAATCAATTCACTAAGTTAATTGGCAAAGCCAAGATGACAACCAAAAGCGACAAACAAAATGGTAGTGTAAAGTTGCTATAGTGGGCTATTTGGCCTTTCACTTGCAAGCAACTTCGTTACAAATAAAAGACAACTCTCCACTTGTTTAGAGCTGTCAGTTTCAGCGGGCAAGAACTCATTTCCAAGCCAAAAGATCTGGACAGAATCAAATCTAGAGACACATCTTACGAGACAACCAATGCCAACTTAGAAGGGATTCCTGGCAATACAAAAAGGCCAGACATTGTCCCATAGAAAGCATTCATAAGGTCATCACATGTTATGTTTTTTGCCTGTAACAATCTGTCCATGAAGAAAGAGAGATTGGAATAACTGCCTGAATGCTTACAAATTGTGAAACAAAGTTACAAGCATAGAACATGGCTCTTTTGTTCAGCAGAAAGCAAAATATATTAGTACCACAATATATAGATAATGTGTACTATAACTCACATCAGATGAGAATATCAACTTGATCAGAAGAGGTCACTGGTAATGAAGAAGCTTTCTCAATCAAGCTAATGTGATCAGAAATAACGGTAGAAAACTTGTCATCTAACTTGTGCAGTATATCTCTTTTGCATGTGCTCGCAGAAAACATGGATCAATTTTCAATGATAGATAACTACAGATCGAACCAACCTGCTAAAACTCTATGCAGCAATATACCTCCTTAACCTGCTAACACTCTACGCAGCAGACACCTCCTTGTAAGACTACCCACATTGGGGGCTTTTGCATATATATGTCATTTTTCTAATGCCATTTCTCAAGGAATTTCAAGACAGAAGTGTCAAATGATATTTTAACAATCTTTTATTGGGTTTGCAGAGTTGCCATTTGTCTCGAGAGAAGTCTTTGCTATGCTAGCTTCTAGCTCTTCCAATTCATCAAGGTCCAATTCATCATCATCTTCAGCTAGTATTTGCTCCTCTTCTTCAGCTGTAACCCCAGAAGTTGAGGTTTCTGCCATTGAAGGACTTGGGTTATTCTTCACCTGCAGGCCATTAAAAACAAGATATCACTCTTTCAACATACATTTGATAATTACATTCAATGCATACAAACATGTTCAATTCACTTTTGTCAAGTTTTTCGAAAGAGTTTTATAAGCTCGCTTTGAACATGAGTATTAATATGAAATCAAACACCCACCTGGCTTCACAGTAATATAAAAAGATAAACCATGCTCAAAAATCAATCCTGTATGGATTATCATCATATGGACTTCTGTCCCACCATCCAATCATGGTTACAAGCAAAATTTGTCTCTTTCACAAGCATTCAGATCAATCAGGCTTTCTACAAGTTTAAATTCTGTTGAGTCAGAGAGTACTGTGAAGTTTTCAGAGGGAGTATCCAACAGCTGATCCTGCATTTGTTGAGCTACTTGGCACTGATGAGTTAACTACGTGTGAGGCTCTTCTGACATCTGATGGACATCTAGACTCTGGAATATGTAGAATTGGGTCTGCTGCAAATGCTGCCAGCAGTGCTATCTGGGGAAAATAATGTTGATTTGGATATACATCTTAAAGGAAGTTTTGATGATGAAGGATTTTTTTTTAAGCCTTTGAAAATGATAATTTCTAGACAAATGAGACTCATAGCAGGAATAACACTTTGCTTACACTACGGTCAATTCAGAATCTAGTATTGAATGGATATTTTGTTGAGAATTTGGACGGCTAGAGATTAATTCAAATTCTCTTCTGGATAATTACTTGTGAGCTTACTTGAGTTACTTGTGTCTTCTCTTCTTTAGCTTATTTAATATTTCATCAAGTCAATTATCAAAATACACGAGACACACAAATTAGGCTTCTAGAGCGAGGGCAAAACCTCTCCCTCTTGTAGAGGAAAACCCGTAAAGAATTCTTCTTATAGATCTTCAAATGACACGTACCATGACCAAGACTCAGACCCTGACCTATGAATCCCTTCAAGACCTTGTCACTGCTTCTAAATCTTCCTCCAATGCTGATCTTTCTTTTCTGCACCACCTTGCACTGACTTGCACGGTGCACCACCACAAGAGAACTTGGTCTCTGAATTTTATCTTCAAACACTTCTTCTTGTATACGCAGTTATTGGAGATAAGATCATTCAACTCATAGGTGACAAACGCATAGGTGACAGACTCTATTCCACTTTGAGTGCATTACATCACAGACTTGACTGCACTTGAGACCGCAATCTCTTCTCATTAATCTGTCAACACTTTGTACTTTAACACTGTCCTGATCTCGCAACTATGAAAGACTTCTTTACAATATGTTTCACCTCAGATGTGTCCGCAATATTCTCCAGAACTGCCCTTCTATCCGCACTTAATTACTCTCTCAAATCCACAACTTGTTTCAGGTCAATCCGCAATTTTCTTCCACAGAACAGTCCGTAATTTTCACTATAAAAATCACAGAGAGATCCGCAAATTTCCTGCATTTTCTGCGAAGTCTACTAGGGTATATATAGTGGTTTACCCCTGTATATTACCCAACCTGTCTTTGTGAACCAATGTGACTATTTTTGGGAGCCAACATGACTGTTAGGCCGACTTGATCATCTGTTATGAGGCCGACTTCTCACTGCATATAGTGCCAACTTTAAGAGCACATTTTCCAGCGTTGAAGAGGTTATCTTGGAGCATCAATCAGGAGCTATTTTTTCAAAGTATCATGACAAGGTCATGGAGCATTTTAGATGACTAGACTCTTCATATTTTTGACCCTTAATTATATTTATAACTAGAAGACACAACCTAACAGACATCAAGAAGAAGTCTATTGACCTATAATAAAACCTTGCACATGAAACCCATGAAGCAAGCATAACGAAAATACATTTTATTATATTTGTCATTGATTTTACATTAATACATAATTACATAGTCAATATGAAGACCAATCCTAGTTACACTTTTCAACACTCCGTTTTAACTAGGGAGGTATTCATACCAGTGTTGACAATATCGCCGAAATATCGCAATATTTCGGAAATATCGCGATATTTTCGGGGAAACGAAATATCGCCGATAAAATATTGCAATATTTTCTCTCCCCGAAAATATCGCGATATTTCTTAAATATCGGCAATATTTTGAAAAATATCGTGCGACGACCTAAAATATCATCGAGCATCTCCTGGCCGCGGCTAGACAAGGGAAAAACGATTTTTATTTTTCATTTATGTTTGTGAGTGGCTGAGAAGGTTAAAGCGTTGCGGAGGTTGTCAAAGAGGAATTGGTGATTGAACAACCATTATCACCAGCACCTAATAAGTTTTTCACCATCAAAGATTGAAGAACAGTGAGACAAAATCCATCTCTTCCATTAACAGGTATGTTCTTCCAAACCCATATTTTAATGAATTTTTTTACAGATTTAGGGCTATGCATCCTTGCCTCTTTGCCTACCAACATTGTGCTACTTTGTTTTTCTTTTATTTACTATGATTTTCATGCCCATGAGCCAATGCAAGGGTTTTGACCATATCTGGACAGCAAGCTTCATTTTTTTTAAAACCTTGTTATGCACCCTCTTATTGCAAATTTTTTATTCACGTTGCAAATGCCAAATAATGTATTTGTATTCTTGTAGTAATTTTTTTTTTAAATGACATGCTTATTACTTAGTATTTTTAAATTTTTATGCATGGGTGTTTAATGCCAACTTTTTGTTTTTTTGTGCCCTAGGTTTGAATTAGTTCACTACAAAATTCAAATATGCCAAAAGCCTTGCACCCATTTTGGGAGTATGGGGAGCCTAATGGTGGGACGAATCGGGCACATTTATCATGCAAATTGTCTGGGACAAAAATGACAAGGGGTTACGATATTGAAATACCATTTGGCTAGACTCTTTGGACATGATGTTTCCCTTTGTATAGTTTCTAGTCTAGATCTTATACAAAAAGCTCTTGAAGCTATTGATGAAAAAGATAGAAAGAAGGAAGAGGCAGAAAGAAACAAGGCTGAACGTGCAAGTAGATCTTTCGGCATATCTTCTTCTGATTTTGAGGCTAAGGGTAGTAGGAGGGGCTCAACAGCATCACCTGCAACAGCTAGTGGGAGGTCATCATTTTTTGTTCCAAGAACAGGACATGGAACACAACCTTCCATAACATCAGTTGTTAAAAAAAAAGCTAGAAGCAGATAGACTTATGGGGAAGTGTCTTTTTTGGAGCGACTTGCCTCTCAGCATCACCAAAACCAATCCATATTGGCAGCCAATGTGTGCCCAAATTACAAAAGTGCTACATATGAGGAGTTGCGGGGGCCAATCCTTAAAGCAGAAAAGCAAGACATCAACTCTAGATTGACAGAGTTGAAAAACACATGGGAAGTGTATGGATGCACAGTGATGTCTGATGGTTGGACAAATAGGAAGGATAGGACCCTTCTAAATTTCTTGGTACATTGTCCTAAACGTACCATGTTTATTAAATCAGTGGATGCATCATCACACATAAAAGATGCAGCAATGATATGAGCTATTAGATGGCTTCATCCGGGAGATTGGCGTGCAAAATGTGGTGCAAGTCATAACAGATAATGCAGCTAATTATGTGGTTGTCAGCAAGATGCTTATGGAGAGGCACCACACATTGTTCTGGACTCCATGTGCAGCACATTGTATCGATTTGTTGCTTGAGGATATGGGAAAACTCTCCTTCATGAAGGAGGTGATTGATATGGCTAGGAGTGTCCCTGAGATTATATATAACCATGCTTTTGTTCTTAGCCTCATGAGGAGATTCACCAGAAACAAGGAGTTGCGACATCCTGCAATCACACGTTTTGCCACCAACTTTATTACTCTTCAGTCTTTGCTTCGATATCAGTTTGAGTTGAAGCAAATGTTTTTTTTCTGATGAGTGGCGTGATTGTAGATACCGCAGAAGACAAGATGGAAGACCCATTGCAAAAATGGTGTACACTGACACATTTTGGCAGGGAGTAGAAGAAATGAGCTCAAATAATGAACCTATAGTAAAGGTTCTGAGATTGGTAGATGGGGAGAAGCCTGCAATGGCTTATGTGTATGAGGCCATGGATAGGGCCAAGGAGGCCATTCGTTCTTATTATGCAAACAAGGGTTCTGCTGGCCATGATAAACATATGATGTTATGGGATGTGATTGATAATTGGTGGACAGGAATGCTTCATTGACCCATTCATGCAACAGCACTCTTCCTCAACCCTGCATTTTCATACAAATGTGTCTTTGATTTTGATGGTGAGGTGATGGAAGGGCTCCATTCTTGTATTCAGAGTATGGTACTCGAACCTGAGCTTCGTAGCAAAATCAACCGCGAGATACAATTTTATCAAGATTGTGTTGGCCTATTTGGCTTTGATGATGCTATTAGGGAAAAGAACCTTTTCATGCCATGTAAGTGACAAGCCATCACTCATTAGAATTTACTTATTTATAATTCTAGAATTTTAAAATTAAATTATGTAACTTGCATTTGAAAGTTTAATTATGTTTTATGTTTTTGAATTTTTATTTCTTTATTTTGTTGTAGATATTTGGTGGCTATGGTGCAAGGTCACCAAATTTGCAAAAATTGGCCATAAGAATCTTGAGTCAAACATGTAGTTCTTCAGGGTGTGAGCGCAATTGGAGTGTATTTGAGAAAATACACTCAAAAAAGCGCAACAGGTATAACTTTGACCTTCATCTTTCAGTTGAGTACTCGGAGGAGGAGCAGCACTCGAAGTAGGAGGAAGAAGAGGAGGACGACGAGGAGGACACTGTGGGAGCATCAGCGTCTGCACCATTTGCTATAGAGATAGGAGAACAGAGCTCCACACCTAGTAGTCAGTATTTGACATTAGGTGCAGGGTCAGGGCCTTCTACTGCTAGAGGCAGGCCTGACAAACAGCCCCTCATGTTTTCTCGTAAAAGGGGGATAGGGCACTGATTCAGATAGATAGCTACTATTTTTATTTGTTTTGCTACATATAACTCATGATGATGAGATACTTTTATATGTGTTGTGTTATTTTGTATTGGTTCTCCACATTTGAGTCCTTGATTAGACAATTATCAGGGATCAACAGGATTTGGTATCACCTTTGATGTATCATTTTTATTTTACATCCACTACATCATATATATCAATGCTTTCTTCATATTTATGTGCCAATGTGTTTATTTCATGTTGTTATTGCTTTATATGTTTAAAAATCTGAAGAAAGAATAAAAAAATTAAAAAATTAAAAATAAATTAAAAAAATTAAAAAATAAATAAATAAATAAAAATTAAAAAAAAATGAATATATTATTCATTTTTTATGCCTGCCGATATTCCCAATAAGATCTTTTCTGGATCCTCGTCGATATTTTGCTGATACCAATATTATCAACACTGATTCATACAGGTACATGGTCACTTTCAAACTAAAGAATCTCATAAGAAGAATTGGATTGGTAATCGCATCTGTATAGTATCATATCAACCAACATTGTCCTAGTGCAAGCCCTTGACTAACAGCCCCATCTCTCAACGAGACAATGGGCTACAATGCTGGCGAGACACATGACTTATAGTCACCATAGTCATTGTCTCTCCAAGGTACATACTCCACCCGGGTGTTCCCAAAGTATGACCATGGACTATTCCTCTCTTGGGTAGCTAGCCCTCAAAGAATATCAGTCCCTGACTACTCTTATCTTGAATGCCCTAACACATTCTCAAAGAGTATCGAATGCCAGATGATTACCCAATCCTCCATTTTGTCTTCCAAGTGAAGACCAGAATTATGTGTCTATCTCTCCCTCTCAGCCCAGGAGGACCTATTCCACAAGGGAATGTACTCATTCCTGCATAAGGAATGTACCTAAGCTCAAGTAAGAAACTTATCACCAAGCTCCCTCTCAATCAAGGACTTGCAGCAACAATGGTGAGACACCCAGCTGCTCATGAAGAATTCCTCCACTCAATGTCATAGATTTTGATAGAGGAATCTTCAACTTTAGCTCCATAGGGCAAAGAGAATCCATCACTTTTCATTCATGAGTCATGTCATCTACCAAAAAGTGATTCATCTATCTTTCCTATCTAGTCCACCTTTTATGCCATGTTGCTTTCTTTCAAATCATCTCCAAGGATCTTACATCCTTTCTCATGATTAGCAACCCTGGACAAATTCAACCAGATAAACATATACATATGAACTTTTAAAACAAATGTTACCTCAGTGATGATCTTTCACCATGACATCTTCCTGTAGGCATCAACATCCTTTATTCAGATTAACACATCTCCTAATGATATGTTTTGTCAAGCGTCTTCTTCTTTACATATCCTCCCAGGAGATATTTTAGTCACATCTTCTTGGCTTCCGAATGATAATTGCCTCTTGACATGGTTGCACTTCATGATCTCTTCCTTTCTGCACATCTTCATTACCAGGAACTTCCAATTTACAGTTCCTTGTTCATATACAACCACCTCATATTCCATATGAGGATATATTATGTTGATTTCATTTGTCAATGCACTGAGAGAGATCCTCCTCCATAGATCATACTTCTAAATATAAAAGTCCATTACCTGCAACCATATGACATGACTTCACAGCATCCAGTGTCAGCGTATAAATATATATATATATACCTCATACCTTTTTCCTTTGAGTCATCCTATAGAAATTCACTAAATGAAGAGCTTCATTCCCTTGACCTACCTCATCCATATGTCATCATATCCAAGAATTCTATAGCATAGAATTCATAATGAAACCACTCTGCTTTCTTTCTAATCAGTGAATTCATAGGGAACTCCATTACAAAAATGTCAGCACCTATTTCCATGATGACCCTTGATCTTGATGACTGCCTTCCATCAGTATTGTTATCAAAGAGGTTTTCCCAAAGCTATTTCACCAAGAGGTCCTACCATGCTTTTATCATGATGACATCAATAAACATTGCTTCCTATCATACTATTTTACAACCAACAGAAATCACTTAGAGAGAAAGATGATCTCAATCATAATAGATATCTTTCGCTTCTTATTTCTTAGATTTCTTTGCATCAGTTTCTTCCTTCATATCTGAGGCATGGGCTTCTTCCCTTTTTCTCGTCTCTTTCAGATTTAGGACAATCTCTTTCATAATGCCCAAGTTCATTACATCCAAAGCATCGTATGTGGTCCATATTTCTTCTTTTATTCTAAGGACCAAATTTACTGAATCTTCCTTTCTTCCTGGATATGGCTGCAAAGGCTTGATTCCCTTCCCATGATCATGTATCAGCTTTGGTTTTCAATCTTATTTCCTCTATTTTACATAGAGACCATAAATCATGGAATGGTGTGGCTTCTTTCTTCCCGTATAAACTTGAAGTGAAGTTTCCCCATTCTTCTAGTAGAGCATTCAGTACCACTATAGTCATCTCAGTGTCTGACATTACTTCTCCCAATTCCTACAATTGATCTCTTATTTCAGTAATCCTCATAAAGTATGGAGTGATTCCTTCTTCCCTTGACAATTTCATTTTATATAATTCTTATCTCAGAGAGATTACTTCTCCTCCAGTACTCACAGAGAATAGCTCCACCAGTTTCTCATATATTTCTTTAGCAAACTTTAGTTTTGATACATAAGGAATGAGTGAGTCCTTAATGGATTCTATGAGAATCCTTTGGGCTCTGATTTCTCCCTTCATCTACTTGGCATGAGCTGGAGCATCTTCTTTTGGTGGTTGAATTGTCGATCCTTCGATGTAGTCCATAACTTCGTCTTCAATTAAATTCAAATTTGTCCTCTTCTTCCATGCACTAAAGTTTGATGACCCAACCAGCTTGTTACTCTCTTTACAATAAGTCATCTTGACAGATTTAAGTAAGGTCATAGATACTTACTTGAGTAGAGTGGCTTGCAGCTTCCTTGATGATGACAAAGACGTTAGGAGCTTCTTCTAAGATAGAAATCTTCAATATAGGTGTTCTTGGTTCCTTGATGATAAAGGATATCTTCAAAAGATGATGTCCTCTTCTAACAATGTCTTGAATGTAAATCTTTGATGGCAAAGATTATTTTTCTTGAAAAGTTGATCCTTTGAATGAGATGAAGATCTTTCTTGAAAATAGCTTGAGAATCTTCCTTCCAAACTGATTTGACCTTTCACCCAGACTTTGATTTTGGCTTCTTGGAGTGTCTCTTTGTCAAGTAGCCCTTGAGTTCAGCACCTTAGCTCTAATACCATGTTGAGAATTTGGAGGGCTACAGAATAATTCAAATTCTCTTCTTGATAATTACTTGTGAGCTTACTTGAGTTACTTATGTCTTCTCTTCTTTAGCTTATTTAATCTTTCATCAAGTCAATTATCAAAATAGACAAAACACACAAATTAGGCTCCTAGAGCCAGGGCAAAACCTCTCCCGCTTGGAGAGGAAAACCCGTAAGGAATTCTTCTTATAGATCTTCAAATGACAAGTACCATGACCAAGACTCAGACCCTGACCTATGAATCCCTCCAAGACCTTGTCACTACTTCTAAATCTTCCCCCAATATTGATCTCTCTTTTCTGCACCAACTTGCACTAACTTGCACCACCACAAGAGAACTGGGTCTTTGAATTTTATCTTCAAATACTTCTTCTTGTATACGCAGTTATTGGAGATAAGATCATTCCACTCATAGGTGACAAACGCATTGGTGACAGACTTTATTCCACTTTGAGTGCATTACATCACAGACTTGGCTGCACTTTAAACCGCAATCTCTTCTCATTAATCCACATCAACAGCTTCAAAAAAAACATAACCCAAAAACATATCTGCACTTTGTACTTTAATACTGTCTTGATCTAGCAATTATGACAGACTTCTTAACGCTATGTTTCACCTCAAATGTGTCCGCAATAATTTTCATAATGCCCTTTCATCTGCACTTAATTACTCTCTGAAATCTGCAACTTGTTTCAGGTCAATCCGCAATTTTCTTCCACGAAACAGTCTGCAATTTTCACTGTAAAAATCACAGAGAGATCCGCAAATTTCCTGTATTTTCTGCGAAGTCTACTAGGGTATATATAGTGGTTTGCCCCTGTATATTAGCCGACCTGTCTTTTTGAAACGATGTGACTATTTTTGGGAGCCGACATGATTGTTAGGCTGACTTGATCATCTGTTATGAGGCTGACTTCTCACTGCATATAGTGCCAACTTTAAGAGCAAATTTTCCAGCATTAATGAGGTTATCTTGGAGCATTATTCAGGAGCTATTTCTTCACGGTATCATGACAAGGTCTTGGAGCATTTTAGATGACTAGACTCTTCATATTTTTGACCCTTAATTATATTTATAACTAGAAGACACAACCTAATAAACATCAAGATGATGTCTATTGACCTGTAATAAAACCTTGCTCATGAAACCCATGAAGCAAGCATAACAAAAATACATTTTATTATATGTCTTTTATTTTACATAAATACATAATTACATAGTCAATATGAAGACCGATCCTAGTTACACTTTTCAACGTATTTCTGTTTGAGAATTGTCAAAGTCTTACAAAACAAGGATTATAACTTTCATATACAAAGGACTCGTGTCCTTAATTACAACACATTGACAGGCCCCTTGCTTTATTTTATAGATGAATAGCTATCTAAAGGATGTGTCTGGAAGATCACCCTGGCTTTGATTGTGGAGGCACATTATGATTTTCTGATATCACAAGATGCAAGAATGCATTTTCTCAATATGCAGAACTCTTTTGAATGGTCTATAAATGCAGATATTTATGGACTTACAAGTTACATTGAGATGTTCCAAAGATTTGACTATGGCAAGAATAGGTGGTGTTGATGAATTTGAATTTCATGTGGTCAACTAGGGTCTGAAAGAAGTTGGCAGAAACATTGAAAACCAATTTTTATTTTGGATCAAGTTTCTTTTACAATGGTACACGCAGTCAGGGGAATCCTTTCTTTCGAGGATATGCAGAACCTTTAAAGCAATGTTACCAGACTCAGAATCGGCAATAAATCGGCGAGGCAAAAGAGCAAAGAGTTTTAATCGGATCGAGAAAAAATCGGTGAATACAATAAATAAAGATATATACATATATTGAATTTAAAAAAAAAAAATCATGTTCATTTATATTCAATAAAGCCATTGTCCAAACAATGCATAATATCAATATTTGTCCAAAAAGTCATGAGGACAATGTGTATACTTCAAGTATAAAATATATTTAGTATTGGAAAACATTCGAAAACAAGTACAAAGATTCAAGCGAGCCCAAGAACTTCCAAGTTTTTGTCAACCAACATCATGTACTTGCTAAAATCTGTGTTGGGGTTACATTAGCATGACTTCTAAATTGGGTTAAAGTTTGGATTGGTAGAGCCGCAGTGCATTATACCCATTGGTAGATCACTTACACACTAACAATATAGAACTTTAACATACTACAACCAGTTGTGCAGCGAGCAGCAAGAAGAAGTGAAAGCAAAACCATAGAGTTTGACTCACCGAGATTCAGATTGGCTTGTTTGGTTTGAAGATCCGAGTCAGGATCGTGAGTACTCGGGAGTGATCAGAGACTCCTATAACACTGCTTTAAAGTCATGGATATACAATTCTTGGAATGCCAGTTCCTCCTACTGGAGCTGCAAGACTAATTTTGGACGTATAGTTTGGTGATCACAAAACTGGTCTACAGATCCATTTGAGAGACAAATGGTCACTTGAAAAGGGAGGTCAAGGCTCTAGGGTTTCCATTTCGCCCTTAATTTCCATCAAAAATACAATACTATTGTGGTGGACAAGCATTCTAGGGGAAATATTCAACCTTAGCATGGGATATTGGTGGCACTATTTGTAAGGTGGTTGGGGCATCTCGAATGAGTAGGTTCTAGTGAATCCAAATTCCTTGCAGGTCATTCTGTACTGTTGAGTGGAATAGTTTAACCCATCCAGTCCTAAAGGAAGAGTTGACAAAGAGGGGGTTGTGAACACAACCCCACCCATAGCACCTTCAATATTGCCACTGGTCTTCACATCTTTCCATCACCATTATTTCCCTTTTTCTTTTGAAAACCATTTCCGTCACAAGGGTTATTAATGATATCACCTTGCTCCATATCGCTTAAGGCCTAGCAATCTGCAAGGGAGGCCCTTTCGAAGCTTGAGAAAGAGCCCACCTAAAGAGACAAGGCAGGTTGCAGAGGTGATAAACGCTGACCTACCCAATTTACACTCAGATTGTGGAGTGTGGTTTAGAGCTTCATCACTTTAACGCACAGCTTGAGTGGTGACAGGAACCAAAGTGTGCAGACAATGTGTCATCATTAGCAGAAGAGCCAACATTCCAACAAGAACTCAATGAATAACATGTTGACTATTTCACTAGTAATAAAACAAATATCTCTCAACAGCAAGAAATGGTGCCTTTTAGTGATATTCTATCAATGCTAACATTGCAAGCATAATATATCCTTCACTTGAAGAAACCTATGATGATTGATTTTGGATAAATCTCCAACTAAAATCCCTCCAATGCCATTAAGAATATCATGTCTACTCTGAACAATACAAATGGTGAATATCTTTAAACTTAATTACATCCCAAACTAAAAACTTTGTGACAGGAAAATTTGATTTCCCTCTCACAATAATTCTTTGGAAAAAATAAATGATCATTGAGAACTCATAGGAAGCAATGCGTTGGTATAAAATTCTTACAAAAAATCTTTGATTGTGGGAAAAACACATTTCAATATGTAAATTTTAAATCATACGTACTTTAAGAGTTGGAGAACTTCTTGTTGATGCTCGATGTGATCTTCCACTGCTTGAACCTTCGAATTTTCTCTTAAAGATGATGTGATGGATGGTGGATGATATCCATAAAGTACCATAAATGGGGTCATTTTTGCTGCAGTATGGAAGGAAGTGTTATACCACCATTCAGCAAGAGGTAACCACTTGACCCATTGTGTTTGTTTATCAGATACAAACAACGAAGATATCCTTCCAAACATTTATTTACTATCTCAGTTTGACCATCAGATTGAGGATGATAAGATGAGCTATGAGCTAATTGAGTACCCAAACAAGAAAATAACTCCGTCCAAAAATTTCCAGTAAAAATGGGATCTTTGTCGCTCACAATAACCCTTGGGTTTCCATGTGGCTTTTGAATTGTGTCCATAAATGTAGTAGCAACTGTACTTGCTTTAAATGGATGAGATAATGCACAAAAGTGTGCATACTTGGTAAGTCTATCAACTACCACTATGATGACACTCTTTCCTTCGGACTTAGGTAAACCTGTGATAAAATCCATTGAAATCTCCTCCCAACGTTGACTTGGAATGGATAAAGGTTGTAGAAGTCACGGGGTCTTAATTGTTTCCACTTTATTCTGCTGGCAAACCAAACATTCCGCCACAAAATTTTGAATATCAGATTTAAGGCCATCCCAAAAAAAATCTTTCTTCACCCTGTGGTAAGTTTTTAAAAATCCTGAGTGTCCTCCCAAAGGAGAAGTGTGCAATTCCAAAATAATCTTTTGTTTTAGTTGGGAATTCTTACAAAGATATAAGCGATCTTTGTACCATAAGGAATCATTTTTCCAACTAAATGTATCAGATGTACTAGGATCTTGCTGCAACTTTTGAATGAGTATCCATACATCTTTTTCCTTCTTCCATTCATCTCTTGCTTCAGTTATCCAATCTGGCTGGATAATAGAAATGGCACAAAGCAATGCTTCCACCTCTTCATTCTTTCTTGAGAGTGCATCTGCAACAACATTAAGCTTTCCTTTTTTGTAGATTATTTCAAAGTCATAACCCAACATCTTTGTGACCTATTTTTGTTGCTCTTCTGAAGATAGTCTTTGTTCCAAAAAGTGTTTAAGACTATCATGATCAGTTTTTACCTTGAAGTGTCTTCCCATTAGGTAAGTTCGCCATTTCTTTAGTGCATGCAGTATTGCTAACATTTCCTTCTCATAAATAGCTTTCTGTAAATACTTTCCTTTGACTGGACGACTTTCAAAAGCAATGGGTCTTCCTTCTTGCATTAAAAAAACACCAATTCCATTTCCTGAGGCATCACATTCCACAATAAAGGTTTTTGTGAAGTCTGGCGTAGCTAAGACCGGTGCTAGGCACATTGCCTCTTTAAGATGTTCAAAGGCCTTAGTTGCTTCAGGAGTCCATGAAAATACATCTTTCTTCAATAATGTTGTTAGAGGTGCTGCTATTCTCCCATAATTCTTAACAAACTTGCGATAATACCATGTTAACCCGAGAAATCCTCGCAACTACTTTATGGTTGTGGGGACTTTCCATTCCTTAATGGTTTTAATTTTGTTAGGGCCTACCTTAACACCCTCGTGAGATACAATATGACCCAGATATTCTACCTCTTGTACTCCAAAGAAACATTTGGATGTTTTTGCATATAATTGTTTCTCCTGCAATAGTTTGAGCACCCTGTCAACATGTTCAACATGAACCTTCCAAGACCTACTATAGATTAGTATATCATCAAAAAATACTAGCACAAATTTTCTAAGGGTGGGTTTGAAAATGGAATTCATCAACCCTTGAAATGTAGAAGGTACATTGGTAAGGCCAAAAGGCATGACCAAAAATTCATCATGACCCTCATGAGTTCGAAATGTTGATTTTGGAATATCTTCAGTCTTCATTCTAATTTGATGATATCCTGAACGAAGATCCAACTTAGTAAAATAAATTGCTCCATGTAATTCATCCAATAATTCATCAATCACAGGAATGGGAAATTTATCTTTAATGGTGAGCTTATTGAGCTCCCTATAATCCCGACACATTCGCCATGATCCATCCTTCTTGTGTACCAATACTACAGGAGCAGAGAAAGAACTTTGACTAGGTTGAATTATACCCGCCTCTAACATTTCCGCAATCATACGTTCAATTTCGCTCTTTTGGAAGTAAGGATATCTATAAGGCCTGATGTTTGGAGGAACACTTCCTGGAATCAAATGAATAGCATGATCATGATCATGAATAGGTGGGAGTCCTTTGGGAGTTTAAAACACCTTGGAATGATTGTCCAAGACTTGTTGGAGATCTGTAGAAATAGATGATTTTGATGTTGGAACTTCTAGTGAGCATAATTGTGCAATTACGCCTTGTTGTTCTTTCTTTAGAAGCTTTGTCATGACATTAAAGCTTATTATCTTTCCTGGCTTCCCTGCAATACCCCGTCATTCAACTTACTTTCCTTTTGAGATATAAACAAATAAATAAATAAATAAATAAAAGTTCTTGAAAATTAAAAGCACCTCCCATAGGAATGGAAAGCATTGGACTATTCAATACATATTCCCCCATGGTTAGTTTGATATTATGTCATTTTCCAGAGCAATTTATAGTTCCTCCATTTGCAACCATCACATGACATTCTGGTGCTGGGTATAGGAAACAATTCAATTCCTTGGCTACCTTACAATGAATAAAATCATGGGTGCTACCTGAATCAATCAACACTATTACCTTTTTCTTCTTGATATGTCCTTCTATCTTGAGAGTTTGAGGAGTGGTAATTCCTTCCAATGCATTACACGATATGGTCGAACTCATTTCTTCCTCTTCTAGCGCTGGTTCCTGGTGTATATCCTCTTCTAGTTTATTTTCTTCTTCCTCTTTACAATCTATGTAAAATAATTTCTTCTCAGCACACTTATGACCTTTAGTGTATTTGCTATCACAACTGTAGCAAAACCCTTTTGCTCTTTTTTCTTCCAACTGTTGTGGTGTCAACCTTGTATGTTGTGGAACTAGGCGTAACAACACTTCCTTCTTTATAGAACTGAGTGGTAGGCTTCCTTGTCGCCATAATTTCACATTCAATTTTTCTTGCCAACCTAAATGCCTTCTCCAATGCATCAGGTTCCAAAACGCGAACTTCATGTTGGATGTTGGATGAAGAGATCAATCATGTGTTCCTCTGGAATCCTTTATTCAATTTTTGGAAGTCCTCAATGTGCTCCCCCACTAAACCCTTTTGTTTGAGATTTATCAATTGGCTAAAGAAGGTGTTGCTCTTTGTATCCTCATAATGTGCTATCATTTCCTCCGTAAAAATTGACCAAGTGACAATTTTTTTACGGGAGCAAAGCCATCGATACCATAGAAATGTATTTTGTTCTAAATGTAAAGTTGCAATGCGTACCTTTTGTGTGTTTTGCACATTATGGAGATCAAAATATTGCTCCATCCGTAGTATCCATGTTACAGGATCCTTTCCATCAAACTTCCTCATATCCATTTTTGGAATATGGTGGTTCTTCCCTCCAACATTAGAGTTTATGAAATCACGATTAACATTTATTTTGTTCTCATCATGAGTTTCCTCTACTATCTTTTCACCATTAGAAAACATTTCTTATATCAACTTTGTCAAACCTTCCATGTCTGCTTTTAGATCATTCTTCATGTTTTTCATGTTGTCTTTCATTTTTTCATCGATCTTAGCTTCCATGTCATCCATCTTAGATTCCATGTCAGCTTCCATGCCATCTATCTTAGATTCCATGCCTTTCTTCAAACCATCCATATTATTCTTCAAACCATCCATCTTCGCTTCCACGCCTTTATTCAAAACTTCCATTTCATTTTTTGTTGCTCTTTGCGAGAGCGAAATTTGGTGCACTTGTTCTTGTAATTTTGGTAGATCATGTTGCAATTTTTCATCTTCATGAGTCATAGTAGAGCCTTCTAAAGGCTTAATGGGTGTTGAATTATTTTTACGGGGAATTTTTTAGAACCCAATACGGATATCTATTCTACAATATGCCCTTGGAATCAATTCAAATTGCTTCTTCAAACAAGACGTATGCAATTCGGAATAAAAAATTTAAAATTTAAAATTTAAAAATTTAAAAAAAAAAATACACACATTTTTCTTGCTTTTGAGGAGCTCGATATTGAAATTGGATTATCTCTGTGATTTCGGCTCTTCAATATCTGAAATTTGGCACTGAGGTAGCCTTCTGAATTATCTTTCGAATGCCACAGGTCTAACTTGAATTGGATTCTCCAAGGCAAAGTTATGTCCAATCTCCCACAATGACCTAATTATGGACTGGTTCAGTGGAGCGAACTTATACGACTTGCCACGTGTCACTATTTTGTCTTTTAGCTCTGAAATTGATAGCAAAGAAACTATTGTCCGTGTACATGCAACCACTTTTTACGGCACTCCAATCCGATGCTCAGAGAGAGAGTTATGAAGATTTTCCCACGATCACCTCTTTGAGATGAAATTCAGGAGCCTGAAAAAGCACTACCTTCCACAGATCATATCTCCGAAAATATTGCGAACCAAGTTCTGAAATTTTGCGACAAGTTTCCTCAGGGTTTTAGCTTCGTGCCCTCAAAATTTCAGATTATGAACCTTCGTAGAAAAAAAGTTATGGCGCAAATGCCACGATGACCTGTTTAGATTAAATTGAGGAGCCTGCAAAAAGACCTAACTTCCACAGATCATATCTCCGAAAATATTGCGAACCAAGATCTGAAATTTTGCGACGATGTTCCTCAGGATTTCGGCTTTGCACCCTAAAAATTTTAGCTTCTGAAACTTCGTAGAAAAAAAGTTATAGCAAAAATGTCATGATGACCTGTTTGGAGCAGCGAAACCCTAGAATCTCAAACCTCTGATACCAAATGTTGTGAAACCAGCGCCAAAAAGAGAAGAAAAGAGATATCAACGCCTTAGAAATAAGCCACTTCGAGGGGGCAACCTCCAATACATCACATGAATGAACAATTTTTGGATGATACAAATTACAAAACCTCATTTCTATATATAGGAGTCCATGGGGCCACAATGTAATCCTAGCCGACCTAACAATAATAATTTAAGGGCACAATAATAACAATAAAGGGGTTAAAGGGTACAATAATAACAATAAGGGGGTTACACTAACAACAATAAGGGACTATACTAGTAATATAGGGACCTAACATTAAAAGAGAATGTTCCTCACTTGGAAACAAAGGTTAACTAAATTGCATCACACATTAAGAGCAAATACTAACTCACTATCAAGAGTAGTCTTTTAGGTATCTAAAGTTTGAACATCAGAGATATATTAATGAGACTATTCGCATTCAAACTTTCGGAGATCTTGATTAGTGTTGGAGAGCATAGCACTGTATCTTCAGTGACCTTTACAAGATGCAGTACAACAGTGACCCTTATATAAGCTTGATTTTAATGAAGCTTCTAAAGGTTATGTTGGAAAGCTGCAATTAGAAGTCCCATGAAAAATAGCTAGAGAGACGGTATTTATTTTTTTAGAAATGTGGGAGTAGCTTCTAACAATTTTTTAATTTTGCAAAGGCGCTTGCAGAAGAAGGCCTTGAGATAACCTTGAGATTAAATTTACTAGTATTGATTTTGGGAAGTGATATTAAATGAAGTTATGAAATGTCATAATGAGCAACCAGACAGCATGATTAAAAGTTGAACCCTGTGTTTCAAGGGAACAAACAATTAATAAATCCCCCAATCACTACGTTCACCTACAGGGGCCAAATTCTTAAGAAATCAAGCCCAAATCACATTGATATATTGCTCAAAAGGTACAGGTATTTCTGCTCATTTTAATTTACGTACCTCAACATGGTTGACCTTACTACAAAACTATTCATACTATCCTCCTCCTTTAGTTTTACAATGTAAATGAGTGACTTTCCATACCTTTCTGAAATACAACTCTTCTGCATATATTTGCTTTAGCTACAGTCATCCTCGAGAAGCATGTTTGCAGAAAATCACTCAACAAAAAAAACTATAAATTAAAATGTGAGGCAAGAGACAGATATTATAATTTATATGAGAACAATGTAAGGCACAGTCTAAATGTTCCATGTTTTTGCCCTTTATCAGGCATATTTGTAGATGAGTTTTGCCCAAAATCCAGCCAAAAATTGTAGGAAGCACAGACTTGAGTCGTGAAATCTGTAAAGACTGAGTGCCTCCAGGATTTTTCTGGGCTCCAAATGTAATATATATTTAAAAATGCATTTCAAACAATGAAAAATAGCCATTCACCAAATATTGTATCATCAGATACCAACAAAAAGGAAAATATACACAACTTAACTTCGTTGTACCAAACTTTCAGGACCTTTTAAGGTCCATATTATTAAGAGAGATAATTTGTGACTTACAAACAAACATCCGATATTGTCTTTTGTTCAGGAGAAAATAAAAGATATTGGAACCACAATATATAGATAATGTGTACAACAGCTTGTATCAAACGAGAATATCAACTTGATCAGAAGTGGTCAATGGTAATGAAGAAGCTTTCTCAATCAAGCTAATGTGATCAAAAATAATAGAAGAAAACCTCTCATCTAGGTTGTGCAGTATATCTCTTTAGCATGTGCCAGCAGAAAACATGGATCAATGTTTGATGATGGTCAGATAAAACTCTATGCAGCAATATAAAGTTGAGGTTGACAAGGGCATTGACAGGTGGCCTTTACAGGTTACTTGTTGACCCTGTGGCATTCTATATTCCAATGAGAAACTAGATGAACCATCTAGAGTTGAGGAGGCACATGCATGGCAAGATGCCAGGTGACAGGTTCAAAATCTATTGCAGAATCAAGGGTTGGTTCCAAGCTTGCAACTGATGGGGGTATTGCAGAGTACAGTGACAAGGTCATTCTCCCAAAAGGAGTTCACCTCGATGACACTCTTGCTTCAATTCTTTCACAAAGAGGAATTTGACCTAGCTTAGGTTGGTTCTACAGTGGCTAATAGTTTTCAGATGTGTAGGAGGAATTCTAATGTTCACATGTTGTTGATAGCCCTGGACAACATCGGGTCACTTAGATATTTACATTAGAGTTACGGAGTCAACTTGGGGACACAGGTTGCAACAGTGTTCATGCAAAGGAAGTGGACCTAGTGGAGCAAATTGTTTAGGAGTATTGCAGTCCTCAAAGGCTTGGAGGAGTGCCGGACACATATCATGGTGCGGCTGCGCACTTGCATGGAGCCTTTGGACCTTGACATGTGTATATCCTTGGAGTGTAGCACTTAGCATGTGCAAGACTACACGTGGCTTTAGACTACTACGTATTGCTGATTTGAAATAAGTTAAGGCTGAAATTGTTAAGTGATTTAACACTAATCTTGAAGATAGGGCAGATTTACTGCTGGAATTATAACCACCATAAAGTGAGTTTCATTTATATATGATAAATTTGGTATCTTTTCTCTCCAATTGCCTTGTTAATCAGGGTTGTTAAGCAGAATAACAGGATTATGCCGCAGAGCCATCAAAACACCTTTAAAGTAGAGTATTAAACAGATGCATATTCAACATATCATTGGAAACTACTGTTGTTTATAACAATTGGCACGTGCCTTGATTGCTTGCAGCTTTTACCTTTTGTTTGGATATAGTGGTAGGAGTACAATAACTAGCATCATTCGAGTTACTTCTTGAGACTTCGGAAAATCCTTGAGAACTCCCTTGTGCTACAAAGTTTTACTAATAAAAGATAATCAGATTGACCACCTTTGTTTAATTGTGGATGGTATCATTGCTTCTTCATTACTCTTGAGACATTCAAGGACCTAATTGTATCAATAAAGCAAAAGAGTGCAATTCATCTAGGTAACAATCACAGAAGATACCAATGCCCATATTGCCTGGGAATTGTGAACACCTGAGATATAGAACTAACATCTAACTTTTCTTAACTAAATAATTTGGGGGTTACTGCAAGACCCTCGAGTTCAATTTATAGGAAACTAACCTCCTTGGCCCGATCTTCTTCATCCTCCCTATGGTACTTTTCGTAAGCCTCAGCATCATCAACAAACAAGCTTGCATCTGAAAGGAATAATTCACGCCCACTGCATACATTGATAGTTTGATCAGTCAGCAAGCATGCTTAAAGAGCTGTTAGCTAGAAAAATATAAATCGATGTGTCAAAAACCTTACCTCATACGATCATTTTTCGCTCTCTCAGCTCTCTTGGCAGCAAGCTCAGCTTCCTTCTGGTCTGTCTTTTTCTTCTTCCATTGATAAAATAAGTCACCATTAATGGGAGTCGAAGTTTTTGTTTGCCGTCTCTACACAAGTACATGAGAACAATTACAAAAATCAGTGAAAGATATTATCCATACACCAGCATAGATCCATTTAAAGACACACACATATGTCCCATGTCCTATGTCCGCTAGTACAAAATACACCACAAAACTAAAAATATAATAATAAAAAAATTATAGATGTGATGTGTGCTAAATAATAAAAATTTACATATTTACATCTGTATATACCAAAAAAATAGCACCCTAAAAAGTAAGTCATTTCAACTATGGAAAAAGAGGATTTGTACAGCTCACCATTGATTCTGTAGGTTGATAAGAAGCAATCAATAATAGTGAAATTATTTTATGCTGCCATTTTTATGTATATAAAGATACATAACTATGTAAATTGGTATTACTTAGCACAACATTACACCTGTTATTGTTGTATCTTTAGTATTAGTGGACAAATGGACATGTCTGCATAAAACAATGCTTGGACATGGGACAGGCATTGCAATATCTTCATTACTGGGATGTAGAATGCACCTTGCTTCTCTCGGTGTATTCATGAGCAGTAATCTTTCATGGCAGCTAAAAAAAATGTTAACTTTTTTGTATTCAAGCTTACCTGATTTTCAATCTCCTCCTCAATTGAAATCTTCTGTGTCTCTTCCTCTAACAAAGCCTTCATTTGAGACTTTAATACATAACCAGGAGGTAGAGCATGTCTATAGTGGCATTCTTTTCCTCCATTGGGACAAGTCCAAAACCAACCATATTGTTTTTTCTCCACAGCTTCCAAAAAGTATTTACATACCTGTCACACAAACATGAAGAAAGGAACACAGAGTTGAAAGACATGAAGGTAAAGTTAGTCAGTAGCCATAAGAATTTTGCATAATACCACAAAAAAGGAAGTCAAGCATAAACATAATAAAAACAATATGCACAACACAATCAAAAGTTAGGCATATGCATCACCAAAACAATATATACAGTATTGGCTCTAAATCATGGCACAGTGATGCATCTAGAAGAAATAAATAGTAAAAAAGTTACATACAATATCTGTTGGCTTGTTCTGGTTATATTCATTTTTCTTGGATTCTACAACCTTTTCAAGCGTCTCCAGGTCCCAATCGTCCATAGTTTCTAATTGCAACACCATGGAGAAAATGTCAGCACATAAAAGCCTAACCACCAAGAACTCAATTAAATTACAATTCAGTTGTTAACTTACAAAATTCTATAATTTTCTCAGTATGGGTTCAATCCATCCAGTTCAATAAATGGCACCCACAGAAAGGTCTAGGATCATGCACACATAATCAAGTTCTTTCATACAGGCTGTAAACATCTAATTTCCTAAATGGAACCCACAGGCAGATGTAGGGCATAAACAGCTAATCAAAACTAGCGATACTGAGAAGATTACACAAGATTCGAGAGCCTATGCCACTCAACTAAAATGAAGAATTTCCCTCCTGTGGTAGCCAATAACCACAAAGATATAATAAAAGCATAATTTTTATTAACATGCAGATAAAGGTCAAAATGAATCCCATGTTCCCTGGAGTCCCATTCATGCATTCACAAAAAAACAAGAGATTACTCAACTGACTAGAAGCAACCAATGGTCTTCAGCCATTATACCTAACATTCTGCTGATCAACATCAGGGAAACAGTATTTCTCACTAAACCATACAAATTTTCCAGTAACAACAAATAGAGAAATCTCACAATAAGTTGGCATGATAAAGCACACCTTCATCTCGCTTATCACTATATATGTCAATCTTTTCACCCTTTCTTTGTACATTCAAGTCATGGGAGAATTTGCACTTAAAACCCTTGCCACATTGCCCAGCCTTAAAGAATTCACATACTATAGATTTGGGATCAACACCTGCATATTTAAAAGCATATAGTCCAAATCAGAGAAGTTAGCACAATGATCAGTTCAAGGGATTAGAATCATAAGATCATAGCAAGACTACTTTCATTTTTGTATGTATTGAAGAACTTGGGGAAAAAATAAACTTTTCTATATGTGTTTCTGTGTGTAACTGCCTATTACAAATAAATCTGCTCAAGAAAAGTGAGAAACTTAGTGGTACTCACGTTTATAACAATATATTTAGTATTTAAAGGCAGCCATTGAGTGATGTTGTAATAAGAATACCCTTGACAGAACATTATAGCAAATTATACCAGTTTCATATTTGATGACAACTCTAAGGGCAACCCTGGAAATTGCAGGAGTTGGAGAAAATTAGAAATCATCAAAGAATAAAATAAATAAATCAGTTGTGCCTTATTCCATGGGTTTGGGTAATGAGACTTTAATTGTAGCTTTAATGCACAGATGGTGGTTATTTGCGGACTTCAAGCTGGTAATAATCGACAAAATAAATATTGATGTAATATGGTCATTTTATGAGTTCCAAAGTGCGAAGCCCAAGGGATGCATTGATTAGAAAATAAATGGAAGAATTGTAGCATTTAAAAATTAATGAAAATTATGTGATGACGATGTACTCAGGTTACCCACCTAGAGAAGCGGCAAACATCACAGCTGGTTAAATATTTGGCTTGATCAATAAAGGTGAATCCATATGCAGTTCCCATCATAAACAACAATAAATATTTTTGTAATAGTCACTTTATAATTTGGTAACATGTTACCAATGTAGTATTAAATATTGTGGCTAGGAGTTAGGTGTAATATAATGGTATAATGAGATGGAATAAATTGATAGAGTGGTACTTTTATGTTGGGGTTATGAATAATCTATTTCAGACTCCTATACAACATTGCTACATTTATTATTCTCCCAAAATATTAGTGTTAGTATCATATACACCTGTATGTTAATTGGGTTTATCACAGTTGGTTGGGAGGAATGAGTGTCATCTTCCCCACCCATTCCCACAAGTACATGTCGAGCTCATGACTTTGAGCCCTATTGTTTTACAGCCTTGTGCCCTATGGAATATCTTACCCTTGCCTACATGCTGGAGGGTGAGGTACTGTGTTACATAAGAAAAAAAAATCATATAATAATCTTAATCAAAAAATTAAAGAAGGCCAAGAGATGGAATATAATGACCAACCTTATGAATGGAAGGACCTAACAAACAAATTTGAAGATATCCGTCTCTTTATTTGGACCAATGTCTTTGAAAGGGATGGGCAGTTTATGGTTCATATGCTCTTTCATGAATTTAGCTTAAAAATTAAATTATTCTTGAAAATGAAATTATTCTTGAAGCTCTTATAAATTGGTATCCAAGTAGTTCATCAGACCTTTATGTCAGTTTCGGGATGTTAGAAACTGAACAGGATGCTGTGATTAAATTTCGTAACAACTTCATGGAATAAATGACAGCAGAACAGGACAAGTCCGGGGATGGAACCAAAGACATCACTGCAGCATATAAAAGGTCTTGTGAACAAAATCCAACACAATTGGGCTTTTTGAATCTTTTGAGCAAAACTTATGATCTTTCCTATGCAAAGCATAAACCAGTTCAATATTTTCCATTGTATTGATCTAGCTAAAGTTTCTAACTTTAAGCATCGCATTCATTGTGCATTGCCAGCAGTAGTATGTTACCAACATACGTACGGCTATAATAAAAATGTGTAATATTCCAAAAATTTAGTCTCCAAGCTAAATGGAATATTATAGTTGTTTTATCACTAGGTCGGTAAATAAATGGGTGGGGAGGCCCACAAGTCTCTTAAGTAGCAATAAAAACACTCCTAATGTGAAAGGGGGAAGAATAAGTAGCTAGATTAAGCACCTTTGGGTGTGAACAAAGGCTGAAACATGTTGATTCAGTCAACTTTGACCAAGTCAACAGCGCTGTCTAGGTACATTGAATCTCCTTGATGAACAGCACAGTTTTAGTGGAGGGCAACTTGCATGAGCTTGGTGGCAAATATGGATTGGACCCAATGTGGAGAGGCTCTCATACTATATATGGAGGGGATATCAACCATTGTTATTCATGTTTTGATTATCATTGCTATTGGTCTTTTTAGACTTGCTTCCTCTTGCTGTTTAGCGCGGTTGCAGTGTTGTTTAGCACAAGGGTGTTCCTGATCGGGAATCCCTGCCTCATCCTCAGGGAAGGAGAGGTTCTTTGGGCTACATTTCTTCATTCCAGCATTTTGGCCAAGCTACCTCCTTCAACTACAGCGCAGTTTCTGTTTAGAGTTGGGTTGTGTTGCAGGGTGCAGCAAAGGAGGATCTCTTAGAGTCATTTTTTGGCTTGTTCTTCAGTGGAGAGGTTGTCTATTCATTGGAGGATCAACAAGGAGGACCCCTGGGCAGATTTTGACATCTTTGGCATCAAGCCAACCATTATCCCTCACAGCGCAGTCGCCATACTGAACTACGTTATTTCTGGAGGCATTTGCTGGGAGGGTTCATTGAGCTCATCAGGAGGGTCTATTTCTGACTAGAGAGATCAGCCTTCTAGTTAGAAAAACCATTGGATGAGGACATTATTATTTCAGATCTGTCATAGCCTCATTTCATATCAGATCCAGTTTGCAGTGTCATATTAACCCCAGGGTTATTTGTCACATTGTATGTTTCTTGGTATTTCTAGCAATCCTTTCCGAGTTGGCTAGAAATCTTGTATTGGAGCCCACATCTTCATTGTTGGGCCTTTCTTTTGTTTCTATCCACCAAATTACGTTTATACATGTATTCAGCAGTAGCTACACTGTTATAGACAGCGCTGTCACTGCTCTCTGGTAGCTACACTGTTATAGACAGCGCTGTCATTGATCTCTCTTATGTCATGTTCAGATTTGCAGAGTTTTACATTTTTATATTCATGTATTGCTGCAATCCCATTTTGGGATATTACAAAATGATCTCTCTAGTCACAAAAGCTCCACCAATATCACCCCCCCCCCCCGGACCAATATCACACCACCCCCCGCCCCAAAAAAAATAGAACTGTAAATGTCGTATTCCCATGAACAAAAAATGGCTTTTCATAACGAGAAATGTTAACTGAGTAAATTATGACTGCATTCTGAACTCGTGGTCATACTTAGAAGGACTTTAACCTCATCCAGACTACAATACAAAAGCAGGGAATAAACTAAACCGGATAAATAGCAAATAATATTAAAATATTGGCAATGACATTATTAATGATATGTTACATCATATTCAAAACCCTTACGGTTAAAACTTTAGTCTGCTGAAACTTAAGAGTTTTTGTTCACACTGCGTCTTAAAGAATGCAATTGCATTTACAGGAGTCTATTCTCCCCCAATGTAAAAAATGGGGGGAATTTAAATAATGAAAACTAATTAAATGGCAAAAAATAATGAGAAAGCAAGGATAATTTCAAAACCCTACCGGGTGGAACTTTAGGCTGACTGACAGCAACTTTAAACAGGTCGCTCAGTTCCTTCTCCCTCTTCTTTTCCTCTTCCTTTTTTTGCTGCAAACCAAACAAATAGATCAATCAAGACTAGAAACCAAAGTAAATTCCGATCGCCGTGCATTTTCAAGCACCATAAACCCTCAAAAAAACAGGGGAAAATATTACCTTGGCTGTATTAACTTTGGCGTCGGGTTTGGGCTGCACCGATTGCTTAAGGCTCTGGACATATTTCTGAACATTTTTGCTCTTGTTCTTATTCTTGAGGCCGAAGGTCTTGTCCTCCACGACCTTCGCTTTTTTTGCTACATCGGCCTTGGACTGCTGCTTGGGAGGCATGGTTATCCTCAGTAACCTGAAATCATCCAAAATAAGCAGACGGAAAGCCGAAATAAGAGGAAATTTCGGCCTGCCCCTTCAACGAGCAGATGGATCGAAGGATTGGATAGCGCAGACGAGGGTTTGGATTTGAGGATCGGGATAAATGAGGTTTACCTTTCCCCTGCTGCTTTCTTTCTCTGCTACAAATATATTTTGCTTCGTGGTCTGTCTCAGGTTAGCGAGGGGTTAAGAATTTGTTTCCTGCTGCTTTTATTTTTTTTTTCTTTATACGCTTCATTTTTGTTGTGATGGTTTGACACGTGGATTTAAGATAAACACATTTCACATTGGCATGGAGCGTTTGTTATTGGGTGTCGGTCACATGTAAATTTTAAATGATGTGAAGAAATGAGCATGTAATGCCTTTCTTGGTCCCCAATCGCATGTCGTTAAGCCCATTGTCCATATGTTCATGGGCGTTTTAAGTGCGCTTTTGCACTTAACTTTATTCATTTTTCACTTGAGTGGGGTTTACCTCCTAGGACACTTAGCTTCGCTAAAGTGGAATACCATGAAAAATAAATTTAGATTAATTAGCAATTGCATAAGAAGTGCAAAGGAATCTCCAAAAGAGGAGTTAGGGAATTTTGAATGTGATAAAGAAGTGAAAAGTATTGACAATGAAATATAATTAAAATTTGTTAAAAATGGAGCAAGAGGTTAAATTTAAGAAGAAAGTTAGAATAACATAAGGAAATATTTTTAGCCACAAAGTACATGCTAGAGGAGTTCAATTTATTTGGGTTTTTGAGAAAAAAAACACATAGTCGCACCTACTAGCAAGGTATTCTCTCCTAAGGGTTTCATAGGAAATTTTTGTGTCTACTGGATGGTGTGTGTATTTTATTTTTTATTTTTTTTTCTATTCTTCTCAATTAATTAAGAAAATCCACTAACTAAAGAATCTAGAATAGGAAAAATTCACAATAAATAATTTAGTGTTTTTTTCTTTTTCTTTTTCTTTTTTTCTTTTTTTTTTTAGATTTGACAAGCTTTTTTTTTTAGATTTGACAAGCTCAAACAAAAAGGTTGAGTTTGTAGCTTTCTAGAGCTTTCTTCATTTTCCAAGCAAGTAGGGAGTATCCAAATTAGAGGTCATGGATGACACTAGATTATTGATAGATTGGACATGCAAAAATGTTGTATTGGATCATGTATGTCTTGCCCCACCTTTTTTAGGAAATTCAAAATATTATTCCATAGTTTTCAATAATGAATTCAGTAAGAAGCTATTCTGTCGAAAAATGAAAAAGAAATTGAAAGACGAGAAATAAATAGATGTCGATGCCAATATTTCATCCACGGGTCATTTTACTCGAGGCTAATAATTGTTTCCCTTGTTATTTCTAAATTTTCCATGAAATATGTGTACAATTATCTTATAGTTGTGGTTACAATGCCAGCATTCATATTTGTATGTTGATAAATTGTCATCTTGGTAGCATATGAGATACCGCGAGAACTATACCTCCCACAATCTTCCATGGAATTTCCAACGGACAATGTATGAACAACCAGGTGGACATTGTTATATTTAGATGAGGGAGGAATGAAAATGAAAACAAAATTAAAATAACCAAAAACAATTTAACTTGAAAAAAGAAAAAATATTTGAAAATAAATTACATGCATAATCGGAATAAAATCTATTCAATAATAATTAAACATAGAAAAACTCAAATGAGTTCAGGGAAGAGTAAAGTCACACTTTGCAATACAATACCCTATCGTAGAATTCATGATATTTCTATAAATCATCATTACAGAGGCAAGTATGACCTCCTTGAGGCACTTCCATACATCTTCCCGCCCCACATACATCCCATCCTGCATCTTGGTGACATTGGCATCTATAGATGGATATGCTCAAAGAATCACACTTTTTTCAAGAAGCGACGAAGGGGAATGCTAGTCTCGTTTGGTCAAGGGGACAATTCCATCTTGGAGGAATGGTAAGTCTTGATAATGCCTAGAATATAAGGATTAATTTAAATAAAATTACAAAGTCAATAGCTATATTAAAAGATTTAGATTACTTCAGGAAAAATGGTTTGCATTAGAGACTCGTGCCTCATTATCTCTCTGATTTAAGATTTGGCTTGGTCCTCTTGTCTCCCCATCTCCAAAACTATCACCAAGTGCAAACCAAATCTTAAGCCAAATTTTCTTTTGAATTTTGGCACGTGTTATCTGAATTAAACAAAGATGCAGATTCAAAGGTTAACAAAGCCACCAACCTGCAAGAGGGCTCTCTTCTTCCAGGTTTATTTTGAATATACTTTGATGTGTTCTATCCCCTAATACTTGTGACATGAATTTAGCTCATTTCCAGTCTTATTTTGTCGAAGAACTATCTTAGAATTGCCAAGATGTGGTGTTGTGGTGGTAGTGGATTTGTCAAAAAAATCTTACAATTGTCAAGATGTGATGTTGCAGTGGTACTGGACCTCAGATAGATGCTTGGCTTTGAGATAAAGAAAACATACAATTTTCACAATTTGTTATTTTTATTAAAGGATGGGCACTAATTGTTAAAAATAAAGCTTGAAATCTCAAATAAAATGCCCCGAACAAAGCAAAGATTAAATTAAGGCCACCCAAAAATCAGAACAAGTAAATTCTCAACTTCGTGATGCTCTAAAGGAAAATTGAAACCCCAGTGACAGATTTGATGAGAACAATAATAAGTCACCTCTCCATCAATCTCCATTAGCATATGGACATGAGGACAGATGTAGCAAGGCAGATTAGAGAATTTGGTTCTAAATAGAATATCATTTTCCCATACAATAGAAAACATCTTTACATAATCATTCCTAGTAAAGGATGGTATAGTTGAAATAAATGTCCATGAGGATAGATGTAGCAATGCCGATTAGAGAGTTTGGTTCTAAATAGAATATCATTTTCCCAGACAGTAGAAAACATATGTGCGTAATCATTCCTGGTAAAGGATGGTAGAGTTGAAATAAATGTCGATGAAAAGAGCAGACATTTTGTTGGTGATTATTATTTTCCTAGACAGAATGTCGATGAAGCATATTGACATGAGGATAGATGAAGCATATTGACATGAGGACAAGGAGATTAGAGAATTTGGTTCTAAATAGAATATCATTTTCCCAAACAGTAGAAAAAATCTTTGCGTAAGCATTTCTAGTAAGCATTCGTAGTAAGGGATGGTAGAGTTGAAATAAATGTCGACGAAAATGGCATTCTTTGTGTAGGCATTCCTAATAAAGGATGGTAGAGTTGTAGAGTTGAAATAAATGTCGATGAAAATGGTAGAGATTTTGTTGGTGATTTTTCCTCGAGACTACCTTAATGCATTTCTTTTTCATAATCACTATTTAGTTCTTGTATATATTATATATAGGTTGGCTGGTAAATTTATCCTCTTGTCATTAGTCCCCAAAAATGTGGGATATATATTATATATAGGTTGGCTGATAAATTTATAATCTTGTCATTAGTCCCCAAAAATGCTCCCAGAACAACAAAAATGGCATCTGGAGAAGCCTCTTACAGTCAATTTGTTTTTCGATTCAATTTTAAAGACTGAAAGGTAGGCTAGGGCCACATTTTCTTCTCACATGTTTGTTTTGTGCTTCTTCCCAGGAAGCATTCTTAGCAACCGTTTTGGGTATTTTGGTTACAGTTGATGATGGAAGTTGTTGAAAGTGGTGAGGAGTTGATGCCTCACAGAACCAGTCCACTTATGATTCCTTGTTCTGAGAAGGCTACAGATACTCTTACCAGAAAGATTTCAAGAAACAGGGGCAGAGTCATACCTGCAGCTCTTGAGGTGCAGGAGGATGAATGTGGAAGTGATGATGATAGTGATCTTCAAATACCAGCAACGAAAAAGTGAAATAAGCGTCTCCATGAATTTTGCTGCCTTTTGGGGTGTTTTTTGTTGGAAACCATCTATGTTTCTATCAGCGCACTGTAATTCATATGGGAAGCTAATCTTTAATTTAAGCAAACTGGTATATAAACAATGCTATGTTGTTCTCATAATTAGTTATAATTATGTTGACTAGCAGTGCAAACCCCCTGTCATGTAGTACATCCCTTTAGCCATGGTTCCAAGGCCTGGGCAGAAGACTGGCATCATGTAAATGAGGAAATTTTTAATGTAAGATGTCAAGTCTGATCTGTTAAACCATGAGTAATCTCCTTGTGGCAGTATGTTGTAATTTTATGTTTGAAAGTATTTTGAGATAGCCACGAAGCTGGAACATGATGGAGATTGTATTTGGTTTTTAGTGATTCTAAGCAAACCTTAAGCAGCACGACATTCATAGGTTAAGGCCTTCAAACTATCCTATAAAGTGAAGCATGCGTGATTTAAATTTTACATGGTTTAATTTGTTACTTCATACATTTTACTAATTGAAAAAATTCTTGGGATTCTTGCGTTTGTAGTAAGTAAAAAATATGTGTTTTCTCGTTTTAATATGCTTAATATGAAAAGCTATTGCATACTTATTAGGTAACCAAATTAGTATCCTAAAGAAGCCAAAAACACTAAACATGTGCCATTTAGGCCAGTACCCCAAAAAAGAGATGAGGAAAGTGTCTTCATTGTGAAGGATTATTGATTGTCCATTTTGCTTAAAATCCATAAAAAATCAAAATCAAGAAAACAGTAAAGTTTCCTTCGTATCTATTATTGATATGTGAAACAAGATTTCATCTACTATGTGCAGAAACTGAGAAAGTAGTGCATGAAATAAATTACCTTATGATAGAGTACCAGTTACATGATGCACTTCCATGGAATGCAACAATCGATCCTTTTGTTTTCCTCTAACGTTTGGAGGACTATTCCCTCTCATAATCATAAAACACTGCAAATTGGTAGGGGGAACTTGGCACATCGAACCTGAGATCTTGTTGAACGAGATTCATTGACAACCTATTTGTAAATACAACATATATGAGGACATTGTATGGAAGACTTACATTTTCAACATAATATTCTTTAGAGAACTTATCTACTTCAAAATTATCAGAATAACATTGTTGCCTAATCCACGTAGCACCCAGCTTTTTCATTAATACAAGGTCAGAGGTACACTCTTGCATATTTGCAAATGGAGGAAATGAATCTGTTATCAAGGGCAAGAGGTCCAATTTTTTACTATCCAGATAATTGTTAATGCCAAATCCACTTGAGTTTTTAGGTTCCATTGACATACTTGCTATTCGAAATTCTAGGCTTTTTCCAGGTGGATAATCACTGAAGAATCCAGAGCAAGGGAAAGCTACACTTCAGTCCCCTCTGAATTCAACAGTTTTTTTAGTATTGATGCTCCAATATATGTCTTTTCAAACTTATACAAGGTGATAACCAAAGAAATTCCAGTGCAACTTAGTCTTGCGCTTTAGATATCAACAAAATAAGTAGTATGTTGATTTGTTACAGGCTAGAGTGATGTAAAATAATAATTTTGATTTTAGTAATCACCATGATACACTAAGATACTAAAAGGCTCGGGGTATCTATACGTTTGTGCACCTTAATTGTTCTCGCTTGATATAAATGCTTCCAATATCAAACAATTGATAATATCTTGTTGCTGAGGCAGAAAGTAATTATCCTGAGTCAGAGTTCCCATAGAGTTCGCCCTAGAGTTGTCCCTCTGCTTATTTTCAGTCACTATTAGTTTGTTGTGGACAACCGGTGTACTCTCGCCAGAGGGTACCTTTTGCAGCCATCATAAAAGGCATTCTCAATCTTTCAATATCAGTGAGATATTCAAATATATCTACTGGGTCAATCTATTGAACACCATAATAATATATATTACCACATTCTTCAAACAAACAAGAAAACATCAGAACATCCAAAGGAAAGCAGGGATTAAAAGAGGAATACCATAACTCTGCATCACAGCACCACCACCGAGAATTTGAAGGAAGCCTCCTACTACAAAAGACACAACAATTGCTCATATTCTTCAAATGATATCCTTGGTAAATCAGAAGGCGGATGAAAATGTTATCAGACTCTGCAACCAGCCCTGTACAATCAACCCTATTTTCTCTCTTAGAACAATTATCTAAAAATTCCTTCACTAATTTTGAAACGAAGGTTTGAGGCCCATGTTGAGAAATTATAGTTCAACCGCTTTACTAACAACATTCCTCAATCCTTCATCATCCAATTGACCCATCAAAGTTTGCATTGAAGCTTCACTGTGGGGAAACTCATGCAACCTCATGCAAGGTTTTCACTTAAACTTCGACATACCCAAAGGATTCTACATAAAACACTTTTTCTGATTGATGGCCGAATCTCAACAATATTACAAGAGGACTATCAAGACATAATCCTAGAGCTCTGGCAACATTATTAGAACCCATTATTCCCTCTGTTTCCATTTCCATTTTTTGAAGATTGTAACAAGAAACAGTGAAGGAGGCATCCTGAAACATCATTCTTGATCCTAGTTGGAAAGTGATCACCTAAACTAGGTGGGGCCCACACAGGTGATTTTTGTCGCAAAGTCTATTTTTAGACATGTCGATCATATTCTATGAGTCAGCAGATGCTATTTGTGGATGGTTATCAAGTCAGAAAAAATAGATGGACTTCTACTTTTAGACATATTGGGTGGAATCTATTTTTAGATTTCCAGTCTAAAAATAGATATGTCGAATATTATTAGCTCTTAATAATATTTGGACTATAAACATTATCTTATTCTCTTGGAGCACTTCAGTTAAGTGCACAGATGTGGCACAACAGTTGACAGAAGGAATTATGCTATTCCTAAGGGTTAAGTGGAGCTATTACATGGATACTTCAGTTAGAACTCATGTGACAGAGTTTGGTGGAGTTATTGAGGTAGTTGGTGGAATTATGTTTAGTTTAACTCAGCTAGACACAATTGAGTTAGTTGTATCTAGTCTAACTGATTGATACACTAGTGAGAGTGGTGTGAATTAATTATTAATTAATTCACTAATTATTAACTCATTAATCAAAGAATACATCAGTTAATTACAGTGCATGGACAGTTTCAGTGGAGACCAGTGGAGAGGTAGGTGAAAGAGTAGTGTGACTATCAGTTGTGACTATAGTGTTGCATGATTTTGCACCACACATTGATGGAGATGCCTATGAAGATTGCGTGTGCAAGGCTGGGGCAATTCGAACTCTTCTAGAGCCATTCTTCAGCAGGGATTGCACAGTAGAGGCAGGCTAAAGGCTGGCAAAGATCAGTGCATGGATTTGCTAGATCAGACCTGATTAGTGTGTAGCAATTGGAGGTTGTACTGAGAGCTTGTGAGGAGCTTTGTATGATGATTGTTACATGATATCTATGACTTATAATATACAGATAATTGGGGGTTTTCAACTTTAAGCTTTCCCATAAATTACAATGTTCATATGTGTGAATTTTTATGGTTTTAATGTGTGCATGCAATTGATTTTATTTCCGCAATTAATGATCAATGGTAGAAGAGATTTTGTATTGTGCATGAAGTCAAATAGTGTGTGATCAGGAGAATCTCGGATGTATAGCATATCAGTTATATAATTTCTACACCATTACAATTGTTTCTAAACTTGGGTCAACCCAAACAGAACACCATGGTAATATACTTTCGGGACTTGAATGATCATCTGAATTCCACAATGCTTCTTCATATTGCACTCTGGAACCTTGGGCTAACTTGTACATTGCACTCTTCCAACATTTGTACTGCCCAAAAACCTGCAATATCTCAACAATATTACGGGAGGACTATCAAGACAAAATCCTAGAACTCTGACAATGTTATTAGAACCCATTATTCCGTCCATTTCCATTTCCATTACAACTATTTATGAACTTGGGTCAACCCAAACAGAACACCATGGTTATATACTTTCCAGACTTGAATGCTCATTTGAATTCCACAATGCTTCTTCATATTGCACTCTAGCACCGTGGGCTAACTTGTACATTGCACTCTTCCAACATCTGTACTGCCCAAAAACCTACAGTGTGTTTTCAAGCACTCTGGTAAACCAATTAGGCCCATTTCTTACTCTTTCAAGCTACTCATTGAAAACAATAAGAGTTGTATTTCAGACCTCGTCTTCTAGTTCTTCCAAATTTATGGCCATAAAAGCATAATCAAAATTCAAATTTGTTGGGCAAGGGTCATGGAAGGCAGAGGGTATGATCACCTGGATGAAGTAACCTCCGATATTGAGTCTGGAAAATTCCTTCTTGATGTCAACTAATTGCAGGTCAATCTTCTCTGCTTCTTCTATGTTTTGGTTCATCAAAGAGTGGATTGTTTCCTCCATTCTCCAATATAAAGCTTCAAATTTTAAACTCAGACAATAATTCTAAGAAGTGTGTACTAAAAGGAAAAGGATCAGAATGCTTGAACATTGTGTAAATATTTATGGTATGTAGCGTTGAAAACTAAACAGTAAAGTGTAAGCATTACACTGTGCAGTGCGAATTTGTGCATGGTGAGATGTTCGAGTGCAGTTGGAGCTACAGGTGGTGTGCATTAATGAAGCGGAGATGTTAGAGTGCAGTTGGAGCAAAGGGTGGTCTGCATTACTGAATTCGATAGACAATGTGTACAATAGAATGGAAATGAAGAACAAAGGCATTGCCAGAAGAGGGAGGCCTGTTTGAATGCTTGGGAGTTATCCACGTGTTATATTTTCACAGTCTAGAACAATAAAAATAAATTGTAGTGATTGGTTGGGGTGAACAGTGTCCGATCACCCCAAGCTAGCAAAGAAAATGCCTTCAGCTTAGTTATGGTATATTCTTATTGATATAGTTTGTTGGGTTAGTTTGAGGGGTTGAGTATTTTGAGCGTTATTTAAGAGGTGTGGAGATTGATCTTTGAGGTTAGTTGCCTTTCTTATATGCCTGGTATAACTTAGTCATTTGGTTTAAGGTAATTCTTCGTAGTTGGAACTAATAGGTCACAAGTATAAGATTTGGTAAGTTTTTGTAGTTGGAACTAATAGGTCACAAGTATAAGATTTATGCTAGTCCATTGCAATGTAAATAATATTTTAGTTCCCATTTTCAATTGACACCAATTGAATCTAACTTGTTTCATTCAATTAAATGGTTTATTCTTGATGCTGTGACATCAAACAACCTTTTCAATCCTCAGCTCCTATTGGTGATAGGGATGTTGATCAAGGTATGGGGATTGGTAGCAAGTTGATGGTTGCGAGTTTAAGGTTGTAATTAACGCTAGTGAATCTACAGTGGTGATCCGGATTTATGCAGAAACACAATAAATACAGAAATATACATAAACACAGAGATGCAGCGGAAATAATGCTTCATTTCATTAATATCAAATAACATAAATATGCTTACAGACATAATGAGAATAAACTAGCTAGGGCGTTTGTAGCTTATCTCTGAGAAGAGATGTGGCAGATACAGGCCTCTGAACTGTGTTACAATGAGGCTCGAGGGCTTATTTATTATTGAGAAATAATGGAAAACCCTAAACATCCAAAAACCTAACCCTAGGAGATGAAGGGTCAAAACTATGGGTCCCGTTTGGGTAAATTGGTACATCAATCTTCCTGTGGATGTAACTTTGGCATACGATCTTCATTTGACGCGCTCAATACCTTGCTAGAAATATCTATCTGAGTACTACAAAATTTGGTGTGAGAAACATCAAAGGAACATCCATGTTGCTCCCGATTTTCCCAAAAAATGTCGTTTAGGGCCTCAAAACGACTTTAGAAGTTAAGGACCCGAAAAAGATGCTAAAAATAGTAAGTTGTGTTGAAACTGACAAAATGAAAGAACCGATTGTGGGGGTCCAAATGGAATAGGTGGGTGGCCACCAATATCCACCTGGATCATTCCCCCCCCAGGAAGCAATGGTCCCCATTGCATTGAGTTCCTCCATGAGATGAGGCAAATTCTGCTAAATTTGGTATTGGATTTGTCGAAGATGTCATGGACCTACTGGCATACGTACTGGATGCATTCAATAAATTTGGTTGCTTTACCAGCCTCAGACAATACATATGTGGATTTTGTATGTGTGGTTACATGAGGTATGACAAAATCAGGCAGCGACACGCTTGGGGTCAGATTAATGGTGCTTGACCTAACAGTGTAGAGGAACCTTTGTGGGTGAGGAGAAAATGTCCTCGTATTCCTCCACGACTTTGTCCATCTGTTGTTGCCATGCAGGGGAGCCATTTTTTGAGGTTGTGGCCACAATATTATTCTTGCCCTATGGGCAAATTGTAATGAAAATAAATTTCCTGGTTTGGGAAACAATCTTACTGCATTGTTTTGCAGTAGTCAAAGAGATCGCAGGAGGCGATACTACCTCTGATATACTGTGCAATTTATTTCCCAAAGTAATAACAACAGAACAAGGCCTAGACTCATACATAGCATGTTTCTTCCACAAGTATGGTTGGCCCAATAATACATAAGACACATCAAGAGGAGCAACATCACATAATACCTCATCCGTGAATCGCTTGATGCTGTACGGAAGGCGACACTAGTGGTGGACGCGGAGATCTCTTCCTTGGTGAAGCCACCCATTGGTATACGGTTGTGGGTGTACTATGGTCGGTAGGTTGAGCCACTTCGTGACCTCTTCTGAAACGAGGCTCTTTTGGCTTCCGCTATCGACAAGGAATTGCAATGGAGAACCATTCACCCACATCTGCAAATGGAAGAGGCGCTCCCCCTCCTCTGGATCCTTGGGATCCTCACTCTGGAGCTTGGTGGTGGCAATAATGGCACTGGGATCCACATCAATAATCTGCTTCCCTTTGTCATCACCCTTGTCTAGTTCTGACTCAAGATCATAACATGCATCTGATTTGGGTGTCTTCAGTTCGGCCACCAACGACTATTTGGCCTGACACTCATTTGTGCTGTGAGTGGGGCTGTTATGAAACTCACACCACTTCCCTATGTCCTTCTTTGGATTTGTGGTGTTGTTATGATTCACCTCGCTTTGGCTTTTCCCCTTGTTCTGTGGTCCGGGGGCGCCTTTCCCTGCTTCGGATTCATGGATCCAAAGTCTCTCTTCTTTTGCTCACATTTTTGGCAGCATAGCGATATGTTGTGCCAAGCGAGGTAATGTCAAGGAAATTCATTTCCTCCTTAATGTATTTTTGCACCAAATGTCTCTCTAAATCTTTAATACCCAACTTTGTGCACAGGGTATGGAACAAACTAGTTAGTTTGTGCACATCTTGATCCCAAAAGGGTAATATTGTTCCTTGATGTCGTCTTAGAATGAATTTCAAGTGGGTGCAGCCGAGAATATAGAGGGTTCCCTCTCGTCCTTCTACTCACGGTAGGTTTCCCATCAGTATTTGACATGGGGGGCAACTTTTAGGAGTGCAAAAGTAATCTTTTCTCGGTCGAAGAAATCATGGACCAAGGAATACCCTTCCAGAAAATTCAACCATCTATCTATGATGTCTATGTCTATCTGGCCTTCAAATACATGAATGTCAAAGTTGACCTATACCTTGAAAGGAGAGGCGCCTCCAGAGTGGCTGCTGGATGTAGATGCACCGCCAATGGGCAGTTGTTGAAGGATCTGGGCAAAGTTATCCATCATTGCATTCCTTTGTTTCTCGAGGGCCGAGAAATAATTTGATATGATCTCTTGCTTCCTCGTCTTTATTTTCTTCCGCCATGGGAGGTCATCAGGGTTTGCGAGGCTGATCTTGTAATGGTTCAACCAGATCGAGCCCTAACTCATACCCTGACCTCGTTGGGACATGCAAAGAAAACAGAGAAAGAGTAGACCGCTCTAATACCACTGATTCGGATTTATGCAAGAACGCAATAAAATACAAAAATAGACATAAACACAGAGATGCAACTGAAATAATACTTCATTTCATTAAATATCAAATAACAGAAATATGCTTATAAGCACAACGAGAATAAACTAGCTAGGGTGCTGGTAGCTTATCTCTGAGAAGAGATGTAGTGGCTACAGGCCTATGAACTGTGTTATAATGAGGATCGAGGGCCTATTTATTATTTAGAAAGAATGGAAAACCCTAAACATCCAAAAACCTAGCCCTAGGAGATGAAATGCAAAAACTATGGGCCCCGTTTGGTACATCAATCTTCCCGGGGACATAATTTTGGCATACGATCTTCGTTTGACGCGCTCAATACCTCGTAAGAAAGATCTATCTGAGGACTACAACTTTTGGTGTGAGCGACATTAAATAAAATTCCATGTTGCTCCCGGTTTTCCAAAAAATACGTCATTTAGGGCCTCAAAACGACTCTAGAAGTTCAGGACCCGAAAAAAGCTATAAAAAATAGTAAGTCGTGCTGAAACTGAAAAACTGAAAGAACCAATGGTTGGGATCCAAATAGAATAGTTGGGTGGCCACCAATATCCAGCTGGATCAAGTGGGTATCATACCTACAAAATGTGATGAAATGCTGAGGGTTTTCTCGCAAGGTATTCCTTGAGAAAGATTCATACAAATATTACAAGGTGGAAGCATTCATATTGTGTCTCGAACTTCTCACCCATTGACCACCATTATTTGTCATCAAAGGTGGAATAATGTCAATCTATTGAGATTTCAAGGAATTAATAGTGAACAATGGAATCTATGAATTAATTTTTTACTTAAGACCCTTTCGAGAACATATAATCCAAAGCTTGATTACAGAGTAATGTTTGCAAACGATGAGAAAGGTTGTTAATTGTTGGTGAAAAATAAGGTCTCTGGGAAAGATCCAGGTTCAAGCTCGAAGCCAACAAGGTTTCTGCTATAGTTTAGAACAACGCCAGCATTTTCACCCTGCTCAAGAGAGCAAGGAGTCTCACTTGAGGCGTGTCGTGACCTTACTGGGATTAGGGAATAGATCATTAGTGTCGAGGAAAGATTACCAACAACAAGTCATCCCTAAATTTACACAGAAGACATTCGTATATCTCAACTTAATAAGCAAGTTATCATTCATCCATACCTCTGTTGAGCATTTAATTAAAATTTTAAAACATACATACACACAATAGAATTAACAAGTATCAACTAGTCCATAGTACACAACCCAGCACGAGTCTGATTCATTAACTTGGTTCAAAACATTACAAATATACTTCGCACAGTCCAATACATCTCAGTTTAGTACATCCAACTTCGCCGAGCTCTTCCTAGCTTTACTCTTCTATAAGCCTCTAACTATCCTTGGAGTCGTTTCTTCCCTACTTATTTGTTCCTGCCGACTGACATTGTCAGTCTTTTCCCCTTTTCTGCTTAGTTGTTCCCTCGTGCTCTACTGCCTTCTGTCTCTTTTCCACCACTGGGATTTCTACTGCTTGTTCCTTGTCTCCCGTCTCTGCCATCTATGCCGCCATCTACCTTCAGGTTTTCCGCAACCACAACAGCTCCCTGCCTATATTGATTTCGTTCTGCCACCTGTTCCTTTCGCTCCTATCCATCCGCAACTTCAAAAATGTCTTGTCCAAAACAAAGGCCCCAACAGGCCCTAACCACATTCTATTGACTCGTCCCGAGTCAATATTTTCCTGCTGTAGCGACCTCTGGTTGTTCATCGGCTTCTGATGTTGTCATAATTTCCTCTGTTGTCTCCATTTTTGTCTTATCTTGTTCTAGTTGGCCTTCTTTCAACAAAGGCCCCAACTCGGGAACCTTTCTTATTTACTTTGGCCTAAGCTTGTGAACTCATTTATTGCTTGTTGCCATACTTTTATCATAGACTCCGTCTCAGTGACCACCTTGTCATCCTGTGTTGCATCCACCACCTGTGGCAAATCATTGAACATTTCCTGGAGTTTGGGTTTAGCCTCAGATGTTAGTCACTGAATTGCTTCTGCCTTTTGTTTCTTTGTTGTTGCTAAGATTTCCTCGATAGTCTGGATCTGTGTTTCAAGTACATCTTCTTGGTCATATAGTTGAGTGCGGCTGACCAGATCTGTTGTGCCCCTTATCTCGAGAACGATCTTCTTGTTGAAATCTTTCACCCATGTGTCCAATTGGTCCAGCAGCTGCCGCAATTGTAATTGTGAGACCATCTGCGGTGTTTCAACCAGTGTCTCTCCCGAAAGTGGGTTGGGAAGCATCACGTCAAATGAATAAACCGGGATCCTGCTTCTGATTTCCATTGCCGCTCCTGGCTATGAAGAAACTTATGTATGAAATGCCTCCTTCGTTATCTGGAACTTCAATGGCTTCTTATGGAAGGTATTGCCATCAACATAGTCTGGCTGAATGTAGGTTTGGTTGTGAGACACCCCAAACCAAATATAAGGTAAGTATATGTCCAACAGGCTCCTTGGAACTCTTTCCTGACTTTTAACTACGTCTATCATTTGTTGGTACCAGGCTGCAAAAGCTTCTTCGTTTACCTCTTTGGTACTAGGGTCCCCTGATATTTTCCATGATGTGTACCTCAATGCTATTGGTTGGCCTTCGGTAATATCCACAAGTGGCCTCCCTCCAGGTGGACTCCATTTCCACATCGCTAGAGCCATGAATAGATAACCATATATAAATCATGTGGCCCTCTTGTAATTGTCCTCGCAAGCCTCAAAAAGCTCCTGCAGTAAGAACACACTCCAATTCAATTGTGTCCCTTGCATGCAATGGTCTGCAACCGATATTGTGTCAAGGGTGCATTCCCCCTTGGTATAGTGTCTCATATTTTTCCCGAAAATCAAGTAGCAAGCAAATTTTACCTTTGGGGCGTTGATGAGATCAATTTTGGCTCCTTTTCCTCCTCTCCTTGTCTCGTACTTTTTGTAGTAGTCACAGTCCCCCACTTTCTTAGCTCTCTGAGATGTATTTTGGAAGGCCGATGATACATCCCTTCCTACTGCCGATAGGCTTGTGAGTCTGTGTATATCCTCCACGTGAATTGGGATCTCCCCTTCAAGCCACATTGACCCATTTTGGATTCTGCTGATGAGGAATTTGGTGCACTGCATTGCCGCTCCCGATGTCCCGAACACTGGAAAGCTTCTTAGGTGCAGAATCGTCAACCTCTGGATGCCTCTAAATTCTAGATGCACCCTCGTTGCTTCGCCTCCTCCTTCCTTCACATGATTTTCAATGTAAAATTGCCTTTCAGCGCTGGGGACTGGAATGAGTCCGTGAAGTCGGTATCTTTCAGTGTGGCGTTATAATATTTGCCAACCAGTGACTCCAACCTTTGAATTCTTTTGTCGAGCTCTGGCTCGACCACTGAAGTAGTCACCTTCGTCATTCTCTTCCTTTTGTTGTATACCCAAACTGCTGCTAGTCTATTGTTTTGAACTTCTGCTATTGGAATCAGGCTAACCGTTATGGTAGTTTCTTGCTATGATAATTCGAAATTCTCTAGCATTCTGTTGTTTCCCTCCTTCATGCAAGTTAAGTAGGATTACTGGCACGAATGATTTTGATGTAACCTCATAACTAATTATTTTTTTTTCTCCCCCCACGGCTATAATCGTGTGATTAGTTACTGGGGTGAGGTGGAATCTGACAGTGCTGATGGTGGATTCAGAAGTCAAGTAGACGTGATGGGCAATAATTGTAGCTTAATGTGGAAACTTTATTACGGTATGGGGGTTACTAATTATGGTAATTATTTCTCAAATTTGGATGATATTATGGAATGACAACGCTATGATGGCTCATTATGAGTGAAAGATGGTTGACACGCTTAGGCTCTGTAACACTTTAGACTCTCCCCCCAACCATAATTGGTTGTGATGTGGTCTCCACATCGCAACAAGGTGATGGTTTTTTCTACGCGACCTACGGGTTTCTTATCAACGATTCCTACTCTAGTGGGCTGAATTTATTATTATATGAACAAAACATGAACTATTATATGACTCATCTCGATTGCGAGAGAGTTATTGACTCTAATCTACTGACTTCTCTCGGGTGTGAGAGTTATTCAAAATAAAAGGATTGTGTTGCTTACTCTTGATAGGGTTTCAGGCATGCGTTGTTAACCCATCCTTGAAGTATCTCTCCATCTAGTTGCGCTAGCTTGACTGTGCCTAAGTCCCTTATCTCTATGACACAATACGTCCCCATCCAGTGCATTATGATCTTCCCTGGGAACTTTTGGAATTTGTTGTCATAGATTAGTACTTTACCGCCAATCGTAAATGTTTTGTGTTTGATGTGGCGGTCATGCCAGGCATTTTGTCTCTGTTTCTGTACTGATTGATGGAAATCCGCCAGAAACCTACCTTCTTCGAGTTCCTGCAACTCATGAAAGCGTGTAGAGATGGATTATTCCTCTGTTATGTGTGTTGTTGAGGCAATTAAGAGGCTTGGTATGATAAATTCCGTTGGTATTACTGCCTCTTTCCCGTACACCAATTGGAATGGAGTTTGATTATGCAATCTCTTTATGGTTGTCATGTATGCCCACAACGTGGCTGGCATTATTTCATACCATTCATTGCGATTAGCATTGCATATCTTTGTTAGCCCTTTCTCCAGGATTTTTTTGAAAGCCTCGACGGTTCCCTTCGCCTGTGGGTGGTACAGACTACTCTTGTGGTGTTGCATCATGAAATTATCCAGTAGTGATTTGATTGTAGCATTAATAAAATGTGTGGCTTGCTCACTCATTAGGCTCCTTGGACAACCGAACCTGCTAATGATGTTCTCAAAGATAAATATAGTTGTTGTATCTTTTGTACAGTCCTTTACTGGTGCCGCCTCTACCCATCTTGTGAGGTAGTCAGTCGTGGTTATTATATACATTGCTTGTGAGTGTCGCGCGCTTGGTGCAATCGGTCCTATGAAGTCGACTTCCATTTCTCAAATGCTTGCATAACCCTTACAGGTTGTAGGGGCAGCTCATCACGATGTGATAGACGCCCTATTCTTTAACAGACATCACATTTCTTCACATATTCTTTGATGTCTTTGTGTAGGGTTGGCCACCATAATCCTGCTTGTAGTATTTTCCTTGTGGTGGGTTTTGCACTGACGTGGCCTCCCGCAACTCCACTGTGACGCTCCCACAAAACGTCTTCTCTTTCGTGATCTAATACACATTTTCGTAGGATATGATCCATGCCCAATTTATACAACTGTCCTGCTATGAGTTGATACTTAGCTGCTTTAACCACTAAGTGTTTCCTTTGGGTTGCTGTGTATTCCGCTGGGCATTATTCTGTGGCCAAGTATGTTGTTATATGTTCTAGGTAATCTGGGATGGCTTCTATGTGGAAAATATCAACATCTGGTAGCTGTTCATCAAGTGGTCCTCCATTTTCTCCGTTTTCCAATCTTGACAAATGTAGCCTTCCCGGCTTTACTATGACTTCAAAAGTGAATTCTTGGAATAGTAGGAGCCATCTACAGATTTTTCCCTCTAGGACAGGTTTGTTTACCAAATATTTCAGTGCTGAGTGATATGTGAAGAATTTTAATGTCCCACCCAGTAAATAGTGGTGAAATTTCTGTAGAGAGTATACCATTGCAAGAGCTTCCCTCTCAGTCGTTATGTAGTTCCTTTCTATCGTTGACAACTTCCTGCTTGCAAAGTAAACTGGGTGGTTTATGGAGGTTTCTTCTAGCTGAGTTAGTATTGCTCCCAAGGCAATAATTGAAGCGTCAATGTGGACATGGAATTGTTTATCCCAATTTGGATGGGCCAAAATGGGTGCACTTTCTAGTTTCTCTTTCAGTGTGTCCAATGCCTTAGTGCATTCATTATTCCATATGAATTGTTCTGTTTTCCGCAATAACTTTTCTAGTGACACTGTGATTTTTGCGTAGTTGCGGATGAACCTCCTGTAGTATCCTGTGTGTCCAATAGTGACCTCAACTGATTTACATTCTCCTGTACATCCATATTCACGATTAGCGCCACCTTCGCGGGGTCCACACATACCCCTTGCTTACAGAAAACATGTCCCAACAACGTTCCAAAGGGTACTGCAAAGACACACTTTTTGAGATTCAGAGAAATCTGGAGCTGTTTGCACCTGTCAAACATTATCGTTAGCAGAGTTGCATGGTTTTTCAGTAAGTTGTACACCGTCCAATCATCCATGTACACTTCTAGAAACTTATGAATATAATCTCTGAATGCTGCTATTAATATGTGTGAAAATACAAATGGTGCATTCTTTAGCCCAAAAGGCATGACATGATAGGCATATGATCCCCATTCTTTTGTGAATGTAGTTCTTCTTTTATCTTCTTCTGCTCTTCGTACCTGATGATACCATGAGAAGCCATCTGTGAATGAGCATGCTTCATTTACTGCTATATTGTTGAGAACTTCGTCACTAAATGGAGTTGGAAACGGATCATGTATACATCTGTTATTTAGACTTCTATAGTCCACACATAATCTAATTTCTGATTTTTCCTTTTTACTTTATATCACTATTGGGCTGACCCATTCTGCTTCTTCAACCAGAAAGATCAAGCCTGCATTCAACATTTTGTCTATCTATGCTTTAACCTTTTCTTTTACTCTCAGATTCAGGCGAGAAGGTCTATGTTTTACTGGCCTAGCATTCGGTTTCAGAATTATGCACATCTCCCCCAGATATCCTTTGATTCCTTTGAGTTCTGCCACTGAAGATGGGAATAGGTATTCATATTCTTGTAGCAGGTCAAATATTTCTTTTGTGGTTTCTGTGTCCCAATAGTCTCCAATGGATGCAATTTTGGGCTTCTCTTTGCTTCCAATGTTCTACTTTTTTATCTTTAGGGGTAACAGGTGTAATCCTTCAGTAGTTGGTTCCTCTTGTATTTCCCGCTCTCCTTCCTTTTCTTCAAAGGATAGATGTCGAAGATTTTCTAAATCATCATCATCTATCTCTCGATATATTCTTTTGCATGCTATTGATTCTTTGGCTTTCCGATATGATATGGATATTTCTTCACTTTCCTCAAGTTTTGGGAAGAACAATATTATTTTAACTTTTGTAAGGTATTTGTAACCTGGTATGTGTCTCCCTTGAAAGAAAAACATTGAGTAAATCTTTCCGCAACTGTTTCCCAGGTGCCTATTCCTCTCTTATTCTCCTCTATTAGGTACCAAGGTTGCGTAATGGTGTCCAATGAATGTATGAAATTGTGTACCCATCAAGATTTTGGATATTCCTCTTTTCTCCACTTATACTCGCAGTTGTTTAGGTGTACCAAAGGGTCAGAATTTCCTCGGTACTTTTCTTTTGGCTGCAGTCCTGAAGCCGTATGAAATCTTGTTCTTAATGCTTTGGCAACGTCTTCCCATTGAGAGAGAGAGTTGCGATGGGTTGCCCACCATCTTGCTGAAGTGGATTGTAGTTCTACGTCCATGAGAGGGACTCTATGTTCTATTGGTACTTTATCCTCCACTTTGGTAATAAATGTATTCACATCTTGCATATTTGAAAGAGTTGGGTATTCTCTTATCGTTGTACCAATCTAGTTGACTCCTCAAATATTGGCGCATCTTCTGGTGTTGATTTCGTATCCTCCCTGCTGCCAATCATCCCAGGCCACTTCTGATCCTACATCAGAACTCTGAACACTTCTCCAGCTTACCGTTCCTCCTGCTGTAGGATTAATGTAATATTATCTTTTTCCTATAGTCGTCTAGTAGAGTTGGTCTAGAAGTTTTGTGTCTTCTCTGTTGTCAGTAGTTTTTGTGTATAAGGGTCCTTGATACAGATCCAATGGATGGACCACTTTGACCTCACCATCTTCGAATATCATCAGTTCCTTTTTTTAAATCGATGTCTGCATAATTTTCAAAGGCCTAATATATTCCCAGCAAGGTAGGATAGGGATCCTTATCACCCATGATATCTATTAATTCAAAGTCCATTTAGGTTTTTACTCCCACAACGTTAAACTCAACTTCTTCCAGCCTCCCTATTATTATAATGCAGTATCGATTTTTCATTCTTAGTTGTATTGGTGAGTATGACAACTTTGATTTTCCCAGTGCTTCCCATGTCTTTCTAAGTAGAATGTTGACATCTGATCCGAGGTCTAGCATTGTTTATCTGATTTGGAATCCCACAACTTGAGAATTTATACGGAATTATTTCCTAGTCCTTCTCTTATTTATTTTTAATCTTCTTATGTATTTGTCAGCCGGGTTACTTGAGTCTCCATGTCTTGTTCCTCCTTGGACAACCATTTCTAGATTTTTCTTTAGTTGTTCCAAAATTTGTCCATTGTTCACAATTTTTAGGAATAGTCGAAACCATTCTTCTATAGATGTACTTGTAGTGACTATCTTCTCTGCTTCACTAGATGGTTGTATAAGCTCCATACTCTTATGGCTCCCCATATTTGAGAATGTCTGTATTGATTCTTTAAAATACTGCTTCTGTCTGTCTAGGCTAAAAATCTTCTTTGGGGATTCAGGTTTGACTAACTTTATCGAGTCCATTTCTCGTGCATCCTCCCCTGTTTTCTTCCCTCCTTGGGTTACTATAGCTACACTTTGTAGAGGTTGAGGCTCTACTATACTTGGCTCTGCATTAACCAGGTTAGCTCCTCATTGCCTCATCCTTTATTCCCACCTCTTGATCAGCTCCAGGTAGTCTTCAATAGCATGTCCATTTACCGTGCATTGGGAGCACCATGGTCTTCTTGGTAGCGGAAATTCTCTCGCTACGTGACCTTCTTGATCATAGTTATAACACCTTACTGGTCCTCTTCCTCCAATTCTGATACCTCTCATTCCTCCCCCTCCTCGTCCCCTTGGAGTCTCATTTAATCTATAGGACGATCTATCCAATTGTTTTTCCAATGCATCCAGGGCTTTGCATTGCTCGGTATGATGATTTGTTGAGGCACAGAATTCACAATAAACGTTGTTTGTAACATTTGAATATTTTTGCAGAATTGGACACAAAAGTGGAGGATGACCAATACCTTTGCATATTTCACATCACTCTGCTGTTGTTTTATTATGCTGATTAGGAAACCCTGGGAAGTGGGGTTTCGTTTGGTATAGCCCTTGAGTGTTTATCTACGCAACTCCACCAACTAGCAGGGGCCCCTATGTTCCAGCCGCTGAAGTCCCAACATTGGCTCCCCGCAACCTCAGACATTCTATGACTACGTGTCCTTCCATCAAGCAATGTGTACACCATACATTGGGGCTTACGGGTCGCGTCGGCTGAATACCTTTTATTTTCTCCATCAGACTGGATATTTGATGTTGTAATCCTAGTATGGATGGATCTTGCACTGTTGCTCCCCCTCTGAACTCCTGCGGGTATCCAGCCATTCCTTATATTTTCATTGCTTGCTCCAGTGCATCTTGAAGGGTATCAATCTTCTTTTGTGTCAAAGGTGTCCTTGTCAACGGTAGGACTGCTTTAATAAACCAGTCCCACTGGTGATTTGGATCAATTGGGTAACTTAGCTTTCCAATTGCGTCTTTGAATCTTCTCATCAAATCCCAGGCTATTTCTCCTTCTCTTTGTTTGATTTCCCATAGCTCAAACAATCCTTGCTAATTCGTCTGAGGCAGCTTGAATTCTAGGACGAATTCCCTCTTAACATCATCTATTGCTCGGTTCTGGTGCGCTTTTAACCATTTGATGAACCAGTGTAAAGCTCTTTCTCTTAATGTGGTTTTAAATTCAATTAACTTGACTGCATTTGGTGTCTGTCGAGCTCTCCAAATTGCTTCACACAGATACCATTGTTGTTCTACATCATCATTACCTTTTCCAGAAAATTCTGGGTATCGGGTATATGATCCTGCCATCTTCACTTGTGTTGGTGGTACTAATATAAAACCCCTGCTTCCTAGCTGAGAGATCCTGCTACTAGCACTCTTGCTAGCAGATATCTGTACTATGGACTTAGTACTACATAACTTGCTAAACTCTCGTAACTTTATCAAGAACTTATCAGGTGGATGGTAAAGTACTAGGGGAAGGTAAGGAATAGTGCTACTTGAAACTTGGGGAATAGTATTACCTTGCGTTATGGTTGACGACCTCTCTTGGAATAGTTGCTCCATCACAACATACAGCTCCACATCGGACTCTTCCTCGGGGTGTGTGTCCTCCTCACTGGACTTCTTTCCCTTCTCTCTTTCGGTTGGGCTCCTATAAACTTGTCTAACTTCCTTGATGGACCCTTCCATTCCTTTGGGTCACACCTGGCCTTCTATTTCTTCTGTCATCTGCGGTGCATTTTCCTTGCTCTGTCAACTCCTTTCCTACTTTTCAAATTCTCGCATTGCCCTTTCCCGCCACCTTTCAAAAATCTGCGCCCTCCGATGTGCTCTTCGCTCTCTCAACCTACTGGAGGTTTCAACTTCCATATCCATATTCCCCCTTTTTCCTGGTTCATAACATATTTACCTTAACTCCTTCCCCAAATACTGGAGGTTTAGGTCTCCATATCGAGGCTTTGGAACAACAATAGGCCCTCTTCCACCATTATAGATTTAATCCACAACGGGATTTATTTCAACAATTTTCCCTGCAACCAAGATTTAAATATATCTTTGGCTTTTGTAAAATATTGGTAGCATTCGGCTGCAAACTCGACGATGTACCCCTCCAAGGTAGTTTGTACCCAAAAATCTACTGCTCGGGTTAGATCTGTAACTAGCTGATGTAGTGCCACTAGATCTGTATGCGTCCAACTGCGATGAAGTCGACGCAATCCTTTAGGAAGTGACTTGATATGGAGTCTTCGCAACCAATTATGGAGATCTTCAGGAAATTTTCCCCATAAAATTTCATACAAGTCGCTCGTCGAGTTAGAAAACAGGACTTGATCCTTGACAGTCTTTCCATTTTCTGTTGGAGCTCCGCTTGTTGAGATATGAACTGATCTACATGATTGTCCCACCAGCCATGCAGTTATCTCTCATAGATCTACCATACCATGATCTAGCTTCTAGATATATTTTCAAGTCCCGGCAACGGAACCATTTGTTGGCGAAAAAGGAGGTCTCTAGGCAAGACCTAGATTCAAGCTTGAAGCCAACAAGGTTTTCGCTGTAGTCTAGAGCAACGCCAACATTTTCACCCTGCTCAAGATAGCAAGGAGTCTCACTCGAGGCGTGTCATGACCTTACTGGGATTAAAGACTAGATCATTACTGTCGAGGAAACATTACCAACAACAATTCATACCTTAATTTATACAGAAGACATTCATATATCTCAACTTAAGAAGCAAGTTATCATTCATCCATACCTATGATGATCATTGAATTAAAATTTTAAAACAGACATACACACAACATGATTAACAAGTATCAACTAGTCCATATTACGCAACCCATCATCAGTATGATTCATTAACTTGGTTCAAAACATTACAAATATACTCTGTAGAGTCTAATACATCTCAGTTTAGTACATCCAGCTCCACCGAGCTCTTCTTAGCTCTACTCTCCTATCAGCCTCTAACTATCCTCGTAGTTGTTTCTTCCCTGCTTATATGTTCCTGCCGACTGACACTGTCAGTCTTTGCCCCTTTTCCCCTCAACTATTCCCTTGCACTTTGTTGCCTTCTATCTCTTTTCCGCCACTGGGAGTTCTACTGCTTGTTCCTTGTCTCCCATCTCTGCCATCTCTGCCGCCATCTGTTTGTGCTCTGCCACCTGCATTCAGATTTTCCGCAACCGCAACAACTCCCTGCCTATCTTGATTACGCTCCGCCACCGGTTCCTTTCGCTCTTATCCTTTCGAAACTTCAAAATTGTCTTGTCCAAAACAAAGGCCCCAACATTAATTTGGAAACTCACTGAAAAATTCCAACCATGGGACTAGATTCCTCTTTTCAAGAGGACCAATTTTAACTATTTAAGCACTCAATTTGGGAAGGGAAAGTGTATTTTTTAGGAAAAGCCCACATGTGCACAAAAGGACAGGTTGGCCCAAAAGAGAAATTTGACACCCATGGATGGCTATAAATACAAGTCAGGTGACCCTCATCTGGACATCATCATCGTGATCACTCTTCTTTATTTTGGTTTGGCTCACACGGGTCTGAGGTTGGGTCGCGGAGTATAGGTCTGAGATTACAGGGTCTGAAGCTCGCATGTGTGTCTAGGGTTTTGGTTTCCAGCCGCAGGGATGACAAAGACAGATTTCAGTCACAAATGCAGGCACACAAGCTCATGCATGTAGTTGGAGGGTTTTAGTCGCACACACATAACTCTCTATATATGATTAGGAACCAGGGTTTGAGTTTAACGATTGACCACATATTTTGTCAGTTGATTGTAGAGTTCAGTAGTTGACCGCATACCAAGACAGTTGATCACAGGATTCTGAATCAAGGTTTTGATTATTAGCGTTGTTGGGGTTATCTGGACGTTTTTTAGTTGATTTTGCTGGATAGGATTATTGTTGAATATGTGGATCATTGTAGACTCTTTTTTTGAATCATTCAATGACAATCTAATAAGAAGACTAATTTGAAAGGGTTTCCCCATAGTGGGTTTTGCCCTAGTCTCTGACCAATCCTTGTGTATGTCTGAATAATTTTCTTCTATTGTTCCTTTATGTTCTGTTGCATTGATGATGATATTTTTCTTTCTATGTAATTGCACATGTTGTTGAATAATGTTGTAAATATAAATAATGTTATGATGTCATGGGGTGAATTTAATATGCAATTGAAGAAATGAAATTATCTAAAGCAAAGAACAATATAGCCCTAAGAAAATTTAACATGGTATCAAAGCTGTGTCGAAGAAAATTCATTGAAGATCACCCCTACGAAGACACCTTTGTTGGAAGCTAGAGAAGACGGTGGAGACCAAAAATAATGCTATGATTTGAAGGAAACCTTAGGAAATTTGGTTATCAGAGTTTGATGGATAATATGAGGTTAGGGTTTGGAAGAAAACCCCAGATTATGGCAAATATTTGAGACCCTAGCATGATTAGTGTGAAGATGTTCAAGAACTTGTGACAGGTTTAATGTAGCACAAGATGGGTTAGTCTCAATTGGATTTTCGTTATGAATGAAGTTCGTTGATAGATATTTAAGGCAACAATGTTATATGGATAATGGATAGTAATGACTCTTGAATGTTGGTTCAAGAGCGAGATGATCACTTCTCATTGAAGATAAGTATTTTTTCAATTTATGTTACTCCTTTATGTATTTAATCTCTTTTTAGATCTATTGATTTGATCATTGATTATACTTCATGCATGTATATTTGATACTTATAACCTCCTTATGAGATGTGAAAATTGGATCCTTCTTGAGGATCATCTGAGGTGCAAGAAAAGATGACTAGTGCAGGAAGAGAAGTGCTACAATTTTCCATGACAAGTGAGTGATACAAAGTGCAAAGGTATCTTAATGTTATAAGGTATGTACAATGTATTGTTTCATTTGCAATATTGGATGGCAAGGTAAGCCCCGAGGTATGATGGGAATATCACCTTCATGAGTGACACATATATGAATATGAGAGTAAGTTTGATTATGGTACATGTGATATATATTGGTACACTTGATATTTGGCAAGGATCTTATATTCTAGACATGGTGAATTTCCTAGATGCATTGACTTTGATATATTGTGATTTGATACTTGTAATAAGCATGGTAACCTTAATGATGAAAGGGTAACAATAAGATATATATTCAAAATCTTCTTGTTGACCTTGTTTAGATTTTGATAAGCTTGGTAAATTGGACAATGTGATAAATTTGGATGCCCTGACTTGATGGTTGTGTAATATGAAAAAATAAGTGATGTACTGATTATAATCTTTGAAGTATGATGATACACTTGTCATTTTCCCTAATCATATGACTCTAACCCTTGATGAAATTTTGATGTCATGTTCATATGTGATGATGAAGTAGTTGATGCTAACATGTTATGAATATGATGAATATATGTTTTAGAGCTAGATATAGTTTGATTTCATGATCTAAAATTTTTTTTATGCATCAAGATATTATGATAGACATGTTGATGTTTTGAATAATGATAACTAAAGTGGCCTCCCATTAAGGGGGGGAAACTCCCCATAAGATCCCTACACCTATTATCATTTGCATTAAATGTATACAATATTCTTTATTGTTGAAGTAATATTTTTGGACATGAATAATCAAATATCTAATGTTATTAGTCTGCAACAAGTTATGGTCTGAGAAGAGAAGGCTTCTCCTAGTTTAAGCCCAAATTGCTGGGAGAAAGGCTTAAGAGTGCGGTTATAGGCCTCCCAATTGCATGGAAGAAGGCCTATGGGTGCGGTTGTGCCTGTATGACACAAAAACTAAATCCCTATGGATAAAACTAGGAGCACACTAGGAGTATGGCGGTCCTAGAGATATGGAGCAAACAATCAAAAGCCCTATGAGCAGGGAAGTTTGAGTGTTTTACTTACTATAGAGAATGTGAATGTGTTGGCGAAACTTGTGTTTGCAGGGGACCAAAATATGCATATCAAGTATGTTATTTTGATTTGATCATTGAAGTTAGTATATCACAGTATTTGATAAGAGTTGCAAGGGTTTAACAAGATTTGGATTATTGGTTTAATATAGATGAGTAGTATTGGAATTTTTGCATGATGCTTGATAGTTAATAGATGTGTTTTGACTTGTGGATTGATTGAATTCAGTGATAACAAAATAAGGTTTTGATTTGATAATTGATGATTTGCCTTGATGACAGTGTTATGTGGTCATAATAACTTTTAGTGACTAATTGTTATTCAGTAGTGATTTTGTATTTCCATCATTGGCTTTGGCACATTGTTTAAAGTATAAACAGTTGTGATTAAGTAGCTAGTAATCTCACAATGAATGCATATGACTTATCCTTGATGTATATTGACAAAAATAAAACATATTATGATTATGTGGATGGCCCGATGGAGTTTGATATTGCTTAATAACAATTTGTTGACATGATAATAGATGAAGTCATAACTTGGTATTTGGATGTGAGCTCTCCTAACAATTGGTCCACAGTTGTAACATCCCTGATGAAAATTCCATGTAAAATGTAATAAAGGAAAAAATAATAACCACAGTCGATGGGACACGTATTCCAAGCTAAATGGTGGGCAAAACATCCTAGCGGATGTTCATTTCAATTATTATGGCTAAAGGAAATTAACAAAGGCAAAGGCATGAGGCGTTAATTGGCATTTTATTTATGAAAATAATGGAAAATAGGAGAAAAGGAAGGTGAAAGGTCACAAGTTGCATGTGAGGAGGAAAATGAAGAAAAATAATGGAAAATTAATAAAGTAGAGGCCTCATTAATAAAAAGGCTTTTGAGGATCAGTTAGTAACCTTTTGTTAGTGCATTTTTTTGGAGCTCTCTCATTTCTCTCTCTCTTTCTCTCTCTCTCTATCTCACTCTTTGACACTTAGAAATTTCTTGGAGCACTTGGGCATTGGAGCAATAAAGGAAAAGTAAGCAAGGAAGAGCAAGATCAAGCAGCTACAGTGGGATTCTTTGCAGGTATTGATTTGCATATATGATTTCCTTGTTAGATCTAACATGCATGGTATTGCATGTGGTTTCTTGTTGTGTTGGCATGGGTTTTGTCAGGTGTGACAGTGTTTTCAGCCTAGCCTTGCCATTTCGGTATAGATTTGATGATATGGGTCTCTCATACTTCAGTTGAGCTGGATTGCCAGATGGATTCGAAGCTGAGGGGTGTATCTCTGAAATGACAAACACATGGCCCAATGGTCCCTAGACCGGGTTGTGGATCACGGTAAAGCCACTGGCCTAGTAACCCCTAAGACAGACTGTGGGTTGAGGTAAAGCTAGATTGTGTGCCTCGGTGGGCCTAGGAATCCTTATCGATGTATGGCAGGATATACAGTAAAGCCAAGGGTGGATTTCTCTCCATTGGGCCTAGTAGTCCTGGGATGGGATGTACAGTAAAGCATGGAGAGATGGTCTTGGTGTAGGTCCTAGTGACCCCTGGATCAGACTATGGATTACGATAAATCCTGAGAGATTAGGAGGCACTCAAATTCCTCATGGTGTAGGCGGAGAAATCTCGTAACATCCATGCTTGTTTGGTTCCTTTTCGATTGGTTATGAGTCCCACATTCATGCTTAGAATATGCCACGGGGGTGATTAGATGAAGAGATATCTGGCTTAGCCAATCTATGGTCAGGTGGAACATGGAAGTCCCATCTCCGGTTGGTTTTTACACTCATTAATGAGAAGCTCATTCCTTTGGTATTTGATGTATAATTGCATTGGTTATTATATGGATTCTATTATTGTTGTATCCATGGTATTTATGTTGTTATTATGCTGGTTATAAGCTTATATTTTGTCAGTGATGATGTAAGGCTCTATCCATGTTTTTACTTGTAATTTAATGCACAATGTATCTATGGTCAATTAGATGGTATTGCAGCTTATGATGTAAGGGAACAATGATTTTTAGCGATTCTCAAATAAGTATGAGACCCCTATGTTTAAATTTGTTGTTTACACCTATAGATGCAATGTTTGTGACATGTTTGAAGATATTTTTTTCATGGCTGGGAGGGGTCCATATGATTCCATGATGATGTGATTGCTTCCATACCTTCGTTTTAATGTTATTTATCCTCTCCTAAAGTTTCATGAAGTTCTGGGCAGTGACCTGGGCTCTGGGGCTAAAAAGGTGGCACAAATCCCGAAGTTGCAGGCAAAGAAATGAATTTTTGGGGCCTTAGCCGCGACCTTTCCTTGGCATGCCCATGACTATAGGATTCTAGCCACTCCCTTGCCTTTACATGCCCGCAGCTAAGGCTCGAAAGTGCCAAAAATAAGTTCCTCCTCAGGGTTCAGGGGTCTGGGAGGTTGGGTTACCTCTTGGAGGTGTTGTTGATGTTGTGTAAGGTCTGTTTGTCAGGTTTCCATTGGTTCCACTTCCTTAAGGTCATCTAGGAGGTTGAATATCATATTAGTAGCCTCTCGTCGCATGTTTACCCCAGTAGGCCGGTTACTTGGGTAGATGTGGGAAGAGGGTGTTACAAAGTGGTGTCAAAGAATGGTTCAACTCTCAGACCGAATGGGTCGTGTGTTGATCATGTGTTTATGTTGATTGCATGCATGTGTAGTTTGCTTGTGGTCTATATGTGCTTGTTACATCCATGTTTTATTGGCCATGGTGGTGTCTCCATGGAAGTGTTGATGGTGTCGTTGTCAACAAGTTGTCATTAGTGTATCACTAGTTATGTGTGGTTCTCGCTTATGTATTGTTCGTGCACACTTGCTTACATGTTGCTAGATGTAGTGTATGCATTGCTTTTTTATGTTAGGTCATGTATTGGTCATTGTTGAGTGCAGTTAGTGTATGCTTGGTTATTTGATGCTATATGTGGGACATGCATTGGTCATTCATGATTAGTTATACATGTCAAGTGGGTGCATATGGTCAAGTTTGCACTGGTTTGGTGAAGGTTTTTGTGCATAAGGTCATTGTATGCAATTAGGTCATCATGATGGTATTGGTATGTTATGATGCTAATGTGTTGGCTAAGATAAAGCAGGAGATGCATACTATCAAGTTTAAATTGTAGCATTGGACCTCGAGGCAAGAGCATGTCGTCATATAGCTTTGGATGTTGGGCATGTAGGTATGTAGGTTTATTATATGCATTATGGTCATGAGGATTAATTTCATTCAATTGATGTTATGGTTACATACATTATAGATGCTAGTTGATTGGTGCAGTTATATGTACATGTGTCAGATAGTCATGAATGATAGCAACCTGTGGTAGTATGCATTGCTATTACTGGTTTATGTTAGTTATGTTATATGTTGTTGATGAATATGATATATGTTAACTTGTTATTTTTGTATGATAGTTAGTTTGATGATTAGGTTACATGTTGTTGATGAGCATGATATATAGCTTGTTGTTGTTATATGCTAGTAACTTTATGATTAGGGTTATTTCATTAAGTTCTTGATGTTATAAGTATCGTATTGCTTTGATTGACTTATGCAGATGGTTAGGGTTATTACGTTCATGTATGAGTCGATATATTTGTGATATTGTATTGTACTAATCTAGGCTGACTGTGCATATTTGATTGTTATGTATGAATGACAATTGTTTATGAGTTTATGGTGTGAACATGTTTGTTACACAGCAATTTGTCACCGTCCCTACCATTCCTCGTATCGCACATTGGAGGGCTTATTTTGTGACCTGTGAGCAGTGATATAACTTGAAAATACTTTCATGGCATTCCCTTGAACATGTACTTTCATCCCCCTGAAGACATCTCCTGCTGAAAAACCCTAAAAACACCCCTTTTTGCATTGGCGCGGGCAGCGAGTTCAGTACCCACGCCAATGGGGAAAATCCTTTAAAGAGGTCGTGCCAATTGGCGCTCTGTCCCAGAGTTGCACTCGCGCCAGCCAATTTAAGGAGTGTTTTTTAAAAATAAATGGCGGAAGTTTCGTCCTAACTGATCCAGGAACTTATATCTATCTTGAGTTAGGAGGTTTGGCTATGGATTTCCATAGAGAGAAAGTGGTTTGCCACCTCTCATGGAAGCTTCCTTTATGATAGGGCCAATCCCATGATTATAGGGATCCCAAATCCCCTTCCTCCATCTATAAAAGCTTGCTCATCTCCTTTGCAAGCTAGTCTTCAAGTTCCCAAATTCCCAAGAGCCTTATGCTGCAAGAGCCTTGATTATTCCCCTAAGGTCAAATTCAAGCAAGGAGACTATTGTCAAGATCCGAAGAGAGAGGTTTGTCCCATCCTTGACAGGCTCTTCGAGACGTGTTCTGCTGGCGACCCTCTGAAGGATAATTCAGCGTCAGAACTTGGTTCTAATTTTCCTTTGATTGATTAATAATAAACGACTATTGGTTATGGTTCCACTCTTGTTGTTGTTTATAATGATGAGTTGTGTCCTTTCTGACTGACATATAGTTGCATCTACTGGATTTTACGCTTGCGTTTATTTTGTTTCTTGCATGTGCAGGTGTCCAATCACGGAAATCGTGAGGATTGTGATATGCTAGAGCTAAGGAACGGGAGCGCTACGTTCTCTACGAGCGACAACGTTGGATTCCAGGTAAGCCTTCATCGCTAGTTGGTTTATTCGCAATTAGGAACCTGCACTATAGCGTGAACGATTGTTGCTAGACCCGATCATGGCTAGTAGGGATCGCCTCTGTTCGCAGAGGGGATTTACCTCCACAACAATGTTAGTTAGTTACTCTTACGGATATCATGACCTTATTTATGATTAGGTTGATATGTTGTGAAGTTATATCATGCTAATCTAGAATGATTGCACATACAAGATAGACTTCCTTGAGATACATTCAATTATGAGCTTGATTGTGTCATATACTTTGTACTTGAATGTTTGATTATGTCATCTATTTGGTGTTTTAGTGTTGGTGTCTATTATTTCATTTATTTACTGTTGAATGTTTGAATAATCACATGATATGAGGTTGTATTTATAAGATTGCATGAAATAATGATCTTGTTTTAAGAACAGTTGTAATAACCCGTATGCATTAAGATAATTGATATGTACTTGAGTGAAAGTAGGTGATAATTGTAGTTTTATGTATTATGACTGATGAATGTAGGATGATTGTCGATTATGACATAGTTGTTAGTATTAGTAAAAATTTATTTCGAATTAATAAATATGTTGTCTTGATATTTGGAACACGTGACTGATATGCGTGTTCAGTTACAAGGAAGCGTGATTGGCCCAACAAGGTAAGGTAACTAGCTTTTTGTCATGTTTATTTATGCACCGACACTTATGTGGTTATGGCAGTATGATGTAGGGGATTACATGGCAAGAGACCGCCATGAAATCTTGAAGAAGGCTCGGGATGAGCATTCCTTTAGAAGTGTTGGGAAGCCATGGAGATTGATTCATGGTGTTTGTTACTAGTTGTTACACTGAAAATTGTCATCTTGACATTCTGCCATGTGTATGAGCTCATTATTACTCATACTTCTCCCTTTTGCAAGTATAACATATCAATTCCTCATGTCAAGCCTTGAAAATCAGAAGAAGTTCCTAAAAGTCTCCTAAACTTTGGTATCGCACTTTCTGGCTATCTTGCCTGTGGTCCCACACCCAATGTTTAGCTTTCCTGCGTTCCTGAACGCACTTTATCTTTGTTGTAGGTGCGGACCCCTGTAAGATTAAAAAGGCGCAAGTAAAATCCCAAAAAGCTCAATTAAAGTAAATTCTGGAAGCTTCTAGAATGGATTTTGCGGTGGCAGAACCGCTCTTGTAAGGTGCACGAATCCCTTACCTTATGGAGCTAACCCTTTGATGTGAGGAGCTTATCCCTTTGAAGGAGGATTCTATCCCTTCATGCTTGGAACAGAAAACCTCCTCTTGTCCACTATGAAAAGAGGCATTGGGTAGCCTCAAAGGGAGTTCAAGCTTTTAGAATATTTGAAGTTAAGTGTTGTTGAGATTTAGACTCAGTTAACTAAGGCTTTTGTGAGGAGAGATTACATACCTCTATTTGTCTTGGTTGGAGGAGTGCAGAACTTGTCAAAGTAAAGGAGACTCCTGCTTCGGACCCCGGAAAGTCCTGTACAACATCAAGGCTCAGGTTGTAAGGATTTTCTTCTTTTGAAATTAATACAAATATACTCATTTTTCTCAATAAGCTTTCAATCAATGGTTTATTTCATAGATTCCTTGATCACTATGATAAGCATGGTTTATGATGATTTCTATACAGCTACTATGTAATATTTTTCTTGTTTGTGACTGCAGGTTTACGAGGAAAACTCCTTCAAGCGCGCGAGGGACAACAACGACTTCAAACAAGCACTGGACAAACGGTAAGTCTTTTACACCTCTATAGAGCCTATTGTAAACCTTATATGCTTAGAGAAAGATTAGTATGTTTGGCTGTTTTTTGCTAGATACTTTTAGTACTAGGGAGATCGATCTTGTCCGCAAGACGGATTAATCCATACAACAAATTGGCGACTCCGCTGGGGAAAGAACTTGTTGTTTTTTGTTCTTTGATTTTGATTTGAGGAAACGTTTTTCTTGGTTTTTGATTGATTGACATATGCCTGGGTAGCTTAGGTTTTCTCTAGTTTTTCCTAGGACCCGCTCTTTGCCTTGTTTTCACAGTGCGGGCAGTTTCGGACTTTTCCTGTGTAAACAGTGCGGGACCGCACCTGTGATATCTTGGAGCCTGCGGACCCTGTTAAAGTTTTGAAAAACTTCAGATTTCTTTCTTTAGTTTATCTTGATCTTGATTTTCAGTTTTTGTTTTCTACCCAGATTGATGATTGTTTCTGTCAAAAGCCTTTTGTTAATAAATCTCAGCAGTATTGGTGTTTTGATGATTTTCTAGAAGTTTTGTGTTTTGGATTGCGTTTCCCTTGGTCTTTTGTAGCGATTTGAAGCATTTGACGTTTTGAAGTACCTCAGATTACCTTGGTATTTTTTGTTCTTTTGCTGAATCTGACCTGATTGTGAAATCATCCCTTATTGAGAAATAGAGTTACTTGTTTCTTTGCAAATCTTCGAAAAGAAACTTTGTTATTGGTTTTTGAATTTCATTTTTTATAAAAACATAATTGAGTGTTTTTCGATCTGTTTGTTATTCTGAACGAATAGATCCTTAGTTTGCTGAACAACTAAGATAAAACATTCTTCAAAAAATCTTAAAGCTTTTATTCATTTAGATTATTAAAGTTTGTAGTTTTGAGTGCTATTAAACTTTGTAGATCTCGAAATTAATTTGTAGTTTTGAGTGCTATTAAACTTTGTAGATCTTGAAATTAGTTTGTAGTCTTGAGTGCTTTTAAAATTTCTAGATTTCTTTTGAAGGAAAATTGTGTTGTAGCTTCGAGTTTTTGGAAAGTGAAAGGATTTTCATTGTGAGCTTTGATAAATTGTTGGAAAAGACAAAAATAGTTTCTTTCAATTGTTATTTATGTTTAAAGAAGGAATTGTTCATTAAAAGAATTGCATTCTCTAACTTTTCCTTAATTAGAATTTCATTGAAAGAAAACAATCTGATCATCATTTTTAGATGCATTTTTAGTGTCTTTTGGAAATCGAGTCATTTCACACCATCAGAGTTTCATTTCCGCACCCATTGACGTAAGAAACAACTCTTAAAAGTAACGCTTAATTAAAATTCATCTAGCAATCTTTTTATTTTCTAGGGCTCTTATCACCAACATAGCTTAGGCTAGTATCTTGGAGTAGGGAGTAATTAGCTCTCCAAGGTAGTAAAAACAAACAAGTAGACAAATCTTGCGGTAGGAGATAAATCCAATTGTAATTTGTATAATCTGGGAAGCTTCTCTTAAAGAAGTCAATCACGAGATCATATCCGAACCTTTGAGACAATCAATTCTGTTTCATTGGGGAAGATAGAAGATTTTGCGTGTATTACAAACAGTAAACCTCGGATTAACCATTGTCGAGGAGCCTGGGGTCACTTGTCGGTAAACCTCGGATTAACCATGTCGAGGAGCCTTCAAGGGGATTGAGCTTGCTACTCTGCCCTTGCACGTGAAATCGGATCGTAGACTGTTCCCCCAGTTATATTTGTTACTGTTGGTAACCTTAGTGTCCATTATCTTAAGATTATTTCCTAAGGTGACGGTGAAGGAAAGATCTCACTGTACCTGGAACAGACGTCGACTAGACTCACTTGGACTCTCTGGGGGGTTCTCTTCACACGAGATGGTTTTTTGAGGAAACTTGTGCCAGTCTGTTTCATTAAGCAGGTTGTCGGGGTAACTGTTCCAACCGCCCTTTCTGTGTTAAATTTCTACTAAGTTGGATTTCATCACCAACTAGTGTTTTTAGTACGGAAAGTTACTGTTTGTGTGTGGTTTGAACTCTTAGATTTTTTAAGCGTGTGATTCAGCTGTTTGTTTCTTTAGAGACTTTAGGTGTTTTCAATGAAATTTTCTTTGTTTGTGTGTGATTAGTTAATATTTAATTGTGGCGGAATTTCCGAGACAATCCCGGAGACTACAAGGGAAACCCCCTGAATATTCACCGAGTCAGCTTGAAGGGCTTCGTGCTCTGGTATCATCCAGTAGTGGTAGGATTAGATCAACAGAAATTGGAAGTTCATCCATAATTGTCCATACTGATCATCAAATACCTACAACAGAATACATTCAAGAACCGATTTTAGTTTCTGAAATTGCTGGTAGTATTTCTGCTTCCAGTGAATTGGCTGACGAACCTGAAATTTCTGAACCTGAAACTGAACCTTCTGTTTTAGAAACATCCTCGGGATTTATTTCACCAACTTCTAGTGATCTTGATTCACCTAGGGTAAGAAATATTGTCACTGACGATCTTCCAGCTGGTCTTATTTCCATTGAAGAACTTACTAATCCAGACGAAGATATATCTCTTCCCGACTCCCCTCAATATTTAAATCTTAGGGAGCGTGAATCTATTTTCTACAGCCCTATTCGAACTAGTGCTTGGTATCTATCTTTAACAATTTTTTTAGAGAATCCGGGTCTTGCTTTTTCTCCACCTCGAGTTCCATTTCATCCTACACCCAGAGGTTACTATCCGCCATCCATTATGGCCGGAGAGTCATCCGTGTTTTCTCAAACACCGGAATCATTTTTACATGGTGGTCCTTCTGTTCCTTTGGGATATCAAGCGTTGTCTGGTACTTTCTTGGGAGCAGCTCCTCAACCAATTGAACAAGTGTTGTCATCTGGTAATAGTGGTGTTAAAACTGAAACGTTGAACGCAGCGCAAATTTATATGATATTTGGTAATGTTCTAAATCCTCAACCTGAAGGCAGTCAGTTACCGCCTGGGGGTCCAACACAGGGAAATCCGTTACCGCCTGGGGGGAAACCTTTAGGTAGTCAGTTGCCGCCTGGGGGGCAACCTTCAGGTAGTCAGTTACCGCCTGGGGGGCAACCTTCAGGAAGTCAGTTACCGCCCGGAGGGCAACCTCAAGGTAACTTTTTCCCAACACAAACTGTGGAATCATATTATTTTGGGGGACAACCCCAAGGACAGTACACACCTCAAGGGCATCAACCTTCAGGACAGTACATGCCCCAAGGTCAACCCCAAACTCAATATGCTCCTCAGGGTCCTTATCAACCCCAGCTTCAGTACACGCCTCAGGGTTATCAACCTCAAGGTCAGTACCCAATTCAAGGTTTCCAACAGCCTTCTGGTCAGCCATCTATTCAAGGAGTTGGAAATGTACCACTCACTTATCAACCCTACGTTCAACCAGGTTATGGTCCTTACGTTCAGCCTTCTGCGGGGCAATACCCTGGAATGAATATGGTGTGCGATCCGTCCCAATATCAACAGCCTATGCAGCCTAATGTGCAGTTGCCTTATCAACCTGGACAACCTTTAATTACTGGTCCAACTCAGCAACCTGTCCAGCCTACTATTCAAACTCCTGCACCTGGTCCTGTTCAGTAAGCCAGTCCTAGTTCGCCTAAGACTCCGCCTCAAACTGCTGCAACAGCTGCTACGCTTGTTCAACCTGTAACACCTGCTTCTGGAGTATCTGTAACCCCGAGTTCGTCTATCCCTGCCTCCGTGCAAATCCCTCAAGTCTCTGTACCCCAGCCAAGATCTTCGGTTCAGACTTCAGTTCAGATGCCTACGGGACAAGCCGGTACAAGTACAGTTGTCACAAGTCAACCGCAATTCACGTATCAACCGTACCAGGGACAGCCGCAATTCGGTCCCTATACACAAAATCCAAACTATCAGTATCAACCATACCCTGGCTATACTTATCAACAACCCCAGTTCGATACGATTAATCCTGGTTTTCTAGCAGGTTATACAATTCCTAATGCTAATCCAATTCCCAGCTACCCTGGGTATCCACCTCCTGGAACTGCTTTGGCTACTCAAGGTTTTTGTGACCCTAACCGTCAGTTACCCTTTATCGCAACTTTGGATTTACCTGATTTGACGCGCCTTACAAATGATCCAATTTTCTATTATCAGTACTGGCCACCGATGCCGCATAAGTTGCCCAGTGATATACCAAAATTTGAAGGTAAGCCAGGAGAGGATCCATAAAATCACGTCATGACTTATCACCTTTGGTGTGCATCTAGTTCAATCATTGATGATTCGATTCACTTATGTCTTTTCCAAAGAACGCTTATTGGTCTTGCAGCCAAATGGTACATTGAGTTACCATGAGGCTCGTTTCATAATTTCAGTCAGTTAGAAATTACCTTCTTGACTCATTTTCAGTTCCTGGTCAGATACGACAATGGCATGGAATTATTAACTTCGCTGAAACAATCCACGTCTACGTATATTTCTGATCATATTCACGAATGGCGACGTAGGAGACGTTTGGTGAAAGTTTACATTCCGGATCAAATTTTGGCGGAATGGTTTGTTAAATCATTGTTACCCAAAATTATTGAAGATGTTGCTAAGGCTGGTGTTGTTAATGGAGAGCAAGTAATTGCTCAAGATCAGTACCTTGACCTCGTTTACACGCAGTCAGGTACTTTACATGAAAAAATCCCAGACCTTCCAAAACAAGGTCAAATAGCTGCTGCTCCTTCAGGGTCTCATGCCGCTGATGGTATGATTGGTACAGTCAATACTAAAAGTAAGAAGAAATCTTCAAAGAATTCTTCTCCAATTATAACTTTACCTGATTCCCCGAAAGGAGAATCTTCCCCCGAAGTTTCTGCCGATATTCATGTTGTGGAGACATCCACAGCTAAATCTAAATCTGGTAATAAAAAGAAAGGGAAGAGTAAAAACAAAAAGAATTCGAAAGAAAAAACTGATAAAAATGAATCCAATGACGAAAAACGTAAACCACGTTATCCTTGTTACATTTGTGACGAAGATCATTTTACTAAGGAATGCCCACATCGGGCCGAGGTTTCGAAATTCGTCAAAGGTTCACAACTTGTTGTCTTGAAGGATCCTTTTCCAACTCAAGATAGTAAGATGGTTGGTTCTACTTCGACTGCTTCAGAAGAGCCAATTTTGATGATGTCTCATGTAAGGATTGCGACGCGATCGAAAGATTATGGTACTAAGAATCCTGCTGATGATAAAGAAGCAGAATCTTCTAATGCAAATACATCAACTACACCTCCTCCTGTTTCTGGTCCGCTACAGATCGAGAAACCAAATCCAGAATTAATAATCAAACCGCCTGCTAAAGGTGTTCTTCGTAAATCAGCTTTCAATCCACATGTGAGAGCTGCTCAGAATTACAACATTGTTGAAGACTTAGCTATTTATCCTTCAGCAATGTCGGCTTTGGAAGTGCTGCAATCATGCCCAGCACAACGTAAACTGCTTTTGTCTGCTATAGGAGCTGTTGATATTCAGGATTCTAATCTTATAATCTTCGATCTAGAAAATAGTACACCTCGTCTACCTCATCAGATGGCTTTCCAGATACCAGTGTACGTCAGAAACAAACCGATCTATCGGAGTGTGATTGATGAGGGAGCTTCAACGTGTATTATGTCGATTCAGTGTTGGAAATCACTTGGTTCTCCTACGCTGAATCAATCTCCAACTATTCTTAAGGCTTTTCATGGTCGAGGTTTCCACCCTTTTGGTATTTTGCAGGATTTACCCATAGGGGTTGAAGGTAAAGTTGTAAATCTGGATGTGGAAGTGGTTGATGCCCCTCTAGATTACAACCTTCATCTGGGTCGTATTTGGTCTTATGCTATGACTGTTGTTGTCTCTTCGGTCTTCCGACTCATAAAATTTCCATATCAAGGAAGGATCGTTACAATAGATCAGTTAACTTATTTTACTTCCGACCCAGCCTCTACAGAAACAATCTAGCACGTTGGTAAAACAAGTATCCCTTATAAGGATGTTGGAGTAGGTTTGATTAAAGATTCTGGTTTTCTAGGAACTTTTTCCATTCCTCCTCCTGACGTATCGCCTTCTGTTGCAACTATTCATATGATTTCGTCAGACTCTGTTATGTTTGATGATCCTTGGATCGTACCTTTCGAATCCGAGTTAGATTCAATTGATGGCATGATGCCTTTAAGTCCATTTGAACTTGCATATCAGGCCGTACAATCATTTTCTGACCCCTCTTCAACTGAGATTGATCCAATGAATGGGATCCACGAGGAATCACTCTCAATATCTAGCTCAGCCATAACAACATTTCTTGAACCTATTCATTCCGATGAGCAGATTCGTGAATTATTATCTGTTGATGATTTACCATGGGAAGATCTACATCATCGATCTTCGTTTTTACCTGAACTAGATCATTTTGAAGATGATTTCGCTTCAATCTTTACCGCTGATTATGTCAAGGAACCACAGAATCCATTGAAAAATCCTGATTCTGTGTTAAATTTGGAAAATATTTCTCGAACGATTCCAATTGACATTTCAGTAAAACCTGGAATAATTGAAAACATTCATATAGGTGCTTCCTGTACTGAAGAAGAAATTCAAACTTATAAAGCCCTATTTCAATAATTCTGTGATGTGTTTCCCTGGTCCTACGAAGAAATGCCAGGAATTGATCCGTCAATTGTCGTACATGAAATCAAGACTTACCCAGATGCCAAGCCCGTTCGTCAACGTCTACGTCAAATGCATCCTAGAAAAGCTGCTGCTATCAAAGTAGAGGTTGAAAAATTACTTCGTGCAGGTTTTATTTATCAGATTCCTTTAACGGATTGGGTATCTAATGTTGTTCCTGTGACTAAAAAACAAGGAACCATACGAGTATGTATCGATTATAGGGATATTAATCGAGCTTGTCCTAAAGACAATTATCCAACTCCCTATATCGATCAAATAATCGATGATTGTGCCGGCAGTGAAATGTTTTCCTTTATGGACGGCTTTTCGGGGTATAATCAAATAAACATACTCCCTTCTGATCAGCCAAAAACAACTTTTATTTGTTCGTGGGGGACATTTGCTTACTGCAAACTACCCTTTGGATTAAAGAACGCTGGAGCAACTTTTCAACGGGCAATGTCTTATGCGTTTCATGACATTAAGCACATTGTGAAACCGTATCTCGATGATTTACCTGCTCATTCATCACGCAGGGCTGACCATCTTACACATTTACGTGCTATCTTTATGCGATGTCGGAATTATCGGATTCGGCTAAATCCACACAAATGTGTTTTTTGTGTAGAGTCAGGTCGTTTACTGGGATTTGTTGTCTCGAAAGCAGATATTCGCGTTGATCCATCGAAGGTCGAGGCTATTGTTAAATTACCTCCTCCTTCGACTTTACGCCAACTCCAAAATTTGCAGGGGAAAGCAAACTTTTTACATCGATATATTCCTAACTACACCGAGCTTACAAAAGGTTTTACCTGGTTGCTGGAACAGAACATTCCATTCTTTTGGGATGAGATCGCTGATCGATCTTTTGATGCACTTAAACACGCGTTAACCCATGCACCGTTATTACATCCTCCCGACTACAACCAGGATTACATTTTGTACCTCGCTGCTTCTCATTCCACCATTGGGATGGTGTTAGTTCAGGAAGATGAATCTCATACTAAACATGTGATTTACTATCTTAGTCGAAATCTGCATCCGACTGAGATTAAATATACGCATGTGGAGAAATTGGCCCTGGCAGCTGTTCAAGTTGTCCAACGATTTAGACATTACATATTGTTACGCAAAACTACGGTAATTTCTGATTGCAACCCTATGATGTACATTTTGACCAAACAGTTGCTAGGGGGCAAGTATTCCAAATGGATAGTCATCCTGCAGGAATTCGACTTGGAATTTGAAAAATCCAAGGCGAAGAAATCCTTGGTTTTTGCGGAACTAATGTGTGATTTCCCCTCTACTGATACTGAAACTGTGGTAGAGCAACCCATTGTGGATGAATCTCTATTTCTTATCAGTACTCTTGATCCATGGTATGAAGATATTATCGTTTATCTCGAAACCCAATCTTTTCGGCCTGAAATTTCGCGATCTCAGCGACGGAAAATACGTTTCCAATCCCAACAGTATAATATTATTGGTGATACACTTTATCATCGGGGAGCGGATTCTGTTTTCCGACGCTGTCTTATTCATGAAGAAGCTGAAAAGGTTCTAAATGACTGCCATTCTGGAGCATGTGGCGGTCATATGTCTGGGTATGCCACTGCCCAAAAGATATTGCGCGCTGGTTATTTCTGGCCGTCGTTATTCAAATATTGTATTTATGCAGTTCGGAAATGCCACAATTGTCAACTATTCGATTGTAAGATGCGCGCGCCACCCGCTCCTCTTCATCCCATAATTGCTGTTGGTCCTTTCACAAAATGGGGTATCGATTTTATTACATGTAACCCTCACTCGGCCGGGGGCATGCATATATTATCTTAGCAGTAGATTATTTTACTAAGTGGGCCGAGGCGATGCCTACATTTTCGGCTGACGGAAAGACTGCTGCAACTTTCGTGTTTAATCACATAATTACGAGGTTCGGTGTTCCTCAAGCCATTATTACTGATCATGGAAGCCATTTTCGGAATGTCATGATGAATGAATTGACAGAATAGCTTGGCCCGTGCCATGATAGTTCCACTCCGTATTATCCGCAAGCCAATGGTCTGATCGAAGCCATAACTAAAGTTTTAGTCACCATGATCAAACGAATTATTGGTATTCACAAAACAAATTGGCATTCCATGTTATTTTCAGCACTTTGGGCATATCGAACTTCAGTCAAAACATCAACTGGTTTCACTCCCTTTCAACTCGTTTACGGTTTGGAAGCTGTGTTGCCAATTGAATGCGAAATTCCATCTTTGAAATTAGCCATAGAATACTCCCAGCTACGTTTGAAGAGGAGAAACGTTTTTTGTACTTGGCTCAATTGGATGAAAATCAGAGAAACGTTGTAATAGCAAATGAGGCTCATGTCAAAAGAGTTAAAGCTCAGTATGATAGAAGTGTTACCCCTCGAAATTTTTCAGAAGGAGACCTAGTCTTAGTTTATGATCAAGCCAACGATAAGCTAGGAGATGGAAAATTCGTGCCCATGTGGCATGGTCCTTTCATTGTTAAGCGAAAGCTAGCGAAAGGGGCCTATGAGTTGATAGATTTTGATGGCATCCCTTTATATAAACCCAGAAATGGGCTATATCTGAAGCGATATTATGCTTAAACTTGGTATGGAGATCTTTTATTTTTTAGGTTAGATTTCTTTACTGTTGGTGTGTCTTAGACGAGAAAGGTGTGCCTAGTTTAGAAGTGTGTTTTATCACTATTCCTGCTTATCTGAGTCTTACTCTTGATATTGCAGATGTCGACGTCTCTTCAAACCTACATTGGTTTTGCTGATGGTGCTTGTCGTAGTACACGGAACATTTCTTCCGCAGCTTGGGTTATCTATTCACCCTCTGACGAGTTAGTTTCCATGCATGGGGTAAGCCTTGGTCAAACAACGAATAACATTGCCGAATATAGTGCAGTGATTGAGTTATTGTCTGAGTCCATATCATTTGGGATTCGGAGTTTGATTGTGAGGTTGGATTCTGAACTTGTTGTATTAAAACTTAACAGAGTGTATGCCATTAGAAATGCAGTGTTGTTACGGTTGTTTTTAAGAGTTCGTCTCTTGGAACGTGAATTTGACTACATTGAATATCAACATATTCCAAGACATTTAAATACATTAGCAGACGCAATTGCTTCTAGTATGATAAATCGACATTTTTAGTAATCAAAACAGTAAAACAAATAACATCCATAACATGTATACAGATAGCCGGTAGAATAGTGATATATCATAGGATAGAAGTGTTTTCAAAAATATACATCGTCTTCGATCATAGGTTGGAAACACCTTATGATCGGCAAAATGATAACACAAAAATTAAAAAATATGAGTCTACAACACGATCATCCCATCACTGATGGTGATCACGATAAGAAATCACTGCCCGAGCCACCCTGCACAGAAACCTCCTAAAAGGTCCTGGGACACCAATCACGTATCTCTGCAATCTGAGTGGAATATCATCTATGTTTGTCTCCGGAATATCTAGAGTCAAACGCTCTGGATGATGCTCTAAATCAGTCAAGATTTCCGCTGATTGGCCTGCAGGAGCTAGTGCGGTTGCAACTGGTTGTCTTCTTTCATAGGGTTGGAGATGGGCTGGTCGCTGTGGGCCCACATCTATATTCAACAAACTTTTTGGTTATTATTTAACAAGACGGGAAAAAAATAAAATAAAATAATAATAATAATAATAATAATTTTAAAACTTAGAAACTTTTGAAGAAAGATTTTTACCGGAGTCATTCCACTGTTCCCCTGCTGGGAGAGCCATCTCCCGGTCGCCGCGGAAATCTATCTCGGCATATGGAAAGTCCTCAATGACAAAAATTTGGCGGTCCAGCGAACGAAAATATGAAGAAGGAAATCGAACAATCTCAGCGCCCTCAATACCGTGACGGGCCATCAGTGCGGACCAACGAACCATCCTAGGTTCTCTAGGTCGACCGACATCAACAGGGATACTTTGTGGAGCTTGCATAGGAATCCTCTCTAGAGCAAAGGAGACGACGATGGATCCATATCCAAAGTTATTCAGTTTCCCATTTTTTGCTCTAGTTAGCTGGCCTTTTACATTAGCCAACACAACGTCACACCAGTTGAAAATAGTGTTGCGAAAATAGTCCACAGCAATGCGCATCTGAGAACCGGTAGCTACATGTAATGTTGCACTCCCACACAGCCTGGTAATAGTAAATGCAATAACTTTCAACTCAGGACGGATGATAGTTTTTATATCAATCCGTTTGTCCCTAGGGTCTGCTTCATTATTACAGAATTCTTGTCGAAGACTAGCGACAGTCTGGCCACCTGACCTAGTCCCAAACAAGGAGAGTTGTTCGCCCCTTTTGGACAAACCAGTCAGAAAATAAATGTCCTCCAGCTCGATTTCGAGCCGGTGGCCGCCAATAATGAAACACTGGTCCTGCACGTTCCACCTGTTTACCAGCCATGTCAGGAGCTCTACCTGTGCTCTCATGCCTTGGATGGCCCGGAATTTATATATACCGCATGCTCTTAATGCCTGCATTGTGGGAAAATGGAGCATTGCGGCATCATCCACGTCCTTGTGTTCACGTTCTCTCCAAATCAACATCTTGTTAATCCTACAATGCGCAAAAAGATAGATTAGTACAATCTAATTTGAAAAATTTTGGGCGGCAAAAGAGAAATTTGAGTTTAAATTTAAAACACGCAGGGACCGCACTTAAACTTTGTAAACAGTGCATAGGAACGCACGCGTTATTCAAAGAAAGTGCGGACCCACGACTTTTTTCCTTGTAGAAAAAGGTCGGGGTCCGCAGGTACCATGTGTGTCACCCGCGGAACCCCGCGAGCAATTTTTGAACCATATTTTTCCCTTAAAAATGAGATTTAAAGCCTAAAAACGAATTGTAAACGGATGAAATGAAAGATTAAGAGGTTGTGGATTACTTGGGACTGACGGTTTTTTATTTCGACGGACGGATTTTCCAGAATCTTCACAGGAACTTTTTTACCCAAAAGCTTCTACTTTTCACTCCGAACTTGAACGGTAAAAATGAAGTTGAAAAAGTCCTTTTTATAAGTTTTTTTCGAATATATGAATCTTTAATTTATTTATTTTTTACTTTAAAAAGGTATTTTTGAAGCATTTTTACTCATTTTAAACAAGTATGTGTAATGTTTCAAGTTTTTGTGCAGAAATTGGATTTTTCAGGAAAATTGATCATTTTTCAACAAAGAGCATACTTTTATCACTTTTTCGGACTCTTTCAAAAATTCACGAAAAAGCGAAACATTGGAGTCCTCTTTAAAGCCCTTTTCAGACTCTCTAAATATGAAAAGATCGCCGAGTACTTGATCGTTCGAACTCGTTAAAGTAAATGAATGACCGGTTCCTTAAAGATAGTTACCCCTTTTACTTGGTTGAAATGATTATCAATAAAAGGTATACGTTGACTAATTGGCGGCCAATAGAGTTCTCTCCGCATTATTTTATCCTTTTTCTACCGAGACTAAATTTACGAAAAAGTACACCATGGAGGTTTTAAGTTTTTCTTCTCAATTTTAAAAAGAGAAAACACCGAGTTTCTCCTATACTCGGACTCGTTAAAATTTAACGCAGCGACCCTCGTTTAATTAACAGAACGAACCTACCCTTCGGGGTTCGAATATTAAACTAAGTTGGACTCATCCGAAGGATGAGCTTATAAACAAGCAAATGTTATCCTCCTCAAGCTTGTCAAAAATAAAGAGGTACTTCCCAGAAATGGTGGGGGGAAAGAGAGGAAAATGGGCGTATTTGTTGTATTTTGATTCTTCAAAAATTCAGTCGACCACTCTTGAACACGACACTTTCATTCACCTGGGTTGGGAAATCTTTTGCCTAATAGTTAATCAAACCTCATTTGAAAGTCTTCATCCGATTTCTGGGTATTAGCTTTGGGTCAATTGTTACCAAACCATCTGCAGTGTCGTTATGTGTTCAAGAGGACAATTTAGATAAACCATTCATCTGCAAAATATCTATCATCCATTTTGACCATCCCTGAGTCAGTCCTTCCCAATATATTTTCAAAACTTGATCTATGATTTTGTGTTGTGGGCTTGCCTACGACGGATCGCTTTCTATCGACGACAACTCATTATCTGGGAAGTTGATCTAGAAATCGTCAGTACCTTGAAATATGCATGCCTTAATGGCAGTTTTCTCTCTTTCGACGACGGGTTACATCATCGACCTTCGATCGAATGATTCCGTGAGATGTTCGACTTCAACTCATTAATTCACATTTCATGGATTGTACTAGGTACGTTGAGAGCCATTGACATTACTGGTGGCTACTCTCACACTTGTTAACAGTTTACATCATTGACTGGTAATCAAGTGGTTTCTACCATGTTCGACTTCAGCACATTTATTCACATGGATAGAATCGTACTAGTTTGAGATGCGGAAATCAAGACCCTGGATCTAGTTTCCACCATCCAGGCTGCGAGGAATTTTGTTATTATTCATACAATAGACTATTTATAAACAGATGGCTGCGTCCATGCTGTGTCGACATATGTCTATACTGTGATGTATTCAAAATCATTCCTGTATCAGAACAATTTAGAGTTAGTTCTAGTTAGTTTTGATCTGAGTATGGGAATGCCTACCTCAGCGATGATATGATTACATATATATATTTTGCATTGAATGTTTTTTAATAAAAGCCGATCGGGGTGTCCACAGATGATTTCTGAAAATGATAGCATCGTACTCTTCATATATGATAGACTTCAACATCATCTATTCCAGACTTTGCACTTTAGGGGGCAATCTGTTACACTAAAAATTGTCATCTTGACATTCTGCCATGTGTATGAGCTCATTATTACTCATACTTTCCCCTCTACAATTCTAAACATATCAGTTCCTCATGTCAAGCCTTGAAAATCAGAAAAAGTTCCTAAAAGTCTCCTAAACTTTGGTATCGCACTTTCTGGCTATATTGCCTGCGGTCCCGCACCCAATGTTCAGCTTTCCTGCGTTCCTAAACACACTTTATCTTTGTTATAGGTGTGGACCCCTGTAAGATTAAAAATTCGCAAGTAAAATCCCAAAAAGCTCAATTAAAGTAAATTCTGGAAGCTTCTAGAATGGATTTTGCAGTGGCAGAACCGCTCTTGTAAGGTGCATGAATCCCTTACCTTATGGAGCTAACCCCTTGATGTGAGGAGCTTATCCCTTTGAAGGATGATTCTATCCCTTCATGCTTGGAACTGAAAAACCTCCTCTTGTCCACTATAAAAAGAGACATTGGGTAGCCTCAAAGGGAGTTCAAGCTTTTAGAATATTTGAAGTTAAGTGTTGGTGATATTTAGACTCAGTTAACTAATGCTTTTGTGAGGAGAGATTACATACCTCTCTTTGTCTTGGTTGGAGGAGTGCAAAACTTGTCAAAGTAAAGGAGACTCCTGCTTTGGACCCCGGAAATTCCTGTGCAACATCAAGGCTCAGGTTGTAAGGATTTTCTTCTTTCGAAATTAATACAAATATACTCATTTTTCTCAATAAGCTTTCAATCAATGGTTTATTTCATAAATTCCTTGATCACTATGATAGGCATGGTTTATGATGATTTCTATACAGGTGCTATATAATATTTTGCTTGTTTGTGACTACAGGTTTATAAGGAAAACTCCTTCAGGCACGCGAGGGACTACAACGACTTCAAACAAGCACTAGACGAATGGTAAGTCTTTTACACCTCTATACAGCCTTTTGTAAACCTTATATGCTTAGAGAAAGATTAGTGTGTTTGGCTGTTTGTTGCTAGATACTTTTAGTACTAGGGAGATCGGTCTTGTCTGCAAGACAGATTAATCCATACAACACTAGTCTTGTGCTTTCGATCTTTTGTGAATTGTTTGCGCTTGATTTGCAATTTTTTTATTACCAGTGCAAGGCCTTGCCACTTTGTTGCAACGTCTTATTGCTTTTGGTTTTTCATGGTCTTATATTGCTTGCTCTTGTTCTTTCCTTTTATGTTTTGAGAATCTTGGGAATTGGTTGGGAAAGAAGAAAGTTAATGGAGCTTGGGTAGAGCTCTGTGTTACCCAAAAAGTAATGTGAGACACAGATGAAGCTCAATGCATTAGTAATCGCAGCAGAAGGTAAGACTATGATAGTAGGTTGGACTGGTTGGTTCCATTGTGGTAAATGGACGGTTGTAGTATAAACATGAGAAAGGTAACAAAAAGGTAAAGTAAATGGACTTGAGGTGTCAGATGCCTTGGCTAAAGTTGGGAACTATTGTTCTCAATAATTTTCATGTTGTGCATGAATAAAGGAAGTTCTCTTAACCTAGACCTTATGATATCTAGCAATTGTGTTGTATCATGATTATGTTGATGTTTATATATGTATACTTGTATGTATGTATGTATGTCGTGTTTGATAGGGTTGTCATGGATCATGGTTGTTTAATGCTAAATGTTTATATATATACATGTGTGTATGCATGTCGTTGTCTGACAGGATCATGATTGTTTTATGCTAATGATTATATATATGTATGTATCTATGTATCTACGCCATTGTATGACAAAGTTTTCAAGTATCAGCCTTGTGGAGGAATGATTTCTTATGCAGTTGAATGGAATGAAGAGGTTCTTGGTCTTATGAGGAATCAAGTGGGAAGAGTAACCATGACAGATCTACAAGGTCAAGACCATGTGGGTATGATTTAATATTATGTGATTACATTATGTATATGTTTATGTTATGGACAGGTAATGTTGATGGGTACATCAACAAAGTGAAAGTAGTGTGATATGTGGCATGCTAAGATAAGCATGGAGAAGCAGGGTTGCTTTGTGGGGTCAGTGTGTGGTCTATGGATGTGCAATACTATTATTGTGTATATGTTGTGCATATTGTATATGAAGTGACTGTCCCTATGATGATGTATAATGTTGCATATGTAGTATTGTGTACATATGATGTTGTATATATGGAGGAGTGTATATATTGCATATGTAGTGCTAGGTATAGATGGTGATATGAACATGTTGGATATGCGATGGTGTGTACATATGATATTGTGCGCATGTGGATATGTGGTGTTGTGTGCATGTTGTATATGCAGTGTTATGTACATATGGTGTTGGGTATATGATTGTACACGTGGTGCTGTGTGCACGTGGTTCTATGTACATGTTGTACATGTGGTGTTGTGTGTAGGTGGTGTCGTGTACATGTCATGCATGTGGAGTTGTGTACAAGTGGTGTCGTGTACATGTTGTGCATGTGGTGTTGTGTACATGTGGTATTGTGTACACATTGTACATTTTGTGTAATGTACATTTGGCGTTGTGTACACGTTGTGCATATGATGTCATGTACATTTGATGTTGTGCAGGTAGTGTTGTGTACGGGTGGTATTGTGTACATGTTGTGCATATGGTACTGACATACATGTGGTATTGTGTGCATGTTGTACATGTTGTGGTGCGAGCATGCGGTACTATGTATGTGCATTGTGTAGTCGTAGTATCATGACATGTGTATTCGTTGTGTTGTACTCTATGTATGTATATGTATTGTATTGTATTGTACATCGGGTGTAGGTGTATGTATTGTGTTGTGTCGTACACCGGGTGTAGGTGTATGTGTTATGTTGTGTTCTGAATGTGGGTGTATTCTTTGTGTGGTGTTATAAGCCTTGATGTACGTATTGTGATGTACATTATGTGTATCTGTACATGATTGAAGAGAAGCAAAGGCATTGGGTACTCGCTGTGTATGGCAACCAATATGGTGTGTGTACAGAAGGAACAAAGGCATAAGTAAGGACCAATGAAGGATAAGTATCGGTATTTTATTTCAGTCCTATTATGCATGTGGTCTATGATTTTGACTCATGATGATTATGTGTGATCTATGACTCTGGTTTATGATGGGTACACATGATATATGATTTTTATTTTGATGGTTATGTTTTGAGCTAACCAGATGTGATATGTTTACACATGATGATTTGATCAAACAACTAGTTTGACTTATGTGACAAGAAGTAAACAGAAGTGAAAGTATACCTTATTTACAGGCTGCTAATGAGGTATGATTTGAAGTTATTTCAATTTATTTTGAGTGTAATGGAAATTATGTGCTTGGTACAGGAATGCATGAACATGACGGTTGGGTGGTTGAAACTGATTGCAAGCAGTAGCAACAACAAAAAAAGGAATTGAAACATGCAACAATATGCTAGTAAAGAATTTCAGGAGCAGGGCCATTATGGGACACTAGTACCCAATAGTGTCCATTTATTTCCATGAGCATGCTATGACTGATATGATGGTTTTGAGGCAAGTATATGCCTTGGTTGTTTGAACTTATGATGCGAGCAAACATTGCCAAGGGATGGATTTCCCGGGATGAGGGTGCCAATGGAACTTGGAAGGTGAGTGACTGCACGGAAGGGGTGACCGGATTTCCCGAGGGATTGTGTAGCAGCTAAGAGAAGGGCAAGGATATATTTGTTTTGGTCATTAACTTTGCTAGATGGAAACAAATTCACATTGGGAGTGTGCCCTGTAACAATGAGTTGGTAACTGTTCACTGAGAGGACAAGTGGCACAGGATTGTAGCGTTGGATATTATATGCAACTTTGACTATGACAGTGGATTTTGGACTTTCTGGGAAGGAAGTGAATCCTGGTACTACTTGAGGGTGGAGGTGTGAGCCTCTGGATTCCCTTGTTGATTAATACGGGCATCATATACTTTTATTTGTTGGTTGAGCAAATGTGTATATGTGTATATTATTGTAAATGTTGTATCAAGCTTGTTTATAAAGCTCCATAGACAGTATGATTATTTGTTGGTTGAAGCAAATGTGGTTGCTATTGTAAATACCATAATGAGCTATGTTATAAAGCTCCAGTAAACGATATATGTTTTTCATGTTTCAGCAGTGGTCATTGTAAATACTGCAACGAGTTGTGTTATAAAGCTCCATAGGCAGTATGCTTTGTTTTTACTGATTTTCTGGTTTATAGGTGTGATTGAACACCAAGGATGGTGTTCCCCCAAGGGGGAGGGTTTTGTAAGAGCCCTGCTGAAAATTCCATGTAAAATGTAATAAAGGAAAAAAGAATAACCACATTCGATGGGACACATATTCCAAGCTGAATGGTGGGAAAAACATCCTAGCGGGTGTTCATTTCGATTATTATGGCTAAAGGAAATTGACAAAGGTAAAGGCTTTGGAAATACATGGAGCATTAATTGGCATTTTATTTATGAAAATAATGGAAAATAGGAGAAAAGGAAGGTGAAAGGTCACAGGTTGCATGTGAGGAGGAAAATGAAGGAAAATAATGGAAAATGAAGAAAATAGAGGCCTCATTAATAAAAGGCTTATGAGGATTAGTTGGTAACCTTCTGTCAGTGCATTTTTTTGGAGCTCTCTCATTATTCTCACACACTCTTTGACACTAAGAATTTTCTTGGAGCATTTGGGCATTGGAGCAATAAAGGAAAATCAAGCAAGGAAGAGCAAGATCAAGTAGCTACAACAGGATTCTTTGCAGGTATCGATTTGCATATGTGATTTCCTTTCTAGATCTAGCATGCATGGTATTACATGTGGTTTCTTGCTATATTGGCATGGATTTTTCCAAGTGTGAATTTTTTTTCAGCCTAGCCTTGCCATTTATGTATAGGTTTGACGAGGTGGGTTTCTCATACTTCAGTTGAGCTGAATTGCCGGATGGATTCGAAGCTGAGTGGGGTGGATCTCCGAAATGAAAAACACATGGCCTAGTTGTCCCTGAACCAGACTGTGGATCATGGTAAAGCCACTGGCCTAGTAACCCCTGAGTTAGACTATGGGTTGCGGTAAATCCAGGTTGCGTGCCTCGGTGGGCCTAGGAATCCTTGTTGGTGAATGGCAGGATATACGGTAAAGCCAAGAGGTGGATTTCTCTTTGTTGGGCCTAGTAGTCCCAGGATGGGATGTATGGTAAAGCTTGGAGAGATGGTCTCAGTGTAGGGTCTAGTGACCCCTAGATTAGACTGTGGGTTACGATAAAGCCTGAGATATTAGGAGGCACTCTAATTCCTCACGGTGTAGGCAGAGAAATATAGTATCATCCATGCTTGTTTGGTTCCTTTTCGGTTGGTTACGAGTCCCACATTCATGCTTGGAATATGCCACGGGGGTGATTAGCTGAAGAGAGATTTGGATAAGCTAATATAAGGTTGGGTGGAATGTTGAAGTCCCATCTTCGATTGGTTTTTTACTCTCAACAATGAAAAGCTCATTCCATTGGTATTTGATGTATAATTGCATTGGTTATTATGTGGATTATATTGTTGTTGTGTCCATAGTATTTCTATTGTTATTATGCTGGTTATAAGATTGTATTTTATCAGTGATGATGTATGGCTCTATCCATGTTTGTACTTGTAAATGAATGCACACTGTATCTATGGTCAATTAGATGGTATTGCAACTTATGATGTAAGGGAACAATGCTTCTCAGTGATTCTCATATAAGGGTGAGACCCCTATGTTTAAATAAGTTTTTTACACCTATAGATGCAATGTTTGTGACATGTTTGACGAAATGTGTGTCATGGCTAGGAGGGGTCCAGATGAGTTTATGATGATGTGATTGCTCCCATACCTTTGTTTTAATGTTATTTATCCTCTCCTAAAGTTTCATAAAGTTTTGGGTAACCTGGGCTCTAGGGCAAAAAAGGTGGCACAAATCCCATAGTTCCAAGCACAAAACTAAATTTTTGGGGCCCTGGTCGCGACCTTGCCTTGGAATTCCCATGGCTATAGGCTTCTAGCTGCTCCCTTGCCCTTACATGCCCACGAATAAGGCTCAAAAGGGAAAAAAATTAGTTCACCCTCAGGGTTCAGGGGTCTAGGAGGTTGGGTTACCTCTCGGAGGTGTTGTTGATGTTGTGTAAGGTCTATTTGTTAGGTTTCTGTCGGTTCCACTTACTTAAGGTCATCTAGGAGGTTGAATCTCGTATTTGTAGCCTCTCATCGCATGTTTACCCTGGTTGGTCGGTTACTTGGGTAGATGATCTGAAATGACTGTATTATTTTTGTTGTGCTAAGGGTCTTTCAGTTTAAAAACATGTGCATAATTGGTTCGTTATTTTGCATAAGGATTAAGGAGTTTTTCCATGATTTGTAGATGATTTTTAGTGAATTGAAAGCATAAAACAAGCATAAATAACATTGAACAACAATGTAAAGCAGAGAAATAAATTACCACATGAAGTTTACACAGCAGGCATGATGAAGCAGTTCACCCCTCCTAGGCTACATCTGCTGGTCCAGCTCCTAATGGCTTGTCCGTCTTTCATTATGCTCAAAATTTTGCTATTACATGTAGCTACAATGCTCTAATGGTTGTTTTATCTGCAGTAATGGCTTCAAAATGCTCCAATTAGTAAAAAATGACTCTTCATTCACTTAGAATGGTCGAAAATTGAGCCTCCTACACTTTTTCCCAATATCTCCTAGGAAAGCTCCACTAAATGTGGAGAACTCCAGTTAGCTGGAGTTAAATCAGGGCAGTCCGCCAATTTTGGTACGTCCCTATACATTCCGTCGAATTAACCGCGTATTAAATGTGACGGTTGGGTGGTGGCCACATGCGCACCCCTAAACCGTTAGTTAGCATGGTGGTTAGCGAAACCCACACCGTTGACTGCAGTTAATAGAGTTGAACCATAGGTTGTTGTCGCCGGGTTTGCATTGAACGCGTGGTTGAATTTTTATGAGGGTTGGCCATCTGGCATATACGGGGACCGTTGGCGGGTTGGGACCACCGACGATTCCCAACCCCCAAACAGATTTGCAATACAACATAAAACAAACCTACACCCTAATACTATTAAGTAACATTGTCTAGAGCGGACGATAAATGTTGTGCGTGCCCAGAGGGAGGTCAGGGTATCGAGCCTTGCAACCTCACATAAAATTTTCATATGAAGTTTTAGGGCCACGTGGTGGCCTCAGGGCTAGCCACGTGGCACCCTCTAATTGCCTCCTCCAACCTGTACCTCAAATAGTAAAATGAAACTTTTCAACCAACAACTGGTCTTGTGGAAGGAATATTCTCTTTTTTGCTAACTATGCATCCTAGTTAAACCTAGTCAAACTGTCGTAATTTTAAATGTTTTCCATTTCGATCATAACGCAATATCTTCCTCATACTACATTAGTTTTTTAAACCATTCGCGGTGCCAGAATCAAGAAGACGAGATCTACGCAACCATCCTAGTTTCAACCCAATCCTGTAACTTTGAATTTTGAGAGAAAAAAAATATTATGAACTCCTGATCATTCCTCCCCATTGGGAAGCTTTTGGACCCCATAAGACTTGATTACCTGTTTAGTAGATGAGGGTACATCTCCCTCCCCTTTCCAATCTCCATCCTTTTTTCCTTGCTTGGTTTATTGCCTTTGAGTCCAAATCGAAGGTAGTCAACACTTCCCCTCTTTGATTCTCTTGTCCTCCTATCAAGAATTGTATCTTCTTTGAGCTCATCCATAAATTATGGGGAGAAATATTCAATAGAAGGTAGCTGAACATCACTTACTTGAACATCAATCAAAGGAGGCTCATACAAGCGTAAGTTTTCAACATTAAAAACTGAATTTATTTGCATGTAAGAAGGAAAATCAAGTTGGAATGCATTATTAACAACTTTTTTTATGATCTTGAAAGGACCACAACGTATGGGTTTGATCTTTTTACCTTCCCCTTGCATCCTTTCTTTGCTAATGTGAAACCATACCTCATATCCCTCTTGAAACTTGTGATCAACCCGGTGTTTATCATGTCTTTGTATTTGCTTTGACTTTTCTCAAGTTGTTCTTGAACTTGTTGATGTATCATCTGAATTTGCTCAATGAACTTTTGAGCCTTATCAATGTCACTATGGCCATCAATTGCAACATCCTTCCTAAAGATGAAGTCTAATGGCGATTTTGGAAAATACCCAAAGCAGGCTTCAAAAGCGCGAGGTTTGTGTTGAAGAGTGCTTTTCCCGGTTATAAGCGTGCTGAATATAATGCAGTTGTTTATCCCACAACTTAGGATGTTTGCTACAATATCCTCTCAATAGATGCAAAACTGTTTTGTTCACCACTTCATTTTATCCATTTGTTTGTGGATGAAAAGTGGTACTCATTTTCAATTTTGTGTCCCTCATTCTCCATAGATTTGACCAAAAATTCCCAATAAACTCGGAATCCATGTCACTAACAATAGAAGTGGGCTATCCAAAATGAACCGAAACATTTTGAAAATAAAGTTCAGTAGTTTGTTCAGTAGTAATGGTTTTCTTACATGGCATAAGTATACACATTTTACTGAATCTATCCACAACTACAAAAAGATAATCATGTTGCTTTCTTGACATAGGTAGACCTCCAACAAAGTCCATGGTGATGCTCTCCCATGGCCTTGATGGTATCGATAGTGGCGTGTACAATCCAAGCTTTTTATTACTAGGCTTACTTGTTGCACACATAGAAGAACCTCTTATAAAACATGACACACTATATATCATGCGAGGCCAATAACAATACCTTTGTAGATGCGTCACTGTTTTGCTTACCCCAAAGTGTCCAGCAATAAGAGAAGAATGAGCTTCTCTAATGACACTTAGCCTCTCTCCTTGTGGAATACATAGCTTTCCCAAATGAAACTGAAAATTGTTATGCATGTGATAATCTTTTTCTTCAACTTGATTCCCTTCACTCAAACTAGCATACACATCTTTGAAATCAATTTCATGTGCACATTGTTCTATGTAACTCTCATGTACAAAAAAATCATTTTTGAGTAAAGTAAAAGCAATAATGATTGGTCTCAAAATTATATTTGCAACTTTATTGAATATACCTTTTTTGTACCTTATAACCAAATGAAATTGTTGAAGAAATCCCATCCACCTGAAATGTCTTGATTGCTGCAATTTTGTTTGTGATTGCAAGTACTGTAATGGTTGGTAATTGGTGTGTACAATAGTCTCTTTACCCATCAAGTAGTGTTTCCACTTCTTGACACTTTGTACCAACACATATAGTTCTTTATCATATGTAGTATAATTATTCACAGCGCCATTAAAAGTTTCTGAATGAAAGGCGATAGGCTTACCATGCTGCAATTGAACTGCGTCCATGGCATAGTCACTAGCATCGGTTTGTATCTCGAATGGCTGTCTCAAATTTGGTAATGCAAGGACTGGAGCTGAAATGATCTTGTATTTTAAAGCTTCGAAAGCTTGTTGTTGTTTTCCTCCCCATTGAAAGCCTTTCTTCACACTTGTCACTGCATGCATAGGAGCTACGATGGAAGAAAAATTAGCAATAAATTTCCTCCAATATTGAGCGACACCTAAGAAAATTCTTACCTTGGTAACTGTTTAAGGTGTGGGCCAATTCACAATGGCCTCCACTTTGGAAGGATCAATCCTCAATTCTCCTCCTCCTACAGTATGTCCCAAATAGACCAAAGAAGTCTTTCCAAACTCCCATTTTGACATCTTAAGAAACAATTTCTCTTTCTTCAAAATATCAAGCAATCTATTTACATGCAAGACATGATCTTCTCTTGTTTTGCTGAAAATTAAAATTTCATCTAAGTACAAAATAACAAAGTCATCAAGGAATGGTTGCAAAACATTATCCATAACTCGCATAAAAGTTGTCGGTGCATTACATGAGCCAAAAGGCATAACTAGCCACTCAAAGATTCCTTGTTTGGTTTTAAATGTAGTTTTCCATATATCACTTTCTGCAATTCTTACTTGATGATATCCACTTTGTAAATCTAACTTAGTGAAAAACTTTGCTTCTTTCAGTTGATCAAGCATATCATCTATTCTTGGGAGTGGGTAACGATTTTTTACTGTAATTTTGTTCAAAGCTCGAAAATCTACACACATGCGCCAAGTCCCATCTTTCTTTGGTATCAAGACTATGGGTGAACCGCATGGTGAGGTGCTTGGCCTTATGATACCTTTATCCAAAATCTCTTTGATTTGCCTCTTTATTTCAACATTATCCACTATCGACATGCGATACATACCGATGTTTGGAAGAGGACAGTCCTGCTGCAACTGAATCTCATGTTGAATTTCCCTTTTTGGAGGAAATCCTGTTGGCTCCTGAAACATCTCATGATGCCCATTAACCACATCGCATAATTCTGATTTCAACTTAGGATCACATCCCTCAAAATATTCATGATTAATATCATCTTTGGGCTTAATCATAAGAAGAACAAAATTCTTACTTGAATTTACCAGCCTCTTTACATGTCCAACATTTACCAAAGCAATGTTTTTCTTCTTGCGGTGCGCTCTAACAATGAAATCCTTACCATCTTTGAATAAATGATACTTTTTATCATGGTGATAGAAGATCGCTTTCCTGTCATACAAGTAAGGACTCCCTAATACAATACCAGTTATGTCAAATGGAACCACATCTAATTCAACTGTGTCAACAAAGCTTGCAGTGATTGCAAACCTTAATATACATTTCCTTGTAACCTGTAGATTTGCATCCTTACAAATCCAACCTAATGGATATGGTTTTGGATGTGGTATGGTCTCAAGGTTAAGTTTTTTGACCAAATATTCAGAGATTAAGTTTGCTTGTGATCAACTGTAAAACAATGTGTCAATCTTGGTATGCTTGGATATGACCCTCACATGAAACAATTCTACTTTTTCTTCTTCATTTGGAGTGTTTATGTGACAATTTGATGTAATGGTACTGGGTTTGGTTTCAATTTATTTTCCCTTCATTTTCTTCAATCCCATGGCTGTAATTTTAGTTTCATCACCCGAATCAGATCCTAAATCATGTTGAGTTATAGCAACAATTTTCTGTTTCTCTTTGTTATTGGGTTTATTTGGCCTCAATTTTGGATGTAATTTCCAAAAATGAGTTTCATCATGGCCTTATTTTGAACAATTTTTACAAGTCACTTTTTCTCTCTCTTTCTTAATAGATGCATTCTTTTTGTTTTTACCTTCTGGGGCCTTTTCCTTGGCTTTACCCTTAAAAAGTTTCTTCCTACCGTTTTAAGAAATGTTATTCCCTCTAGCTTCTAGATGTGTGGCCTAAACACAAACTTCATCTAGAATGGTGGGGTTAAACATGAGAATAATATGTTTTAAGGAGCTTTGTAAGCCTCCTATGTACTTTAGTAAAGTGTCTTGGCTCTGCAAATCCACCCCTAATAAAATGTCTCTTCACCTAAATTCCTAGGTGTATTCTTGCACATTTTGTCCCTTTAATTGCTTAAAGTTCTACCAGTTCACGATGGCTTTCTGCATATGAGCTAATGGATAAAACTGTTGTTTAATAGCAACAATAAAATTTGACCATGATAGAATATTCTTACCATGTTTCTTGATTTCCTCCTTTGTCTTGGCTTCCCACCAAACAAGTGCCGCATCTTCCATTCTCAAAGAAGCTAATTGAATTTGTATCATCATCTTGAAGGTTATGTATTCTTAAATAGACCTCCAATTGTCGAATCCAATTATCTAGCTTGTCTACATTTACTTCACCATTAAACATTGTCAATTCAAACTTAACATCAAGTTTTAATAAAGGAGATTTACCAGTGCTCTTGGACTTGTGTGGCTGATGTACTGAAGAAGAGGTAGAAGAAGATGATGATGATGATGACAATGATGAGGGTGAATATGGTGGCTCTCCATTGCTTCCATTTCCTCCATTTCCATTATTTGACTTGTCTTCATCATGTTGAACTCCTGGAGATCCTTGTCCTTCCTTTTGGAGTTTAGATCCTTCTCCTTCCAGTCTCTTATTCCTTTCTTGATAAAAAATTCTAACCATCTCAATCATGCCAAGAAATTATTTTCTAAACACTCTTTCTTCTTCCTTAAGGTCAACTTCTTCACGAATTTATCCTTCCTCACGAGGCATGCTTAATGGAGCTTCTGCTTCTTTAGGAGGTGAACTAGGTGGTGGATATTGTGGGAATCTTGCTCTCCTTTGCTTTGGCTCCTTTTGAGACCCTCCTGCTTCCACCATTTTGCCTTCTCCCCTTTTGAGCTTGAGCCTTGTAAGCATCTAAAACTTGCAAACAACTAAACAATTTTTTGCACTAAACAATACCAGAGAAAAAACTCTAGCTTTGATACCATCTGATATGAAATGATTGTATTATTTTTGTTGTGCTAAGGGTCTTTCAGTTTAAAAACATTTGCATAATTGGTTCATTAGTTTGCATAAGGATTAATGAGTTTTTCCATGTTTTGTATATGATTTTTAGTGAATTAGAAGCATAAAACAAGCATAAATAACACTGAAAAATAGTGTAAAACAAATAAATAAGTCACCACATGAAGTTTACATAGCAGGCATGATGAAGTAGTTCACCCCTCCTAGGCTACATCTGCTGGTCCAGCTCCCAATGGCTTGTCCATCTTTTAGTATGCTCAAAATTTTGCTATTATATGTAGTTATAGTGCTCTAATGGCCATTTTATCTACACCAATGGCTTCAAAATGCTCCAATTAGTCAAAAATGACTCTTCATTCACTCAGAATGGTCGAAAATTGAGCCTCCTACACTTGTTCCCAATATCTCCTAGGAAAGCTCCACTAAATGTGGAGAACTCCTATTAGCTGAAGTTAAATCATGGCATTCTGTCAAGTTTGGTGCGCCCCTATCCATTCCGCTGAATTAACCGCGTATTAAATGTGATGGTTGGATGGTGGTCACATGCGCACCCCCAAACCGTTAGTTAGCATGGTGGTTAGCAAAATCCATGCCGTTGACTGCGGTTAATAGAGTTGAACCATGGGTTTTTTCCATTGGGGTTGCATTGACCGTGCGGTTGAGTTGTTATGACGGTTGGCCATGTGACATATACGGGGACCGCTAGCGGGTTGGGACCGCCGGCAGTTTCCAGCCCCCAAACAGATTTGAAATACACCATAAAACAAACCCACAACTTATTACTGTTAAGTAACATTGTGTAGAGCAGACGGTAAATGTTGCACGTGCCTTGAGGGAGGTCAGGGGGTTAATTCCTGTGGCCTCACATAAAATTTTAACATGAAGTTTCAGGGCCACGTGGCGGCCTCAGGGCTAGCCACATGGCACCCTCTAATTGGCTCCTCCAACCCGCACCTCAAATAGTAAAATGACACTTGTCAACCAACGATTGGTCCGGTGGAAGGAATATTCTGCAGAATATTCTATTTTTTTGCTGACTGTGCATACAAGTCAAACCTGGTCAAACTGTCGTAATTTTACTTGTTTGCCATTTCAATCATAATGCAATAACTTCCTCATACGACATTGGCTTTTCGAACCATTCGTGGCGTCGGAATAAGGAAGATGAGATCTACGCAACCATCCTGGTTTCAACCCAATCTTGTAACTTGGAATTTTGAGCAAAAATTTATGAACTCTTGATTAGTAGATGTAGGAAGAAGGTGTTACAATAGTGATATTGGCAGAAACTTTTATGACTTTGATATTAGTTTTTATTTGGCATCTAAGGCTTGATAAGTTGAATTAGTTGATTTGATTATACAATATTGATTTTTGTAAGGTTGAGTATATTGGTTTGATTAGTATAATGTTTGCAGATAACATTGTATGATTTGAAGCAAGCTCCCCGAGCCTAGTATGTCTGCATTGACAGTTACGTAGTGAAGCCAGGAAGATGTATCAATCTAAACCTCTACTTCAAAAGTGGTCCAAGGCATGAATTTGATTTTGGTTTTGCATGCTAATGGTCTATTCTTGACTGGTAATGAGCCTCTAATGGTCAAAGTAAGAGGGAGTTGGCCTCTGAAGTTCGAAATGAAGAATCATGGCATGATGAATTACTTTCTAAAGTTTGGAAAAGATATCGTGAAAATATTGAAGAGTTTTTTTTTTTTTTTTTTTTTTTTTTTTTAAATTGGAAATTCAAATCCCTAGACACTCTGATTGAATTTCAAGAAGAGATATTGTTGAACCTGACTCACAAACTGATATTTGATTAAAGCATTGATATTCGTGTGAACACTGGTCTATTTATATGTGTGTGTGTGTGTGTGTTTCATAGAATCTGAGTTAATTCATGATTGAGCCACTTCATACACATAGGGTTTCCGCCAAGCACACTTCAAGATATTTTCATGGGATGATCAATTTTTTGTGTGAGATATTTTTCCTATGATATGTGACTACATGGATGTACTAATACTATTTGGGATCATTATTGATGAGATGAGCACATCTGGGTGTTGCTTTATTATGAATTTTCCATGATATTTTGGATGAAACATATGTAGTGTTAAGCACGACCGAGGTTGAGTACAATGTTGCTAGCATGGATAGTTGTGAGGCAAGTTGAAGAAACACTTTGGAAATCTAGTTTTAAAAGGTTCTGGATATAACAGTGATACATTGCAATAATAATGAGTAGGATTTGATTGGAAGAGAATCTTGTATATAGTTGGGACTAAGATATATCCATATACAGAGACAATGTTGTTGTACAAAACAAGCTTAGGTTTGTGGTTTCTACCTCCAAATAAGGTATCCTTTCCTCTGATATATATTTGTTCTAATATAATATTTGATTTGATATCCTACACGAGCAGGAGACTGTTGTTATTGATATATTATGATTGAAATCTATAGTGAGTTTTTTAATCATGTAACAAATATGAGCACGATGATATGTTTTTTATCTACAAATAGTAGGATTGATCGAGGACACCAAGCCAACTCTCCCCCCCTGTCTGAGCTCCCATGGTGAGGAATTGAGATGGTGGGCTCTTGGGGTTGAGGGATATATAGACAATAGGGTATCACCCCTATTTGTTACCCATAAGGTCATAGATGTTTCTCCCCTATCTTGGTCTATACAGAGTATACCCCAGTTAGCATCATACCCATAAGTTGGGCTTGTTGAGAATATTTCTCCCCGTCTGGCCAAAGGGTCGAGAGAGTGCTTGGAGGTGTAAAACCCAAGGTGATTATGATACAAGTGTTCTACCACATGACTCTTAAGTGACAATGTTGGGAAGGTCAGTCGGAAATATAATGGATGAGATATTGTTGATTGACATAGGGTAGAAGATGTTTTCTCCCCTATGTTATGACTCTTATTGCTTGACATAGAGTGGAAGAAGTTTGCTCCCCTGTGAGATGAAATTAGGTGAGAGTGTTCCATAGGACATGCCTAATTTTCATTGGATTTCAAGTTGTGACTAAGTTCCCTGATGTGGCTTCAGGTTGATATGTGCTCCCTGAGATTAAGCTCTCCAATGTTTCCTGAGTTGTAGCATTGGGATCCCTGCTAGCAGTGATTCTGGGTGGTAGCAGTGGCTCCCCAATGGATAGAGGGTGGTAGTTTAGGCTCCCCTATGATGTCAAATTCTTCTTCTTTCAGATTTGATAATGTTCAACATATGAGCAGAGACAATCAAGAGATAATCGTGGATAAGTAGAGATGAGATGTTATGAGCAGTGTCGATATTTGATGACGAGATACTTGTGATAAGGTATGATTTGATGATAGGATACTTGCGATGATTGCATGATGTAGTTGGAATTTCTCCCTAGCTAACAGGGATTGTTAATTTTGAAACTTAGTGACAAATTCCAACCATGGGCTTAGATTCCTCTTTTCGAGAGGACCAATTTTGACTATTGAAGCGCTCAATTTAAACAAGGGAAAGTATATTTTTGAGGAAAAGTGTACATGTGCACAAAAGTATAGGTCAGCCCAAAAGAAAAATTGGACACCTATGGATGAATAAATACAAGTCAAGTGACCCTCATTTGGACATCATCATCATGATCATTCTTCTTTCTTTGGGTTTGGCTCACACAGATCTGAGGCTGGGTCACGGAGATTGGTTCATACAGGGTCGAGATTGCAAGGTCTGAAGCTCGTATGTGTGTTTAGGGTTTTGGTTTCGGGCAGTAGGGATGACATAGGCAGATTTCAGTCACAATCGTAGGCACACAGGCTCATGCATGCGGTTGGAGGGTTTCAACCGCACACACATCACTCTCTGCATGTGTTTGGTAACTAGGGTTTGAGTTTTATAGTTGACCACATATTTTTTCAGATGACCATAGAGTTCAATAGTTGACTATAAACCGTGATAGTGGATCGCAGGCTTTTGAATCAGGGTTTTGATTATTAGCATTGTTGGGGACATGTCATAGATGTTGTTTAGTTGATTTTGCTAGATAGGATTATGGTTGAAGATATGGATCATTGTAATTTATTTTGTTGAATCATTTAATGACAATTTAATAAGAAGAATAATTTGAAACAATTTTCCTCATAGTGGGTTTTTCCCTAGTCATCGACCAATCCTGGTGTCTATATGTGTGAATAGTTTTCTTCTATTTTCCTTTATGTTCTGCTGCATTAATGATGATATTGTTCTTTCTATGAAATTGCATACATTGTTGAATAATATTGTAAATATGAATAATGTTATGATGTTGTGGGGTGAATTTAATATGCAAATGAAGAAATGCAATTATCTAAAACAAAGAACAATATAGCCCTAATAAAATTTAACATGGAACTAATAGGTCACGAGTTCAAGACTTATGCCAATCCATTATAATGTAAATAACATTTTAGATCCCCATTTTCAGTCGACACCAATTGAATATAACTTGTTTCATTCAACTAAAAATGATCTATTCTTGGTGTTGTGAAATCAAACAAACTTTTCGATCCTCATACCCTATTGGTGATATGGATGTTTTTCAACTGGATCAAGGTACGGGGATTGGTAGCAATTTGATGTCTCTGCTAGTTTAAGGGTTGTAATTAACATTAATGAATCTACAACGGGTATCATACCTGCAAAATGTGATGAAATGTTGAGGGTTTTCTCATAAGGTATTCCTTTAGAAATATTCATATAAATATTACAAGGAGGAGGCATTCATATTATGTCTCGAGCTTCTCGCTCATTGACCACCATTATTTGCCATCAAAGGTGGAAGAATGTTAGTTTGTTGAGATTGGAAGGGATTAACAATGAACAATGGAATCTATGAATTATTTTTTTATTGAAAATCCTTTCGAGAAACATATATTGCAAAGCTTGATTACAGAGTAATGTTTGCAAACGATGAGCAAGGTGACCTTATCTAGTGATGGAAACTACTATGGAAGATAAGGGCACTAATACAAACACATAGATTCATGTGGTTGGATTCAAATAATAATATTTTGACTTGGGATGTACTTCAAAGGAGGAGTTGGCAAGGGCTTAGATGGTGTGCCCTCTATAAGCAAGAGCAAGAAACCATCCTACATTTGTTGGTAAAATGCCCATGTGTAAGAGTGCTCTAGTGAGGGGTGGAAGGGATAAAAAGTTGTAAGAAGGTTTGATATGGGGACTATATAGAACATCATTTAAGGATTTGGATTGAAAAGAGAGATCTTGAACCTTTCAGGGCAGTTCCTTTAGTGATTACATGGGGTGTTTGGGTTTTAAGAGGCTATGTCATATTCAATGACAATATAATTCCCACTTTCCAATACTTTATTCAAGTTCTTCTAACATTTGATGGTTTAAATAAGTTTGTTAAGGTTAAAACTCTAAGATATTTCACTGAGGTGCTTATGGACAAATCAACCTCACAGAGGGTTCTTTGATGGAGCTAAAGAGATAACACCAATTATTTGTGGGGGTGGGGGTATTTTTTTTCTTCTCTAAATCAAATATTATTAAGTTTAACACTAGTTTACGCATTGCATCCAATAATCCTATAAATGCAATGGATCTCAAATTTCTATAAAAAAATGTCATTGAAAAAAATGTATTAAAGTTGTAAGTTTGGGTGACTTGACGATTGTATTTAATTGGATGAGAAACCTTCTTATGATGGGTAACTTGGTTTTGAATGTGGATTTGAGAAGTTGAAAAGGATGAAAATACTCAAGAAGAAAATTTCCTACATATATGTCTTCAAGTAATTAAATGAAAACATTTATTCTACATCCAAAGAAGGTTTGCATGTGGAGCACAAATCCTAGATGTTGTTTGAAACAAGAAATGGAGTGATCATGCTAGTAGTTACCTCCTTAATTTATGAAGCCTAAATAGTCTTGCGTTCTAAATATTTGATATAATCTTTGATGGTGGATATCTTTGTAGGATCTCTTTGTGAGATGGTTTTACTAGTTTATTAATGTAATTATGATATGTTGCTTCTTTTTTTGGTCTGGGCATAACATTGCATTGTAATGAGTTTTAAACAATGATGTGGTTTTGAATATGGGTGACTTGAATAGATATAAGAAAGGGATAAAAAATGTTGGTAGGCCTCTTGTATGAATGCTATAAGCACATGCAATATGTGTTCTTCATTGTTACTCGTAATATAAATTATGAATATTTCTAAGGGGGGAAAACTATTATTGGTATATTGTTAAAATGCAATGCAACTAATAATGGTTGTTTCTGTATTGTATTAAATTGAGGATTCAAGGGGAGAGCCATACATAGTGAATTAAGAATAAAGCCTCGACTAGTTTTTGTATTCATATCAATATGATGTTCCGTGAATGCAAGCCTCCAACTACTGAATTCTTTGAAACAAACCTCAATCGATCGAAACCTCCAAAAAATATGTATATCTAAATCTCGAGTAAATTATGCATGGTATTGAAAGTTGTATCTAGTGTCAGTATTCATAATTGTATTCTGGATCATGGCACGATGTTATTATTATTTTACTTGTTAAAAGAAAAGAAAAAGAAAAACATTTTTACAATATAAAATTATTTATTTGAAGCATGGGTTTCTTGCCCATGGCTTTTTGTCTTAGGTCCAAGCACCCATTGAGTGCTCTAGGAGCGTTTTATTTAGTCAAAGTCAAAGTAATGATGTAAAAGACCCATTGGACACATGTAACAATAAAAACAAATTTTTATTTGATGTCCAAAAAATTCTAAAAGACCTCCAAGAACACGTCTCCAAACCTCTACTCAAGTCAGGCTAAAGGCCTGTTTTAGCCCAACGAAAGACTATATAAAGGGGAATTTGACCTCACTTGAAGATACACACTTGGAATATTAGCTCATGATTTTTTATATGGCTATAAGGTAATGTGAAGGCTAGAGAAAAGGAAGAATAGACCAACGAAGGAAAGTGATGATGTCTTGATGAAGTTGCTTCTGTAATACACCTTCATCATCTCTCTTATGCGAGTTTTCCATAGACATTAACATTTCCACATGTCTGAAACAAAGCAAAATCCATTGCATACATTGGTTGGAGAATACATCTCTTCTATGGTTATTATTTTGGGCTTGGAAGGTTCTTGTTTGCATATTGGGTCTTGGAAGTCTCCTTTGAAGAAGATTCTATAAGAATAAGTTCTATGGGTTTTTCCCCGGCTTGGAGCCTATCTATGGTGTTCTCTTTATTGTTAATGTGATATTATCATTTGGCATTTGTCTTGATGATGGAAAGAACATAATGATAATGATAATGAAGTAATGTAATATCACAAGAACCTGTCAAAGAATAGAGAAAACATTTGAAATAAGCCCCATTTAAAGTTTCCTTAGATTTATCAACATGGTATCAGGCCATAGTTCATGAAACTAGACAACAAGAAGATTAATTTTATGTGAAGAAGAAGGGCTTCAACTTTGGCCTTGAAGGCCAAGTTACCTGGAAGAAAATCCGAGCTAGAAAAGAGTAATTTTTGGGGCTTGTACAAGAGTCAAAGACCTGGGCTTATCTCTATGATTAGGGCCGAAATCATTTGAAAAAGGAGAAAATTTTTTTAAGAAGAAAAAAACATCATCACAAGGATCTGAGAGTCTAGATATCTATAATTGTCAAGGTCGAGTTCCTTGAGAGAATAAAATCAAAGTTCTTGGAATGAATGTAAAGGTATGAAACCACTTCAAAAGTCTAAATTTTGTAAATTTTTGTGATCTATGCTTGGATGATAGAATCATAGGTCCAAGGTATCTCTTGTGGACTAGTATTAGTGTTAATTTTTGGCAACTAGGTCCAAACTCCGTGTTTCACTACTCATATGATAATGATTATATTTTTGTTGGATTCCTCTTTCGAAGAGGTGCAAGATTGATCTAAAGATCGTCTTGTTTGGATGAGCAGAACATATATTTGTTTTTATTTTCCACGCGTGTGCAAGGTAGACCATATTTGTAATGTAGGCTCACAAGCCTAATATATGTGTCACACACCCTCACTTACTGATATAAATTGTAGAGAGATGATGTCCATTTCATTGTCATCTCATCACACACATTCCTCATGATCTGATTGGTTTGTATAGCCTAGAAGAGGCTTCTCTTTCTCGCACGTGTAAATATGGATGATACCGAATATGGATGTCAGAAATATGGATGGTGGAAATATGGATGATGCTGGATATGGATGGCGAAAATGGATGCTAGAAATATGGATGCCGGAAATATGGATGATGTCGGAAATGGATGCCTAAAATCTGGATGACAGAAATATAGATGACGCCGGAAATCTGGATGGCATAAATATGGATGCCGAAAATGATGTCAGAAATGGATGCTGGAAATATGGATGATGCTGGAAATGGATACCATAAATCTAGATGAGGGATTATTTTGTTGACTTGCATTGACTTTTGAAGTTGTCTTTGAGGGGTGTGTGTGACACTTGGAATGTTGGCTGATATGATGTTGAGAAAGACTTTGTTGGTTGATGCATCCTATTGAATTCTGTAACGCACATCACTCTCTATATTTGCTGGACAAGAAGAATTGTAAAATACTATCTAAATTATTTGGCTTGTCTTATGTTGATCTATTATTATGTTCTATCAACATTTTACTTTCATGTTTATGTGATAGCTAAATTGAATTGGGCCTGTAAGAAAGAATGAAGTAAAACTGCATTAAGCATATAACATACCATGGTTATCTAAAATTAACATGGTATCAGAGTTGAGGTGAAGACAAAGCCCAAGATAATGTGAAAAGCAATCACTGAAGAATAAGTCTTGTCAAGGACCAATGGTGTGATGATAAGTTGACTAACAAGTTTGATTATCATGCATGGAATATGTCCCTAGATTTAGCATTAGAAGATCAAGATGTCATGGATTATGTGCAGGGGAATATTCATGAGCCTCCATCATATTTTATGAGGCTCACAGAAATCAAGAATGATCTCCTTGCCATAAGAGGAGAAGTAGTTGATTGAGAGCTCGTCCTCATTGCTCTTGGAGGACTTCCCCGAGGCTGGTATGTATTTAATACTACGATTCTTAATAATAATATGATTCCTGATTTTGATAAATTGCTGACTAGATGCACTCAATAGGAGACAATAATGATGGAGAGAGATAATCCCTCTAATGGAAATAGAGGTGACTCTACTGCCTTTTCCGTTCATGCAAAGAAGAAGAGCCATGGTGGCCTGAGAATTCAAAACCATGGTAGAGCAGGGCCCAAAGGAAGGAAGGGCAGATGTTACACTTGTAACAATTCTGGTCACTCTGCAAGAGAGTGCCCCAATAAAAGGGACTCTCCCAGGGATGATGACAACAACAACTTTAGGGGGGATGGCAATCAAAGGAACAACAGGTTCAAAGGAAAAAGGAATGCTCCCTTTGATCGTAGTGGAAATGGGAAACCTTTCAAGAGGTCAAGAAATTCCAGGTATGATGAGTCTAATTTTGTTGATATTAAGAAAAATGAATATATTCTTGTATCCATCCTCTCTATCGCATATCCTCTCGACACCTTGGATGTCTGGTTGATTTATAGTGGTGCTTCAAGCCACCTCACTGGTTATAAATAATCCCTCTCCGATTTGATTGAGAAGGATACTAATATAGAAATTATCATTGGAGATAATGCCACATATCCCGTGAAAGGGACAAGGACTGTGACCCTTCATCTATCTCAAGGTCAAGTCCTCCATTTACGATATGTGTTGTACATACCTGATTTGAAGAATAACCTTGTGTCTATTTCGACAATGGAAGACAAATGGTTCAAGGTGAAATTCGTTGATGGAATCGTACATATCTAGAAGAAGAGCTTAAAATAAGCTCTTACTATTGGTTTTAGAGTTGATACACTCTACTAGGTTGGAGGAAGTCAATTGGGTGTTATGTCATGTGATATAACTCTTCAAACAGATTTATGGCACTAGAGGGCTGCATACCTTCATTACAAAGCCCTTCTCGAAGCAAGGAGGGTAGTGACAGGGATGCTCAAATTTAAAGATTATCATGAAGTTATATATCAAGGTTGTGCCAAAGGGAAGCATAGAAGGGGACCATTCCCCTCAAGTGTCACAAAGACAATTGATATCTTGCAGTTGATATATTCTGATTTATTTGGTATGCTGCCCATGACATCCTTGGAGGATGCTCCTATTACATGACATTTATAGATGACTTCTCCCGCAAGACCTGGATATATTTCTTGAGGAAAAAGGACGAAGCATTCAAATGGTTTTTTACCTGTTGTGGCCAACAACAACCCCCCTTTTAATTTAATATTATCACTAATACTAAATAAATGGGGACCCCTAGTTGAAAAAAAAATTAAAAAATCGATTAGTGCTTGTATTTCCTTTTTCAATAAAACTTACTATCATAAACTTAGGAGAATATCCCTTGAAAAATCTAAAAACTTAAGTTTTATGATAGGATAGAATAAAATCATTCTTTAAATAAATATTGCATCGCATGAAAATAATGAATACCTCCTTACAAGCGAAATTCTAATATTGCGAGATCGCGATACGAAACTACGCATTAAAAGAACATTCATTGCATCGCATGCTTCAAATGTCATATGTTACGCCGAAAATCTCAAAACCACTGATATGCGATGGCATATATCGCAAATCGCATTTCACAGAAAAACACATTAACGGAGATTTGTCATTTGCTGCGATCTAGCTATTTTGCGATATTGCGATATTGCGGTATTGTGATATTGCAATTTTACGAGATTTCGATCTGTGATATTGTGAAGCAAATCGCAGATCGCCTTATCGCAGATATTTAAGGCTCATTATACGAAAAAAATCTTTCCATAAACCGAGACCTGGTTATGCGCTTTAATGTTAATCAATGAATTGGTTGTCAATCATTAATGAAATATGGTTTCGTTTTGATCGAAGAGCTATTTCATGTAAGGTGGTATATTTTATACGTCTTCAGCATTTAAAACTTTCCCGTCACCTTTTTCCTATCATTATTCTCACTTAATTCGTAAACTGCAGGAGCGAAGAATAGAGAACTATACAAAGAAGTATTCAGGGTATTATGGGAAAGAAAGACAAGGCTCTGAGTTCTGAAGATAAAGAAATGACGCTCTTGTATACAGACACTGCCTGTAACAAAGATGCTGGTATTACTACTTGGGAGGGAATGTATAATCTACTTGAGGAAGAAAACCCTAGATTAATGGAGGTTATAGCTACTGCAGACTCACATGGGTCTTCTGATGCGTCCATTACAGAGCTAGCTTATTCATTCTTGCACCGAATAGCAGCGAGACCCAAAATTATTCCATACACGGACATGGTTAAATGGGTACTCGACAGCACTGATATTACAAACAGACAGTTTAAGACTCAGGGTCAAGAACTCATTGGTTCATTTAATCCACAAGATTTGAAACTCATGTATCATTTACTAGAGCCACATGTGACTTATAAAAAACAGTTCATGGAGAAGTTTGCCAAAGAAAATGAAAACCTGGCAGAATGCACCAAGGACTGGTTGAGGAGAGACGAACCATTAAAAAAGGATAAACACGGTATGTATAGTACTGGTTCTCTCACTTCTCCGTATTGCTTTGCTGCTGCTATGCTCTGTAGGATTTTTGGAAAGCCATACATTAATAAGTTTTCATCTGAATGGCTACCATTATTGAATGCTGCTGTTAATGCTACTATTGTAGATTGGGCTAAGATATTATCTGACAACTTAGCCATGGCTATTTTGAATTACCGGTCTAAAAGAACTGTTTCTCAGAGAATTTATCCCCCTTTTTACTTATCTGCTTATGTGATGGATTCAATCTGTTATGTTTCCAAGTTTCCTTTAATGGGTTGGAAATGGACTACTCAAGACCCCTTACCTATTCATATTTATCACAAAGAATTGTGGGATTCCAAGTTCATTCCCTATTTTTACAAGATTTGTCATGGAATCATGTTGCTCCTATACAAAATGTTATATGATAAAGACGCTCCAAGGTTTTCTCCTGAAACAGAGGTAGACATACTTCCTATTGCGAGATGGTTTGGAGAATAATTGTTTACATATGTTAGGGTATTTGGAAGTTTTTCTTCCCCTCATGTTTTACCTTTGTATGTTCCTGATAAACTCATGGCATGAGAAATTGCTTATCAAACCTGTGGAGAAGGAGGTTTGACTAAAGATTTGAAGGACAAAAAGAAGGCTATCTGGCCACAATTTCCTGTGGCCTGTGGAGCCTTTTCATTATTTGATGTAGGTCATGCATTCAAAGAAGTAAACAACATTACATGTTTACATTTGTTCAAGTTTCCAAGAAGACCTTTTGACCCCTATGATATTGTTAAAAATTTCACTACTGTAGTCAAGATAAGAGTGTTTTCTAAAGAAGATGATCTTTTTGATGATATGTTCCAAGAAAAAGGCACACTTAAAGAGATTCTACATTCGGCCCAAATACGGTTTCCTCCAGCAGAATTTCAGGAATTCAAGGTATACAGGGAAATGAGGTTAACTACTATCCCTTTGGATAAATTATGCCTGGAACCCATAACGGAACGAAATTCTAGTATTAGTCTCAGTGGAAGTTCAAGTACAGACAAATATAAATCTAAGTCCGGGAGAGAAACGTCAGAACATTCTAAGAGATCTGACAATGACCATGATAAAAGTGAAGGTTCAGTAAGGGATACTGCCCAATCAAAGGAGCTTCCACAGCAACATGTTTTGACCTCTCCTCAGCTAAATCTTGCTCCTCTCATTGTATAGCAACCATCAATCAGAAATGAGTTAGATAAAGAATGGGAGACATTCAATGATTTAATCAATATTGAAGGACAGAACACACAAACACCTATGAGTAATGTACAGACAGCAAAAGATATAATCACATGAATAACTAGCAATGTCTCAGAAATGGAACATATTCCCATTACCCCATCCTCTAAACTTATGCTCAAAATAGAGGAAATTCCTCCTCTTGATGTATTTTATAGTCCACAACACAAGGCAGTGGTAAGAAGGCAAAGAAAGAAAAGAAAATTGGAAAATGTGCTCTCTCATGATGCAGAACAATTAGACGTCCTATGGCAAGATCCTACCATTGATCCAACTGAAAATCTCACTAAATTATCTCAGATCATAGGAGCATATGCCTCTATAGCCATTGATAAAGCATCTGAGGTACGATAATTACTGAATGAGAAAGAAGATCAAGTACAGGTTTTGCAACAACAACTGCAACAAGCCAATGCCAACAATGAAGCACAGAAACAACTTGAAAAATTACAACAGGATTTTCAACAAATGCAGATAGGATACCAGAACAGTTTGGCTGAAAAATAAAAACATCTATAGGTTATGCAAGAGATGCACAAAGATGATCCCAAGCTTACATAATTTATCACAGAGTCTATTTCCTTAAATGATCAACTACTGCACCAACAAGAAATGTTATGCCAAAGAATATCACAGTGGAACTCTTATTGTGAAGCAAGTGATAAAATCACTAATCAAGTCGTAGACTTATGAAATGATTATGATTTAACTGATAAAAGAGTTACTGGCTATTTGGATTGGCAAGAAACAGAGGAGGGGAAAAGAGAAGGTGCACCAATAATCAATGACAATAACAAAGAAATACTCTTTAATAATTGGGATGCACAAATCAGGAAAGCATAGCTAGCAGCAGAAGAAGCAGCCACAACAGTAAGCAATATTATTGATTGTATAAATGAAAATTTGCACAAGGAAAATCTGATCTCTAAAACTACTCCAGGGTATCTACCGAAAGCACAACAATTGCAGACAGACTGGAGACAGAAGGCTCAAAAAAAGGCAGAATCGATTAAAAGATTAACAAAGTTAAATTGGGATTGGCCGAAGGCGTGTTTGGTAAAACCACATAACCAGTGCATGACTCTCAAATGTATCATCAATTCTGCCGAGAAGATGGCGCCAACTCTTTCCGATTCCGTTTTCACAGGACAATTAAAGTCTGAAGTTGGCCAGCCTACTCTTCTCAAACAAATGCTGAACGTTTGCAATTTCAAAGAACAGATTCACAAGTAGTTAGTTGTTAAGTTTTAATTTTAGATTTAGTATTAGTTTTGCTTTATTTTTGCCTAAAATGAGGACGGTCATTTAAACCGTATCCTACATTTTTGTAATAAATTATTTTTAGATTTAGTTAGTAGTATTTAAACCCTTCTCATGCATTTAGAGAAGGGTCCTGAAATTTGTCAAAAACTTGTCCTCAGAACATGCACTTTTTCACCCTCCGAGGAGGTTTTGATGAATGAATGGAACAATATTTATTGATATCTGCGTTTAATATCTACTATTGATGTTGTACTTTTGTACTCTTAGTGGATGTTGGATTAAGAAGAGATAAGTCATTATTGCTTGAAGCTCATGAGTAGAACTAGTTATAAATGGTACTTTTATCTCTTAACTATTTCTGCCTCTGTGTTAAAGTGATATTTATGTTCAGTTGTTTATGTATTAATGCTTGAATGCCTGAGTTATCATTTGGCACTTTTGTACGGTGATAACTATTTATTTATGCTTAATATATGAGTAGCTTATTATGCGATATGTTTTTCACAACTGTTTCGTCTAACTTTTTATACGAAGTAGTTTATCTTTATCGAATTCTTTTCTTATAACAGTTGAATGATCTTTATTACCAATTGTTATTTGAAATCATTTTAGATCGCATAAGGAAAAGATTACATCCCGGGTTAGTTTAGAATTAGATATTTCTGTTTAATTAGAATACAATTGCATGTTATTAGATTAGAGTTAGAATAAAATCATTTCACTTAGGAACTTTTAGAAACAAAATATCAATTCTCAACACACACATACATATTGGGAAACTGGTCCCATTATCCCTAGTCGGACCCACTATACCAAACGGAAAAGGAGCTGCCAACCAAGGTCTGGACCGGGTGGGTATCCCCCTTGTTGTAGACTCGATTTTCGGGGCTTCAACAGTACCTTAAAAGCCTTGGTGGAAAATCAAATCGAGAAGAGAATCAAAGTTTTGAGGACCGACAATGGGTCCGAGTATGAGTCAAATGAATTCAATGAGTTTTGCAATGAAGTTGGCATTAAGAGGGATACCACAACTATGTATACTCCTGAGAAAAATGGTGTTGTTGAAAGAAAGAACAAGACCATTGTGGAAGTTGCCCGCACCATGCCATGTGACCAAGGTCTTCCGAACTTTCTATGGGGAGAAGCTGCGAACACTACTGTGTACGTTCAAAATAAATGCCCACATTCTGATTTGGACTCCAAGACTCCCAAAGAAGTCTTCTTTGGTAAGAAACCTTATGTTTCTCATTTTAGAGTTTTTGGTTGTCCTATTTAATTTCATGTGCCAAAAGAAAAGAGAAGAAAGTTGGATGCTTCTGGAAAGAAGGGAATGTTTGTGGGTTACAGCGAAAATTTGAAGGCATATAGAATCTATGTGTTTGGTCAAAGAGAAGTGGAGATATTCCACGATGGCACCTTCGATGAAAAGGCCGCCCTCAAGAAAGTAAGAAATCTTCCTAGCTCCAAGGAAGATAAAGAAGATGAAGAAGCAAGGAAGCAGGAAGAACTGAAGGATGAACCGATGCTCGATGTTGAAGGACCTATGGATCCTATTGACCCACCTCCTTCAAATAAGAGAAGACCCTCATGGCTCAGGGATACGCTCGAAGATGTCGAGAGACATATTTCCCCAAGGGGGACATTCCGTGAAAGTAAGAAGCCAAATAGATACCAAGGGTATCTAGCAACCATGAGTACAATTGTACAATTTGAGCCTGGATCATTTGAAGAAGTCATAAAGCATGAAGTTTTGAAGGATTCTATGCACGAAGAATATGAGTCCATTATGAAAAATGATGTTTGGGAAGTGGTCCCACGATCGGAGGACAAATTTGTAGTCACCTTGAAATGGATCTATAAGATCAAGCATGGATCTCATGGTAGTGTTAAAAAGTACAAGGCAAGATTTGTTGCCCGAGGCTTCTCTAAAAAAGAAGGCATAGATTATGATGATATATTTGCACCTATCGCCCGATATACAACCATTTGATCTATCATTTCCCTTGTTGCAACGCAAGGATGGAGTCTCCATCAGATGGATGTGAATACTGCCTTTCTGCATGGTTCAATAAAGGGAGAGGTTTATGTGGAGCAACCTCTGGGGTTCGAAGTCCAAGATAGAGACACCTATGTATGCAAGTTGAAGAAAGCACTCTATGGGTTGAAGCAAGCCCCCAGGGCTTGGTATGAGAGGATAGATAACAACTTGATGAAGCTGGGCTTCACTTGAAGTAATGTTGATCCAAACCTTTATTTTAAGGTTGATAGAGAAAGGCCTCTCATTCTAGTTCTCTATGTGGATAATCTCTTCCTAATAGGTGTTGACTCTCTCATTCATCAATGTAAGAGGGAGCTAGCTTCCGAGTTTGATATGAAAGACCTAGGACTGATGCATTACTTCCTAGGCTTGGAGGTCTAGCAAAGGCCAATGAGATTTTCCTTTCTCAAGGAAAATATGTCGTGAAGCTGTTAGAGAGATTTGGTATGGTGGACTGTAAGTCTGTGTCAACATTGATGGAACTCAACTTTAATAAGTTGTGTGGAAACATTGTTGGGTCCGAGCTGGGAAATCCCACAGAGTATCTACAACTCGTGGGGGTCCTAATGTTCTTAATGAACTCCCTTTCAGACCTATTTTTTTGCAATTAACACTTTGAGTCAACATATCGTTGATCCTCATCACATTCACTGTATTGGTGCCAAGAATCAATTGAGATATATTCGGGGCATAATAAACCATGGGCTGAGATACATTTTCGGGAGTTTTAGACTCCATGGATATACTGATGCCAATTGGGCTAGTAGTGTGGTGGATCACAAGCACACATCTGGATGTTGCTTCACCTTGGGTATTGATTCGATATCTTGGATGAGAAGGAAGCATAAGTCAGTGGCTTTGAGCATCGTTGAGGCTGAATACATTACAGCGAGTATGGCCTATTGTGAAGCTGTTTGTTTGAGAAATCTCTTCAGTGAGCTATTTAGACATGTGCTAGATGCCACCGTTATCCTTTGTGATAACTACAGTGGGATTCGTCTTTCTGAGAATCCTGTGTTCCACGATCAATCAAATCATATTGATATTAAGTACCACTTTGTCTGGGACATGGTACAACAAGGCATCATAAGGCTCGATCACATAGGAACTGATGAGCAAGTCGCAGATATTATCACGAAGCCCCTGGGGAAGGTCATGTTCCTAACCTTCCGCGAGACGCTTGGAATCATGGAAAGACCCTATTTTGAGGGTCCTGCTTAAGTTGGACTATGAGCTCTAGGAGCTCCAGGAGGCTTGGGGATAACTTCTTGGAGTTATAAGCACACACGGGGCTAGGCTTGCCAAACCTTGTTGTGATTCTTCCCCACTGTTATGATATTGAGTTGCTTCACCTCTCTTTGATCTATGTCCCGCACACATCCTACCCATGGAGTTTCAGACTCATGGGAAGTACCTCTCATTTGGCCAATGAGGTGGGAAATTTGGATAGAGACCAATATCAAGACCGATGGATATTGCATCGAATATTGTCGTACTCTCTATGTCTAGGATGGCACGTGTCCAAAACCTTGATATGGGATGAAGTCTGATGAGGTTCTTATCTATAAACTGACTTCAGGTCAATAGGGTTAGTATGAGACTCTTTTGGAGTCCAAGAGAGGTTTTAACCTCTAAGATGACTTCGAGTCAACAGAGTATGATGTCTTTGTGACTCACCTTTTTGTTCTATTTGTGAAGAAGAGGCAACAAAGCAAGTTACGGCAGTATGACACACGATGATATATGATAGTACATGACGGTAATGATCTTTGGATGACACAAGTGGACAAATGGAGTTCTCCCTAGTTGAGAGGGAGTGTTAATTTTGGGCAACTAGGTCCAAACTCCAGGTTGCATTACTCATATGATAATGATTATATTTTTTTTGGATTCCTCTTTCAGAGAGGTGCAAGATTAATCTAAATATCATCTTGTTTGGATGAGGAGAACATATATTTTGATTTTATTTTCCACACATGTTCAAGGTCGGCCAGATTTCTAATGTAGGCTCACAAGCCTAATAGATGTGTCACACCACTCTCACTGACTGGTATAAATTGGAGAGAGATGACGTCCATTTCATTATCATCTCATCGAACACATTCCTCATGATCTGATTGGTTCATGTTAGCACCATGTAATCAACAAGATTGACAAAAGTCCGACTGCAGGGAGAACATTGTTTCGACCACTTTGGGATTCTAGGATCTAGCCCTCTTGAATCCGGAGAGGGATCTCTCCAATAAGTGCAAAGATGGAATTGTCTTTGAAGTATTGGGTAATGATATTAGGCTAGTTATGAAGGCCGAGGGTTTTGTTTTGTTTTTGGATGGTCGAGCATGATTATTGTTTGAGGTGGAAAGTTCTAAATGCAAAGAGTTTCAAAGGTGTGAAGTTGCAAGCAAATAGGACAAGCTTTGTCCAGGAAGATAGATAATTGCAGGTTTTAGTCCATTGGGCTATGGAGTCATAATATGGTTTAATTGAAACAATCAGGTTCAAGAGTGGTCTATGGGGCAAGTCATCTATGTCCAAGGATCTCTTCAAATTTTGATTTATGGAATGAAATGAAACAAAAAGAAGGAGATTTAAACAAATGAAGAACAAAGAGCAGCCTAAGATCAGGCAAGTACTTCTAAACTAGCCTGCTTTTGACATACACTTAAGAAATACATGAAAGTAATCTAAGATCAGGTAAGTACTTCTAAACTAACTTACTTTTGATGCACTTTCAAATAGAAAAACATTTCTAAAACAAAGGGAAACTTGAAGGCAAATGTTGGAGAAGAAACTAGCGGGCAGGGCTCACCACAAATCCTCTCCTAGCTCTGCTCTACTTGGTAACTTTCAAGACAAACACAAAGGTAACAAAGAATGGCCTAAGATCTGGTAAGTGTTTCAACACTAGCCAGCTTTTAACATGGTCCAAGGGAAACATTCAAACAGTCTTTGGGGATAAAACTAGGACCAGGGCACACCATATCTTCCTTAATTCATCTCTACTTAACATATACTGAAAATAAAATTTAAGAATAACAATTAGCTAAGGCAATAGGATGAGGGAACGCCAACATTCCTATGCTTAGAACTGAATTAAATCATTCCTAAATAACACTAATTGGAAGAAAACATGTAGATAAAGATTTTCAGTCAGAGAAGGGTACTGATATACAATAGGTCCTAACTCTATGCATGATGTTCTTTATAAGAGAAGATGAACACAGTGAAAATAGAAATAAAACAACAATTCACAATAAGAAATAACATCACCATCGACATAGACCAGGATCTCATAAGTCAGCTTGTATTGATGCTCCAAACCAGTTACAGCTTGAAGTCCAATGCTTTAGTTTAGCAATCATCTACACTCCCCAGAATAACTAGTCTATCACAAGCAGAGCTTCAAGAGCCAGTGAACACTATTTACAGGTAGAAGTCTCAAGCTCAATTACATTTCAAAGTTCAGCAACCAACTCAACCAACAATTTCTCATCTTCTACACAAGTATTTATAGAAGAATGAGGAGGTAGGATCTGATAAAAGATCTCCTGGGTCAATTAATACAGATTTAATGGCTTCTCGGCCTTTGAGGGGCTCGATGAAGAAGCTTACATACGTGTCCTCTGTATTAAATGTTTTACAATTAAGATTAAATCTCGGTGGGAGCTTTTATTGAATTTTAGGCTCTGTGTCATGTTGTGGTAACGCTGCTGATATTTTTCACATTGAATTTCTTTAGCAGAATTAACTATTTGGCTGCGTTGAGGAAAATATCTGATTTTGCTCAATAACTTCGGCCTCTGTTTGAATGCTTTAAGGCACAAGTGGCTTTGTGGTAGCTGGGAGGAATCAATTTGCCTCAGATGTGGCAGTGGAGGCCTTTCTGTCTGATAAAACACTTATGATTTTTCTTTTAATTGTGTTTTAATTTGGGGGATTAGGCTTTTGATAATAAATATTATCCATAATCCCCACAAATCTGTCTTCAATATTCTGTTTCTGGTATGTTTTAATCTTTGACACTGATACTCTTTTGATTCATTTAACTCTGTGTCTTGTTGATGTGCAGGGCTGCACAGGGCTCATATGGCATCAATGCCCATGAAGCGTCGATTGAAACGTGAGTTTGAACCCTGAGAATGGTTTCTTCCTTATGGATCAAAGGCATGGGAATCTTCATTCCCAGCCTTCGGTTTCTCTTGAATATCATGAACAAACCATAAAACACCTGCAAAAACAAAAAGATTAATAAAATCTTGCGTTATTAGGTTTAACTGCTTCTGAGGCTACGGGGAGGAGAGTGGCCATTGGATGGCATCATCCAATGGTGGAGAATTGCGTAGAAGAGGTTTAAAAAAAAAGGAGAGCGGAGGGATAATTAAGTCAGAGTCGTTGATTGATGAGTGATCAAGAAGATCAATGGTCGGGATAAGCGACAGACTAATAATGTGAAGGATTCAAATTATTCGAATTTTAACAAGAAAATGCGAAAAACTAAGGTTTAAAACTTTGGCGAGGGTGGAGGGCGATGAAGTAATGCGGGAATGATCTAGGACCGTCCGATTTAGACATGTGGACGACCCAGATCCAATTGGAGGATCGCAATCGGCGGGGAAAAACAAATGTTAAAAACACACCCGATGGAAAAATCCGATGCGATTTAATGTAGACCGTCGATCTGCAGATCAAATCAACGGTGGGAGATGCGTCGGGAGATTGCAATCGACGATCGGAGGTGGGGTGATGCGATTAGGGAAGGCCGATGCGATTATGCGATTATGGCATCGCAAACAAAGAAATGAAGCGGGTCTATTTCAATCAACCCATTTTTACATTAAAACATAACTCCGGAGCATTAGACCAAAACTTTCGGTAAATGGTTTTTTCGATTTTACAAAGGGAAAAGGCAATCGGGAATGATTTATAAAATGTTTTTTAGTGCCCGACTGCGGGCACAAGGGTTTATGAAGTGATAATGTGATTGGGGGATGTAACACACAGGGCTAATCACATCGAAACTTTTTATTTAACCAAAATACTTGTGCGCTTGGTTTTTTGCGATGCGATTAAGCGCTTGAATGGTTCAGCGCTTGGTTCCAGGGTGTGGGCACGTGAAGGGGAAGTGGTTTAGGACTTAGCTCAAGGGGGCTTAAGACTATAATACAAAAATGGGTTTTTTTATAGATTTTCAATGGTTTTCAAAGGATTTTGAGGGTTTCAATAAGGCAAATAAAAAGTCTTAAACCTTATCAAAGGGGTTTTGATGGAGGGGAAAGGGGAAAAATATGAAAATGAAGGATTTTTATGGGGAATAAAGGGGTAAAAAATGAGGTTAGTTTTGGAAGTGGAAGGAGGGGGAAAATGGCCTTTGGCGCAGTATTTCCTCAATGAAATCAATAGAATTTCAGAGTTTTTAAGATGGAAACAGTAGTGAAGATTTGGACAGAGGCATGAAGCCTTCAAGAGTCTTCAAGAGATAACATTTTTTAGCAATAAAAATTGTTTCTTGAAGGCTCCAAAAATGATTTAGCCAGCATTTGATATAACAAATTTTATAGCTGGCTAACAGTGGCTCCACTTAGGGATGGTGCCTTCTTGAAGGCATCAAGAACTTCAGACTTGCATTCTCTGGGAGGCTGATCAGTGCCTCATCCATTGGGCTGCCTTTCTTTCCTTGAATTATCTTCTTTTGCTATGAAAACATATTAGCAGCCATAAAAACAATGGATCTTTCATCAACAAGCTTTCTACCTACCCAATCCTACTAATCTAACATTTTTTCTTCATTAGAGTGCATTTGGATTGGCAAACTCTTTTCACAACATTTTATTCTTTTGAAAACAAGAATTCTAATCTATTCCTACTCTTTATTTCTCCATGGACTCAGTTTAAACAGTTGAGTCCATATGTTTCTCTACCTAATTTATTAATCTGTTAGGATTAAACAGTGTAACAGATTTTTATTCTCTAAATTCTACAACAGAAATTTAAAAGAATACAAGTCAGGATTGAACAGTCTAACTTGATGCTAATATATGGCATAAAAAACAAGTTGCACATAGATATTATTTTGCAGAAAATTAAATCATAATGGAAGGCTTAAGATCTGAAATTTCAAAGCACTTCCTTCATCTTTTTACAGCTCTGTTTTGACTTTGTTTGAGCTGTCTTTCCTTTGTCAACTGGTTCAGATTTTGAGCTAATTGGAACCAGATTTACATCTTTTTTGACTCAGAATTTGAAACAGATCTGAGTCATTCTCTTTGGAAACTTAGGTTCAGATTTTGAGCATGTTTGAACCTTTAATTTCTATCCTAAACTATCTACTGATAAGCCAAGATTAAACAGTTTGGAAAATCGAATTCACTATCCTATTAGCAGAAAATTTAAAACTAATTAGTCAAGATTAGGCTATTTGACTAACTAGAAGTGTGTTCTTTAGGAGTGGCATTTGAGCTTGCACACTTTCAGATTTGTTTCTCTTTTTGGTATGGGGCTGTACCTTTCTTGTTTTTTACAATATGCCCTCTTTTCTTTCTTTCTTTGTTTTTGTATTTTTTATTTTAATAACTTTGAATGCAGTATGGGTGAAGTATTTACAATGAGAAAAAAGATAAAAAGGCTTTCAGAAAATAACATGGATTAAGAGAAGTAATGCTTAAGCATCCTTCCATTGACAGGACCCCCAAACAATTCTGCTCCATTCAACTCTTGCAATAAATAAGCATTATTACCAGCAGCTGAATGAATAGAGTAAGGGCCAAGCCATAAATTGTCAATTTTTCCATGCTTGCCCTTGTCTTCCCTCCTTGAGTCCCACTTCAAAAATTTGTCCCCAATATTGAAATTGCTGGCCTTTGTTCTTCTGTCAAAAATCTTTTTAATGCTGTCCTGCTTCTGTAATGCTTTGTTATAAACTTGCTCTCTGGTTTGCTGAAGATGAATGGTCTGATTTATTCTTTTGGTCATGTCATTATCTTCAGTTTGCCACTCTTGAATCAACTTCATCATTGGTACACTAAGGCTATTCGGAAAAATTGCATCAGTACCATACATAAGCTGGAAAGGTGACATGCCAATAGATTTCTTCAAAGTCAATCTGTCAGCCCAAAGTGCATGAACTAGCTTTGTGTGCCAAGACTTTTTGTTGTCCTCCAACATTTTCTTGATTATGTTCACTAAACTCTTGTTTGAGGATTCTGCAAGTCCATTACCTTGAGGGTAATAGGCCGTGGAATGCCCCAATGTTATCTGATATCTGTGACATAATTAAGCCATCTTCTTTGATCCAAATGCTACTGCATTATCAGTGATGATCTTGGTAGGACAACCAAATCTAGAGAGAATATTATTCTCTATGAATTTTATAATAACAGAATCATTGGCTTGCCTACAAGGTACGAATTCTATCCATTTAGTGAAGTAGTCTGTGGCAGTGAGAATGCATCTATGCTGAGTAGAAGATGGTGGATGGATTTATCCTATGAAGTCAAGTCCCCACTGTTGAAAAAGGGCTTCAACAATGATTGGATGCAGAGGTAGGGGTAGCAGTTTTCCGTTGCCTTCGAAAAGTTGAAATTTATGACAGGCAATGATCATCTCGTGTATATCAGGAAAAAGAGTAGGCCAATAGAAACCAACCCTCAAATTTTTTTTGGCTGTTGTCTTCCAGTACAAATGACCTCCACACTCTCCTTCATGGAACTCGTGCTTAACCTTCTCTGCATCACACTCAGGCAAACATTTAAGCAATACACCACTTGCATTTTTCCAATAAGGACATCTATCTATAATGCAATAGTTTACAACTTTTAACTTTAGGAACCTTGCCTTTGTTTTTGTCAAACTAGGAGGTGTATTTAAATTAATAAAAACATAAATAATATCAGCATACCAAGAGGAATTCATAAAATTGTTTTCAACAATGAGAGTTGAGATTTTCTCTTGTTCGTCCAAAGCATTGATCATATTAATATTGAGAACCTCAAAATTTAATTCAGCCATTAATCTAGCTAGACCTTGGCCTTTGATGAGTTTAGTGGGCTTTATCTCTACATCATATTAAAGAATAACAACAATCCACTTACCTCTCTTACCATCTGGGTCCTGTGTTAAAATGTCTTTAACAACTGAGTTCAGGACAAAGGCAATGATGTGTGAGTGAAGGATGTATACTCTGAAGTCTTTCAAAGCTTTAACCAAGGCAAAAGCTTGCTTCTCCATAATGTTATATTTCAGAGTGGCATCCCTCAATGCCTTGCTAAAGAATGCAATAGGCTGCTCTTGTCCTTGTGGATTTTTCTGTAAAAGGACAACAACTATGGTATGTTCTGATGCAAATGAAAAAATATAAAAATATTTTGAAAAATCAGGACTTACTAGAACTGGTGTTTTGGTTAACGCTTGTTTCACCAGCTCAAAGGACTTCTTTTCTTCCAAGGTCCATTTTACCCCTTGCTCCTTCTTCAACATGTTTGTGATATTTCTAAGAAGCTCAGCCAAGTTGGGGATGAAGCTTCTCAAAAAGTTAATATTTCCAATGAAAGATTGCAACTCCTTGATGTTTCGAGGATGAGATATTTGCAATATGGCCTCAATCCTTTTGGGATCTATCTTAATACCCTCTTCTGAAATAATGTGCCCAAGAAGTTTACCTTCTTGGAGCCCAAATAGTGTTTTCTTAGGGTTTAAAGATATTCCAAACTTTCTGCATTTCTCGAAAACTTTTCTTAAATGTGCTAAGTGCTCTTCATTTGTTTTTGAAAACACAGTAACATCATCAAGGTATATAATAATGAAGTAGCCTAACTCTTCCAAGAATTCTATGTCCATGGCTCTTTGAAAAGTTGCTCCAACATTCATTAGACCAAAGGGCATTTTCACATACATGAAAGTGCCCCATAGTGTAGTAAAGGCTGTCTTTAATTGATCATCAGGGTGAACTAAGATCTGATTGTACCCTGAGTAGCCATCAAGAAAAGAAATTCTTCTAGACCCTAACACCCTTTGCAAGATATGATCCATCTTAGGTAAAGGGTAGTTTTCTTTTAATGAAGCTTTGTTTAAGTCTCTAAAGTCTATACAAAGCCTGATCTCTCCATTTTTCTTCCTAACTGACACCAGATTAGACACCCACTCAGAATATCTAATAAGGACAATAATACCAGCATCGTACATTTTCATGATCTCCTTCTGAACCAAAGACAACTGAACAAGGTTTATTCTGCGTAGTTTCTGTTTGAATGGTTTTTGGTTTTCTTTGAGATGGATTTTGTGCTGTATTATTTCAGTGTCATAGGATTTAAGATCTTCGTAACTCCACGCAAAAACATCAGAAAATTCTTTAAACAACTCTATGTATTTGAGTTTAATGTGAGCTGGTAAAGTTTTAGACAGTTTAATCATTTTCGGTTTTTTCTCACTGCCTATATTGCACTCTTCCACTCCAGTCTCTAAAGGTTCCAGTTTTGGTTTCTTGGCCACATCGTTAAGGTCGAACAACTCTTCTAAAGGGGCTAGACCGCTTGGCAAACTTTCATCTTTAGAGTGTAGTGTTTCTAACTCTGCTTTCATCTCTATTTCATTTTCAAGTTTGCTAGATAATAGGTTTACATTAGCAAGTTCAGGAGACCTTTCTTCTTTATCAAGAAAATTTTCTTCACTAGGGTAGTCGGTTTCATAATCTGAATCCGAACTTGGTAGTTCGAATTCATTTCTGAACTGCATGAAGTCTTCTATTTGTCTGTCTCTGTCGAACACCTGCCAATATTTTTTGTTATCAGGAACGACTGGTCTAAATTTTATCTGAGTTGTGCAGTCTTTGGTTCCATATGGCATTAAGCATGTCCTAGCTACAAAGGCTAAATTGTGGGCCGCAATATTTCTTTTTCTTGGGACAAAAATCAGTTTGGACTCCTCAAATGTTTTTAAAAGGTCCATGACATCGTTTCGGTAGGCCCTAAGTCTGGGATGATTTGCGTTATACTCCCCATTGACTTGCCTAATGACTAACTCGGAATCCCCATGCACTTTGATTCTCTTGGCTCCTAACTTTTTCAACAAACATAAGCCTAAGAGAAGGTATTCATATTCCGCTATGTTGTTAGAACACTGAAAGTTTAATTTGCAGGAAATGCTTTCTATGTGGTTGCTTTCAGTGTTGCAGATCCAAACACCTGCACCAGTGTTGTTCTTAGTGCAGGATCCATCAAAATACATTCTCCACAGAGGACTATTTTTGTTTTGGTCCGTTTGGTGTTTGTCCTCTTCAACTAAAGTGCTTACGGGTTGTTGTGGAATCTCAACACTTGGTCGTATTTGTTTCAACTCCTCAGGTTTTTCGCTGTGTTGAGGGTTGTTTTCTTGACTGTCAAGGTTTAAGAGCAATGGGTGTATGACTTGTAGCTCAAGACCTTTGTTTAGTTTGCTAATGTTTTTAAATGCAGCAAACTGTTTTGACACTCCTGGGTTGTGTTCCTCTTCCTCCCTATCGACCATTAATCCTGTTAAAGTGACTTGTTCACTAAGTGTTTCATCGTTGAACATAATAAAAGAATCAAGGCCTGTATTTACATAATACAGGGGAGAGTTTTGTGGTCGGTCTTGACTTGTAACTGTGTATTGCATATGGGACTCCATGTAAATTCCTCTTGTCTGATTGTAAACAGGGATGGTCGCATAGGTCATGTCCATCTGCATAGTCCCCTGTAACTTAGCCCCCCAAGATCTAGATAATAGCATTCCATACTTTGGGGGCACATCAGCCACAACAATGTCCATGACTAAGCATTTGGCTGTAATCTGTGCTAAGTTAACGCAGAGGTCTTTGATTAATCCTAAACATTTTACTCTGTTTGAGTCAAAGGAGTAAAGATCTTTATAAGGTCTGGTGATTTCTAGACCCAGGATTTCCATCACAGCTTTTGGCATTAAATTGTGAGAGGCCCCTGAGTCATGCATAGTGTTGCGCAAAATTTTGTCATGAACATTTAAACTTGCATAAAAGGGAGGAACAAGTCCCTCTTGATATCTACCTTCAATATTTGGACTGAAAATAAGCTTTGGCTGGTCATCATTAAGATTGACTGTATCCTCATTTTCCTCTATATTTAAAGCCTTCAAAATTTGGTTTATATATACAATTTGGGCAGCTAACTCAGTGAGGGGAACAAAGATTTTAATTTTGGAAATTTCCTGCTCTAGGCTGAAAGGAATTTGGATTTTCGAAGAACTTGTCTCAGCCTTTCTTATTGCTAGTCTTTCAGCAACATCAACTTGCTGATTTGTTTTATTTATATTTGACAAAATTGTTTTGATAGGAGTACCAGTTGAAGTGTTAGTACTACTAATGTCTGCACTCTGTTTTTCATTATTTTGAGTGCCTTTCTCTTTACCTTTATCAGAATTAACAATGTTTTGTCCTTTTGTTTGACCACTTTAGGCTTGGTTACAGTGCTGTTTTGTGAAGATTTTTTAGAGGTTTTGTTGTTGGGGGTTTGTTGACTGGGTTTGCGTCTAAGGTCATATTCTCTTTGAGACTCTATGATGACATTTTCCATGTCTTGATAATAATTTTCATCATCATCTCTTTTGTCATCATAAGGTGTGTATAGACTTTGTTTTCTATCATAATGAATTTCAAAGTCATCATTATCTACCCCCAGCATGTTGATATCATCTTCCTCTGTTATTTCATCTGTTTCCTCAACCTCACTTACATAGTTTTGATGAAAGGGAGGAGTGATCTATTGATCATCTTCCCTAGGTCTGTTTGGAGGTTGGTTCCTTCTAAAATTCTGATTCTAGTTCTAGTTTCTGTTTTGAGGAGCAGTTTGGTTTTGGCTTGCTTGTGCTCTCTTAATTATGCTCATCTCTTTCATCATCTCCTTCATCATTCTCTCCATCTTTGATTTGGAAGTAGAAGGTGTGTTTTCCTCTCTAAAAGACACTCTCTTCTCATTTTTCATTCTTTCTCTCTTCTCCATTAAGTTTAATTCCACAGCAAGAGCTCCTTTTTGCATCTCTTCAAGAGTTGCAGGATCTATCTCTCTCAGTTGATAGGCCATATCGGGGTCGAACCCTTCAGGAAACTTGTTTAAAGCTGAGCCTTGTGGAGGTTTTAAATCTGGGGAAATTGCATTATATACAATATTGAATCTGGTACAATAAGCTTGTACACTTTCCCCCGTGTTTCTATGGACGTTCTTGTAATCAGAAAGGACTTGGAGAGGATTCTTCTTTACTTCCCATTTGTTTAAGAATGTCTAATGGAAGGCTTGGAGATCATTGATACTATGGGGGGTTAAGCCTTTAAACCATTTTCTTACTTCTCCCCCCAGACTCTGAGCAAACAATCTAAGCTTGACAGAATCATCATCAATTTCATTTCTGTCAAAGTAGTCATTCATCTTATCCACATGCTATGATGCAGTTGTAGCATTACTAGCATCATATAATGGAATTTTGGACTGATAGTCCTGTGGAAGATTGACTAATGGTACAAGAAGGACTAAGGGAGCATACCATGCTGCAATGATATGTGGTGGGAGTGGATTTACAAGAGGTGGATTAAGAAGATGGAAAGTGGGCTGGAATGGAGTGATTTGAACAATAGATGCAGGGTCAGCAGAAGTAGATTGCTGAGCTAATCTTGGATGAGAGACACCTAAGTTGTAAAGGAAATGTAAATCAGGAGGTGTTGTTTCTCTGCTACCAGGATGTTCACTTGTTTTAGGGGATGAAAGTGAAGACTCAGAATCTAACTGATCTAAATCATCAAGAGACCTAGTTCTAAATGGATTTCTTAAGTCTACTTGTGATTTTTGTAGAGCTAAAAGATTTTCAGGAACTGAATTAGCTCTCAAGGGTGATCTGAAAACATTTGATAATTTAATCCTAGGAGACTTCCTAAGGATACTTTCTGGGTTATCAACTATCTCAGGTAGATCAGGGTCAGGATGGGCTCTAGTGTGAATCTTTCTAGGAGACACTATGCTGTGTTTTTCAGACCCAAATAAACCAGAAAAGTTTGACCAGGTATGACAGTCTTTTAAAAGGTCAACTAATTTGTTTACACAACTTTTAACCCTACAATCCTCTAACTGAGTTTGAATGATATTACAATGATAAGGGTTCTTCCCAGTGGAGTCTTAAGGTCTATTGAGGATTGTGGAGTCGCCAAGTGGAAGTTTTTAGCTCCTAAGGAGGTAAAGGTTTTATGGTCCACCACCATGTTTATTGGATACCAATCTGAAATATTTTTGGGTTTTCTGAGTTATTTTTCAGTTGTGTGGTTTCTAAGAATGTCCCAACTCTATTTCAAAAATTATCTACGGTTATGAGACAAAGACAGTCTACTCTTATGGCTAAGCTGGCTGATTTTTCAAGGTTAGTTAAAGTCTTATGAGAATCCTAGGGTTTTGCCTAGTTTGTCACTGATTAGGGTTTTTGCCTAGCTTCATCATGATTACCAATTCTTGGTAGTGCTTGAAAAGGATGCTTTTACTCACAAGGTTTTATGAAGTTTTAAGGGGAACCAAAGATTCTGGGTTCATTCCCCATCGGAGTCGCCAGAAATGTTAGCACCTTGTAATCAACAAGATTGGCAAAAGTCCGACTGCAGGGAGAACATCGTTTCAACCACTTTTGGATTCTAGGATCTAGCCCTCCTGAATCCGGAGAGGGATCTCTGCAATAAGTGCAAAGATGGATTTGTCTTTGAAGTCTTGGGTAATGATATTAGGCTAGTTATGAAGGCCGAGGGTTTTGTTTTGTTTTTGGATGGTTGAACATGATTATTGTTTGAGATGGAAAGTTCTAAATGCAAAGAGTTTCAAAGGTGTGAAGTTGCAAGCAAATAGGACAAGATTTGTCCAGGAAGATAGATAATTGCAGGTTTTAGTCCATTGGGCTATGGAGTCATAATAGTGTTTAATTGAAACAATCAGGTTCAAGAGTGGTCTATGGGGCAAGTCATCTATGTCCAAGGATCTCTTCAAAGTTTGATTTATGGAATGAAATGAAACAAAAAGAAGGGGATTTAAACAAATGAATAATAAAGAGAAGCCTAACATCAGGCAAGTACTTCTAAACTAGCCTACTTTTGAAATACACTTAAGAAAGACATGAAATTAATCTAAGATCAAGTAAGTAATTCTAAACTAACCTGCTTTTGATTCACTTTCAAATAGAAAAACATTTCTAAAACAAAGGGTAACTTGAAGGCAACTGTTGGAGAAGAAACTAGCGGGCATGGCTCACCACAAATCCTCTCCTAGCTCTGATCTACTTGGTAACTTTCAAGACAAACACGAAGGTAACAAAGAATGGCCTAAGATCTGGTAAGTGTTTCAACACTAGCCAACTTTTAACACGTTCCAAGGGAAAAATTTAGATAATCTTTGGGGATAAAACTAGGACCAGGGCACACCATATCTTCCTTAATTCATCTCTACTTAACATATACTGAAAGTAACATTTAAGAATAACAATTAGCTAAGGCAATAGGATGAGGGAACGCCATCATTCCTATGCTTAGAACTGAATTAAATCATTCCTAAATAACTCTAATTGGAAGAAAACATGTAGATAAATATTTTCAGTCAGAGAAGGGTACTGATACACAGTAGGTCCTAACTCTATGCATGTTGTTCTTTATAAGAGAAGATGAACACAGTGAAAACAGAAATAAAACAATAATTCACAATAAGAAATAACATCACTGTCGACATAGACCAGGGTCCCATAAATCAGCTTGTATTGATGCTCCAAACCAGTTACAACTTTAAGTCCAATGCTTTAGTTTAGCAGTCATCTACACTCCCCAGAATAACTAGTCTATCACAAGGAGAGCTTCAAGAGCCAGTGAACACTATTTAATAGTAGAAGTCTCAAGCTCAATTACATTTCAAAGTTCAGCAACCAACTCAACCAACAATTTCTCATCTTCTACAGAAGTATTTATAGAAGAATGAGGAGGTGGGATCTGATAAAAGATCTCCTGGGTCAATTAATACAGATTTAATGGCTTCTCGGCCTTTGAGGGGTTCGATGAAGAAGATTACATACGTGTCCTCTGTATTAAATGTTTTACAGTTAAGTTTAAAGCTTGGTGGGAGTTTTTATTGAATTTTAGGCTCTGTGTCATGTTGTGGTAACTCTGCTGATATTTTTCACATTGAATTTATTTAGTAGAATTAACTATTTGGCTACGTTGAGGCAAATATCTGATTTTTCTCAATAACTTCGGCCTCTGTTTGAATTATTTGAGGCACAGGTGGCTTTGTGGTAGCTGGGAGGAATCAATTTGCCTCTGATGTGGCGGTGGAGGCCTTTCTGTCTGATAAAACACTTAAGATTTTTCTTTTAACTGTGTTTTAATTTGGGGGATTAGGCTTTTGATAATCAATCTTAGCTGTAATCCCCACAAATCTATCTTCAATCTTCTGTTTCTGGTATGTTTTAATCTTTGACACTGATACTCTTTTGATTCATTTAACTCTGTGTCTTGTTGATGTGCAGGGCCGCACAGGGCTCATATGGCATCAATGCCCATGAAGCGTCGATTGAAATGTGAGTTCGAACCCTGAGAATGGTTTCTTCCTTATGGATCAAAGGCATGGGAATCGTCATTCCCAGCCTTCGGTTTCTCTTGAATATCATGAACAAACCATTAAACACCTGCAAAAACAAAAAGATTAATAAAATTCTGCGTTATTAGGTTTAACTGCTTCTGAGGCTGCGGGGAGGAGAGTGGCCGTTGGATGGCATCATCCAATGGTGGAGAATTGCATAGAAGAGGTTTAAAAAAAAAGGAGAGCGAAGGGATAATTAAGTCAGAGCCGTTGATTGATGAGTGATCAAGAAGATCAACGGTTGGGATAAGCAGCAGACTAATAATGTGAAGGATTCACATTATTCATATTTTAACAAGAAAATGCAAAAAACTAAGGTTTAAAACTTTGGCGAGGGTGGAGGGCGATGAAGTAATGCGGGAATGATTTGGGACCGTCCGATTTGGACACGTGGATGACCCAGATCCGATCGGAGGATCGCAATCGGTGGGGAAAAACAAATGTTAAAAACGCACCCGATGGAAAAATCCGATGCGATTTAATGTAGACTGTCGATCTGCAGATCGGATCGACGATGGGAGATGCGTCGGGAGATTGCAATCGGCGATCAGAGATGGGGTGATGCGATTATGCGATCGGGGAAGGCTGATGCGATTATGCGATCGGGGCATCGCAATCGGAGAAATGAAGCGGGTCTATTTCAATCAACCCATTTTTACATTAAAAACATAACTCTGGAGCATTAGACCAAAACTTTCGGTAAATGGTTTTTTCGATTTTACAAAGGGAAAAGGCAACCGAGAATGATTTATACAATGTTTTTTAGCACCCGACTGCGGGCACAAGGGTTTATGAAGTGATAATGTGATCGGGGGATGTAACACACAGGGCTAATCACATCAGAACTTTTTATTTAACCAAAAGACTTGTGCGCTTGGTTTTTTGTGATGCGATTAAGTGCTTGAATGGTTCAGCGCTTGGTTCCAGGGTGTGGGCACGTGAAAGGGAAGTGGTTTAGGAGTTAGCCCAAGGGGGTTTAAGTCTCTAATACAAAAATGAGTTTTTTATAGATTTTCAATGGTTTTCAAAGGATTTGAGGGTTTCGATAAGGCAAAGAAAAAGTCTTAAACCTTATCAAAGGGGTTTTGATGGAAGGGAAAGGGGAAAAATATGAAAATGAAGGATTTTTATGGGGAATAAAGGGGTAAAAAATGAGGTTATTTTTGGAGTGGAAGGAGGGGGAAAATGGCATTTGAAGCAGTATTTCCTCAATGAAATCAGCATAATTTCAGAGTTTTTAAGATGGAAACAACAGTGAATATTTGGACAGAGGCATAAGGCCTTCAAGAGTCTTCAAGAGATAACATTTTTTAGCAATAAAACTTGTTTGTTGAAGGCTCCAAAAATGATTTAGCCAACATTTGATATAACAAATTTTATAGTTGGCTAACAGTTCGTACAACCTAGAAGAGGCTTCTCTCTATCCCACATGCGAATATGGATGCCAAAAATCCAGATGCCAAAATTATGGATGATGCCGGATATGGATGCCAGAAATGGATGCTGGAAATATGGATGTCGGAAATATGGATGCCAGAAATATGGATGATGCCGGATATGGATGTCGGAAATCTGGATGATGCCGGAAATTTGGATGACAAAAATATGTATGATGTCGGAAATGGATGCTGGAAATATGGATGCTAGAAATGATGCTGAAATGGATGCCAAAAATATGGATGATGCCGGAAATGGATGCCGAAAATCTAGATGAGGGATTCTTTTATTGAATTTTGAAGCTGTCTTTGAGGGGCGTGTGTGACACTTGGAAATTTATCTAATATGATGTTGAGAAAGAATTTGTTGGCTGATGCATCCTGTTGATTTCCGTAACACACATCACTCTCTATCTTTGATGGACAAGAATAATTGTAAAATATGATCTACATTATTTGGCTTATCTTCTGTTGATCTATTATTATGTTCTATCAGCATTTTACTTTCACGTTTATGTGATTGCTAAATTTAATTGGGCCTATAAGAAATAATGAAGTAAAACTTCATTATGCATAGAGCATACCATGGTTATCTAAAATTTACAATTAGTCCTTATAAGAGAGAGATCCAAGACCGAAGTTCAAAATCCTATATTCAAGTCCTTTAGAGAAATCTTCATGTATTTTCTCTAATGTAACAAATGTAAGGTGATCAAATTTTAATATTGAAGTGTCCCTTAAGGACTAAAGGGACTCCTTGTGGTCAACAAAGATTACAAGGCCTTATCTGAAGCAAAGTCACCTTATAAACTGAAAGATCAAGCCTCATAGGTGTGATAGAAACTAATCTTGGAATCTCATCCTTCGATGAATTATATATCAGTCTTTGACAAAGATCAGGTTACATCTTTTGAAGGTATATTAAAAGTATTCTTCAGTGGTTGAAGAAACCCTAGACAAAGTGTCTAGCCTACAATAGAAAAAATATAGGTGTCAGTGAATGGATATTGTTGTGAAGAGCCTGTTATCACTCAGTAATTTCTCCAGGTTCAAGAGAGAACTCGCCGAGGTATTACAGACCAACTTCAAACTCTAGGATCTAGCCTTCCTAGGTTTTAGAGAGGGCTCTCTCTTTAAAGTTTAACTGTGTTTAAATTTGTGAATATTAGGCTAGCTATAAAAGTGCAGCTTTGGTTTGGTTTTGATAGATTTGGTGAGAAAAATCACTTGAAAGTATGGATAGTGGGATATCTATTTTTCCATTGGGCTATGGAGTCAAAATCAAGTAAACAAGATTAGGATCAAGGGCAAAAAAGGTCAAATATCTTCAGGGAAAGATAGACAAACCTTGGAGATCTTGGAAAATTGGTTTTGTGAGGTGGCATGATCGAGATAAAGGGCACTTAAGAATCCTTAAAACCTGAAAAAGGGAAGTAGTAGGAGAGGTCAAACGAATGAGGGAGCAATTAAGAATTCCCTAAACTGGAAATCAGAGGAAAACATATAAATGATAACTAGTTAAAAACATGGTGCTATTAACATATCCTGTATTAATACTCCTAGTTATACATTCAGATTTAGCATAAACATAAATGGATGCATGTAACAGAGAAAAGAAACAATGACAAGTGAAGAAAATACTTCACTCCAAATAGCTCATCACAGGGATCCTGAAGTATGATGCCAATTTGCTCTGATCCAGCCTGTTACACGAATTTTTGACACACAAAATCTTAAAATTCCAAGAAGAAATGACTATAACAATTCCAACAATTTTATTCCACCAAAATACTTCAAAGAGTGAAGTATTTATACAAATTCTAAACTAGAATATCTTGAAAATATATCAAGATTGGTTTCTAAACATCTAAAACTGTTTTACATAAATAGAACTCAATTAAAGGACACTCAAAACTAATGCATATATTTGGCACTATTTTTTATGGATAGGTGATGAAAAAGAGGAGAATTCGAATTTGATATCAACTCTTAGTTGATGATGAGGCATCGAAGTCACTAACTGTTTCCTTTCTTTGTGCATTCTGCTCCATAAATTCTGCAGAATTGGGGTCAAATGATACCTTTGTATGTCTCAATAAGAAATATATTTGTAAAAAGTGAAAGTGGTTATTGTAGATAAATATGTTTTTGAGATAAACCTCTCTCAGTTCCCTAAAATTCTTCTCCAGCTGTTCACAATAGGCTTTTCAAAAAGATGTGTAAAACAGAGTTTTCCACAGACTGAAAAATACGCTGTAAATATGTGCATGTATCTCTCATTCTGTAATACCTGTGCAAAAAGTGAGATAGGTATTTGTAGACGAGTCTCTTAGGAACAAAAACCTCATCCATGTTTGTAAAATGTATTTATGATTGGCCACAAAATTCTCTACAAAATGATGACTTAACATGAATTTTCTGTAAAAAGTGCTTTCAAATATTGTTTAATATTTCCAAACCCATAATCGTTGTTAGGAAAGTGAGAGAGGTTTTTGTAGTTGGAAAACTTAAGAACATAAAAATCCTTCAATTTTGAAAAATTAATTTTGGATTGGTCACAATAGTTTCTTAAAAACAATGAATTAAATAGGAAATTTATGCAAAAATGTCCCTTCTTACTCTGTTTTCATCTTTTAACCTTACTGTTCTTTTAACTGTTTTTACTTTCACTTTGGATAAACTTCATTGTTGTTGGTGAAAGTATTTTCATATTTATTTACCATTTACTGCCTCTGTATTTACTTTTACTGTTTACCTTGACTGCTTTGTAACTTCTTCTGATTTGACTTTCACTCTGACTTTCATTTGATACACTTTAACTCTTATGTTCTTTGACTGTTATGTTTTCACTGTCACTATGAATTCTTACTTTACTTTCACCATTAACTGTGTAATTTCATCTTTCTAATCTCTCTCTGACTTGATTTTATTCTTTCTTTGTATACAAACTGTTTGTTAAATGAAGCTTTTGAACTAAAATATGAGAATTTGGAGCAAACAATTTTGTCAACTAGTATTGAAACTGTTGGCCCAATTTCGTATTTTGAGAATAACCTGCAAAAATCAAACAAATTGTTGATGAAACAGAGGTCTACAAGAAGGGATAATGGCTTTGATGAATTGGGAGGACTTGTGAAATGAAATTTGACTTTGGAGGTTTTTGGAAATGAACTGAAGCTTCCAGTGGTCTTGAATGGTTCGTAGGGAAAATTATGCAGGCTTTTCGAGCATAAAAATGGAGAAAAATGGTTTTAACAGGGTTTCTTTCAGTTGGGATATGGAAATACAATAGGTTAAACGTGTAAGAATAATGGATAAATGTATCTTCAAAGGTTTTATTGACATATTGGTCACATTAAACTAACATTGAATGTAAGTCGCATCAGGCAGGAGGGATGTTTCGGAGTTTCAATGGACGAAAACCGCGAGTGGTTATCGCATTGTTGTTGGGTGGTAAGCTGTTTTTGGCTTAATCCACGCGATCCAATGATTGGATGGCACGTGGAGGAGAGAGAGAAAGCAAAAGAACCCATTTCGCGCGACTTTGGCATTTGGGCGATTGTGCATCTATTCTGTGCGATTTGGGATGTCAATCGTCGGATTTGAGAGTTGAGTGCGAACGACTGAGATTAATTTGAGAGTTACACTGGATTAAGGGTGGGACCAAGGTGTATTATGCGTGGACGGGTTTTGAATTTTATCAATAGACATTAATTTAATTCAAAAACCTTAGGTTATAAAAATTGTAGGCGGGGGAGTAATGTAATGTTTTTCTATTTAAAAAAATTATAAAAATGTTTCAATAAAACATATGTGGGCGCGGTTTATTATATTATATAGTTTTTAACCGTTTGAATGGTTTTGAAACTATAGGGGCGGGGTATTTCGAATAATGATAAGTTTTAGACTAAAGGGCTTATATAGGGCGGGGTTTTTATATTTCGCATGTGGGAATAATAAACTTTGTTCCAAACGTTATAATAGTGGGTTTTTTTGGGGGTTATTTAGATATAAGGGAATTAATATCTACGAGTAGGTGTAATTTTAGGGATTTAATAAAAATAAGTTAAAATTTAATATGAAAAAGGGAAAAAAAACACATATTATCTCTAAGTAAAGTATAAAATAAAGCATTGCTCATTTTTATATGTACTTCACTAATACTTAGGATAAATGTAATTTGAGGGTTTTATGAATGCTTTTGAAAAGAATGAAGTTAATTATTTTAGGGTTACAATTTTACTAAGTAAGAATGTGTCTTTACTTAGAAAAAAGGGGTTTTGATGTATGAATGAAGGGTAAATGATGATGAATGTGGGTTTAACATAAAAAATCAATATTTTTAACTAGCTAGTCATTGAGCCTTTGGTCCGATCCCAACAAAAGTCAGAGAAATGCTTTGAGCCTGTTTGACTGATAGCTTAGAATACTGAATACTTATAGGGGAGGGGAAATTAGTGATTTTGTCCAATGATGTCTTATTACATGCTTGCTCAACTGCTTTCTACCTACCCAACTTTATTTATAACATATTTTCTTCATTTTGTAGGTGCATTTAGGCTTGCAACCTTAAAACATTTTTCTTTCAAAGCATAAAACTATCTAGATATACCTTATTTCATCCAAGGGCTTAGATTAAACTATTGAGGTCCTCATTATTCTCTACCTATATATTAATTTTTCAAGTTTAAACTATTTGACAAATCTTTATTCACTATCTCAAACATGAAATTGAAAGCATGAAAAGTTAAGATTAAACTGTTTAACTGATCATGGATTATGGCATTTATTGAGACTCTGTACATAATCATTATTCTTGCAGTAAAGTAAAAGTAGTGGCATTTGGATTTGTTCACTTTCAGGTCTTATTTTATCACTTTTTCTTTTGGGGCCTATATTTTTCTAAGTCCTTTGATTTTTCTTTTAGGACTTTTACCCTCTTTTTGACTTTTTATTATTTTTCAAAATATGGGAAAACAACTTGCAGAAAGCAAGGTATGTACATATTTACAGGATCTTTAACAGAGTCAAATAAAAATTATGAATCCTATATTTATAGGACCCTAACAGAGCCTATGCATCTCTGTTTATAACAGTGAAAGGGAAAGTCTATTTAAGTCTCGTAGCAACTACCGCATTGTGACCTAACTAGAAGCGAAGAAGAAGCGAGAGAACTATCTCTTGAAATTTGGTAGGAGATTTGAAGGTCTTATAAAGTCAATGATTCATAGTGAAATACGAGAATCCCTAACCAGAGGGAAGAAGGCCTATAATATTGGTGAAAGAAGTATACAATAAGGATTTATTTTTTGATAAACTACTGTTAGCAAAGAGATTTTGGCAGCACTCATGACATCAATGGAAATTGTAGTGCCCCTTGAAGGCAACCTTTGGCAGTCTTGAAAACAATAAGGAGATCAGGGCATCCAAAGGAAGGCCTTGTAGAAACTTAGATGATCATGAAGGAAAAAGGTACATAATCATGAGGTATGTATGTCATATTCTTGAGTCCAGCATGAAATGTTTTAGGGTTTAGTTGATTGTATGATTCTAGGGTTGGCGAGTTCTCATTATGTTAAAATATAGAAATTGTAAACCCTAAATAGTTCATATGAAAACCTCATTCACTTGTTCCCTCTAGAAATCCTATGTCTATGGTTTGTAAGGTATATGGAAAACCTTTAATGGAATTGAATGATGTAAAAATTTTGTACGAAAAGAACCCTAGGAATTCTCCATGAGATTCCTAGATTGTCAAAGTCATGTCCTTGTACTTGTATATTTTTCGTGGTATCTGTCTAGTAAATGTTGCAGGTACATAAAGAAATGATGACCATATGCTATGAGGATATTGATACTTCCTGAAAGAGCCTTTAAAGGGAGACTTATAAGAAGCTTTGTTGCAGAGGGAGTCCTTCAATAAGAAACCCTACAAGGTTTGTTACAAAAGCAACTCAAGGTATGTAAAATTGCAAGAATTGTAGCAGATTCGAAGGTACTACTATTTTTTAAATTTGGTTTTTCTATAAAGTTATGAAAGATTCTCATAGAATTAGCGTGATTAATCTCTAGATCAAATCAACCTTTGTCTTACTATCCATTGTTCATTTTGGTAAGACCCTAACCTTTAGGGTTCACTATAAAAACCCTAACCTTTTTTATGTTTAGGGTTTGTTAATGTTATGATGAAACCCTAGCCACTTAGGGTTTGTTGTTGGTGTCTAGAATATAAGATGAAACCCTATATTTTTAGGGTTTGATGAATTAGGGTTTATGACAAAACCCTTGTAGTAGTTAATTAAATCCTAGGAATGAAACCCTAGGTGTATATGCTTTAGTTTGACTGAAACCCTAGCTTCGTCGAGCTATTAAAGTTTTGATACTTGTATCTAGGGTTTATGATAAAACCCTTTAGAAATTGATATAAGATTATAGGGCATGTTGATGAAACCCTAGATGTAAAAATATTTCACTAGAAGTGAAATCCTAACTTGATTTAGTTGTTAATATCTAAGGTTTTGTTTTGATGATGAATTATAGGATTTGTGTCAAAACCCTAACAAAGGTTGTTATAAGAGCTGAAAGTGAAACTCTTGTTGATTGTAAACCTAACTAGGTTTAGGTTTTGAATATCTTGATAACCCTAGATGATCCCATTATGATGACATGTTATATTGATAAAGTTGACTTCATGCTCTTGTACATATATATGTGTGTGTTTGTGTGGTTTTACTTGTTGATAAGATTTATAGGTACATAGTCTTCAAGATACTGAAGATGCTTGCCTACCTCATATTCAATGTTGACTTGATGATGATGTTGAGAATGATGGAAAGAGGGAGCTATAAGCACCCTGACAACATTGAATTATACATTGATGACTATTAGAAGACCTTGGTAACAGGTGAAGATAAAAGGATTGATGTTCTCCGATGATATGATGAAGCGAAAGAAATAGCCTATGTGGCTAAAAGAATAAAATTGTTGATGGACTTGTCCTGTAGTTGAGAGGGATCTTGGTTAAATAAAGGTGAATATTCTCCGTAGTTGATAACATGATGAAAAGGCCATGATGATTTTTGAGATAGGAGAACAGTTGAAGCACTACTGATGATTATTTGTGATTGATAAAGTTGTGAACAATACTTGGATGTTTTTTGGAAGAAATGTTGAGGTTGATTTGGGTGCTATTGAAGAAGTTGAAGAAGGAAGCTTTCATGGAGATGTGTTTGGTTTATGTGATAAATTAAGCAACACTAGAATAATTGAAAACCCTATATTTTCGTTCTAGCATAATAGATCATATACATTGGAAATTTGATATTGGTTGGGGTTATGAAGCTACTAGACGTTCTAATGGTTAAACAGGTAGATGACGTGTGAATCTCTCCCTTAGAGGTTTTTAATATTTAACAAGCATGCTTGTATTGTTAGGGAGAGATGAAGTACCATAAAACCACTTGTATAATGGTACTTGGGAGGACATCTTGGTTGGTTGTTGATTATGTCTGCATCTTGGTTAGGGACGTTATCATTGGTCTTGTGGAGCTTCGACCTTGGATATGATATGTAGATCCATGAGGGTTGGTGTTAGGGATGAAGCTTGATGGTACCTATAGAGGCAGATGCCTAGATAACACCTTAGTCCCTATCGGTGCCTTAAATTGTCACATGTGTGTAACAATAGTGTTATGATACTTGGATATTTGATGTGTTGGGAGGATACCTTGGCAGTTAAGGTATCCCTAGCATTGTGTATGTTGATACTCTTCTTATGGGAAATTTTAATTGTGAGTATTATCCTTGTACCATTAGTCAATTATGAATATCTCCCTAGTTAAGATGAAGCATTGAAAGTTGTAACTAGTGTCGATCTTCATAATTGTATTTTGGATCATGACATGATGTAATTATTATTATACTTATTAGAAGAAAATAAAAAATAAAAAATATTTTTATAAAAGAAAATTATTTATTTGAAGCATGGGTTTCTTACCCATGGTTTTTAGTCCTAGGCCCAAGCATCCATTGAGTGCTCTAGGAGTTTTATCTTGAGTCAAAGTCAGAGTCACGATGTAAAAGACCCATTGGGCACATGTAACAAGAAAAATAAAATTTTATTTTATGTCCAAAAAGGTATAAAAGACCTCTAAGATCAGGTCGGAAAACCTCTACTCAAGTCGGCCTAGAGGCCTATTCTAGCCCAACGAAAGACAATATAAAGGGGACTTCGACATCACTTGAAGATACGCACTTGACATCTTATCTCATGGTTTTTTTTGTAGCTATAAGGTAATGCGAAGGCTAGATAAAAAGAAGAATAGACTAGTGAAGGAAAGGGAAAATGTCTTGATGAAGTTGTTTTTGAAATGCACCTTGATCAACTCTCTTATGTGAGTTTTATGTGGACACTAGGGTTTCCACAGGTCTGAAACAAAGAAAAATCTATTGCAGACATTGGTTGGAGGACAAGTCTCTTCTATGGTGGTTAACCCGGTCTTGGAAGTTTCTCGTTTGCATTTTGGGTCTTGGAAGTCTCCTTTGAAGAAGATTCTATAAGAAGTTCTCTGGGTTTTCCCCTTTGTGGGTTTTTCTCTGGCTTGGAGCCTATCTATGGTGTTTTCTTTATTATTTTTGTGATCTTATTGTTTGAGATTTGTCTTGATGATGAAAATAACATAATAATAATGATAACGAAGTAATGTAATATCACAAGAACTTGTCAAATAATAGAGAAAACATTTGAAATAAGCCCTAGTTAAATTTTCCCTAGATTTCTCAATACATGGCAATAGAGTTAACACGTTAAGTGTGATAATGAAGAAAAGCTAGATTTTTTAAAATCCTTTATGAGAAACCTGAACAACTCCTCTATCCTCTTATGTTCATCACCGTTGGAGAGACCTCTAGTCCTCTATGAAAGCCCTTTACCCAAAGTAACATAACCTTCACGACAGTAGCAAATGTTGCAATCAAGAAATTCAAGACTGTCAGGTATGGCACCTCCACCTAGTATATCAAAATGGTTGAAGTGTGCCTTCTCTCTTCATGAAAGTGGGTGGTCTTATGAATAAATCTCTTCATTTTGAAAAAAAAAGGCAATTATTGGAAATTTAAATGGCTTGTGCCCTATCCCATGAGCACTAGGAGCATGGAATAAGCTCCATTGGATCCGCTGATTCAAGAACCAATGAACCAATTTTACCACATAAAGGTTTAAGTTGTTTTATGTTTGAGTGGATGGAAGGTTGTGATAAGACATTTAAATATGACCCATAGAGATACACAACCTCTTTGGGATATACATATATAATTCACATTGGGTTCATCACTAAACATTAGAATATAAATAGATTCATTTCATTGCTAAAGATTGTCCCAAAAAGAAAATACAACCAATTGCAACCTCATTTCCAGAGGACGGGGGATTCAAAAAGGTTTTCGAGAAGTAAAAGAAAAGGTAATGGCATCTTATAAACAAGATCTAATCCCCAATTGAGTCCAAGAATAATTTTTCAACCCTAGGAAATGATAATTAATGGATCACAGTAATTTAGATAATATTCTAAATCCTATAATCCTATAAGCTTCCAATTAAAGAAACTTAACAGAAGAAGGGGGAATATCTTCCTCCCAATTAGAAAACACTTTGAATCAACCCCCTTGAGCATAAAAAACACCCTCCAATCTCAAATAGATATGGGAGAACTCAAATCCTCTAAGTAACTCGCCTTCTTCAATCCATTTAGATGAAGAATCCCCCCCATATCCATAAATTAAAGGGTCACTAAGAAAGATTCAAGAAGGAATTCAAGAAAGGAATTGAGAGAATAAGAAGCATTAAAAAAACAAAGAACTAGAACTTCAAACAACAATAAGTAAGTTTTTTTTTTTTTTTTTCTTCTAGGGAAGAAATATAAATCATCGGAGTCGTGAAATTTCTCTCTTGGAATTGGAAGGGTCTTAGGAGCCTCAATTAAAGGTAATCATTGAGGTTTTCAATAAAAATAATAAAAACCAGCAATGGCTTCGTTACAAGTGTTAGAAAACCAGAAAGGCAAAAATATTTTCTTATGTTGATAATTACATGTGATATCTTTGTGCTCTTTTTAACTTTCTTATGTTCTTATTTTATATTTGTTTCATGAAGTAATCATCAAAACAAAACATGAATATCAGTGACACCATATGTAGGCTCTGAGCTAGGGCTAAAACCCCTCTATAAGGGAAAACCCAATCAAACTCTTCCACTAGTAAATCAAATTGAGATAGACCAATACCTTAGACCCAAAAGACCTTCCTCCTCCACCAAGTCAACCTTTCAATATGATTCAATAAAATTTGGTAGTCCCTTATTGTTTTGTAGCTACAACCCAACAATAATCTAGAACTTACACCCCCAACAACTTCATAATTTTGACCCCCTGAAACAATTCAAAACTTCGACCCTAGCTACTTTAGAACTTCCATCCTCCAACTTCAATACTTCAACTTGTCCTGCAACTTCGATTTCCTGCATTTTTACACAAATTCTTTTAATCTTGAATTCTTGCAATCATACATGAATTCCTACAATCACACCTGAATTCCTATAGTTTCTAATTCCTGTAATCACACCCGAATTCTTGTAATCGCAAATTCCTGTAATCACACTCAAATTCCTTTAATCACACTCAAATTCCTATAATCACACCTGAATTCCTGTAGTCGAAATTGAGTGTATTGTCCTCCAAATTAAGTTGAATTGTTTCCTCTATATAGTACATTTTTCCCCTCAATTAGGCAAACTTGTCTAGGTTGAGGCCGAATTGGTGGAGGAGGCCTAAATGACCTATTATATATATATATATAGACAGATGAAACCCAAGAAGGGTCTTTTACATTATGAAAAAGACAAGGACACTTGACATAAACAATAAAAGCCTTTAATGGAGGCTTTGACCTATAAAAAATTAACCCAAGCATGAAACCCATGCTTTAATAAGTCCATTTCCTTTTATAATACAATTTCTTTTTCTTCCTTTTGAAAAATAAATTACACCATGACTCAAATACAATTATGAAGATGGGAAGTTAGTTACATTTTTCAACAACAAGAAATCAAGTTGGGATTTTAATCTTTTGATGCCTTAAAGAACTCAATTTCATGGTAAGTAGACTTGGTGGAAAGGGAAGTGTTAACACTGGAAAATTGTACAATAGAAGATGACATTAATTAATGTCAAGCCTAAGGATTTACAGGGCAGGAACACATTATGGAATCACGAAGTATTTAAAATCTCTAAGGTTTTGAAAAAATCAGATTTGAACTAGTCTTAAATGCTAAATTGCGCGCTTAATCCTTTGAGAAGAGCGCTTTTTGTGCGCCTTTTTGCCCGATAAGCGCGCATTCTTGGAAATGGAAAAATTTCACTTTCCGGGACCACACAAAGCAAAGGACAGTTACTCCTTATATGAAGCCGCCTAAGGACAGCCACCAACGCCTCCTTAGACACTATGTGAGCACACAAAGGAATATTTGAAGCACACAATGGAATCATACCTCTCTCTTGGGTCACCAACCATCATGTACCAAGGGAGGGAAGGAGGATTTGAAATCCCATATATAAAGCCACTAAGAGATGAAGAATGGGTGATCACATTTTTATGCTGGCCAGAATTTCCCAAGCAATACCAGCAGTGTGTGACCTGGAGCAGGAGATAGAGGGGAATCGATTGTTGGCCACCCAACAATCCTAGTCCATCACAGCGGAGAGAGAGGGAGACTGCATCAGAGGCAGAGCTTGGAAAACAACATCCTCGCATCGGGACCTAGAACCATTGTCTAGGGGCCCTTTGGCAAGTGGGTAAAATTTCTTCTCCATATCAAAAGTTTAATAAGAAGAGGCCTTGAGCCATCGTTTGCATTATTATTATTTTGAATCTCTTCAATAGCTTTTGTATATTTGTGTTTTAGTTTTAGTTTACTTTGAGCATACATTCACATATTTTTCCCTCTATATTATATGCTTTTAAGCTCCACCACTTTCCGCCTATTACCAATATTTTATAGGGTAGACCACACCCCTTAAACTGGTGTGATTTTTTACACCCGTGCGTCAAATCCACCATTACAAGATTGGCAACTCCACTAACGGTTTACAAGTTTATGTGGTTGTGCCATCTCTTGCAGGAGACCTTTGTCTACGCTAAAGAGTGGAGCTGATAGTCCTCTGGTCCATCTTGCAGTCCCTAGATTCACTTGGAGTGACAGACTGAAGAAGGCAGTTCCTAATCTTTTTACTTGCAGGATTTTTGCGTGAAGTTTTTTCTCACAGAGGCACTGTGCGCGCGTTCAGGACTGACCTGCGCGCAGGAAAGCACACCTGTTAGAGCCTTTCCCGCACAAATTACAGAATGAGATTTTTCTCCCTATATTTTCAATTTTTATGCTTGTAAGTGTGCTGGGCAGCCCCTAATGTATTTGCCAGCACTTGTGTTAATACCCCACAACTTCTGAGAACTTACTTTTAGCTGCCTTTTGTAGGCTTAGAGTTAGTTTTCCTTTAAGTTGGTTTTTTGCAAAAAATATTCACATAGTTTAAGTAGGGGAAAATTAATCATTGCATTCCGAACGATTTATGTTTTGCAAATTTTGGTATGCACACTTAGATAAAATAGTCCAAGTAAGTGGCCCAAGACCACACATGCATAAGCTAGTTTTATTTTCTAGTGTAGAAATTGTTTAGTTTAGTTCAATTTGTGCATTAGGGATTGCGGGACTAGGATCGATTTGTCGATTAGAGCAAGTAATATCTGCTACCTTTGCACCATTCAGTGATCGTAGGTAAGCATATGAATGCTATATATTTACAATTCACCATCTCCCTTTAGTTAGTCACATAGATTAACTAGGAGAATTTGAAAGCGACCTTTTATCCGCAAATGTTTTCCATTTGAGCCAGGAACAAAATCACATAGTTTAACTAGGGGAATTTTGTAAAGGAACACTGATATCCATATGTTCAAATTATGATATTGTTCACCATATGCTCACACACACTCACCCACTAAGCAAAGAAAGACACCTAAAACTAACTTAACCAAACTCACTAAATTCTCCCCACAGGGGCCACAAAGAATTTATAGTTTAAGTTAGGATCAAGGGGGTAGGCATCCAATAAGCCACCTTGATCATACTTCATATTGTAACATAGAAGTTGTGTATTTAAGCAGCTTCAAATCCACCTATCAATCCATGGAAAAGAAAACTCGAGCGCGACAGAGACCCGATTTAGAGGGGGTTAGGCTTAGGCGCAGTGCGTGCGGTATCAGTTGGGGCTACCTGACCCGGATGATACTCGGTACTGTTAGCTGACTACAAAGAAGCCCAAGACTCGAACGCTAACATGGGAAAGTGGTTATTAGTGGCCAAAAACTAGGGCATCCTTTACCCTATAGGTGATGGTGCAGGCAAGCGCCAGACCCTCTACCCTTACCTTGGTGGATTCTCTTCGGTTGACTGGGGGTGTCACCAACTCTTACGGGACATTGTGCCAGCACTCGCAAGAAATATTCTCGAGGCCCAGTTAATTTTGAGTGTGTGAGGACACATACATATTTTAGGATTTTGTGTATCACGCGCAAACAAACAAAAAACCATCTTTTTTTCTTGATTGATCACATAGATTAAGTTAAAGGGAAAATTCATTTCATTTTCGCTTTGTTTTATGTATGTGGCCATAAATTTGTCGTGATCATAGAATCTATCCTCTCAATATTTTCCAAAACCTAACTTGGTTGACACCCGAACGGTCCCAACAGAACCTCGTCGATCCAGGCATCTTTTGGACCTCTCCCCATTACAGGGAGGGGTTCTAGCTCTTTCTCCATTCAGGCGTCAAAGACGGAACACTGCCACCGTCATTGGTTCATCCTTCATTGGAGAAACCATAGTTGGGAACCCTAGTCGGTCTCCCAACACCACACTGCACACCACTCCCCCCTCAACCCCTAGGGATCAGATGAGTGCGTCCCATTTGGGAAGCCAACTGAACACACATCAAGGTACGTTACAGACTAACCCTCGTTCTAACCATAACTTCGTGTCTTCACACATTGCCATGGCGTCAACCTCCCAGTCACCTTTCTTAGCTGCATTGAATCTACCTGATTTAACCAAGCTCACAAATGACCCCATCACACACGATCCTTCATGGCCTCCCATGCCTACGAAGCTCCCTTCGGGTATACCAAAGTTCGAAGTCAAGCAAGCGAAAGACCCAGGTGATCATGTAATGACCTTTCACCTTTGGTGCTCATCGAATAGTATCATTGACGACACTATTCGACTGAGGCTATTTCAACACACTCTTAAAGGAGTAGCACTGAAGTGGTACGTGGAGCAACCTCCTATTTCACATGGAACCTTTAGCGCCCTCGCTACCACGTTACTCACTTATTTTTAGTTACCCATTCACCATGATTCAAGAATGGAGTTATTGAATCATTTTAGACAAACCCGCGCCATCCATATATCTGACCATCTTCATGAATGGAGGCGGCATCACAGTTGATGTAAAGTTAAACTCGACAATCGGGTCCTCTTAGATTTATTCTTGAAAACTCTGACGACGAAGATTTCAAAGGATGTGGCGCAGCAATACCCCACATCCGAAGAGGACGCAATCATTAAAGCTCATAAGCTTGAACTGATTTATATGCAGTCAGGATACATTTACAATATCCTACCTAATGCCCCATGCCTGCAAACTTATCAATAATTTCCAGGCGCGTCGAACTTTGCAGATGGATTAATTGGGTCAATGACCCAAGGTTACCTAGGCAGCAGTAGTCAAAATCCCAGTTACGCACATAATTCTACCCAGAACATGTCTCAACCCGGATTTCAAAGTCATCATATGCCTCAACAAGATTTGACTAGTAGGGTGCATGCGTATCACCAAGGAGGACCCTATCCTCCAGATTAGGGGACCCAGTATGTAGAAAGAAACACTGACAGAAGAGATCCCCCCCAACGGCCAGGTGCAAACAAGGGACAACGTTATGCTCTGTCCCAAGCACATGACACACCTACGCAAACCAATGCATAGGTGAATTTTTTGCAACTTTCCCAAAATCAACCACACCAGTATAACCAGGAGAACTACCCTCCTAACGTGGTTAAGAAAAAATAAAAAAACAAGCCAAAAGGGAACCCTGGACAGGGGGGTAGCAACCAACAACACCCACCGCGATCCTAGGCTAGAGGCAACTCTAACAGGAATCAAAACCAGAAGCCAAGCAATGCCCAACAGCAAGGAAAAAGGCCACCTCTGCGAACAAACCATTCTTGTTCAGAATGTGGTGAGTACGGGAACTATACTCACCACTGTCTCGATATCCCCGAGGTAAAAAAAACTTCAAAGTAACCGAGGGAAAGGAGGATCTTCCCAGCAACCTATTGTTATGCAAGAACCTTCCCCCCACCAAGGGATGGTCAGCACTCAGCAACAAAAAGCAGCCATGAAATCTACATGACTGGGGAAGATATATTTTTCCAAGCATGGAATCGTAGTTAGGACACCCCACTAGACTCCACTACGTCAGGGGCTAGTACTAGTGCACCATCAACACCTTTGACCATTTCAAAGATGCCTATAGAACCATTGCCAAAGATGGCAAAGGGACCTAATAGGTGAGCAATTAGCTACTCCAAAGTGGCCCATAATTATAGCATAGTGGACAATTTAGCTCAATCACCCGCTATTATGTCTGCGTTAGAAGTATTGCAGTCATGCCCAAAGCAACGAAAAGCCCTACTTTCCGCGTTAGGCATTATAGAACCTGTTGATACGCACATGATGGATTTTGACTTAGACAAATCCACCCCTAGGATTCCTACCATGGTCGCCTTTTGGATACTAGTATCGGTCCAGAATATCACTATTCACCGATGTGTCATTGACGAGGGTGCATCGACATGCATCATGTCAAAAAATGTTTGGCAGAAGTTGGGTTCTCCCAAACTAAAACCCTCGGTCATAACGCTTCGAGCCTACGATGGTTGTCCCTCGACCCCCGTCAGCCTCTACCAAAATGTCCCGGTCTGTTTACTCGGCAGGATGGTCCACATAGACATTGAAGTCTTGGACGCTCACTTGGATAAAAATATACTCCTCAGGCAGAGTTATATGTATGCCTTGTCCGCCATATCCTCCTCCGTCTTCTGCATTATGAAGTTCCCCCACGAGGATCGCATCATTACTGTAGACCAGTTGACACACAGTGAGAAGCGTCCCCTAACCAACATGGATGTAATTCTACCCTATGTAGATAAAACCACAGATGGTATTTCATAGTACCAAGAATATGGCCCTGGCCAATTCAAACTGTCGTCCTAACTAGGGTCATTCCTAGGATATCCTCCCATTATCCCTGAGGCATTGCCCGATGCCACAGGGGCCCTGGTGTGCATGATGTCCACAAGCACCGAGGTTAGTCAGGACATGGAATCAAGAAATAATGACACTGAGGCATCGCCCATGACAACCTCTCTAGCCTATGCCGCCTCCTAAACCCCTTTCCTCTACCCCTCAGCTGGCTTCTTCTCCCAGCAGGTTTTGGCAACACTGGTGTTACCCAACATATCATTGGCATTCCCAGTTTGGTGCCTCGTTCCCCCTTCCGGAACAGGAGCCACCAATGTTACTGCCATAGGGTTAAAGCCCATTAGTCCTGAGGAGCCCCAACCTACCCAAGAAATGGTCGAGATTTCTCCCACAAAGGAAGTTCCCATTACGAAACTGGTTATCACGGCCAAGAAAACCGAAAATAGAGGAAAGAAGATGGTGACCCATGCCATTCAAAGGGAATCACCAGTTTGTACCATATACGACGTTATAGGCCACCCTACCCATATATTTCTAGATTTGGACGAGTTAAAACCACTCCTCGGTGCCGAAGTAGACATCTCGACGCCGCATTCCCATAAAAATGAACCTACCACCAAAGGTAAAGGCAAACCGCTACGTACCAATCACGCATGCACTCTCTGTGGCACCTTTGGCAATTATACCCACCATTTTCCAGAGATACCACGATATAGGGATGACTTACATGCGGTCGAGCGATCCTATCAAGAGGATCCCTCCATCCAGTATATTAACGAGTGGCCTTGTACCATCCTATACTTACAAGAGGAACATAGGATTGTAGAAAGGCCCCCAGTAATGCCCATTATACGTTGTATGCTATGCAACGAACGTGGCCACTACCTTAAAGAGTACGTAGCCTTGGAGCTCATTCACAGAGGTGTCCAATTGAGAGGGTTTACTACGTGGGGCTATGGGCAACACAATTCACATGCCCATTATGCACTGAAAATCACCTTTTGGAGGATTTTCACTACATACCTCTTTTCCGGCTAGCCCTTGCTAGCCTCCGCTCAGCCATAGTACACCTTTCCTAAGAATACGATATGGATGTCGAGTCCACCGGTAGCTCCGTGACCCAAGCAGATGAGATGAGCAGGTCCATATTGTTCTTGACAGCCAAAGAACGACCCAATAGGGAACCCCTAGTTACCCCTAACCGCACTTTGCAGCAACGACCATCGTGTACGTTATGCAAAAAGACGGACCATGCAGTAGTCCATTGTCCTAATGTAGCAGCCTTCCGACACTGGTTCCCCATCAGACCTCGAACTGAACTAGACGAAACCTTCATATCAAGGATATTTTTCTTGATATGTCAGGGTAATCATTACGAGCGACATTGCACTTATGCCTCGAAAATTAGTCCCACTATCGACATGATTAATTCCATAGAGAGGAGAAAATACGATCTTTGGGAATGGCATAAAAAGTACATTGCCGGATCAATGTACCCACCTCTGCAATGGTGTATCAAACCTGATCAGACAACACACCACCAAAGAGTAACCTCGGCCAAGCCTAAGATAACGTACAGCCTATGTGATCTAAACGACTACCGAGTCAACCAATGCAGGGAACTCAAACCCCTTGCAAACAGTCTCCACATAGTCTCTTCTCTCCCTCAGAAACTTCTCTCCAATCAAGAGAAGATCACACACACTTATTACTGAATTTTATCACACTTTCATCATACGTTTAATTCTCTACATCTCCCCAAGCTGAGAGCGGCACAAGCTGCGTTAAGTCTACACTCCACCACAGAGGAAGACACGTCTAAGCCAACAATATGGAAATGGAGGGAAAAGACAACCTCGTCTACATTTGACCGTTTCCAAGCATCCACATCAGGAACAACGAGTAGCATAGAATCATACACTATCTACTTCGTTGGCCCAGTGATACCATGCACCATCTACATTGGCCAAAATCACGCACCAGAGTCATGCCCGCTAATGGAAACATTTAGGCACCTCTGTGGTAGGCACAATTTCCACCTACTGGAAATCGACCATCCTTGCGAGGAACCCAACCTTGAGCCCATACATAATTCCATTACATAGATTCTGCCCCCGCCAAATGCCGATGACACAATCCACCACATACGATTTGTATCCACTCATATTGGTGATAGGATTACTGCCTCACCCTCGTCCCAGGATTTCCATCATATTCCTGTCACAAAAAACCAGGGTACTTTGCGCTTTTGCATTGATTTCCACAAGGTCCCCAATTTCCATGCTACCATCAAACTCCTTAGTGAAACTCGGCCTTTGGAGTAGCGCCTAGTACAACTAGATCTTGTTGACGAAAATCGACAATAGTCGCTGCAGCATTACGAGGCCCATAAGAAAAGGGTTAAAGCGTCATTTGACCGCCACATCACCCCTCGCTCGTTCACAAAGGGAGAATTAGTCCTCTGCTATGATGTCTCAAAAGAGGCCTTAGGGCCAGGAAAGTTCGAAACCTTGTGGAAAGGTACCTATATCATCAAACACTGCCTCCGATAGGGGGTATACATCTTAACGGAACCGGACGAGACCTACCTCATTAACCCCATCAACGGCCTTTACCTCAAAAATTTCTATCCATAAGTGCCCCAACAACCCTTTTCCCCTAGAGTTAGAGTACACAAAAACCCACCCACTCAAAGTTTTGACCCAAATACTTAGTTAAAAGTGCTCAAAGTATCACCATGGATCACCAAAACGAACCATATTTCAGATTTGCTGATGGAGCATCAAGATGGTCTCAAAATTTATCCGCCATTGCCTGGGTCATTTACCACCCTAATCGATCACCACTATGTTCAAATGGCGTGTGTATCGGTTCAACAACAAACAATCAGGCAGAATATGATACCGTCATTAGAATTATGTGCGACGACCTCCATCGGGGCATTCACCGTATGCATATCTACCTCGATTCCTAGTTAGTAGTATCATAGCTAAACCAAACATTTGAGACCAGAGACACACACCTGTTTAGAAAATATTTGTGTGCCAAAAGATTAAGCAGACAATTTGATTACATTACATTTTCACATGTACCGAGGAATCAAAACCAAATAATTGATCGCATAACTAACAATATCCTACACTGGAATGCATCTCGAATAAACCATCATACATAAAAACCAAAAATATAGGCATCCATCAGCATAAAACAACACAAAAAGTCGAAATAGGTAATACATCATGTAGAGCCGCAAAAACATCTCTCATATATATATCAAAAATATATGTATCTGAGTACAAAAATAGTGTCGCTGGCCCACTGACCAGCCGAAAGATACAAAAGTTGTCAAAAATAAGGGAAGCATCCTCATAACGGGTGCTTTCCATGTGTACAAAACTGCTATAAGGGGTGCCCCCTCAAGAGGGGCACCTGGATCCACCACTGCTTTTGGTACCACCACTGGAGCCGCTGTCACCATAGCGATCGCCACCCGACGTAGAGTGGGCTGATAATCCCTCTTGCTGGCCATCACCGTCTCTAACCAAACCTCATTGAGGTCGTCAATGAAACCTCGATCAGGCATACCCTGGGTCAAGCGATCCACTCAACCCCGGAAGTCCTCAAGAGCGGCCACCTGAGCTGTCAGTACTACATTGCGAGCCTCAGTCGCATCAGCATGAGCTCGCTCAGCAACAATCTCTGCTGCAACCGAGCTGCTACCCTCACCAGAAGGGCCATCATCATCTCCGCCAGGTGCACCGACACCACCACCCGGTCCACCTGCATCACCTCCTCCCTGACCACCTAGAGGTCGTAGCGGAGGGTCGTAACCCACCAGTTGGGCCACGGGGTGACCTACCTCGCCAACATTTGCACGAGTAACTAAAATAATGTCAGTGTCGATAAAACAACACATAAGTACATAAATACTCAAACAAATGCAGAAAAAATATAACACATACCTACAGGTCCCCAAACATAACCGAAAGGGAGACCCATGTTTGGGTCACCTCGAAAGTCCATCCCCGCATACATGTATGGCAAGAACATCTGTGGATTGGCCTCAAACCAGGCCTCCGTCATGTCGTTCCAATAAACGACCCACCATGCCACCACCGCCTTGCGGCATCACTAGAGCCCACCTCTTCATGCGTGGCTCTTGCGGCCCCCCAATAGGCACTGCCACCACTGGCCTTAGCAACACCAACCTCTCGTACATGATGCTACATAGGATTCTAGTGTACACAAATGACTTAGATCCACGTTGGACCTTGTTCAATTGCGACACCATGCCATCAAAACAAAAGCGGGCAAAATTGAAAAAATGCCCGCCCCTTAATCGGTGTAAAACTCCAACCTATGGGCTAGATGCCCGATTTGGAGCAACTGACCCCGCCAATCGCACAATAATCTCCAGAGCACACCGCTCGGCCACATATGTCATTGATGCAATGTTGATGCACCCCTCGGTAAGAGGAGCATCACTGCAATGCCGCCTCCAGAATCTTTCTAGGTTCAATCTCTCAGCAAGGAGTGGGTACCTCAGAGCCTCACCCTGAGGCAGTAACCCGGTCACAAAGTATATATCCGTCTCAGGACAGATCACTAGGTTTGTCCCACGCAACATGAACATGTTTCACTTCTTGTGCTAATGCTGTATAATGTAACATAACAAACGGTCCTGCGACCGTAGGAACTCATTCTCAGCAAATTTCAGAAGGCCCCATGCAGCCAACTGATGACGCGCCCCAAAATCAACAGCTAGAGCAGTTCGAATCTCAGTCCAATCCCGCTCTCTCCACACGAACCTGCCAGCAACATAGGTACCCATCAGTAAAAAGAAAAACATCAAAAATAGACAAAAAATCAAATTTTTTCTGTCATCATGGCCTTTGTGTGCCTGTATTCTTCACAGGCACACCTTTGGCGCAAAAAGAAGGGAACAATGCGCCCTTGCGCACCTGTACCTCAAAATTGCATGCAAAGGAGGTGCTCTTTTTCTTAGATCACCCATACAATCTAAGGAAAAATTCATTCAGAGGCCGTACAAACCTAATTTGTATGGCCCCCGGCACCATCAAACTGAAGAAATTACAATGCAGGACGTCATGAAAGTTACCTCTGCATAATATCGCTAGTCCCTGGTATACGGGCTGAACAAAACTGCAAGAAAGGCTCTGCAAGTACCTCTGATCTCCCAAAAATCAGCAAGTGCAAATGAATAGGATTAGGGCCATAATACCATATTTATCGCCCTTTTCTAGAACTTCAGAGGTCCATATCAGGAGTTCAGAAGGTCCATTCTGCAAACCGTAAGTTGTACCATCATCAATATGCCATGACGAATGAAAGAGATGCCACACATTTGCTTTCCAGGAAAAATAAAATTTCAGCGCCGGCAGGTATGCACCCTCCCATCTTCCTTTTTTAAAGCTCATGCCTTTCAATAATGTTTGATGGAAAGAAGATGCTTTCACTCGAGGTAGTTTTTTTTTTCAAGAAGAGCCTGCAAACCTTTTACAACACCATCTATTGAAGGCCCCGGAGCAGGTATCATTCTACCCTCAGCATGATAGAGTCCCAGAAACTTTACGTATCCTGACCTCATTTCTCCATCAAAAATAAACAATAGGGTCCTCATACCTGACCACGTTTATCATCACCTCACCCTGCACATGATAAACGTCCATGTTGGTTGGAAGAGCCTCCCCTCCATGGCGCTCGTCACCCAAAGTAGACCATATATCACAGCACAAGTGACGCCATAGCCATACCATTTCAGTCCGAGAAGCACCTTGTGCCCATCCATTCATCATGCATAAGGTCAATTTTACCATTCAAAACCAAACCCCCTTCTTCGACGACCAGGTTGTACAAGCAGATTGAAAGCGCACCTCCGCGCATCGCATTTGGCCCACCATACCTCCGTCAGCATAATCCCATCTGCGACACTTCTTCATCCACTTCATCAACCCCACACATGAGACCAACCAATGGGACCCCCACTCCCAACAAAACACTGTCCTCACACCTTCAGTGGGTGAACCCTTTCATGTTTTGGTGTACCCGTTTCTGTGTTTTGTACGAACCAAAACTCATTATTTTATTGTTTTGGTAAGTGTACAAAGACCGCAAACGATGCACTTCGCCGCTTCGCCATCATATTTCATCTTTTCCCCCATGGCAGTAGTCCCTTATTCCCCTTGGTCGGAGTATTTCACCCCCACGCACGCACCATCATGACATTCATAGTCGGTTCACACCCGCCCTAGAATACCTACTGACTCCAGGGATTTTCCCTTCATAAATATCTATTACTGTCGCCAAGCTGCTAAAGTATACTTCGACCTTGGGTCACTGAATCTCCATCATCCGTTTTCAGTCACCTCTCACCAACATGCCTATGTTAAACCCATCACATCTAGGTCCCTGACCCCTCAGGTCGGTGACCCATGGTTTGGTTAAGGCTTCCTTTTTGTCGAACTCGACACCTCTTTTCCAAAAAGGAAGCGGTACCTTGGATCACCCCTCCCCATGCAAAGGGGTATCCTCGAGTGGCACTGTGGGAGACATCATTGTCCATAGATGTCATCGATCCTCCTGAAATTTGACTACGACAAAAGCTTTCATGTCAAGATAGTATCGTACCTTACAACCATTGCACTTTAATCAAATTCGTCGAAGACCCGTGCCTACATAAGCATCTCTGTCAACAATGCTTACACGAGAAGGTTCCAACCAGTACATATGCCTAGATTGCACGGTTATATGCCATACCAAGGTTACGCATATGGGTACCACGTTCCACCTATAGTCAAAGAAACAATGCTCCTGAGGGCGTCAGCAGTCGTCGTCAACAACCGCTAGCATCACTACCATAACAGTGATGCAGACAACACATGTATCTGTCAATTTTGTTTAACTAGCCATAACACCACAAGCATGGGACATGCTCACCTCATTGAATTTTTTTATATATGTTGTATATTTTGTTTGCTTGCAGGGGTCCCTTAGGCCATGGTCATCTCAGAAACGGTTCGAGGTGTTGTCAATTCCAAGGTTCATGCAGGCCTCTCTCTCTCCCTCTCTGCGCATGATACAACAAATAAACTATAATGTATTTTGGCTATACAGCCCTTCCTAGACCTCAGACATTAGGGGGTAGCTGTTAACACTGGAAAATCGTACAACAGAAGATGACATTAATTAATGTCAAGCCTAAGGATTTACAGGGCAGGAACACATTATGGAATGAAGAAGTATTTAAAATCTCTAAGGTTTTGAGAAAATCAGATTTGAACTAGCATTAAATGCTAAATTGCGCGCTTAATCCTTCGAGAAGAGCACCTTCTGCGTGCCTTTTTTCCCAATAAGCGCGCATTCCTGAAAATGGAAAAATTTCACTTTCCGGGACCACACAAAGCAAAGGACAGTTACTCCTTATATGAAGCTGCCTAAGGACAGCCACTAGTGCCTCCTTAGACATTATGTGAGCACACAAAGGAATATTTGGAGCACACAATGGAATCATACCTCTCTCTTGGGTGACCATCTGTCATGTACCAAGGGAGGGAAGGAGGATTTGAAATGCCCTATAAAAAGCCACCAAGAGATGAAGAATGCGTGATCACATTGTTATCCTGGCTAGAATTGCCCAAGCAATACCAACAATGTGTGACCCAGAGTTGGAGATAGAGGGGACTCGATTGTTGGCCACCCAACAATCCTAGTCCATCACAGTGGAGAGAGAGGGATACTGCATCAGAGGTAGAGCTTGGAAAACAACATCCTTGCATCGGGACCTAGAACCATTGTCTAGGGGCCCTTTGGCAAGTGGGTAAAATTTCTTCTCCATATCAAATGTTTAATAAGAAGAGGCCTTGAGCTATCGTTTGCATTATTATCATTTTGACTCTCTTCAATAGCTTCTGTATATTTGTGTTTTAGTTTTAGTTTACTTTGAGCATACATTCACATATTTTTCCCTCTAGATTATATGCTTTTGAGCTCCACCACTTTCTGCCTGTTACCAATATTTTATAGGGGTAGACCACACCCCTTAAACTGGTGCGATTTTGTACACCCTTGCGTCAAATCCACCACTACAGGAAGCTCTAGGCTCTTTAGGATGCTCAGAGATTTTATCTTCAAAGTAAGAAGAAAACTAAAGGAAACTTGTTAAATTGTTAGAAAATTAAATATTACAGAGCAATGAAACACATAAAATATGCGGAAAACACAAGCACACAAAACACATAAAACTAGAGAGACACAGATATATGTGGTTCACCCAGTTTGGGCTATGTCCACCCTGAACAACCAGTCCTTCCTTTCTATTATCTAGCAAAACGAAGAGACACAACCTACAACAAATCCATTGTAATATCTTCTGTTCTGTCTCACAGTCTCCCTATCTATTTCTTGCTCTGAGAATACACATACGATAAAAATCTGCAATACAATACCCTCATACAAGCGAGGGGTTGCCTTCTAGGGAAAAAAACCCTAAACTAACCATAACTTCTACTGTTAGATCATCCGCCTAATGAACGGCCCAGATTGACTGGAAATTACTATACTTTTACAAGGCAATTTTACATCGGTTTTTAACTTCAGGGGCGTTGCCCCCAGAACCCCCTGCCAGGGGGGTGGGTCTCCATAAAGTCACAGTCCCCCCCCCTAGACCCCCTAGGCAGCGTTTAATTATGGGCGGCGTTGCCGCCCCATTAAGGTACAGGGGTCCAACGCTGTGATACAAAATAAACAAGATAATCAGGCTCCACACCTAACATAAATAGCTCCATATTACAAGGCAATTGGTTTAATCAAATTTTTATATTTTTTATTGTCCATGCACTCAACTATCCATTCAAAATAAAATAAAATAAAATAAACGCATTGAAGTTCCTTTATGGAGCTAATATCCTTTCCTTGTATTTGAATGGACTTTTCATGATGGATTTTAAGTTAATCATGTATAATACAAATAAGTAAGAAGGTTCCATAACATCTATGTAGAGAATCAATTTAATATTTCATGGCTCAATTTAGGTTTATTGATGTTAATTCCTAAAAAATCAAGTTTTAAAGATACACAAATATGGTGGAAAATAATCCTCTCTCGATCAAACTAGTTGGTAAAGGACCAACAAATATTATCACTAACCAATAATAGATCATTGAGAATTATAATATAACTAGATTAGTGAAATTATCATACTTATTACTCATTATATCTAAGAATTGTGACGATTGAATAACAAAAAAAGAAAATACTAAATATTGATTAATGCAATAACTTAAAGTAACACAAAAATATTAACAATCCGTTTGGTTTATTGTTTATCCATTAGCTCCATATGATCTAATCACATTAACCCATCAAAACATAGATTTATAATAACGAACAACCTAAACTATAGAAATTAATAGAAATTTGCTACTATTGATGTATTCAAATTGAAATCAATAGATTACAAATTTCCTCTACAATTCTGCAGAATGGGAATCAAAATTTAGAAACACATGCAACCATCAAAACTACAAGAACATAATGATTTACAAGGGAACCCAACTGGAAAAAACCCCTTCGTTGTTTGTATTATATCAGATGAGACAATTTATCTATTACAATTACGACTTCAATCCTTGAAGATCAACCTGCACTACAATATTGATCTCCTCCTCCTGAGAGTACTCTAGAAAATATTGAGCTTGCACTCGCGTTCCTGCACTCGCTCTACCTGCACTCATGTTCCTGCACTCACTCCTATTTATTTGCACAATTTTCAGGAAATTAGCTCATATTCTACATACCCACTTTGTACACTCAATAATACACAATAATAAATATAATTATGCCTTTCCCCTCCACTCAACTAGGCAATTCTAATTGTATGCATGAATAGGGATATTTTTAGTAAATTGACTATTTAACTGAGATATCAACGAGTTAACAACAATTAAAACTACTCAACTGAAGTCATACTGACTCTATTGATGACTAGATCTCAGATAACTGAGTTTCAAACTATAACTCCACTAGATTGCTGGATCATAGCAATAAACTCATGCACAACTCTACTTCTTTCCCACAAAATCAAATTAACTGACTTAACTAAGTGACTTGACCATGTCACTCCAACAAACTTCAACTCAAGTCATCCAGTTGACGTGGAAATTCGAATTTCCTCATTTGACTAAGGCACAAGCCAAATGAAGCCTTTTCTTGCTACAATTTAACATAAAAATCAAAAGCAAAAACCCACTGTGAAATATAAACTACTAATTTTTCTAACTAGGATATATTTCTTAAGATTTATTTTGCATATCCATTCATGTTTAATTCCACAAGAGGGGGATCAACTCCCTCCTCTAGTCATACTGTCTTAGGAGTTCATAGGAATGTTGGATCAACCAAAAATCCCTCCCAAATTCTCATCATTCACATCCTTTTCAAAGCTCAGTTAAAGGAAATGGAGATTTTGGTGACTCAAAGAAGCCATTGCTTAGAGAATTGGAAATATGAAATTTAGGGGTGTTTCCTACCAAAACCAATCCAAGATCCAAAGTGTCAAGTCAAATTAAAGAAGCTTGTAGAATATGTCCAATATTTGCAAGATCATGCTCTGATTTGCAAGTTCATCAAATTATGGCCCTCTAAAAATTCCTTGATCGATTGGATAAAAAATAAATGGGACCTAAAGGGGAAAAATAGATCTGGAGCTAGGAGAAAAAGGGTTCTTCATAGTAATGGTTCCTAGCTTGGAGGATAGAATGAGGGCTATTGGAGGGCATTACCTTTTTAATAATGTTGGGCCTTTCATGTGTTTTTGGAAAGAGCAGTACAATATCAACAAGGAAGACTTCCTTTCTACCATAGTATGGGTTTGAATCTTTTCTCTTCCTAAGGAATATTGCGAGGAAAGAATCCTTGAAGGAATTAACAATGCTATTGGTAGCTTTTTCAAGGTTCACGAGGCAACTGAGAGAGGGAGATACACATCTTGTGCAAAATTTTGTGTCTATATGAATATTTCGCAGCCTCTTCCAACTTTAATAAACATTTATTATCAAGATAATCTTTGGAAACATACACCAGATTATGAAAATGCCTCATGCAGATTCAAGCGTTGTCATGAATATGTACATCCTTTTAGATATTATCCTTTAATTGCAAAGGATTTACTAACAAATCAATAAAATCTAAAGAGAAAGAGGGTTTTGAAAAAGTCCTTCAAAGGAAAGGAAATTAATACCTTAGGGATCCATAGCCCTTTCTTCTTTGAACAAGAACCCAACGTAAGAAGACAATCAATAAATCCCCTCGTCAGTTGTTGGAAGTATCCCAAATATTTTTCGCTCCCAAAAAGGCACAAGAAAAATAATCCATAAGGTGATAAACAAAATTCTCTGCCAAAGGAGCCAACTAGTTGAATAATGGAAGAGGACGAGACTCAAGACCTCATAGAAGACATGAATTTAGATGATCCATGCATGTTGATTGCTCTGGTAAAGGCCTACCTCGATAAAGATATGGAATACATGTCAGAACATCATATCAAGAGTATTTGTAGGGAATATCTCAAACCCAAGAGTAAAATAGATAATGCTCATTCTCATTTGAGTTGTTCAAATCCCCATTTAGGAGTTCATATGTAATCATTCAAATATCCCCCCAAGATGGTCAAGGAGGATACAAAAAACAAGACACTATAACATTAAGGCCTTGATCCATGTAGATGGAGAAACATGATTCAACTCATGGAAAATCATGCCAATGTCAAAGGCATTTCCTCCTTATAAACCTAAAAATCCCTGAAGTTTTCATCTTGAATCTTCAAAGAATAAGTATGTTCTTGTTGTTTATTAGTGGATTTGCTAGAATTTTCTATTGATAAGCCAACATTTGTAGTCCTTTTATGATAAATGACACTTTTTGGACTTTGAAAAGTGAGGCTATATGTAATTTTTTCTTTGATTAATGAAAGACTCTTCTAATAAAAAATAGAAAATAATAAACTACTACTCTTCAAGTCAATTTGTGATTCCAAATTTTATTATGAAAATCATTGCATCTGAGCACATAATTCAACAAAATCAACAAGGGAAGATGTCTAACATAGATGTGTAACCAAGGTTAATGTTTATCAAACACGCTTTATATGGGTTTGCTTGACAACATGAATATTGGCCATTATGCACTGCATTATATTGCCTACCTTAAAACTTATGGGAATTAATTAAAATACATGGGTGTGTTCACACCCAACATTATCCATCCTTGGAATGCGTGGTAGCCTCCCACCAAATTCATTCAGATTGCATAAATGGTTGTGTTCTTCTATTAGGATGTGCTAATCTTATTAGGTTGTCTTTTTTGGAAATACTAAGAGTTGGGGTGAATCAATATTTCATTACTTCTCACAATTTTTAGCTTTTAAAACATTTGATGCACATAAATTATGAAACGCAAATATTTACAACAAAAAATTTTACGATTATTTATTTATTATTATTATTATTTTAATGAATATTTTGTAAACTTCCTTGTACAAAGTAAACACCGAATTGCAATTTTTGTATGCAGCAACCTATAGGAGATTTCAGTCCCCTAGCTGCGCACCAACTCAGCTACTTCCTAGGCACCAACCTATAGAAGACTCTCTAATCCTCAAATAAGAACCACCCAAAAATTCCTAGGCACCAACCTACTGCTTCAAGATACTTCACAACTTCCTCTGCTTCACTCAAATTGCCTTTATTCAGTAGGAATTATCACTCAAGCATGCCACTCTTAAGTTTTCTCCTTCAACACTGGTCACATTCACCTATCATTCCTATGCTCTTTCTCTGCTCTTTAACTTGGTTTGAATCTTCAAATTTTGATTAGCTCCAACTAGGCTTAAAACAATTAGTTCTTGGCTGTCACATCAAAACATCAAATATTTGTGGCCATCACATAAAGAGCAGTAGACCTTTTTGAGAAAAGTTCATCTTCCTTTGCCCCTTTTTGTTTTTTCACTTATACACAACAACTTTGAGCTAATTTTTACAGGTATCATAATCGAAAAATCCCAATAGTTAGTTGCATAGATTATTTGTCAACTCAAAATAGATGCTATGCAACTCAACTCAGCTAAGTATTTTCTTGATCAATGTCAATATTTATGCTTATTATCTACTCAAAAGAAGATCTTCCCTCCTAGCAGCTTGTACCCGCACTATACTTTTTTCCCTGTTGTTCTATCACTTAGTTAGCCATTACAAATATGTTGTCACTTAATTTTAAGGTTCCCTTGGTAGTATTCCTTGGCTCAAACTTGTGTTAACTCGACCCTCTTCTCCCTAACCTTAGTCATGATTTATTTAGCTTGATTATATTTTCCTTCGACTCAATCGTATTTCCTGGACAAAGTAGGGCTCAACCTCCAAAACTATCACAACTATGCAAAAATTATTGGTCTAGGACTCGACCTACTCAATAAGTCTAATGTTTGTTCAAAAAAAGGTAACTAGTCAACCTTTTATCGGGGCTTTCCCTGCTTCAAAATGAGTGTAAAGATTGCCTAAATTTCGGTCTACTCAAGCTCAAAAACTCTGCCTTGTCACAATGTTATATCCCCCACAATAATCACAATAGAATAAAAAAAATTACCATCCTTTAGCTCAGATGTACCAAAGCTCCTAAGCTCTACCCACTTCCTTCCTTAGCTTGGTCATTTTCTTCACCTCTGATCCTGTGGTCATTTTGAACCTTATTACTTACTCAATCACCAAGTTTCATACCTTCAAATGAGCCACACATGTGGTATTTATACCAAAGAGGCGAGGGGTCAAGTGGTCGACTTGTGAAAGTGGAAAAATGTATAATGAATATTCAAAAAATCATTTCTCCTCAATCGTGAGGAGTTAGAAGGCGTGCCATATATCGTTGGAAAGGTCTTGAAATATGCATAGGTTTAATTTTATTCATCAATTCTGCAACACCATGTACTTGATGCTCATTGACAATTTTAAAGTTCTTGTGGTTATAACCTACAAATAGTACATCCTTTGACAGTAACATATTTTTATGGACTTGACATTAAAGAAGATTTCATTTGGGGGTGTGAATTCTTTAAATTTCTCAAAATTCTGTGTATCCAGTTCACTATTGGCCTTTGGAAGAAATGTTGCTTCCATCTACTACAATTTGTAATAGAGACAAGGATAAGAAATTGAAAAATTGAAATTTGTGAAACCCGTGGAAAAATAGATGTTGCAAGACAGAATGTTGTAGACAAAAGAGATAGCAAATGTTATTGTTGCACTTGCTTCCATATCTATCTTCTGTGTTGTTGATGCTGGTCAAAAGAACTAAGAGTTGATCCTTGATTCTACTAGCCACTGTTTTCAACATATAAGTATCTTTGATTATTGTGTATTTTTTGTGGTCTGGGAAAAGACCTTTTGTCTTTGTTGTCTGAATATATAGTAAAATTCACTATTTAAAGCAAGATCACGATACCTGAATCATAAGGTCAAAATGGTCCAAAGTGTTTTTTCAAATAATGCATCGCTTGGTTATGAGAAATGGATAGAATTGTGGGGCTTGCTATTTGAGTCTAACAACTAGTATATGTATAAATTATACTATAGTGGGCCCTTCACTATAAATGCATTCTCTCAATAGCTTAATAAGTAGTCTAATCAATGATGCTAGCCCTGTTTTAGTAACATGAAATTCCAAGTTTGAGGCTGGAGCTTGATAAGACTCATCAATTACAACCAAAACAACATCACTATGAGAAGGGAAGAATCCAATTGCAAAGAAGCCACATACCTCAATATATTTTTCAAGCCAAAATCACTTCACTACTCTATGGACATGCTCAATTGTAGCCTCCTCTTGAAGATAAAATCCTGTAGTCATACTCACATTACGGGAAAATTCCAATATCTCAAAATGGACAACATGGGCATCAACTTCGAAACCTTCCAACAAGGGACACAAAGGGGGAGAAAAAATATCATGAGATGAACCATAAAAGGTTGCACGAATGGGCATGACATCCATTTTTTTTTGTTGAAGTGTGTCTTTGTCTCTTTATAAATAGTTTAGATTTGTAGTTTGAGCATTCAAGAGTAGTTCATGATTTTCGAGTTTCGAATCTTCCTGTTTTCTTCTCCATACCATTGTGAAATTTTATTTATGCTTGGTGGGAGTATTTTCTTCCTTGATTATTTTAGGGAATCACTTCATCATACTTCTGCATTCTTGTGCTATATGCCCAAAGTTGTTCCATTTATAACATTATGTAGGAGAGAAAGTGAATTATAATTTCTGCTGATAGGACCTTTGATTTTGTTGTTGGCAATATTGCTTCTAGAGGTTTGAAAAGGGCCTCTATAATCACTCGTATCATAGGCTCTACAATCCCTTACTTTATGCCCAAAGTTTGTACATGAAAAACATTGATCAATAAATATAGTTTGATACCTTGTTGAGAAGGATTGTCTTAATGAAACATTTTTTATAAATTTTTTTCGCTTTGGAGAAGATTCAACTCTTTGCTGATCCTTGTCTCTTATTTCATTATTGCTTGTATTCTGTGGGGATCCCTTTGTTGATAAATCTAGAACAATATGATTAGGTTATCTTTTAACTTGATTTCTCTTATTTTGACAATTTCTTGTGATATTATATTACTTTCTTTTGTTATTATTATGTCCTTCATTAAAATGAAGATCACGAACACAAGATGTAGGCACTCATCCAGGGAAAAAAACCCTGAGGAGGGGAAAACCCAGTAAAACTCTTCCTTAGTAGATTCAAATCAAAATTGAGACAACCTGGACCTAGGAACAAGAATATAGACTTCTTTCATCTTGTCCACCAAGTCAACTTCCAATTCATACTTCCACAAGTCAACATGATTCTATTCTTCAACAAAATCTGAGTCTGCTATGTAATTTACATAGCTCACAATATATATTCGGCCCTGTAAATGATAAAGTGGTCACAAATTTCGGTCCTAGATTTTCTCCCATTCCTTCGCATATATTTGTCTCTTGTATTATTTAACTTCGCACTTTGAAGATACTTCAAATTGCAGAACCGAACTCTTAGTTAATTGGTTGTCACAATAGGTCAAGTTGCTTTTCCTTTTATAGAGGTTTAATGGTTCAACATGAGGCTGACTTGAAGGATGAGGAAGCCGATTTGGTGGAATAGGAGAATTACACATAAATATGTTTTTTCTTTCTTGACATGAAGAGAACATAGTTACCAATCAAATAGGTAAGTGACATTGTACCTATCTTTTAGAGGTAGAAAAAAAAACACCCGATTTTGAAAAGTGGCGATGCAGAATCACCCTTTTTTTTGGAGTATAGTTTTGGCACTTTAATTTTTTTTTTTTTTTTTTTTTTTTTTTTTTTTTTTTAAATGTCATGATTTTTATGTCGATTTTGAAAAATGGTGATGTAAAATTACCTTCGTTTTTTTTAGCATATTTTTGGAACTTTAAATTTTCTTTGATTTTTTTTTTTTTTTAAATGTCATGATTTTCATGTTGATTTTGAAAAGTGATGATTTTTATTTATCAAGTATGAACATTTGTTTTAAAACGTTAGTGATTTTCACGCTAATTTTGAAAAGTGTTGATGCAACATCAATAATTTTTATTTAGAGTGGTGATTTTCATCCCGGTAATAAAGCATAAAAATAAAATAAAAAGACATGACAAAAACAAATAAAATAAAAAATAAAATTAAAAAAAGCAATAAATGTGTAAAAAAAACAAAAATAACTTGTAAAAAAAATAAAAAAATAAATAAAGAAAGAAAAAATTCAAAAAAACACATAATTTAAATAAACAATAACATAATTAAAAAATGATAAAATAAAAAATTTAAAATAATCAAAATACTAAAATAAAAAATAATTAAAATTCAAAAATAAAAAATAAAAAATTAAATAAAAAAATTAAATGAAATATATATATATATATATATATATATATATATATATATATATATATATATATATATATATATATATATATATAACATTTTCAAATAATAATAATAATTAAAAAAAACATAACTCATATATTTTTTAAATTAAAAATATGTAAAAAAAGCATTTTTAGAATTAAAATTAAAAAAAAAAAACATTTAAAAATATAAATTAAATTTAAAATACATAATTCAATATTTAAATAAAAAATATTAAAAATATAAATTAAATTAAAAAATTTTAAAAATTAGATTTAATATTAAAAAAAAATATTTAATTTAGATAAAATTGAAAAAACGAACCACCGTCACCCTCGGGGCCGCGGGGCTCGGCCGACGAGCGGCAGGAGAGCCACGCGACCTCTAGAGCGGCAAAATCTTTCATTTTTTTATTTCATTTTTATTTTTAAATTTAATTGGTTTATTTAATATTAATATTATTATTATTTTTAAGTTTAAATTTAAATTTATTTGTTTTTTCATTTTAGTTTTTAAATTCAATATATATATATATATATATAATTTATTTATTTATTTATTTTTTAATTTTAATTTTTTTTGGTTTTTTTTAATATAAAATTATGTTTTTATGATGATGATGATGATGATGGTGGTTAACGCCCATTGAGACCAATCTTTGGTCTATCGGACCTAAAGAAAAGAGTTATTTAGTTTGATTTAAGATTTTATTCCTATGCTGAAAAAGCTTGGAGAGAAGCCTCTCGAGCTCACTATAATTTTGACATCTTAAAAGGCTAGGAAGGTTAGTATTGCAACAAAGTTTATGAAATTGAGCTCTAATGTGGTTATACGCGGGGCACTCTAAGAGGAAGTGATTTTCATCCTCGATATTCATATTCTTACAGAGATGGCAGATCCTTTCCATCCATGGTGTTTTAGGAATTGTCCAGCAATCTGTTTCACTATGAATCTCATGAGAGTTCGTTCTAATCTTAGCTATATTAATTTTCTTCTTTGAGCTATATATATATATATATATTTTTTTTTTTTTTAAATTTTTAAATTTTATAAATTTAAATTTTGGTTTTATTTTTTATTTTATTTTAAAATTTTAATTTTATAAATTTTCTTTTTAATTTTAATTATTTTTAGTTTTTAGTTTTTAATTATTTAATTTTATAAATTTTTTTAATTATGTTATTTATTATTATTATTATTAATTTTTTTCTTTAGATTGTGTGTTTTTTTTTTGAAATTTTACTTCCTTTTTTTTTTTTTTTTTTAACAAGTGATATTTTATCTTTAATATGATAACTAAAAATCGTTGGAATTTTATTTTTATAAAGGTGATATTTTATCTTTAATGTCATCCTTGGTTTTTTAAGGTTTTTTAGAGACATGTTATTTTATCTTTATTACCATTCCTGAAAATTGTTGGAATTTTAAGACTTTTGATATTTTATTTTTAATGTCGTGTTTATCGTTGAAATTTTAAGGTTTTTCAGAGTCACGATATTTTATCTTTAATTTCATTATTAAAAATTGTTGACAATTTATCCCGAAAAGAAAAAAACATTATTCCAACATCAACACTTTTCGTTTTCAAGGTGTTTTCTGCACACAAAAATTGACGACGTTATTCCAACATCAACACTTTTCGTTTTCAGCGTCGATGTTATTCAAACATTAACACTTTTCGTTTTCAAGTTGTTTTTTGCACACAAAGAATTGGCGACGTTATTCCAGCATCAACACTTTTCGTTTTAAGGTTGTTTTTCGCACACAAAAAATTGGCGACGTTATTCCAACATCAACACCTTTTGTTTTCAGGTTGTTTTTTGCACAAAACAATTGAATTTTACTTCCATTTTTAAAAAATGTTGAAAATTTACCCTGAAAAAAAGAAGGTTATTCCAAAATACAATTTTTCATTTTCAGGTTGTTTTTTCATGATTTTTTGATGTTTTTTTTTGTTAGAGTTCTCATTTTGAGGTAATAGTTCCCGTTTGATCGGTAACTATGTTAGAGCTCAAGAGGGTCTAAAATATAATGATAATGACTCAAAACATAATCTAAAGCCTATAATGGGGGCTTAACCTACATAAAATTTGACCCAAGCATGAAACCCATGCTTTAATAAGTCAATACAAAATATTTTTCTTTCTCTTGATAAATATATTACATCATGGTTCAAATACAATTATGAATATCTACATTAATTACATTCTTCAACACTCCCTCTTAACTAGGGAGGTATTCATAATTGCATATATACATGGAAGATATCAAAATGATATGTTCTACGAAGAGTAATAACACATGCAGTGCTTATAGATTAGATACTTGACCAAATCTGATTGGGACTAAGGTGTATTCCAAGCTTTAGCCATTCTAGGTACCATCAAGCTTTAGCTCTAACACCAACTGAGGGATCTACGTGTGTATCCAAGGTTGGAGCTCCAAGACCAATGCCACCCTCCTTACTTCGGGATAGATATATCATCACAGGCTGACTAGATGTCCTCCCAAGCAACTTGTTGCCCCAAAATGCTTCATCTCTCCTTATCAACTAACCAGATATATCCACCAATTTAAGCATGCTTAAAATGTTCAACCTTCTTTATGGAGAGATCCTGCGCAATCACTACCCCAATCAATAATAAAATTTTAATATACATAAACATATATGTTTAACACAGAATTTCAAGGTATTTAGTGGGTTTGATGCTGCTTAAATCATATTATCCAAATACATTTAGTTGGAAGCTTCATTCTTCAACACCAAACTCTAGCAACAACAAACTCAGCCTCAACACTTTTCAACGTAACCAAGTTTTTGTTTGCAACTTCATTAATCATGAACAACCTGTCTGTAGTGCTTTAACTACTCTATGATTTAAATAATCCTTATGATCTTTACATAAAGTTATCAACGTGAAGAGATTAATTTTCAACCAAAATCCCTCTTAACTAGGGAAATATACACTTTTCCTTTATCCAAGTTTCTTCTTAACTAGGGAAATATACACTTTTCCTTTATCCAAGTTTCTTCTTAACTAGGGAATAAGTCCAAAATTTTTATTCTTTTAGTCACACAAACTATGTCATGGAGTCATAGAAACATGGAGTCAACTATATCACGTCATTACAATTGAAGCATCCAAATAGTCAAGCTTTAGACAATAATTAGTTAGGTTCATAATCAACATGGATTACATCTTTTACTAACTAGGGTTTTTGTCACAAAAATTAGATTCCATACCAAGACTTAAAGCCTTAGGTATTATCAACAAAAGTAGGTTAGTAATTGAATCATATTATACATCTAGGTTTCAACAAACTTTACTAGGATTTTTGTTACAAACCCTATATCTCATTAATGAACATCAACAATCAAATTAGAAAACTAGAAATTCATATCTAGGCTTTCATTATTATTTACTTATGACAATATTCTACTAAGGTTTTATCGTAAACCTAGATACAAACATCAAACCCCAACAATTTTGATCAAACTAGGGTTTCAATTATGTGGAAGCTTATACACCTAAGGTTTAATTCATAGGACTTTACTCTTAAGGGTTTTGTTCATAAACCCTAATTTACCCAACCCTAAGAATATAAGGTTTCATTATATATGCTAAACATTAATAACAAACCCTAAAATACTAGGTTTCATAACATTAACAAACCATAAATTTAAGAGTAGAATTTCATTTCTAGATTTTATCAACAAATCCTAAGTAGAATAAGGGTCTCATCGTCAACATATCCTAAGCATCAAGAGGCTTAGGGATTTACAGTGAACCCTAAAGGTTAAGGTTTCACAAAAAATGATCAAACAAGAGATAGTTTGATAAGGGTAGATTCAATCTAATGATTAATCACCCTAACAAGAATCCTTATGATTCAAAACCTTAAACATAAGAAAGTTAATAGTACAAAACAAATTTCAAAATGATCATATCTTTTAATGAAGAAGCTTAGCTACAAAATATCATGGTCTTAAACATACCTTAAGTTGCTCTTTTTAAAAACCTTGTAGGGTTTCCTTGAAGTGCTCCCTCTGAATTTTTCCATAACCTCTATACATGCAATACTTATTGACAAATACAACCAAGCAAAATATGTGATACCAAAAACATGATGTCAATTTGTCAATCTAGGGTTTCTATTCAACAATGGAGGATGGAATCCTAGGGTTTCCAAGTACAAACCCTAGATCTAACAAAAATAAAATTATCTTTTCCTTCAATCAACCGACACCATAGATTACCTACAAACCCTAGAAATCAAGGGTAAGGGTTTCTATATGACTAGGGTTTATTTATATGCCACCTAGGATTTACAACATTATAAATTTTTAAAACAACGAAAACTACAAACCCTAGAACCATATAACCAACTAAACCTTAAAAACATCTCATGTTTAGACACTTAATAAATATGCCATACATACATACCTCATGATTGCATACCTTTGTCATAGAGATTTCTCTTCTGGTTTCCATGATTTCCTTATCGTCTTCTTCAAGGTGTATGTCAACCCAATGTGTTCTTCACTGTATCGAATATTCTCTCTCTTGAATATATATGTTGTTGCTTTCAAGGGGTATTGCACTTTTTATTGATGTAATGAACATTTCTAACTGCGGTTTTAAGATATCCTTCCTGAATACTTCTTAGGACAATTTTTCCATTGATGTAGACTGATTTCTTCCTTAAGACATAGATGGATTTTCTTTGAACTGGTTCCCAAGAAATGCTAAGAAAGGTATTATCTTATTAATGCAAAAGGAACACATGTAGCTCTTCCTTGTAGACTCTCCTTTTCTACTTTTGGTCAGGTCATAATTGAAGACTTCACACATTGTCTTCAACAAGAATGATTTCTTCCCTTACTGCTCTTGTCAATAGGGTTGGTTCACTTATAATGCAAATTCAAAAGGTGTGTAATAGATACACAGGAGACTGTTACAGGACTGACATATATATATTTCTTAAGAGATACCCTATGATTAGGGCTTGCTTAATAGGGTTGGTTCACTTACAATGCAAATTCAAAATGTGTGTACTAGATACACGAGAGACTGTTACAGGCCTGACATATATATATTTCTTTTGAGAGAGACCCTATGATTAAGGTTGTAACAATCTCTGATTAATTTTCCATTTAAATATATAAGACCAAGGTCATGGGACACGTATTCCAAGTTGAATGGTGGGAAAAACATCCTAGTGGGTGTCACTTTCAGTTTATTAGTGGCTATGGAAATTGGAAAAGGAATTGGCAAAGGCAAGGAGGCATTAATTGGTATTTTATTTATGAAAATAAAGGAAAATAGGAGAAAGGGAAGGTTAAAACCACATATTTGCATGAGGAGGAAATTGAAGGAAAAATAGATGAAAATGAAGAAAATAGAGGCATCAATGATAAAAATGCTTATGAGGATCAGTTCATGGCTTTTGTCAGTTCAATCTTTGGCTCTCTCATTCTATCATACTCTTGCACACTTAGAGCATCCTTGGAGCACTCTAGCATTCACTTGGATTGGGAAAAGAAGGCAAAGGAAAGCAAGAAAGTGTAAGAGAATAGTTGGATCAATGACTACATTTGGATTTCTTTATAAGTAATAGGTTGCATGCGTGATTTCCTTTCTCATTTTGGCATGCATGGTACATGCATGTGGTTTCTTGGTTATGTGTTTTCATTTGCATGAATATTTTCCTGGATTAGCAGTCATTTTAGCCTCGCCTTTCCATTTCATGGATAGGCATGGTGTTGTGGGTTTTCCACTTGTTTGTTTTCTGATTGGTGCTCATGTTCCTTATGGATGTGGGTTAAGTTAGTAGTTCTTGGAGCCTTGGTTGGAAAAACACCCTTGAAGCCATGGAACAACTTGGGTTGAGTTATTAGTCCTCGAGCCTTGGTTAGAAAAATGCTCTAGATCCCTTGGTGGGTTGAGTTACTAGTCCTGGATCAATGGTTGGACAAACATTATGGAGCCCCGCGACAACTGTGGGTTGAGTTACTAGTCCTGGAGCTGGGTTGTAACAAACGCTCTAGAGCCCTAGAAAACTTAGGTAGAGACCGATCTGATTATGGTTTGTGATGTCCGACATTGAGATGGAATCACTGGTTGAGGGTTGAGGTGGTTTGGCCTATGAAATCCTTGGTTTTGTTTTTGCTTGTTTTACTCCATGAGATCCCACATTTATGCTTGGAATATGGCGTGAGGGTGATTGGATAAAATAAAGATTTGGTTCAACCCAATCTCTGGTCAGGTAGTACGTGGAAGTCCTTGACTTGGTTGGTACTTTGCATATGTTAATGTGTGATATTCTTTATTGATGATCAATGAGCATAATTGTTGATTTAATATTATTTACATGAATGGGTTTTCATGGATTTATTGTTGGTTATGTATATGCTAAATGCACAGCGTATTTATCATTTTAAGATGTGCTCTTGATCTAGATCTAATTCATGGTTTGAATTTATCTTGGTTATTTTATATGGATGCATAAGCTAATATGTGTTTGTTGCAGCCCCCGATCAGGGTGAGAGGATGGTGAAGATCCACACGGGGATCAAAGTCATGAATAAACACACATGGGATAGGGCAAGTGGTTTTCCATCCAACGACACTGCATGCTCGAATTAATGAGGGATCTGCAGATACGTAGGCTTTTGTCAGCTTGGGATTTGTGCAAGGGTCATTTCAGCCTCCAGGTGGTGTGCATCGCATGTTGCATGCACACTTTAGTTGGGTTTTACTCATGGTTTCTCTGGAAGGTGGTAAAAATTTCTCGCTGGACTGGGGAGTGAGTGTGAAGGAGGAACAATGCGGGAAACTATCATGGCACAAAGGCACAATGCAGATTCTGGTATGTTTCTCCGGCTTTCCTGGTAAATGATATGGAGGCTTCACCTCATATAATGTTGAAAGAATGGAAGGGTTTGAGGAAATTTATGCACTGGAAAATTATGTTGTTTATTAGTATAGTTTTGTCTGCATTTTCCATGTCGATTTTTTTTTTCTAGTCACTTTGCTAGCTCAAATGGGAATGTATTGGATTTTATGGCCTGTCATTGAGATTATGCATGCATATATCGTAGGTGACCTATTTTATCTCTAGTTTCCACTGCCTCGACAAGCTAGGGGTAGTAGCTTGATTTTAGGTTTCAAAAGGGACCAAGATGTTAAATCCGGGATGTTGATGCCTATTGGGTTCGCTGCCTTTTCTAAGGCACAACCTAGAGATATGGAAAAATTCGGTTCTCCCCTAAGGAATGAATCATGGGATGAATGCATGGCTAAAGGGAAAAATGTGTCTAGAACAATTTTATGTATCTGATAGAGAAGAGTTAACAATAAATTTGTCTGTATTATCATTTCAGTTCCACCTAACCTGTCAATCCCTCCGGCTCATGCACTGTGGGTTTTATCTCCTGTGTGGGTTAGAGTCGCTCCACAGTTGTTAGGTGGTCTGTTGAAAGTCAGGATGGTGAAGGCTTCAGGTATCACAAGCGTGTGCATGGTGGTCGCGCCAACAAACAACCAAGAGATAAAGGTAAAGCACAGGGGGATTCGACCAGTAGACCCTAACGTTAGAGAGGAAGGAATTCAAATGCTTAGAACATGCAAAGAATCTTGCATGTATATCGCGTTGGGACTCTGGCATAGGTGAAAACCATGATTTCTTCACGAGAAACATAATTAAATTCAAAACCAGCCGCAAAGCTCCTGGTTGAGGACCAGGCATCCTTGGTTTCTGACCTAGAGCATACTCGAGGTCGAATTACCATGTTTAAACAATCAATCCATCTCTATTGGCTTATGAAGTGTATTATGGCGAAAACCATCTATGCTACACAGGAAGTCGAGGGTCATCCAAAGGCCGAGTCGAGCCTCAAAGATATCCAAAAGTAAATTCAATCCATACAGCCACAGTTGAATCACCAGAACATCTGCCTTGGCCGAATTGAATGTCAACTTCAGGGTCTACATCAATTTGAAGTGCCAGGGTCAAGTGAAAATACCCTGCTCCAGTAGAATCATATGATGATTAGCTACTGGGAAGTCTTGTTAATATTTTTATTTTCTTTTGATGATCTGGAAAAATAGAATTTACTTTAGTAGTCTTAGTTGTAGATGGGTAAAAAACTTTATGGAATATAAGGTTTGAATAGAGAAACTTAAAATATTAATGTTTTGGATGGCTTATAATGCTGATCGGTAGCCAACATACTTGGTTTCCTTCAGGAAGGTTGAGGCCATTGAATATTATATGATTGTAACCTGCTTTTATGAATGAATGAATAGAAAGGTACTGCCAAGCTTACAAAAAAAAGTATGTGTTTGTTGCAGCAAGTATGAGAGGGTAGAAATCCTTCTTGATGAACATATGATGAACTAATGAAAGCAGTTACCAAAATACGCATCCATGACTTAAAATTACTATGTGTGCAAATTATTTGTAAAATTAATAATATGCATTGGCAAGTTAGACCCCATTTCCGTAACTGCATATTGTAATTTGGGTCATGCATATTAACTCTCAACTCATATCTACCCTGGTAAGTATGTTAAAGTGGGTAAAAGTGGGGTGGGGTGGTTACAAATTGGTATCATAGCTTCTAGGTTTAAACACTTGGATTGGATGGGCTTTATGATAGGTGAAATGAAGAGCAAAGGGACCAATGAGTACAATCAATTTAATTTTTGTTATATATTTTCTTTTGTGGAGTTCTAGAAGCTAAAATATTTTCCACATTGAGGGTAAATTCCACTTCTACTGTGGTTAAAGTTTCATATATTTGTTCATAACATTTAAAGAATTATGACATGAGGAAGATGACCTTCCAGAATGCACCTGTAAACAAGTCATGTTTTCATTTATGCAATAACTTATATTTTTGTAGACTTCTAGAATCTGAAAAATTGTCCACATTGAGGGGACATCTCGCTGATAATGTGATAGGAATTTCAGATATTGGGTTGCAATATTTTAGGAGATATGAGCAAAGGAAGTCGAGCCTTCTAAATGCTCCTAAAATCAGGCCTCAAACAAGTCTTGTTGGAATTTATGTTATAACTTTTCTTCTGGGAAGTATTAGGAGCTTAAATTTTTTCCAAGATGAAGGGAAATCGAATTGATATTGTGATAATTTTTTTAGACGTTGGGTCGCTATATTTTAGGATATATGACTAATGGAAGTCAAGCTTCCTAAATGCTCCTTGAATTGTGCACCAAATAAGATTGTGTTGGTATTTTTGTTATAAATTTTCATCTATGAAATTTCAGAAGCTTAAACTTGAACCATAGTGAGGGAAACTCCCACTTATCATATGGTTCAATTTACATAACTTTTACTACAAAAATTTAGGATATATGCATTGAATCATTCACTATATTAGTTTCATGCAAAGTGTTTGATAAAATGCTTAAATGGTTCTATTAGCATTGCAATTTTTCAAAGATTTTCAAAGTATGGTCATCATTATCCAAGGAATCAATCTGCCTTTTCAGTTCAGTTGTAAGATGAAAGTGTTGTTGTCAAAGTGTAGTGGTGTGCTGGTGAGTTCGAGAAGATCTAGACAGTGAGCTGAGAAGTGTACAATGGTCGGATAGTTCTAAATATGAACTAGATCCAAGCTGAGGAAAGACTAGCGCTACAGAATACCAAACAAGCTCAGGAGGGTTACGTCGTGGAGAAAAAAAATTAGTAATTAAGATCATTTATTCGTTAAGGGAACGTATGCAGGACTATTGAATGAAATGATGTTCATTATTGAAGAAATCGTATAGATTTCCCGAAGGTAGAGAGCTGGCGTATTTTCCTTAAAAACTTAAGAGTTTGGAGGAAGTGTACATGGGAAAATAGATGGTCAGGATCAAAGCGCAGATTTGAAGCAGAGAGATGGATGGTGGAGATCATAGCACATAAATACAAGTCAGATGGATGGACAGGATTAGATCGCGAGATCTAAGTCAGAGATAAGCGGTCGAGAATGGATATAGAAAATAAAGATGCAATAGAGTTAATGGATCGAAGGTTGTGAAGAGTGGCCACGTGTCAGTCATAGGTTCCATCGCATATCACATTCGGTAAAGGATATAAGTTTGCAATATGGTTAAACTTGCGAAGTTGCGATGTGATAAGATGTGGTTCGATAATGTGATTCGAAGAGCAGTAAATTAAGATCTGTGCGATGTGGTAAGTATTGCACATCACATGCGATAAGGTATAGTGGCGATTGTGAAATTTCAATAAGTTAAAGTTGCGAAGCCACGACGAGGTAAGTTTTACGATGCGCGATGAAGCGCTAAAGGAAAGGGTTTGCGGTTTTGCGGTTTTCCCAATTCCCTGATTGCGTTGTAGATGGACCCCACCTTCTGTCATGCCATGTCACCTCTCTTCTCATCGCACATCACACTTCGCGAGTTTTAACACTTACCTCCCATTTCTCATAACAAAACTCCTGATTTTCAAGCGCCCCCACCTCCTTGCCTCGTCATCACCCCCATCGCAAATCACTTTCCCTCCCTCTTGTGTCTTATGTTTAAATGTTTCAACCCCAATCTGCGATTGCGATATATGTATAAAGGGTTTTTCTCCTCCCGCTAATAAAATGAAACCCCGCTATCTCTTTCAATCCGCCTCCATAACCTGTTTAACCTCCATATTTATCGCTCCTCTTTTATTTCTCCTTTTGGCCCACAATTCAACGTGTCTCCTTCTCATTTCTTTCACATGCCCGGTCCTTTTGTTTGAAACCTATCGATATGGGTTTTTCCACTCCAACACTGTTTCCACGTTTATTTCGAAATCCTATCACGACAAACAAGAAACCAAAGGAAAGGAACAATGAAAAAGTTTCTTTGAAACAAATTTCTACCATTACTCTCAGCACCAACATGTTTCCACAAGGCATCATGCAACATTCAAGGAACAATCATAGGTTTATAGAAAATCCGGCAGCATAGATTTTAAAAATTCGACACCTATCAGCAAGTAACAATATCTTCTTAAAAGCTCAAGGACAGTTTGTCAATATGATTAATTCCGTTAGAGTTCTATTAGGATTGTAAATGGCTAAAAATAACAGACAATCTACTTTTTCTCCTTATCTCTTTTCTGTTAAGTTATTATGAAAAGAATCCAAAGTTCCAAGCCTTGCTGGAAGATCTATTGTAAAACTATAAATAAACATAAGACAGAGGAAGAAAGGGTTCGTTGGTTGTTCAACTTATTGTATACTGTGTTGAATATTTTTGAGTTGATAATATATCCAGATGCACTCTTGAGGACTCATAAACTGTGTGGTGTGTGTATTATTTTCCTTTCAGTTTTTACATACTTTATCTGTCTTTCCAGATTTATCATAAAAGTTCTATCTTATGTTTTTATAAGTCTTGTGAACCTTCAAGACATATGGATCTATTTTTATAAGTCTTGTTCCAAGCTTTCCTTATTCAATATGAATTGAAGATTGTTCATAAGAATTCCTTGAGGTGGAATTAAACCTCGTTTCATGTTTTTATAAGTCTTTTGATATAGCATGCATGTTAATATGTTTTTGTCAGTCTTGATTCATCAAGCATTCCTGATTCATGAGGTCATGTTAGTCAGAAGCATTCCTTGTAATGGGATTCCTAAAATGTAGAGTGAGATTCTTGTAAGTATTTTAAAGGCATTCTTTCACTATATATTTTAGATCTAGAATTTGTGTTACCCTTTCGTTTTAGCAGTGGGCTTCTGTTTTACATATCCACTGTTTATCTTCCATTCTTATAACCATCAAACTACAAAATAATTTTTTCTACCACATCATACACCAGTGCCCTCATATCTGTTAGATATTCTTATTTGCTTAAAATACCTTTCAGTGTGTGTGAGTTTCAACCACTTTCCAAAAAATCAATCAAATTATAAGAAATTCCCTTGAGCTTAAGATGTGTTTGGTCAGGCACTTTTCACAATCCAAGTGCTGATTCCAGCGCTAACAGGTTCAATGATTCATCGCATACAAACTGCTTAATTAAATGCCCCAATGAGTATGTTGTTTGTGGTTGGGGATAGTATTAATGTGTAACAATATTGTTGTAGATGATATATGTTTACTTGTACGCAAATATTTTGTTATATTTGTTTGCATGTAAAGTGTTTGAAGAAATTATTAAAACATATGTAATAGTATAGTGGTTGTTTGAAGAAAATGTAATAATAGAGTATTTGTTTGAAGAAAATGTTGGTTTGTGGGAAGGATAGTATTGTAGTATGATAATATGGTGGTAGCTCATCTATGCCTATTTTCATGCAAGGAATTTGAAAGGCTGTATGCAAGGAATTTGAAAAGTTGCATGCAAAGAAATGGAAAATTAGTGGCATGTTTTTAGTTAGTATGTTACAAGTAGAATAAGTGCAAAGTTTTTTATTTAATCTCATTCAAAATGTATGGTAAATGAAAATAAAGTTGTGGCAAGTGTGGTTAAATTTAGTAGAGCTTTGTAGATCCCATTTCCATAAATGGACATTGGAGAACGAGCCATTATATTAGTTGCCTCCTACCTTAGTGTCGACCACAAATGGTAAGGGTGTATGTATACAGGTTGTTTGAATGCTTGGTGTATGACATGAGTATTTGCTTATAATATTGCATGAAGGAATGATATTTTTCTAATACAATTGTACTAACACAATATGTGTCGAGAAAATTGATACAATTGAGTGCAAGTGGGTGCTAGTTGTAGCACTGTGACTAATGAGTATGAGTTGACTGTAGACTATGACATGGTTGTTAGTATTGGTAAAGGCTGATTTCAAATAAATAGACACGATGTCTTGATATTTGGAACATGTTATTGACACGTGTGAACATTTGCAGCGAAAACATGCTTGGTATTAGCATGAAAAGTTAATATTTGATTTGTTTATATAACTAACATTTGGGTGAATGCGATAACACATAATAAGATTCAATTGCAACAAGGTAGAAAGGTAAAATAAAGGAATTGGGTGAGAATTCCTTTGTTTATGTTTGGAAACCGCGATTCCAAATGAATGAGTGCTTTGCTCAAATACAAAAAGTTTTCTTAGCCTTAATTTTGACTAACATTATGTGGATATATTTTACACTCATGAATATGTATTTGATAAATTGTTATCTTAAGGTTGATATTTGAGGTAAGAGGTTGAGTTCTAATATTGCAAAGGCATGAATAAAAATATGAGTTAATGTTGTGTGGTGCATGGAATCAAACAGAAAAAGAGATTGTCGTAGATCTTGAAGAAGGCTTGGGCCAAGCTTTCACTCATGAATCCTTATAAGCAATGGGAAACCATGGGGGTTGAGTCATGGTGTCTTTTGGAAGTCTTGTGCTTTCGGTGTTTTGTGATTTATTTGCGCTTGGTTTGTAGTTTTGATTGTGTTTGGTTCATGGCCATGCCACTTTATTTGTGGTGTCATATTCCTATTTGTTTTTCATGGTTTTCTTCTCATTTTATTTTGTTATTGTCTTTTATGTTTTGAGGGTCTTGGGAATTGGTTGAGGAAGAGGAAAGTTAATGGAGCTCAGGGAGAGCTGGATGAAACCCGACAGGTTTTCATAAGGCCAATGAGGTATGATTTGGATTTATTTCAATTTCTTTTAAATCTAATAGAAATTATATGCTTGGTACATGAAAGCATGGAAATGTCTGGTTTGGTGGTTGAAACTAATTATAGCAGCAGTGAAATGAATTGGAACAGGCAACAATATGTTGGTAAAGCATTCAGGAGCAGGGCCATTGTGGGAAATTGATACCTAATAGTGTCCATTGATTTCCATGGGCATCCTATGACTGTATGATGGTTTTGAGCAGGGATATTCCTTGTTTTTTGGAACTTCCAATGTGAGGAAACATTGCCAAGGGAGGGGTCACCCGAGGGAAAATTTAACATAGAAGGGGATGCCTGCGCAACTTGGAAGGTGTGTGATTACATGGAAGGGGGTGATTGGATTTCCTGAAGGATTGTGTATAAGAGAAGGGAAGGCTGAGGAATACATTGATTTTGGTCATTATCATTGCTAGATGGATTCATAAGCACATTGGGAGTGTAACCTGGAATAATGAGTTGGTGACTTTCATTGAGAGAACAAGCATCGCAAGGATTGTAACATTGAAAATTGGATGTAGGTTTTACTTTGGCAATGGATTTTGGACTTCGTGTGAAGGAGGTGAATCCTGGCACTACTTTTAAGGGTGGAGGTGTGAGCCTATGGATTCCCTTGTTGCTAATAAAGGCATTGTATCCTTTTATTTGTTGGTTGAGAAAATGTGCATGAGTATATGTGTTTCTATTGTAAATACCGTAATGAACTATGTTATAAAGCTCCTGTAAATGGTATGATTGTCATGTTTTAGCAGTTGTTTATTGTAAATACTACAACGATTTGTGTTATAAATCTCCATGGGAAGTATGTTTTGTTTCCAATAATATGTAGGTCATATCGTCTCATAGAACATCGAGGACGGTGTCCCCCCAAGGGGGAGGGTTTTGTAAAATCCCCTGATTGATTTTTCATGTAAAAAATATAAGACCAAGGTCATGGGACATGTATTTCAAGTTGAATGGTGGGAAAAGCATCCTAGTGGGTGTCACCTTCATTTTATTAGTGGCTATGGAAATTAGAAAAGGCATTGGCAAAGGTAAAGATGCATGGATTGGTATTTTATTTATGAAAATAAAGGAAAATATGATAAAATGAAGGTGAAAGGTCATAGATTTGCATGAGGAGGAAAGTGAAGGAAAAATGGAGGAAAATGAAGAAAATAGAGGCTCAATGAAAAAAAGGCTTATGAGGATCAGTTCATGGGTTTTGTCATTTCAGTCTTTAGCTCTCTGATTCATTCTCTCATTCTCTCACACTCTTGCACACTTAGAACATTCTTGGAGCACTATAGCATTCACTTGGATTGGGAAAAGAAGGCAAAGGGAAGCAGGAAGGCACAAGCAAACATTTGGATCGATGGCTACAGATTGATTGCTTTGCAGGTAATAGTTTGCATGCATGATTTCCTTGCTAGTTTTGGCATGCATAGTACATGCATATGGTTAATTGGTTATGTGTTATCATTGACATGGATATTTTGCTATATTGACAATGGTTTTAGCCTTGCATTTCCATTCCAAATATAGCCATGGTGGGGTTTTCCACTTGTTTGTTTTCTAATTAGTGCTCATGTTCCTTATTGATATGGATTGAGTTACTAGTTCCTGGAGCCTTGGTTGGACAAACACTTTGGAAGCCTCGAAAGAGCTTGGGTTGATAGTATTAGTCCTGTAGCCTTGGTTGGACAAACAATTTGGAGCCCTTGGTGGGTTGAGTTACTAGTCCTGGCCCACGAGGTCATTGGCAGCCCGAGAAGTCTGAGCTTGAAGACTGGTTCATAAACAGATTTAGGAATTTTCCCTAAAAGAGAATCGAAGTACAAGGCTGACTGCTGAAGAGTGGAAAAATAAGTATATATTTACAAAGGTATATGAAATTTTCTTTGTAACTTTTGCACACGAACTACAGGAGTGGCTAGCAAGGTTAGTAGAGTTCCAGACCTGTGGGAAAGACGACCAGGTTATGTAGTGGACTCCTGAATTTATCCGAAAATTGGAGAAGGCCGATAACAAGATCACCCGGACTGTAGATCACTGGCTGGATAGTGTCTTAGGAGGATTTGTAATGGAATTTGTAGTCGATCAATTCATATCTTATTCTGAAGATGAGCAGAGGTTCTTCAAAGGGTTCCGAGGTAGGTTTTTGCAAACATTGCCGTTATTAATTAAGATACCGTTGTGCGAAAAGGGAGTTCTGTGCTGTCACACCGGGTGAATGACCTACGATCAGAGTGAAAGTATGACACGAAGTGGTAAATACTATAGAGTCAATCGAGAAGAGGACAGATCAGTATATAGTACCTTAAGAGAGCCACCTACGCATGCAGAAACTAGTCCTCCGGTTACCCTACCATCGAATCCGCGTAAGGGCAAGAATTCTACTACCGCACTGCCACCACCGGAAGACCATATGGCCACACACATAGGACGAACGTCCAAAAATATGTGACCCAGGGCATGGAGCAGGAAGCGCAACAGGATATGGAGCTCGAAGGACTTGATGGGTAGAGTGCAGCATCCCCGTGTGGCACAAAACGGAAACCTGAACCCCCCAAGGGTCGGAAAATGAAACATCAGGCTACTAGGCCCAGTAGGGAGATAGAGGTCACCTTGACCAAGGAATATTTGGAGAAAATTGCGAATGCGGTCACTATCGCTTCGGAGGATAGGTGGGTTTCCCTGGAAGAGCAGCAGAAGGCTACCGTCGCAGCATTACTGTCTGAGCTACATGCCCTCCAACTGAAAGCCGATACCCTACAGACAAGTGTGGTTCAAGTGAGGTAGAATCAAGTGATCCAGCCCACCACCAGCACAAAATTGATCTCCACGACTGAGAGCTGACTCTGCCCCCTGTCAGGCACAACGTTCACTCTGAGTCCGCCCAGCTTGTGCGAGCAAGTCCATGTTTGCGTGGAAGTTCATCTTGACCTAGCCTAGCTCTAGGGAGAGCTGTTGCATGCTCTCCATACGTCCCTATTTGAGGAGATCCAACACAGAGACATGTGGGTGCAACAGCAGCTGAGTGAGGCAGAGTAGACCATCGAAACTAAGACTACTGAGGCTTCTTCGGCACAGGCCGCATGCATCATTGCCACCACAAAACAGACATAGTTGGAACGTCTGATCAACAGACTCTGTGAAGATGTGCGAGAGGACATTCCGGCCTCCGCCACCCCGCAGGCCAAGATTGAAGGACTAGTCGTAGCTCTGAAGCCTCTCGGACCAAAATGCAGAACATTAAAGTAGATTTGGAACATCAGATTGCTGCGTTGAAGGATAAGTTGCAGCCCGAGATCCCTCTCGAGGTGTGCACCCAAAGAGCTGCGTTAGTTGCAGAAGCTACAAATACCATTACAACGCATATTGCCCAGGGCGCTGAATTGTTTGAGACAGCTATGAAGCTATGGTCTACGATGCAATGTGACCCTCTTCTGCGCGAATTTACCCAAGAGATGTGCCAGAAGGAAGAAGAATTTGAGAAAATGGAGGCTACGATGCTCACGCTTATTCTAGTCCAACGCCTGGCACATCTACAAGCCAGCCACATGCTCAGGGATGAAATCGAGGGGCTCTGCCACAAGAAGTAGGTCCTCAATGACCACCTCAAGCCCTGGGCACAGGAAGCCCTCAAGTTGTCACATGATTTTGATGTAGTGGTCAAGCAGTTGAATCAAACCTTGGAGAGTGTTACCGCCGCCACAGAAGGCCCAAATTCACAAAAGTTGGTTAAAATTGCACAGAACATTGTCGCGCAGAGAAAAGGTGTTTTTTCCCCTCTGGTCATTGCCATCAAGTAGCTCCAGGAGAAGATGCAGACCGGGGATTTGGGGCGGGTCAAAGTACCCAATGTATTGTAATGGATCAAAGGGTAGACCAAGAGTCCGCAAAACACGGTTTGTGAACCATAAGATAACACAGTCTAAGATGTTATAAGTAGATGGATAGATCGAGTCTAGAGGTAAGCGAAGTGTGATTTACGCTAGTTGCGAACTGTTGAGATCTATTTTGGGTTGTATTTGGGTAAGGACTCTTGCTGACTGTGTGCGCAGAGATCCTCAGTGCCGCTATGTGCGGACCCCGCTGGCTGTGTGCGCAGGTTGGGAATCGGGTTTGTAAGTGGATTTTGAATGATAATGAATGAGAAATCTGTTTGGAAGTATCTCAGTGTTATAAGAATTAGCAGTGTTTTGTGTTATTGCAATGATTATGTTTGTTGATGAATATTGATGCACACGTGGATGCGAAGGCATCACTTAGATCTGATTATTAATAGTTTCTTTACTTATGTTTACGTGTTATTTGTGGTTTTATGAGCTTCAAATTCTGCAAGTATATTGTTAAAGGTTCTGTGATAAGAATTCTTCTGTGCAAATATGATAGATCTTAATAGGGCTACCACGAATTAACTCTCTTTCTTTCAGGGTACGGAAACCTGGTTCCAACACCGTCCCATACTACTTCGGGTGAGACCTTGGCTTGCGCAAGTAGGTCATTTCCGAAAGGGCCAGTAGTATAGGGGTTTGTTGGAAAACCTTAAATATGAACCTGGGTCAGGAGCCCTCAAGCCAACGCCAACCCAAAAAAAGAAACAATATAGGAAATTTCAAGACTCCATAACAATTCAATAAACTATAACATTTCACAATTACGACAAGAAAAGTAGCACAACAATCAGACGAGGAATAGATAAAGCCACACTATTAATACATAAAGAAGTTAAGGGAATGGCATCAATGAAGAGCGTACAATGAGGAAGAGCCTATATTGTTTACCAGTCTATTATGATCCAATCACACCAGATGGCCCGAAAGAGAAAGGGCTCCTTTCACTCAGGAGGATGGTTTACATGGCAGGTCACAACTTCACTAGTTAAGTTAACCCGGCAATAATTATGCGAAAACCCTACTATTATGATAAGGTCCTATTTGATTAAAAATGTTATGTTTTAATAATATGGGCACATGATGCGCTACGAAAGCATAAAAAACCTTATTGACGAGAAAATGAACACTTTATTCAATGATCCAAGAATCCTTCTGTTTGTTGTTAATGGTAATACCATATGCCCATATTCTTAGCACATACCATAACATTTCATTCTGGAGATGCTGAACATCATTGATGTAGGCTACCAATTCATTTCGATCCTCATAATGTTGATTTCTCATAATGTCAATATTCAATTGAATGTTTCGCAGTTGGCCTGCTATAAAGTCCAAGGTGGTTGGAGCTACCACTTGGCCCAGGGAGGGGTAGGAGAAATTTCAACATCCTCATCTATTTCCCTGCTGGAAACATTTTCCGAAGATGAGTGGCTGCCCTCATTCTATCATTGATGCTCTTCTTGTTGAAGAACTTCTCCCACCGATGAGGATGGCCCCGCTGTCGCGACATTGAGGCAGGGCGAAGAGAGCTGAAGGTGGCCGAGGCTGGACTATTGTGCCCATAGGAAGTTGAAAAATACCTTGCACGGGGCTTGCAGAAAGACCAACCTCTCGACAAGAAACACCAAATGGTAAAAAGATGAACAAGATAAATGTATTCACAAAGAAAATTACTGTGCTCGATAGAGCTGAGACTGGAGGCGCTCCTCCTCTTCTTCGTTCTTCCCCCGACACCACTCCAATTCGAGTCCACTCGAAATTCACCCCTCCAAGCTATGGATGTGATGCCATCTAAACAATGGTGAGGGGTGGTGTAAGACGACACTGTGCAGACTCTGCCAACACAGAGAGAGCTGGTCCAAAGAAATTCCCACTACGCTTTCAGTCTGGAACCAAACCCTATGTGAGGGTGTAAGTGGCTAGGTCGAAGGATACTAATCAAAACCAAGGTAAACTGGATGTTGGAGCAAGTCTCTTCCCCCCGTAATAATTTTGAGCACTCAACTGACAAACGAAAGTATCCAAAAAGGATGCTCAGTTCCGTAACCACCTCTGACATGCCAGGATCCCATGGAAAATCCCTGGATGAGACCTCCCCTTGCTCCAGGTTAAACCATTCCTCGCGTTCCTCACTTTCCCACTGCAATGACCTCAACAGGGCAAACCATAGCTCAAGACCAAATTACTCTACAATATCCCACCTCATCGCCCAAAACACCACACTGTTCAACTTCCCAAGCCGATCTGGTATTATAACTTCATCGCATTTGGGAAATCCACCCGCTTGCAGGCACTTAATGGTTCTCGTAGCCATTATGGAGCATTCAAAGGGCACATGGAGGCCAGGTGGGCTATGTACGCTACCCTGTTGCCAAGTGTTGTGCCATTTGGTCACCCCCATCGGGGAAAATATGTAAACGTTTTAAATGAAAAACAATTTAAAATTACTTTCATCTGTGCAAAATGAATTTCAATCTACACCCTCATTCTCCAGTACATTCCCCTTTCTCCGCATAGTAAAATCTCTGCACAAGGAAAGCTTCATGTAAGCTAGCTCCACACAATGAAACATTAATAATATTAATTTGATATTTGTTCATATTTAAATTAATTAAGCACACCCCATACAAAAAACAAACCAAAACAACCTCAAAGCACTCACCAATGTCAATCTGCATAGTTTGACATTAATTTCATCCATACCGAATAAATTTCCCTATGCACCCTCATTTTGCACTCACTAACGTGAATCTGTATATTGAGAAAAATTGCACATGTGTAATAGGAAAATGTAAAATCCTTCTTAATATCCTCCACACATCCTTCATTCTGCATGGATTAACATTAATTTATTCCCTGCTGAATAAAGTTCCCTATGCACCCCCGTTCTCCCACACATACACTGTCCTTCGCACAATAAAAAATCCACACAAGGAAAGCTTTGCATATAAATATCTGCACAATGAAACATAATAATCGGTCATTCTACACAGATTAACATTGATTTCTCCCTTGTCGAATAAATTTCCCTATGCACCCCCGATCTCCCACACATACCCCTTCCTCTGCACAATAAAAGCTTCACATAACGAAAGCTTCGCACAAGAAATCTCCTCACGATGAAACATAATAATATAATTCGACATTTTTTCATAGTTAAATTAATTAAAGTTATCTTTTCATCCACGTTCTCCCGCACATACCCCATCCTTTGCACATCCTTCATTCCGCAAAGATTCATATATCTATGCAACTTCTCTGCGACACAATTAAATCTGTATAAAAGAAGTTTGAAATTAATTTCATCGTTTTGAAATAAAGTTACCTCTGCACCCCGTCCTTCCACACATACTCTTTCCTCTGCACAGTAAAAGCTTCACACAAGGAAAAATAATAATATTAATTGCAAATTTGTTTAACGCCCCCCACCCCCTGCCTTTGCAAAGGACCTGTAAACCAACAATGTCAATGTTAGAGCATTTTCAGAGCACAAACCAATGCAATGGCCACTCACAATAATTAGAGATTTGTTCAGCTCCAATGCTTAAGCAAAGGGCCTACAACCGCGTCAATTCTGGCATCATTGGGCATAACAGTAAGATAATAGTGTTAGTGTCAGAGCACTAACCAACATAATGGCCACAAATTAGTTTTTTCTTTTTAATTTTAAAACGAATTGTCAGACACTGACAAATATCGAAATAGAATGCCCTCCACCAGGGGAATTATGTCCCATCAAATCTCCCTCAACCAATTGAAAATTAGAAATATATTTGTTGAAAATTAGAAAAATATTTTTGAATTTATATAAAAATAGAAATATTAATCTTTTTCTCGAAAAATTGGTTAAAATTACAAAAACACAGCCAAATAATGTAGAGTCAATGCAATTTGACTGCAAGGCAAATGTTATAGTCCCTAGTGAGGCAAGGACTAATAGAAAAGGTGAAATAAATTTGCATTAATAAAAAAGTCAAATAAAAATGTGAAATGTGAATTCAAATTTGGGGCTTCCTGTGACATAAATTTTGTGTTCCCTGTAAAAAAAATATTATGAAATGAAATTGGGGTTTCACATGAAATAAAACATGGGGTTATTGGGAAAAAATGCAGAGTTGAACTTGGGCTTCTCAGAATAGAAAATTTACCATTTGTTATTTCAAAAAAGGATGGTTACACAATCTACATAAAGAAGATGAATTAAAATGTTTGGAAAATGAAAACCTTGATTAATACTAAATCTTTTCCTTAATATTTAAAATTTTCCAATTCAACTTCCAAAACAATATACCTTATGTTGACTTCATGATTATAGGCCTTTAATCCGCCTTAGAACTACTTTCATGCATTCAAGAAAACCTTTCAAAAATTGTTTTGATATCTTATATATTTTCCTTCTCCTTAGATATGCACCTCTTCCATTTAAATAAACACCATTCCTTGAAATTGAAAGATGAAGCATGAAATAATTATTGTAAATATGAAATATATATATTAGGAATTATATAAAATTATATGACTCAATAAGTATGATTAATTAATGAAAGAGCTTCAAAGGACTATTATGATTCAAGTCAAAGGATATACGAAGCGTTAGGAACAAAGAACTAAGCATGCATATGCACAAGGTCTAAGGGGTATCATGAAGGATACAAAAACAATGAGGATTAAACCCCTAACCCTCAAGGTATATAAGGGGATAAAATATCAACAAATATCTAATCATTAACCCCTAAGTAGTCAAAGAATAGATAGTGATCTCAAGTAGTAGTTTATTAGGCGCTAAAACTAAAAAAATTGGTGTGGGATGCTTTTCTTTTTGCTTATCCAGAAAAAATAAAAGGAATGGTTGTTATGGTCACAGTTATATGCTTATACTTGAGGTTTAGGTGTTTATGTGACAAAACCATGTTTTGACTAATTTGATATTCGATTTAAGGTTTTAACTACATTTTGAATGAAATTAAAAGTTGGACATCACACATTAATGAAGAATGATGAAAGGTCGAATACAGTTTAAACTAAAATAGAAACGTAAAAAAATAATATAATGTTATACTAGTCGAGTGGGCCCCTCCTTTTTTGGAATAGATTGTGAGAGTTTAACTATAGAACTTTACGAAATTGAATCCACACCATGTTTAGTACGAAAACATATTCTATTCAAATATAAGAACACAAGTTCTTACAATTTTCTAGTTAATTTGCATGTTTGTTACCGATGTGGAATTCACCAATTGAGATAGTCCTTAGGGCTTATAAATGTGGTTCATAGGCCATGGAGATCAATGACTGCTACTTCCATGAAATAATTGTACCAGTAAGATCCACCCGAAGGGATCACTTCCTACAAGCACAACCATGGAGACTGACCTCGAAGGCGTTGAGAGAATTGAACTTATGACATCCCAATAAAAAATGTGATATAACGATAGGGAATTGAACAATTGAGCTAATCCTCGGGGATTTTATTTTTCTCAACTTATTTTTAAGACTCATGTTTTGAAGAGTTAGCATTTGGCTCTATTTCTTGAATTTTCTACCCAATGTCTTCCATTTTCTACTCTATTTCTTGAATATTTTATTCTTAACTTGAAGCTACTCATTAAGGGATTTTAATTGCATATTTTTTCTTCTAACCTTTAAATTTCCTAAGTTTCTTCTCTATACTCAACTTTTAAAACAAATTAAAGGAATCAACAAGAGTACTTCTTGTTCTTGTGTGTCATTTTCCACCTATTTTTCTTGTATGTCTGTTCCACTTCTCCTGTTTATATGCCCTCTTCCACCTCTCATCCTTTTGTGTTTTCTAGCACCTTGAATTTGATACTTGGTATCTCTGCATCCTGAGAGTTTATCTTTGAAAATTTAGTTCTCAAATTCCTTAGAGGGTTCATGAAATTTATTTCTTGAATGTATACATTAGAATGTTCCACTTATATTATCTTTGATTGCTCCATTTCTCTAGGATCCTTTAGTTTGAGAGCTCTAGTCATGTTTGTAAATCTCCATCTTGGGGTTTATGAAGGAACATAAACCTTTTCCTTCTTTGATAATTAACTATCCTCATCAATTTTTTTTGTTAAATAAAGGACAAAGAAACATCCTTTTCCTTTTCGTGGAAAACCCTCCAATTTTTTAGATGAAAATGCTTCTTCACTTGTTCTCTTGATTTCTGAAGTAGAAATAGTCTAAAACCATTTTTATTCAAGAAATGTATCACATGTTAATTCATATAATTTAAACTTAGTAATTACATTCAAATTTTTGAGGCCATGATCATATGAGCTTAATTCTTTGTTTCCTGGATGTTTTTTCACATAAGTTAACATCTTGCTAAGAATTTTCTAAAATAAAGAAGGCAATTTTACCATTTTTCCCTCCTTTAAATGCAATAATAACGTAATGTGACAAAAAAACTATGAAAACCTTCACATGTGATTTAATTCTTGATGAAGTATACCAAATATTTCCAAGGGTCAATTATTGATGATATCTGTGCTCCCTTTGACCAATCAAGGTCTCGTGCATTATGGCACATAATATGTTACCATTTTTTGGGTTAGGCATTCACTTTCTTAAACCAATATTCACTAGTTTGGGGAAAACCTATAATTGTTGCATTGGAAACCTTTGAAACAGGGATAAGTTGTAGGTTTTAACCTTGTACAATTATTTTTTGTGAACATATTCTTGGTTAAAATATAAGATATTCAATGTCAAACGTGCACATTAACACATATATTTTATCGTGGAAACCCAAAAACCAGGAAAACAACTAGATTATTGTATATATATATATATATATATATATATTCTTATGCACATTATAAAAATACAATATATATCTCGCAACATCCATTAACCACCAATACATTTACCCTAGATTAGAATACAACCACAGTTCCTTAACTGAAACTAAAAATCCATGGGAAAAACCACCATGCACCATAAAACCACTTTTAACAAAAACTATGTGTCAAAAATTGCAAAAAATAAGCGTAAAAAACTACCCTCAAAAACTATTTTTGGGGGCCCTACCCTTGAACCCATATGCAGGGAGGTTATCACCCCCTGTGACCTCCCCAATATGCTTCACACATTTTTACAACACGAGGGGATAGTTGTCCAAAGAATATAATGCATAACCAACATTCTCCAACTTGTTGTTTTCTTTGCACACGAGGGGTCACAAGAGTATATGCTAATCAATATAGGGCAATAATACACATTGTTTCTCTACACCAAAAGAGCTTCTTAGTGCTCACACATATTGTTATTGAATTTGTAACATTCTTCAAATTGTCCACTTTTTCTAGCAGGAACTTCTTGTCTTGAGTTATATCTCTCACAAAGTGATTTTGAACATCAATATGCATTGTATTTGAATGATAATTTGGGTTATTTTCCAAGAAATTTGCACTTTGGATGTCACAATATATCCTTACATCTTGCTGTATCAACCTAATATGTGAACACAATTTTTATAACCATATTGCTTCCTTGCTTGCATGAGTGGCTGCCATGTATTCAAACTTTGTAGTTCAGAGTGCCACTACAGATTATCTTTTTCTCATCCAACTAATTTCTCCTCTAAATAAGTTAAACACATACCCACTTGTAGTCTATCTTATTCAATCTAGATCTCCAACACAGTCTATATCAACAAAGCCATGTATGTCCAACACTTTGTCTAATCTTGGTCTTCCTTCGTAGAACATTCCATATCCCATAGTGCCATGCAAATACCAAAAAACCATCTTTATTGTTGTCAGATGCTCCGTTCCTAGTTTTGACATATACCTGCTCAATACTCCCAGTACATTTGAAATTATTGGTCTAGTATAGACCATTGGATGCATCAAGCTTCCAGTTACATTGACATATGGAACACATGACATGTATTATTCCTCTTCTCACGTCTTGGGACATTGATTTGTAGATAAATTTACACTTATAATAATGGGAACCTTTACCAGTTTACCTTCATGCATATTAAATCTCTACAATATTGTCTCAACATACTTCTTCTAACTTAACCATAGTTTCCTATTTTCTCAATCTCTTTTAATTTCCTTGCCCAAGATGAAATGTGCAACATCAAGATCCTTTATGTCAAATTTAGAGGGAAATTGATTTTTTACTTCCTTGATGATTTCCTTGTCATTTCCAATTAGCAACATATCATCCACATACAAGACCAAATAAATAACACGATCACCAACTAATTTGAAATATACGTAATGATCTACTTTGCTCCTTGTAAAGTTAAGTCCCAATACATAAGTATAAATTTTTTGATAAGACATCCTTGGTGATTTCTTTAACCCATACAAAGACTTTATGAGCCTGCACACTAGCTCTCTTTCCTTTCACAACAAATCCTTTTAGTTGCTTCATGTAGATTTATTCTTCCAGATCCCCATGTAAGAATTTTGTCTTTAGATCCATCTATTCTACTTGAAAATCAAAAGCAAACAAATAAATAAAACAAATCTAATATAAGTTAACTTGGAAAATACAAAAAATGTTTCACCAAATTCACTTCCCTCTACTTGGGAATAACCCTTTGTTACCAAATGAACTTTGTATTTATTCATTAGGCCTTTTTCATTCAACTTATTTTTAAACACCCATTTATTTCCAATGAGATTTCTTCTAGCTAACAAATCCACTATATCCCAAGCCTCATTTTTGTTTAAGGATATGTTTTCTTCAACCATGGTCTTTATCCAGGGTTTTCCATCCTTTGAATCCATTAACTCCCTAAAATTTCTAGGATCATCATCAGTAATAAACAAAGTAAAATTTGAATATAAATAAGGTTGAATATACCTTTTTGGCTTCCTTTTTTCTCGAACCAATCTCCTTAATACCAGAGTATGTGTTTCTTCTTCTTTTGGTTCTTGTTCTTCTTTATAGTTCGATTCATCATCCTTCATTTCAAACTCTATTTTTTTTGGTTCTTTATCCCTTGGTAGGACTTCTTGTTTGACAACATCTTTGACTTATCCAAATACCACATCTCAATTATATAAAACCTTATGAGTTTCTTGGTTCCAAGGCTTAAAATTTTTCATACCATATTTATATCCAATAAAGATATACTTTTCAACTTCTTATCTAGCTCACTCGTATTCTCCTTTGGAACATGTACATAATAATTATAAACAAATACCATAAGATGTTTAAGATAAGATTTCTTACTGGTCCATAACTCATGTGGAGTGTTTTCATCCAACGTTTATGAGGGTGATCTATTTACCAGATAGCATGTAGTCTCCCCAACCTCTATTCAAAATTATTTTCCTACTTCAAAACCACTACCATATTTCTTATACAATTCATAAAATTAATTCCTAGAGAATTCTCCACCATTATCTATCCTCAACACCTTCATTTTATTCTTTATTTTATTTTCCAAAAGAGCCTTAAACTCTTTGAACTTTTCAAAAAATTCATATTTCATCCTAAGGAATATATTCATGTATTCCTTGATAATTCACATATAAATGAGACATAGTACACATATTTAACCAGTGATAGAATCGACACATGTCCAAACACATCATTATGCAATAAATATAATATTATCTCTATCATCATAGAACTAGATGCAAATACTACATGATTTTTCTTCCCATATGCAATGTTCATAGAAATCAAAATACAGAGAAAAAATAGACATACGTTCTACCATACCATTACTATGTAGTACATGAATATCCTTCTCTCCAACATGTCCCAATATTTTATGCCACATCATAGTATTTTCTTTAGAAGCTACATGATTTTTTCCTTCTTCTTCTCCACTCTCAATAACAATGGAACTATTGAACCCATCACTAACAATGCTTCCCAAAAAATTATATATATTTCCAATCTAAACTCCCATCAACAATACCATTTCTCCTAGAACCATCCTACATGTATCCTTTTCAAACATTTCTTTTACATTTTCATCACTCATATTTATTATAGAAATCAAATTTCTAGCTAATCCTAAGATGTGGATAATGCTAGGGAGTGTTATATTCCTCCCCCCCATGAGATTCAACTTGAATTTTCCTCTTGTTATTTTTATGGATGTTGAGTCGTCTCCTAAGAAAAAAATAACCACCATCAAATCTTTCATATTCACAAAATCACTTCCTGTGAGGAGTCATATGCAATGATGTGCTTGATTCGACTAGGGATGCGTCATTATCTTCATTTGCACTTGATGAAGCCAAATACACATCCCCTCCTTCACGTGAGGACGTTTTTTCTTCTACAAAAGGAGCATATTCAAATAACTTCCCTTTCTCAATGATTTATATCTACAATATTTCTTGTGATGCCCTTCTTTTCCACATCCCCAAAATACCTTTAAGAAATTTCTTAGAGATTTAGATCTTCCTCTAGATTTAGATCTCCCACTCGAGGAATTATTTTTATTTCTATTCTAGGAGCATCCTCTAACATAAAATGCATGTCCATTCTAGCTTTCCATGTTTTTTTTTTCTCATTTCCTTCGATAACAAGGATAAGACTACTTCATTGAAATTTAAAGTAGTTTCACTACTACCTATGGAAACAAATAGATTATCCCACAAGGCAGGTAGAACATAAAAAAATGATGCACTAATATTCATATGACATCTTAATATCAATGGATAATAGTTGACTTACCACAATATTGAAGGAATTCAAATGATCTATCATTGAGTGTCCATCCTTCATCCTTAGGTTATATAGTTTCTTTCGCAAGAGAAATTTTTTCACCAGGGGCTTAGGCTAATACAAATCCCCTAACTTGTCCCACAAAGAATTTATTGCACCTTCCCCTAAAACATTCAATAAAATTGAATCTAAGAGACACAATCATAATGTGCTACTTACCTTTCGATCCAACTTGGTCTAATACTCCATTGACATCCCTATTGGTGTAGTACCTAGATCCACAATGATCCACTGATCTTTGTCTCCCACAAATCTTCCATTTGGATCTTCCATAGCTCAAAAATATACACATTGAATTTATCTATCTCTATATTCGAACTACTCAACATTTAATTTTCACCATGAGAATCACTTCCGAATATCTCCCAATGTAATAGGGTCTATTATAGGCTCAATCTAAAACCCTTAGACACATGTGCCATGAAACTGCTTTTAACAAAAACCATGTGTCAAAAACCACCAAAAATGGATGCAAAAATTCACCCTAGTTTTTTTCGGGGGCACTACCCTCAAACCCCTTCATAGGGGGGAATTTTCCCACCTATTGTGCATATCACATTTTTACAACACATAGGGATAATCATGCAAAGAATATAAAAGATACTCAATAGTATCTTCTTCTTTAGTTAACAAATTCACAATGGGGATGCATATGTAAGATTATTTATATGAAGGTGTATCTTCTCATCGCCTTGATTACCTACCCAAAATTTGTCCACTGGGGATATCTCAATTAGTATTCAATCTCTTAAGCTAGATTATTCATCCATTCAATACCATGACGAGGAGAGTCCTATATCAATATGTAATATTTGATGAAGGAATCCTCTAATTCTAGACTTACTCCTTTAGGAACTAGATATCGATACAACATGAGGATCAAGTCATCTAGTTCTATATTGTCAACATTATCTGCTAGTTTAAAATACCTCAACAAATTGTAGGATTACACTCCTCACAGAAAACATTCATATTTCTCCTCTCCAATTTAGTTGGTCATCACCAATCCCAAATGATTTCAGTGCTCCGACAATCTGAATCACTCATGGAAGTTCCTTCAACTTGATTTCCTAAGATCTCGTGCATCATGCATTTCCTATCTTTTCTTCTATCTCTTATCCTATTCTATATTTTTTATGTTAGTTAAAGGATTATATTATTGCATTCTATGTGGAATCCTTTTTTTTTCCCTTATCTACTGTGTATTCTCATTTATTTTCAAGCAACTGCTTCCTTCTTGCTAACATAATGACTCCATGATGTAGGTTGACTAGCCTACTCCACTCTAACATCCCATGGAAAACTATCCCCCGCCATCTTCAACCCTAACTTATTCTTGATTAGTGAGTGTGTAATTTATTGCCATGTTCATTTATTTAGATATAAATCCCAATCTTCTCTCATATCTTTGTATTTGGCTTCTAAAAACTCTTCCTAGTCACATTGTTTTTTTCTCCTAGTTAATGTTTAATAGTGCGAGAAGAGAGGCTTGGTACTCAACAATACGATCAACTCCTTTATCTAAAATAATTTTATGTAACAAAGAAGGCATTGCACAAACAAAATCATCATGGAAGTCATCATAAACCTCCTTTTGATTTTGTCAACCAACATTCACTCCTTAATTTCTTACTCTTCACAATTGTCTTAGACAAATTTTCCAACCCACTTACGTAAATTTGTTTGACCTTCATTTATTATTTTGGAATTTAACCACTCATTAGTAGTAATTTTAATCATTAGCGAGTCTATTGATGCACATTTTGATTTTCTCAAGGAATTAATTTCTCATGAGCTTATGTGAAGAATTGGGCTCTCACTTTTTCTAATGTCAGATAATTTCTGCATATGCAACTCCTCATGTAATTATCGATCTTTCTCTCCCACCACTCATGTATCTCTTCTCGAATCAACATCTATGTGTGAATTATTTTATAGGCATGGGTTTGTGAACTCTTGATAATGGAACCAATACTATAATCTAGGGTTTTGTATATAAGTGTTACTAGTAGTCCTCTAGACAGAGAAATATATAATATTATATAGAAATTATTTTAGCACACACATAGAGAAGAGAAGAAATAAAACACAAAGTAATGGGGATATCGATGCTAAGCACTTTATTAAAATATCACCACAACATCAACTATCTATATGTTCTCTATTGCATACCTTCCATGTTTAAACTCAATATTCAATTAAAAGTAGTTACAATTTTCTTAATACCTCAATTGATCAACATGAGTGCACAATCAATTGAATTAGATGCTCAACTGGACAACAAATTTCTCTTTTCATGTGGTTGATTGAAGGGTGTAGAAAACATAGTCAGCCATCCCCTACAACACCACCAATACCTTTATAGTTTACTTACAAGAATAATATGTCCTTCTTAGTGTCCTTGTAAGCTCAAGGGAACTTATATAAAACTATAATAATTATATCTGTGAATCCATTTGTCACTTCCATCCCTTCATAAGTGAAAATATTAGCTAATAAGTGCAGCATAAGGTAAAGCTATTGGAAAAAATTTTGTGTGATGCATATAAAATGTGAGCCAAAGGGATATACTTGGTAGGCATGCTTTATTAGAGGAACCATTTAAGAAATATGTACACATGTAACTTGTAAGTTATGGCCCCTCTCTAACCTTGAAGTGGACAATATACAGGGGAAACAAGTTGGAAGGTGTGGCTCTTGGGTCTTCCATTTCAATTTTTATTTATTTTTTAAATGGAATATCTCATCAAACACATGATGCTACAAGGTGTTATACTTGTGATTTTTTAAAACCAAAATTGCAACAATTGTTAACTCCCCAATGATGTATTTTTGAAACACTAAGGATAAAATGTCACCATAACAACGTAGATATCGATAATATCATCGGCACTTAGAAATCATATCATAATTTTAAGACATCATTCATGATAAAGTTATTTCATATTCAAAAATTTTCCATCAAAATATCAACACCCTTGCTTAATCAAATTTATCTAAAATAAAACTATTGTGCTTGCAAAATTGGTTTGTCATGGAAAGGATAAAAAACTTGGAAAATTTTAGAATTTTAGGAAAGTTTTCGAAAATCATTATAAGAAATATTTTAATCATTTAAAGAATTGGTATCTCCATGGTCATAAGGAAAATATGACTGCCAGTTTCCCTGTAGCATACTAAATATTAGTTCAATATGTGATGTGAAAATAGTTTTGACAAACTTTTGAATCAATTATCTTTAAAAGTGTATAATTCATGTATTCATGTTTAGAAACAATGACCTTTCCCTCAAGGTATTTTAATTGCATTTCCTTTTAAATCAAAGGTTCGAAAACTCCTATAATAACACTTGTAGGTTCACACAAAATTGACTACAATATCATAGCAAATATTATTAGTTATGAGGGTCACCTCCTATGGTTGGATGCTAATTTCAAAGAATAATATAGCAATATTGTTCTTATCCATGCATATTCACAAGGGTAGAGACACTTTAAATTGTCTTGGCCTTTCAAGGGTAGAGACTCTTCTTTAAATTGGCTTCACTATGGTAAGTGTCTATAACTTAGATTTTTTTACAACTAAATTTTTGTTGTACATGTTATTTGGGATCTAAATCTCTCTATATAAATCATGTAACATTTGATATTATTATAGAAATGAAATAATATCTATATAATAGATAGATATTTCAATTGTCAATGGTAATTTTGGGAACTTTGATTTCCAAATAAATATTGTTGTAATTTCCATAGTGAGAAAAAAGGTTTACTGGATAAGTCCATTAAAATGTAACACATTTTTTCTAGCTTATTATTGTTGTACAATTAGGTTCAAGCTTTCCACCTCAAGAGGATTATTACCAACCCTCCAATTCGTATGATTACTACTAAATTCCTATATCACTTTCTCTTCTATTTTCTTTTGAAGTGCTTCCTTTAAACTCTAGAAGCATTACAAGTGGCATAAATACGTAAGGCACCATAAGAGATTTATTTTCACGGGAAAGACGACCCTCAAAGGGTGAAGCTTTAATCGAAACTACAATCCTTTAGCTAAGTTGTGACAAAAGGTTGGGTATTCTTCCCTCAAATTCACCCATTGCTTCCCCTTAGCCCCAAATGTTGTTCATGTCTCCTAGGGTATTTAACTTTTGTGAGTACCCTAAAACACCATTTTCTTTTCAATATGTGCATGTTTTCAATTATTTAGTTTCCTATGAATCTAAGAATGACATTAATCTGTCTTTTGAATTGAATTTTTATTTTCTTCCCTTTCAACTAGTATGATAAGTTTTTCATTCCAATATATAAGTGAGTTTTAATTTTTTTCTAACATCATTGTCTATATTTAACTCCCCCATTTTCCTTGTTAATATATGCATCTTTGAATTTAAAATAGATATTTGTGTACATGCATTGCAATGTTATTAGCCCCAAGGGATAGCTCAATCAATTTAAGTCGGAAGTTATCCATTACCAACAAAAGTTTGATTTATCTAGTAAGGGTTGAATGCCTCAATGGAAAGTAGTAGTGGGGACAAAAGTATACCATTATTCTTGGAGGTTGAGAAATGCAAACCTATGCAAAAAAGTTTAAAATAGACACTATCGACTATTTTTGGAAGTGATTGTGATTTCAATAGGGGATTGTTTCCCTGAAAAAATGTATTGCGATGTTCTTAGTTATTGAATTTCAAAGGAAGCATGCTTTACGTGATGGAGAAATTGGTACTTTTAGTGATAATGTTAGAATAATGTAATTGAATCCAATCACTGAATCATGGATAATTGATTTGGATTAGATCATTATTAGTTTTCATCCATCTCAATGCTTTTAGAGTGGAAAAATTGGAGGAATAATCTTAGAGGACCATTTTTATCAGTAAGACCCATTTTGGAAAATTGGGGTTTGAACCTTTCAGAAGTATTTTAAGGCATCAAAATGAGTTATTTGGGGTTAAATTTTTTCCTCTTAAGCATGACAAATTTGATCACTATTATACACTCAAATACCTTTCCAATGATGCAAGAATAACGTCATTCAAATTTCGCATACAAAATTTATGTCACTTGGAATTGACCTTAATATTTTGACCACCATGATGAAAGAGGATGCAATGTTAGCCCCCATTATTCATGGAAAATGGGATACCCATGTGATCATGATGAATAATAATATATAAGAGTCAATATTGTAACTCTAGTTGAGAGTCGAGGGAGTCAAAACTAACCTCTAGAAGATTATCAGGTAGTGTTATAATCGAGCCACTGGGAGGAAAAGGGGTTCCATTCTATTTGAGTGCATTTTGTTCCATAGGGACATAGGTAAAATAACATCTAACCATAGGAACTGCACTCAATAACATTAACTGACAACTCTAAACAGAAAATCACACACCAATAACATATGCACATAAAAATATGAGAAATAATTAATTAATAAAAAAACAATTATAAGAGAACTACAGGCCCAATGATCGACCTCTCATCCTCACACTCACTCACACACTTATACATACATCTATGCCTCACAGGCTCGTCTTAATTTATAAAAATGGATTAGAACCCAAGGTAGGTTCTTGATCCCTAAACTAACTCCCCATATATCTCTTTTGATCCCTAATATCTCTCATCTAATCCCTTATCCCTATATAAGAGCTAAATATCTCTTAATCTCTCAAACCTTCCACAAGACTCTCGAATATTCTCCTATTTACTAGAATTATCATTTTCTCCTAAAACTTTAGGAAAAATACTTTAAATAATTAATCCTCAGTTTTTAAACTAACTCCTATATTAAACATTTGACTCTAGGTCAGATGCACCTGCATCACATAGGTGAGAAGAGTAGCCAAGAGTGGATAGGGAGAGAGAAAACAAAGATTATTTGTGCACTATAGTGGCCCATGAGCCATATGCGTCACTTGTTTTTACTTGCATCCATTTTCCATTCTGAGAAAAAGAGCAGAGCAACGTCACCTTCCAACAGGGTTTTCTCCTGAAAGGATTTCCTGGGCTATATCTTATGTTGATTTGTGGTTTGTGAATTTTATTTTGTTGTTCTATATTTTTTTCCTAATTATAATTTTCATGCATACACAATAAATTTCAATTAACAGATCCATAAATCTAAGGAGAAATTAACACTGATAGTCTAGATTTCATATTTTCTAATATATTTTAGTAAATATGTTGTGAAAAATTGTTCAATGGAATATCCACAAAATTTTACAGATCATATTAGTATCGAAGTACATTTCTTATGCAGATATATTGTGGGGATTTGTAGGAAATCCATATTGGGTAATCCGAAAGTCACAAAACCCCAGTCATGGGCCATGAATTTGTCAATAATCCTCAAGATCCCACAAAGGAGAAGTTTGCATGGTTGGAAAAAAACCTGTAGATATAAACTGTAATGTGAGCCTCCTCATGGCAACCCTGGTCAATGAGTCCAAGATATTTGGATAAGATCGAAGGGGGAATCTGTAGACTGGGAAGAACTAGAGAGGGAATCTAAGAAAGAGCCTAAAAAGGATCCACCTAGTTCGAGTGTTGTGAACCATTCACACAGTCCCTATATAATATGGAAGCGGAGGTTGACATAAAACTGTATCAATATGAGATATGTTCTCTGAAGTCAAATCATTGGTTGTAGCAATTAGAAGTTTATTTTAGTGTTCATCATATATAGGAATAATATAAGATTTCATTTTCTAGGATGAAATTAGGGGTCCATGACCTAACTTGGTGAAAAAGCTACACAAAGAACTTGACATTGGAGGGAGATCCTCCATTAACTAAGTGGGAGGATTTCAAAACTCTCATAAAGTAACAATTTTACCCTATTAGTTATGTAGGGGACCAATGTATCGAATGGAATTTCATTAAATAGAAGTAGGGGTAGAGTTTACAATAGTAAATCTCAGAATTATAAAGAAGACCATAATGTTATTTATCCCCCAAAATAGCCCAGATGTACTCCTCAAGTATCTGGGAGTTCTTCACATCCATATATGGAAGTAAGTGATGTTATTTAATCCTATATTGGTAGATGAGACTTGTGTATAAGCACAATACCTAGATAACATTGGCTAAAAAAAGGGAAATCAAGTGGGTTGAAGCATAAAGAGTACCAGTATGCTTATGAGGGGAAGAAGTGGAAAGGGGGAAAAGATAAAAATACAACAACCACAACACACTAGTGAAAAGATCTTAGCAACCACTGAAACCATTGCAACATTGATGGTCATAGATAGGATAAGTGTTGGAAGTTGCATCTATATCTTAACCCAACACATATAAATAAAGATGCAAAGAAGAAGAACCTTATGGCCACTTATTCGAGCAACCAGGTTGAAATTAGCTCAAATATGAATGAGAATATCATTAATACATAAATGCAAAAGGAGGTGAATATGAGTAGCCTTCAACAATATTAAGAGAACAAAAACAACATACTCTTCCATATAAATCTACAAGTTAAGAAGACAAAGATAAATGCTCTATTTGACTCGGGATCGTAGAAGAATCTCATTGTAGAAGAGTTGGTCAACAAATGGGATTGTAATTCCATGATCATCCAATCCCATATTCATTTGGATGGGTGAATAAATATGTGGAAATAAAGGGAAATAAATAGTGCACAATTATATTTTCTATCATTGTTGATTGTATTAATGAAGTAGAACTAGATGTAATTCCTCTTGATTATGTGGAGTGGTGTTAATTAGAAGTACATATGTGTACATCTAAGATGAAATATTCATGCAGAGAACCAACCAATACCACCTCATCAAGGATGGAAAATCCTTCAGTATCAACATGCACACGAACGTGTCCAAAATTTCACTGGTATGTTCTAACCAAGCCAAGAAATTGATCAGTTCTAGAAATAAGCTCGTCTTACTATTTTTAAGAGAAAATAAATATGTATAATAGTTAGTAAGATAAAATTCATACCTAGAGGGATGTACTAAGTAAAAAAAAAAAACTATAAGAGTGTTACAAGAATACAAGGGTGTGTTCCAAGAGCCTAAAGGACTACCACCCAAGATGAAAGTGATACACAAGATCCAGTTGTTGTTGGACTCCCCATTGCCAAACATTGGGTTGTTTAGGTAGTAAATTATAGGATCAAGTGAGGTGAATAAGTTACAATGTAGAAGCTATTGGAACAAGGTTTCATTTGACCAAGTACATCATCATGCAGGCCACCCATCATCATTGTGCCAAAGAAGGATGTGACTTAGTGTATGTGTATTGGTTATATGGTGCTAAATAAAATTACACTCAATACCAGATACCCCCTACCTAGAATAGATGATCTATTGGATCATTTGAAAAAATACAAATACTTCACTAAGCTAGAATTGAAGTCAATACATTATTATGTTTGAGTCAGAGAAACAAATACCTAGAAGACTACCTTCAAAACTAGGAAAGGTTTGTATGAGTGGTTAATCATGTTGTTTGGCCTATGAAATGTAATAGCTATGTTTATGAGGTTAATCAATGATATATTGATCCCTTCTATATATTCAATTGTTATTGTCTAAGTTGATGATATATTTTCATACAATGCTATATAGGGGGAGCACATCTTACATTTGATGCAGCTGCTAGAGAAGCACCAACTGTTGGAAAAGATCAAGAACTATGAATTTTCCTAGTAGTATCTAGTGTATATGGGATATTTGATAGGTGGAGGAGAGCTGAATATAGATCTTTCTAAGATGGAGGCCATCATGAATTAGCCAGTTCCTATTAACGTTTATTAGGTTATAAGTTTCATTGGCCGGGAAACACAATACTTGAGGAAATTCATAGCCTCATTTTTAGTAGTAGAAACACTACTCCACGCCATAATAGTGATTGGAAATAATTTCTTGTGAGGAAAGGGTTAGTAGAGGTCATTTTAAGAGTTGAAAAATAAGATCATACAAGCACCATTTATCGTTGTTGGGCGCAACCCAACTTGGCCTAGATTTTTGAAAATACTCCGCATTTTGGGAAGTGGAGTGCGCAATGGAGCACAATTTAAAGAAGTAAATGGAATGAGCGTGTCATAAGGGCTTCGAGGCGGGTCTAAGCCCCTCCTTTTTGTAAAAGTGCATGATTGTGTAAAGAATCAATGGGTTTTGGGATATAGTTTCTTGTATTAGGGAGTCCATGGTATTTCGACCATAGTAATCCTATGATGTAATAGTATATATAGGACTGAAATGATATGTTTAGAGATATGGATAGAGAGTTATGGGAAAATTATTGTGATCTATATTTTGTAAAGAAGGGAAGGCTCTGCAGCTAAGTGCGCAGAGGCCTAGGGAAGAGTCTCTACCTGAGTGCGCAAACAACCTGCAGCTTAGTGCACAGGTCAAGTACCAGTTGTATTCAAAGATTCATCATAATAAAGAAACAATTTTGTGAATGATATTTTGGTGTTCTTGTATGATTTATGCGTGTATTTTCTTATTATATGTTATAAAATATCAGTATTACAATTGCATATTACTTCAATGCAGTGATGGTTTATGGTTTTATATGGGGTGTTTCTGTGATTAATTGAATGTGGAAAAGTGATTTATAAGCTAAAAATATAAGATAATATAATAATACCACATCTCCCAGTCCCTCAATGCTGCAGAAACCTGGTTCTGAATCCATCCATAGTCACTTCGGGTGAGACTATGATATGCTTGGAGGTCGTTGCTGAAAGGGCCAGTGATCAAGGGTTTTGTTGGTGCGCAGTATAGATTGAATCTGGGTCAACCCAAACCAAGCCAAAAAATGGTTTCTTTGCCGGGAACAGGATCTGTTTGAGGGATATGTGGATGTGGTACTCATCAAAGAAGGAAATTCAAGACTGGATAGACCCGAAAAAGCGAGAACTTGTGGATCAAGAAAACATAAAACCTTGTTTGACATCCGAAGCATGGTTGTAGAATTATATCTTTAAATATCTACGATATTTTCTTCGGTTCTTTTCATGTTGAGTTTTACGATTAGATATATAGGTTGATTGAAAAGAAAAAAATGTTTTAAGGGTGGAGAACCTATGGTGTGGACTTCTGAACTAATACATCGAATCAAGAGCATTAACAATAGGATTTCAAGGGCTTTCGATTTTTGGATTGATAACATCTTGGGAGGATTCATTACTGAGTTCGAAGTAGACTCGACTATGTCCTACAACGAAGTAGAATGACAAATTTTCAAGGGACCGCGAGGTAAGTATTTGAAATCTCTAAAACTTTGGATTAAGATGCTTTTGTGTGAAAATGAACTTTTACAGATGCAATCAGATTGCTAGTTTACTTATGCTTGGAAGAAGAGAAAGTAAATATGAGTAAGAAATCGGCACAACACGAATGGGAAAGAGATATAGAGTAGATACCAGAAAGATATTTCGTGGAAAATATCCAAATACCTTTGTAGAAACTGATTATAGTCCTCTTTTGAGTGAATTTGAAAGTGAAAGAGAAGAGATCCACCCCGATAACCCTAGGTAACTTCACATTATCCTCTCTCCCAACCTGAGAGTTCACAGAATATAGTAATATCCAAGGTGTTTATGGATTTCCTGCTCTCCCTACCCCTCCCCCTCAAGAAGAGGTATGGATGATGATATTAAGCTACCCTTTTTAGAGGAACTGGACTGGAGGTTCCAGAATAATTTTGGTTTTTATGCGAAGCAGTATGGAAAATGAAGCATATCAATGATGAGAAAATAAAGAAAGTGCATCTTGTTACGACACTGCGAGATAGAGCATTGAGATGGTATATGAAGTATTCTAACAATTAGAACATAATGTTTGTAGATATTAAAGCAACACTGGTAAGAAAGTTCAAGAATCTAAAGTGTGAGTCGCAGCGCATCACTGAGTTTAAAGAGATAAAAAAGAAGCCTACTGAATCTGTTTGGGAGTTTGATCAGAGATTTAAGTTGTTATTGGATCAGGTAAGTTTTGAAATAGCTCCGCAACAACATCAAGAATGGTTAATAGTTGTGCTGCTACCTCATATCAAATTTCCATTGATGCAACAAAATATAGGAACTCAAGCTGAAGCTCTGGAGATTGCAATGGAATTGGAAGCTTCAACTATAGGAGATAATAATGCAGGCATGTAGCAGATTCAAAATCAACTGGCGAACCTAACCGTATAGATAACAAACATCAAGAAAAGTAATGAAGTTAGACAATAAGTGTGGTGTATGAAGTGTAGATCAGAGGGCCATTTTAAGGAACAATGCCCTATCTTCAGGGATTACATCGCTGGTGGATAACCAAATCCTTTGAATGTAGGATCTAGCATGTGGTGTGAAATATGTAAGGCTAGAGGCCAATATCGTTCAAAAGACTGTTACTTGTTGCAGAAATATCAACAGACCCCAAGGAATCGATATTGCAAGTTCTGTAAATCAGTTGGACATGATGAGAATAATTGTCGGGCTTACGAACTAATAATGGAGTGAAGTGCTAAATATTATAGAATGCAAGAAAAATAGAATGGGCATGAGGACAATGGACAACGCGATGGTTGAGGAGGTTACCAAGGAAGAGGTTGAGGTGGTGGTGCTGGTCAAGGACATGGACATATCATTTTCTATAACGATGGCTAGCTAGGTCATTTTTCAAGATATTGCCAGAACCCCACAATGAAATGTAAGTATTGTAAATCCTTTGACCACGTAATTGAATAATATCCTGTACTTATGACAAAGATGCAAGAAAAATAGAACCAACAACTGACAGAATATTCAAATGATGACCGCTGAAAGGATGACTGATGAACCTCGAGTTAATATTGTCACTAGAAGTGGAGTTGCGACCAATAGTGATAAAGCGGATGAAAAGAAAGAATCTGAAGGTGCATGGGTCAGAAATATTGTTGAGTATGTTATTTATTTTGATATTCAGAAAGGAAAATAAGTATTTATGGAAGAAAAGCGAAGTTTTATGCATGTTGGAGCTTTGACCTCTAATGCATAGCCAAAGCCTGATCATAGAAGTAACTGCGACGAGTCATCAAATTTGATGTAGAACCGAGCTCTAACGCCAGACCAAGATTCAACAACCCAAGTAGGTATTTTAAAGTCTTTTCTACATACTTGTATGAAGTTGTTAAGAGATAAAAAGGATGTAGAAGGGCTTAATAAGTTAATAGATTCCTGTGCATCCAAAGAAGTACTGCGAAGTGAGATGCACACAGTCAATAATTTGAATCGACAAAAGAGAACTGGAAGAGAAATGAGGCTTAGTGCGCATATAGGAGAATATGAGATGGATCAAGTTATTTTGGATCTTGGATTTGATGCTACTGTCTTGATGAAGCAGACATGGGAATTAATGGGTAAGATGAAGCTAGAGTGGTCACTTATTCAGTTAAGGATGGAAAATCAACAAAATATCTTCCCTATGGGAATACTTCCAGGTGTCACAGTGGTTATTGAAGGAGTTCGCACTAATGCTAATTTTGAAGTAATAGAGATTGTCGATGACAGTAACCCTTATCCTACATTGCTTGGACTTGACTGGGCATTTGAAAATATGGCCATAATTAATATGAAGAAAAGACATATGATATTTGAATGAAACAATATGAGAGTAATTTTTCCCTTGGATCTATCATAGGGATCAAGATACACTGAACCAATCCAAGAACAATAATGTGTAGTTGACATAGAAAATATCTATCAAATGACAGTGAAGGAACAATATTGGGTTAACCCTATTGCAGAAGGCAAGTGGAGTTGGGAGCATGATATTTCTTGTACCTCAGAATCATAAGAAGATTTGGAGAAATGACGGAATAGGTTGCATGAAGTATCCACAAGGCGTTGTCTAAGAATTACCAAATAAGTTCACTGTACGATGTCTGAGGTATGTAACGTGCCTTCTTATGATGGCTTAGGTGATGCGAATATTTTTCTTAATGATTATGAAGAACAAATTCCAAAAACTCAAAGATTGTTAGCCTTGGATATAGCCCTGAAATCTACCCCTGCTAGATGGTGGAATGCACACAAGAAGAATATAAGAGGTTGGTAGGAATGTTGAAGATTGATGTGGATAAGGTTTGGATAGATAGAGACAGAAATGGAGATAAATATGATGGTCAAACTAATCCTAGGGAGCATATCCAGCTATGCACTACAGAATGGAAGGAGATTCCACAACAAGAATGGGTACATGGATTCATTCATATATTAGAGAAAATCCCTAAGAACTAGTACTTAGAAACAAAGCTTCGACATGGTACCGAGAATTGGGCAAACATGGTTGATGGATTCATATTAACATTCAACTTTGAGGACGATTTCCCATACATGGATTTGGCCCTTTAGACAATCAAGGAGAATGTCACCTCGCTGACATGGAAACAACCTAATTGGGCTGTGCAGATAGAAAATGCACTGGAGTGCTATAACATTACTGCGCATGATGAAGAAGATCCTCGCAACATCGACATAGCAAAATTAGAAGGATACCACAAAGTGTGTGGACCTGAGATAGAGATACTAGACATAAAAAAGCCACTGAAGACCAAGAAGGTAAACATAGGATCAAATAAGGAACCCAAGTTTGCAACAATAGGAGATTACTGGGATGAAGAGACAATTAGTAAAGTTATAGATTTAATTCATGAATATCAAGAACCATTTCCCACCAAATTTTCATAGATGAAAGTTATAATAGGATATTTAGGAGTCATGAAGATTCCCTTGAATCCTGATGTGAAGCCAGTTAAACAAAGACATTACAGGATGAACCTGAAGTATAAGGAGAAAGTGAAAGTAGAGCTTGAAAAGAAGATAGTAGCATGAATCATTGAACCTGCAGAAGAATCATAACGGGTGAGTCCTATGGTGGTGCAAGCAAAGAAGACTCAAGGATAAATTAGGATATATGTTTATCTGAGAAAGTTAAATGATGCATGTTTACATGATCCCTTCCCTACCCCTTTGACATAAGAAGTGATGGAAAATATAGGAGGACAAGAAACTTACTCATTTACATATGGATTCTTAGAGTATCATCAAATTAGGATTGCACTTGAAGATCGACATAAGACCATATTTGCTACAAAATGGGGCTCATATCAATACACAATAATGAATTTTAGGTTGAAGAATGCCCCTGCTATATTTTCTAGCGTGGTGGTCACAGATTTTAAGGAGTACATCCACAAGTTTTTGGAGGTATACTTTGATGGTTGGACAATATTTGGATTGTTGAGAAAACATGTTGGAATTTTAAGACCTATGCTTGACACATGTAGACAATATCAAATCTCTTTGAACCTAAATAAGTGCATATTTTGTGTACCCTTCGACATATTGTTCAGACATATTTTCTGTAAGAAAGGACTAATGGTGGACCCTGCTAAGATTGCTATCATTGCGAATTTTCCTCCACCTAATATAGCAAGACAACTTCACACTATGTTGGGACATACTGGTATTACACGAAGTTCATCAAGGGGTATGCGCAGATCACTACACCTATGGAGAAATTGTTGAAGAGAGATGTAAATTTTCAGTGGAATGAAGAATGTCAGAAGAGCCTCAACATATTGAAAGAAAAAATGGTGGCTGCACCTATACAAATGTTCCCTGAATGGAATAAGGAATTTCGTGTCCATGTGGATGCTTCTTGTATAACTTTGGGAGTGGTACTGGCACAACCTGGTGCAGGAGAGATTGATCATCATATAAATTTTTCAAGTAGGAAGTTATATAAAGCAGAAAATAACTACACCACTACAGAAAGGGAAGGACTGGCCATGGTGTATGCTTTGCAGTTAGGCATTATTTTATGGGGTCACACTTTGATATGTTTACAAATCATTCTACACTAAATTATTTGGTTAATAAGCATGTTTTGGGAGGAAATATTTGTAGATGGTTATTTCTATTCTAGGAGTATAACTTTGAGATCTTTGTTAAACCATGAAGACTGAATGTAGGACTTGGCCATCTGTCAAGACTGGAAGCAGGGGAAGATCCAACCAGCATAGAAGATAATATTCCTGATGCACAATTATTTACAATCATAGTGGCCGATGACCATTTTGCAAATATCATTCAATTTGTGACGACATGAATGGATCCTTTAAACATACTATGCAGGAAAAGAAAGAATTGGTGGTTAAGGCAACTGATTTTTCAATAATAACAAGACAATTATATAATATGGGGCCAGATGAGATACTGCGCAGATATGATCATGAACATGAAAGATATATGATTCTAGCAAAAGCTCATGGGGGCGCAACTGGTGTACACTATGCAGGAAAAGCTACTGCGCAAAATATTTTGAGAGTAGGATTGTGGTGGCCTACACTACATAAATATGTGAAGGAGTACTATTGAGCATGTGATGTATGTAAAAGAATATGAAAGTGTTCAAGAAGAGATGAGATGCCATTGGTACCACATGTTACATTGCAAGATTTTGATAAGTGGGCCATTTATTTTGTTGGACCCATCAACCCACTTGGAAAGAGGAATAATGCAAGATACATAATTACAAAAACTGATTACTTGACAAGATGGGCCGAAGTACTATCAGTAAGGGACTACAACATAGAAACTGCAACGAAGTTCATTTTTGAGTACATACTGTCTAGATTTGGATGTCCAAATATTTTGATGAGAAACCAAGGTTCACACTTCCTAAATAAGACTATTGAAGCATTGTCTAAGGAGTTCCAATTTTATCATCAGAAGAGTACCCCTTATCACCCTCAGGCCAATGGAACAATGGAAGCATTTAATATGATTTTGGAGAATTCACTTATTAAGGTATGCAATGTGAATATAGATGGCAGGGACCTTAGAATTCCAACATCGTTATGGGCTTATAGGACCACATGTAAGAAGTTGACGGGCCAACCACCCTTCAGGTTAATTCATGGGCAAGAAGCTATGATTCCCATGGAGTACATCATGCCTAGCTTGAGTGATGCAACTTTTATAGATATGGCAGACCTTGAGATAATGGAGGAAAAAATGTCGCAATTTCTTGCTTTGAAGGAAGATAGATTTATAGCAGGATTCCATCAATAGGTGTAGAAAGCAAAAGAAAAATCCTGACATGACAAACATATTAAGCAGAAAAAATCCAGGTAGGAGACCCCGTTCTCCTTTATGACAGTAAGTTTGTAAAACTTCCAGGAAAATTCAAAATGCATTGGTTGGGCCCATACATTATTAAGAGTATTAATGATGGAGGCGCAGTTCAATTAGAAAAATTAAATGGAGAATTGGTTCAAGGAAGAGTAAATAGCAGCAGGTTGAAGCTATATAGGGACAACCCTGTCCCTACATCTTCTCTTTGAATAAGAAAGGAGAAACGTCTTAGTGCCACCTATAGTTGAAAGTGGGCACTAGACTATAAACTACATTGCAGAGAGAGCTTCAACATAGGAATTTACTTTGCTATAACCTAGATTATGTCAAAGTTCGTAGGAGCCATGACGTAAGAGGGGTAGTTTTATACAATATGGGATGCATCGAAGTTCGCTAGAAAAATATGACCGTTAAAAGGGAAAGTTGTCTTTGAAAGACACATAAAGCTGCATTTATGAGGACATGTGGACTAGATATAGCGACATATATGAAATTAATGAACACAATATGAGCAAATGATGGGGATCGAAAGTCAGATTTTTTATAAAAAGGCGCGTCTCGCCAAGATTTGGCACTTTAATGTCCTAAGAACTCAAATATTTCTAAGTGCGGAGAAGTTGCAGAGGTTTCATTGATGTATGAATACTGAAGAGTTATTCTTATATTCGAAGAGAAGGGTCTAGCAGGAGTCATGGAAGAAGTCGCAGCTAATACACTTGCACCATTAGCTGAGATTCCCGTAGAAACAACACCACAAACTAGACACTAGAGATCTCCACGAAAGAAACCGACCAAAGAATGAAGAACGAGGAAGAAACATGAAAAGAGACCTGTCGAGCCTCCACAAGAACCCAAACAAGTCAAGTACAATGATGAAGAATCAGAGCAGGAGAAAATGGAAACAAATGGCGTATCATTTCCATCACCTCTCCCATCATATATTACACTTAGAAAACTATATGTAGAAGCGGTAAAATATTCGAAGGATGCAAAATATGGCACCTTCACTCCCCTGTTTCTAGAGTCAGTGCCATTTAGTGGAGAAATCCTTGGGAAATTCCGCATTTGAAGTTCGCAGACTATGATTTCAATGACAGGAATAAATACCCACAATTCACACCAGAAAGATATCTAAAGCATGTACACTACCAGGACAATGGTGTGATGAGGCTAGAACCACATGAGTGGGTAGCTAGGTTGGCATGATCAGGATTGGTTAACATGCTGAATGTGTCACACTTTGACATAAGTCTAGGAAGCACAACCTGTGTCAGACAATTTCTTGTGCTGTTGCATGATGAATTCCTATGGATGGGAAATAGGATCCCTATCGATGAAATGTTGATATGGAGAATCACAAGACTGCCGTATCAAGGACGAAACCCCATATAAGAATTTGTTTGGAAAGACCAGGGTAGAGTTAGAAGAAATCATGAAGAGCAAGTTTGGAATGACAAAAGGGAAGTGAGGATATGATATTAACTCAATCAATGACTAGGGAGTTCACTTTGCAACACACATATTAGCTAGAAAGATCATGAGAAAGTGTCAAGTTAATGAAGTCCCTGCAATGGTAGTTTCATTGGCTACATAGTGTGCCAACAGGGTTTAATACAACTAGGCTTCATACCTTTGCAAATAATTTCTAGACGACTGATACAAGGTTCAGGAGAAAGGGACTACATTTCATTACGCATGGTTGATTTTGATAATAGCGATGATGGCATGGAAAGAGCCAGAGGACTCATAGTTTCCTCAGATAGCTTCAGATGTTTGTGAAGCCATGTGGCATGCCTTGCTATGGTATACCAATACACCATCACGAGCATAGGAATTTTTTTTTTTTTTTTTTGTGTTATATCATATGGAATTACACATGTTGATGAACCAGCACCCTCGCCTTTGGTTGGGCCTATACGAGCAGTATAGCGTTGTTGCGAAGTTTAAGGTCAATTTGTACAAATTTTTTATACGAGCTCACAAAGACACAAGCAAGACATGGCATCCCCTGCCATATTTTGGTAACAAAAGATTATCTCCTTACACAAGTAGAACAGTGGCTCACAGAATGGATGAATGCGATGGAGACATAGGAAAAAGAAAGTCTAATAGAGGAGGAAACATCGTAGCATGGGGAACCAAGTGGGAAGGATAAGGACAAGGATGAGAAAGAGGTAGAAAATTAAGAGCAACATGAAAAGGGTCACAAGGATCCTCTTGGAGGAGAGGAGCAAAACAAAGAGTTTGAAATGACTGAGACAAACCCTTCAGAAAAGAGAAAGGCAGGTGCTGAAAGCTACCAAAAGACCCAAAATGAAGTAGAAGGTAGATAAGACAAATGAAATAACGCTGCTGGTGCCCACTAAAGGGGACTTGGATCACATTAGGGATAGAATACATGATGAATCTTTGAATACAACCGATTCTTGACCCACGCACTAAGTTGCAGGTTGTCTGAGCACTCAGCTGGAGAGCCTTCCCTTCGTTACAAAATATAGATCACAATAATTTTCCCATAAATATCTATCCATATATCTAAACATAACATTTCAATCCTATATATACTATTACATCATAGGATTACATCACCAAAATACCATGGTCCAAATAACATGCACTCCCTAATACAAGAAAATTTGGCCCAAAACCCATTGATTCTTTAGATAATCATGCACTTTTACAAAAATGAGGGTCTTGGAACTGCCCTGAAGACCTTATGACACCTTATGGTCCATTTAATTCTTTAAACTACGCTCCACTGTGCACTTCGCTCCACAAAATGTGGAGTATCTTGTAATAAGTTAAAACAAAATACTTGAATCTATTCTACAAATTGTGGAAACCAATTATGATTGTATAGTCACATAAACAATAAAGATAAATAATTTCAATTTCACAACACAAATATTTATCTGGGGAAAGCCTCAGCTAAAAACCCCACCATATGTATATTGCATTAAGTCAAGAATATTAAACAATAAAATTCTTCCCTCGGGCTTGAGAGCTCTCTACACTATCTTTGCCTGTCTCACTCTATCCCAAGAAAGTTTGGTCCAATACTTAACCAATTTCTTTCCTCTGGATGACCTTCCTTGCTTGTGAAATCCCTAGGGAATTTAAACCCCTATTAATTAGTAAATTCCTAATTAATTATTGTGCAATACTTCTAAGGCCTTTTGATGCCCTCATGTATGACCTGTAAAATTTTCTAATTATACAACTGATAGTACACTTCCCTTTAACTCCAATCTCAACTGGGTCTTCCTAAAAACTGACATGCAACAACTATTTATAGCGACTTATCAATTATCTTATTGATCACTACATGTGAATTAAATCAGATTTAATTCATTGGACCTCTCACTAGTTCCTCCATCAGTTACTAAGAACTAGTTAAAATGATTTTAAATCAAATAATTAAGTTAAATAATTACAACTCAAAATAAACTGCAATTGGACCCCCTCAGACTTACAGAGAACTCTGCATGCCTCCAATTTGACCCTCAACTTGAATTGACTGAGCTAACTAAGTCTTCCTAACTCAGTTAATTCATACAAGCTATCATGTGATGTGGAATTACAATTTCCTTCTAATTTAATTAAGGGAAAATAAAATTAGAAGCCTCTTCTTGTTTCCAATTTCAACACTCCCTCTCAACAAGAAAGGGAATGTCTGCTACCCTGATCCACCCCCGATCTTGCCTCTGTGGAACTCAAATTTTCCTCTTGACAATGCCTTCGTCAAGATGTCTGCATCTTGCTCCTCTGTAGGAGTGTACTCTAATGACATAATCCTCCTATGCACACAATATATGAGATGGTGATATCATAATAAGCATGCTTGGACCTGTCGTGAAAAATTGGATTAACCGAGAGTTCTATGCAAGTCTGATTATCACAATAAATCACCATCATATCCATCTTCTGACCAAACAAACCAACAAGTATATTCCTCATCCAGATGGCCTCAGAAGTTGCGTGACTAGCAACCATGTACTATGCCTCTGCTGAACTGAGTGAAACTAATATTTGCTTCCTGCTGTACCAGGAAACTTATGTTGAACCAATACTAAAGATGCTCCTTGATGTGCTCTTCTTGTCAGATGGAATCCATGACCAATATGCATCTGTGAAGCCTTGAATCTTCACTCCCTCTATCCACTTGTACCATAGCCCAAACTTTGTGGTGCCTCTGAGGTATCTCAACACATGCTTGCATGCCTTCCAATAAAGCTTTCTAGGCTTAACCATATCTTGACTAAGTTGGTTAACTACATAGCATATGTCTGGTCGTGTGTTCACCAATTACAGGAGTGAACCCACAAGCTTCTTGTAGATGGTAGCATCTACTGCTTCTCCTAAATTAACATCCTCCTTCATCGAATTCCCTGTTAGAGGAGTCTCCATGGGTTTGTTGCTCTCCATGTGAAACTCCTTCAGAATCTCGTTGGCATACTTGCCCTGAGATACAAATAGTTCCCCACCTCTTTGTCAAATTTCCAAACAAGGAAATAATGCAAGAGCCCCATATCCTTCATCTCAAATTCTCTTGCAAGATCCTCTTTGAAAGATTTGATGATCTCTTCATCACCTATAAGAACAAAATCATCGATATAAAGTACAATGATGAATAATTTATCTTCTACCACAATATGGTAAAGTTTTGCATCTGTTTCACTTTTAATGAAGCCCAACCTGGTGAAGTATCTATCAATCATGGTGTACCAAGCACGAGGTGCTTGTTTAAGTCCATATAACGCTCTCTTGAGTTTGAAAACATGCAACTCTGTGTCGAAGGTCTCTAAACCTTCTGGCTACTCAATCTAAACCTCTTCCTCAATCACTCTATTGAGGAAGGTTGTATTTACATCCATCTGATGTATCTTCCATCCCATGTGCGCTGAAAGTGCAAGGATAGATGTGATTGAAGAGTACCTTGCAATTGGTGCAAATGTCTCCTTGTAATAAATTCCCTCCACCTGAGAGAACCCTCTGGCCACAAATATAACCTTGTGTTTCTCAACACTTCCATCTGCTGCCTACTTCACCTTGTAGAACTACTGGATTGATCTAAAAATGAAAGTATTTGTTTTGCTGTTCAAAGTATTCATTTCCATTAAATTAAGTGTGCAAAGTGTTTGAATAGTCTTGCAAGTGAAACAAAGTGTTTTTGATAACTGTTTATGAATTTTGGTGTGAGGGAGTGTTGTTTTAATTTACTGTTTAACAACTTTAATCTGAATAACACAGCAGAATAACTTCACCATAAACACACAACAACATGATGAGCCAGTTCACCCCTCCTGGGCTACATCTGCCGGGTCCAAGGCGCCCAATGGGCATGTCCTTGATATATTATGATGCTAAAATTGGTAATACAGTTAGAAAAAGGCCTAAACAGACCAAACCAGCTATGAAAATGAATTCAGAACTTAGAAAGAAGCTAAGAATGACTCTGATTTCACCTAAAACAGTGAAGTGTAGTCCAATGCAACTCCATTTCTCTCAAGGCCCTGATGGCTCCCCAAGCTCCTATGAAGTAAAAATGGCTGAAATAAGCCTCTGTTGGCTCTAAAACCTGTTCCAATGGCTCCAGAATGTTGAGAATACCCGAAATAAAAAAAAAAATTGCTCCAAAAGGTTTAGTAAATCAGAAGTTATGACCAAAAGAAGTTTTGTCCAGTTTTGCCTAAACAAACTCCACCAACTTTGGAGTAACTGGAGTTAAATCCACCAAATTGGCATGTTCACCGGAATTGGGGGCTTAGCTCTAGAATAAATGGTCAGTTAACATTGGCATTTAAAGTTTATGGGTCGGCGGTCACATGGACCGTCTGAACCCGCCGGACTAACCGTTGATCCAACGGTTTCATAACCGTGGCATTAAAGTTATAACATAACTTCCGCCGCAACGCATGTGATCAAAACTTTATTAACGTAACCGCCGATGGTTTAGGGCCAGGGTTATGGGCCCATGGTTTCGTGTATAGGGGGCTGGCCCCCTTTTTCTGCCAACCATATGTTTGCCAAACTTTATATATGCAATGTGGCCTATGGATGGTAAGAACCACCACGAGCTCGAGTGGTCAGGCCTTGGGGCTGCCACCCGATCGACCCGTGGTCGAATCCTGCCAACTCGCAAATATTTTTCCACATGAATTCTCACAAGCCTGGGGTCACGTGGTGCCCACTGATTGGCCACCAAAACATCCAGTCAAACCAATATCCAATCCTCAAATGCCAAGTGTCGAACGGTGATAGGCCTGAAGGGAATATTCTATGGAATATTTTGATGAATATTCCAAGGAATATTTTGTGGAATATTATTTTTTAATATTTTTAAAATCAAAGTCAACCCTGGTCAAACTGGACTTTTTGAAGGAAATTGTGAATTTCAAAATTGAATAACTTTCACATATAGTGTCGGATTTGAGTTCCGTTCACGGTGCCAAGATTGTATCGACGAGGCCTATCCAATCGTTCTAGTTTCAACCACTTCTGAGCAGTTCCAATTTTGAGCATTTTTTCAACTTAGGACATGATCACCTGATCATGGATCCTACAACTCACTTCCCCTCTGGTCTTGGGAAAACTTTTGATAGGTCCCTATAATACTAGTGTATCCAATTATTGTTAATGTTAGCATAGCCCCCTTATGGTTATTTTTGTGCCCATTTATTCCCCATATTGTTATTATTGTGCCCCATAGAAGCCCACTATTGTTATTGTTGTGCCCTTACATTGTTATTGTTATGTCGGCTAGGATTATATTGTGACCCCTTGGTCTCCTATTTATAGAAAGGAGGTGTTGAAGTTGTAAGAAGAAACATTGAAATTGGCATCTGGAAACAACATCCTTGATCCTAGTGAAAATTAAGCACCTACACTAGGTGGGGACCACACAGGCTATTTTTAGGTGATATGTCTATTTTTAGAATGTTGAGAAAAGTCCATTTTAGGCAGTAATTTATTTATAGATGGTTGAGAAAATTATATTTATGGATGGGCGTCTATTTTTGGAATGCATGTGTGAAGTATGTTTGTGGATTGCATTTCTAAAAATAGAATGCATGTCGATTATTATTATCTCTTAATAATAATTAGACAATAAATAATAATCTATTCTCTTGAAGCACTTGATTTCAGTTAACTGATGTGGAAAAATAGCTGACTGAAGGAATTATGAGTTTTAAGGTTGGTTGGTGGGACATGCAAGTGGACTTAGTTGTAACTGAGTGATTCGAAGTTGTAACAGAGTTGGATGTGTAGTTATGCGAGTTGTAAAGTAGTTTAACTCAGTTAAGTGAGTTAAACTCAGTTGTGGTAGTTGTAACTAGTTGTAACTAAAGATACACTAGTGAGAGATCAGTGAATTAAATATTAAATTAATTCAAATGGAGTGATTTCACATGCAACTGAATATTTACTATTGTTAACTACATGCATGTCAGTTCCAGTGGAGACCCACTTGAGATGTAGGTGAAAGGGAAGTATGACTATCAGTTGTGATATTAGCAAGCTACCCAAGTTTAGATAAAACACCACATGATGCCCATGATACTCAACGCAGTTGAGGAATGCTAAAATTCTTTGTGATTAAGAATTGCATTCATCAGGAACTGTGTGAGCAAGGCGGGCTATTTGGAGACAGTAAATTGGCTAAGGGATTTGCCCATTTTTGTATGATAGTGTGAGACGATTGTATATTGTACTGAGAGCTCTTGGATTAGAGTTTTGTATGAGATTGTTTCATGATCCATGATATATACATAATATATGATAGTGGGGTTTTTAGCTTTATGATTTCCCGGTAAAAACATCTGTGTTATGTGTGATTGATCTTTCTTCATGTGTTTGCAATTGGCGATTAAAGTTTAGCAAGAATTTAAGTAGAAGGATTTTGTATTTAACAGTGGCATATAAATGTTAGATCAAGAGAATCTGGCAATACATAATTGTATTAAAATTTCTACATGGTATCAAAGTTGTGTTATAAATTTTCTACATGGTATTGGAGCAGTATTAATCACTAGAGATTGCAATATTGAAGCGGTGCTGAGTTTTGTGCTGGTGGAAAATTCGAAACTGCTGTAAGAATTTCTTGGTACGATAGTTGAGTATACATTGAAATGGATTTCAATGGTTTGCTGTTGGAGTTTGCACTCGAGAACAGCTCGAACTACATAGCATGGAAGGATAGGATGGAGGTGGTGCTTGAAGATAATGGCTTGATGGAATTCATCGAGAAAGATGTTCCTAAGCCCACTTCGGCGGATGCTGCATTACTTGACGCCTGGCAAAAGAAAGTAGCGAAGACAAGAAGAATTCTGTTGGAAGGTGTGAAAGACCATATTGTGTCAAGAATTCATGGTAAATCCACTCCATATGCTATGTGGAAGTCTTTGAAATATCTTTTCCAAAGCAGCTTTGACCATTAGAAATTGACGCTGAAGGATAAACTCAGAAAAATCAAGATGGAGAAGAATGACACTATTCCGGTATACTTGAAAAAGTTTGTCCAATGCAGGGATGAGCTTGGGAGTGTAGGATTAAGTGTTGCAGATGATGATTTGGTGAACTTGGCTCTCCTTGGAATTCCGAAGAGTTGGCACAATTATGAAGAATATGTCAATGGACGAGAGAAACTGCCAGATTGGGAGTGACTGTGGTCGGATCTAGTGCAGGAGGAGATAAGGCAGACCAACAAGGATGACTCTTCATAAAAGCATGATGATGAAGAGGAATGTGCTTTGGTTGCCAAGGCAAAGAAGAAGAAGGGGAATAAATTCCATTCTATATTTGAGGCCGGAGAATATGACAAGGAGCACAACATGTCCAAAGTGAAGTGTTTTCACTGTCACGAGTTTGGACATATTGCCACAAATTGTCCACATAAGAAGAAGAAAAAGATGGCTGCTGGATTTGTAGCTAGTGAGGCCTTTGCCTCGCAATTTGAGCTTGACTTCTCATTTATCGCATGCATGGTGTCTAGTGCATTGGGATCAGGGTGGTACTTTGATAGTGGTGCTTCCTTTCACATGACGGGAGATGAGAACATTTTTAATGGCTTGGAGGAGAAAGATATCCAGATGCATGTTGAGTTGGGCGACGATGGAAGATACAATGCGACCGACATTGGTACCATTACCTTTCAAAGGGCTTCAGGTAAACTCTTTCATCTAAAAGATGTGGTGCATGTTCCAGGTTTAAAGAAGAATTTAATCTCAGTCGCAATGTTAGAGGATAGAGGTTATGATGTTGTCTTTAGTGAAGGGAAAGTATTCCTGCGACACAAAGCAACAGGGAAAGCCAAGAAGGTTTGGATTTGAGTTAAGAATCTTGATAGACTTGATGTATATGGGATTTCTACAGAGCTTCCTACTGTTGGGAAGTGTGAGAAAGACATGCAATTGAAGCTTGAGAGGGAGCTGGATTTGCATGCAGGTAAGAGTGAACCTCAGGATGTGGAGCAACCATAAGATGAGGATAATGGAGTGGGAGCAACCACTCATGTAGAGAAATTACATGCCAGATGGGTAGAGGGAGTGCATGCAGCTATACCACCAAGTGAGAGGTGGGGCGACATGCATGAGTAATCCTAAGAAGAAATTTTTGGGCAAGATTCATTGAGATGGTGTGGATCTCATGAATTGAACCTGGCTACGAGGAGCCCACAATACAACAGTAGCAGGATCAGTTGGATTGATGCAGCCAAATTTCATGAGGACATGAAATCAAAGTGATAATGTCAGATATTGGAGCGCGGATCAGAGTTGACAGCAAGTGCAGAGTGCATGGATGCATAGGTCAACAGTGCAGTGGTTCCTAAAGACATGTGCAGTTGGTACTAGCAGAAGTCAGAAGACTTTGATGACAGATGCATTATACTGATTCAGTTGTTTGGAGGCTATTCAGTTTCGGAAGTGTTGCATGTGCGAGAAACACTAGAGAAGTGTTGCATACAAGAGTTGCAAGGCACATGCATGAAGTTGCAAGGCACATGCACGGAGTTGCATGGCGCATGAAAAGGTTGCAGGGCGAATGCATGGAGTTGCATGTCGCATGCAAAGAAATTCCTTTCTTGTTGAGAGGGAGTGTTGAAGTTGTAAGAAGAAACATTGAAATTTGCATCTAAAAACAACATCCTTGATCCTAGTGAAAATTAAGCACCTACACTAGGTGGGGCCCACACAGGTTATTTTTAGGTGATATGTCTATTTTTAGAATGTTGAGCAAAGTCTATTTTTAGTAGTAATCTATTTATAGATGGTTGAGAAAATTATATTTATGGATGGGCATCTATTTTTGGAATGCATGTGCGAAGTCTGTTCGTGGATTGCATGTCTAAAAATGGAATGCATGTCGATTATTATTATCTCTTAATAATAATTAGACAATAAATAATAATATATTCTCTTGAAGCACTTGATTCCAGTTAACTGATGTGGCAAACCAGTGGACTGAAGGAATTACGAGTTCTAAGGTTGGTTGGTGGGACATGCAAGTGGACTTAGTTGTAACTGAGTGATTTGAAGTTGTAACAGAGTTGGATGTGTATTTATGTGAGTTGTAAAGTAGTTTAACTCAGTTAAGTGAGTTAAACCCAGTTGTGGTAGTTGTAACTAAAGATACACTAGTGAGAGATCAGTGAATTAAATATTAAATTAATTCACATGGAGTGATCTCACATGCAACTGAATATTTAGTATTGTTAACTACATGCATGTCAGTTCCAGTGAAGACCCAGTTGAGATGTAGGTGAAAGGGAAGTGTGACTATCAGTTGTGATATTAGCAGGCTACCCAGGTGTAGATAAAACACCACAAGATGCCCATGATACTCAGCGCAGTTGAGGAAGGTTGAAATTCTTTGTGATTAAGGATTTCATTCATCAGGAGCTACGTGAGTAAGGCAGGCTGTCTGGAGATAGTAAATTGGCTAAGGGATTTGCCAATTTTTGTATGATAGTGTGAGACAATTGTATATTGTACTGAGAGCTCTTGGATTAGAGTTTTGTATGAGATTGTTTCATGATCCATGATATATACATAATATATGATAGTGGGGTTTTTAGCTTTATGATTTCCCGGTAAAAACATTTCTGTTATGTGTGATTGATCTTTCTTCATGTGTTTGCAATCGACGATTAAATTTCTGCAAGAATTTAAGTAGAAGGATTCTGTATTTAATAGTGGCATATAATTGTTAGATTAGGAGAATTTGGCAATACATAATTGTATTAAAATATCTATAGGAGGTTTTGTAATTTGTACCATCCAAGAATTATTCACTTATGTAATGTAAAGGAGGTTTCCCCCTCGGAGATGCTGATTTCTAAGTCGTTGATCTATCTTTTCTTCTATTTTGTGAGTTGGTTTCACAACATTTGGTATCAGAGCTTTGGATTCCAGGGTTTCGCTACTGCAAAAAGGTCATCTTGGATTTTTCACTATATATATATATATTTAAGGTTCATAAGCTTAAAAAAAACCCATTTGAGATGAAATCCTCAGGAACTTCGTGTAAAATTTTTAGATCTTTCTTCACTATATTTTTGGAGATATGTTCTGAGGAAGTTAGGGCTTGTACAGGCTCCACAATTTCATCTCAAACAAGTGGCTGAGGGAAAATCATCATAACTTTTGTTTCAAACCTCGGATTGGAATTATGTAAAATGTTTATGAAATTTCACAGACTATAGTTTATTTTGGATCAATTTCAGATTCAAAGGTCGAAATAGTTACACATGGTACGCCGTAAAAGTTTTCTCTACCGAACTATTCCATAATTTGGTCATTGTGGGAGATCGAGAATAAATTTATGTTGAAGAATCAAAATTAGGTATGACCCGTGGAATTGGAAAGAAGACATAGAAGGCTACTACAGGACTGAAGATCAAATATTGGAGACCCAAAATTTCAGAGACACAACAATTTCAATATCGAGCTCCTCAAAAGCAAGAAAAAAGTGTGTACTTTTTTAAAAAATTGCATAATTCTTGTTTGAAAAATTAGTTTGAAGTGATTCCAAGGGCATACTGAAGCATAGATATCAGTATTGGGTTCTAAAATGCCCCAAAAAATTAATTCCAGGCCCATTGAGCCCTCATAAGGCTCTGCTATGACTCATGAAGAGGAAGAAGTGCAACATGATATACCAAAATTATGAGACCAAGTGCAACAAATTTTTCTCTCGCAAAGAGTAACAAAAAATGAAATGGAAGCTAAGATGGATGGTTTGAAGAAAGACGTGGAAGCTAAGATCAATGGTATTGAAGAAAAACTGAAAGGAAACATGGAAGACATGAATAATGACATGGAAAGTTTGAAGGAAGGTGTGACAAAGCTGCTACAAGAAATGATTCCTAATGGAAAAACGGTAGTAGATGAAACTCACAATGAGAAAAAAAATTATGTTAATCATGATGTCATAGAATATAATGTTGGATTTAAGACCCACCATACTCTAAAGATTGATATGAGGATGTTTGATGGCAAGGATCCAGTAACATGGATGCTACAGATGGAGCAATATTTTGATCTCCATAATGTGAAAAACAAACAAAAGGTACGCATTGCAACTTTATATTTAGAAAAAAATACATTTGTATGGTATCGATGGCTTTGCTCTCGTAAAAAAATTATCACTTGTCAATTTTTCCGAAGGAAATGATAGCACATTATTAGGATACAAATAGAAACTCCTTCTTTAGACAATTTATAAATATCAAACAAAAGGGTTCGATGGTGGAGCACATTGAGGACTTCTAAAAATTGAATATAAGGGTAATTGATATTCCAGAGGAACACAATATTGATGTCTTCATAGGGACTTTAAAGTATAACATCCAACATGAGGTTCGCCTTTGGGAACTTGATTCATTGCAGAAGGCATTCAGGTTGGAAAGAAAAATTGAAATAAAAATTATGGTGACAAGGAAGCCTACTACTCACAACTATAAAGATGGAAGTGTTGCTACTCCTAGATTTCCACAACCTACAAGGTTGAAACCACAACAATTCGAAGAAAAAACAACAAAAGGGATTTGCTACAGTTGTGATAACAAATACACTATAGGTCATAATTGTGTTGAGAAGAAATTATTTTACATAGATTGTGAAGAGGAGGAATAAAAGGAATAAGAAACTTCAAAATAAGAGGATATACACCAGGAACCAACCCTAGATGATGGAGAAATGAATCCGACCATATTCTGTAATGCATTGGCAGGAATTACCACTCCTCAAACTCTCAAGATAGAAGGACATATCAAGAAGAAAAATGTAATAGTGCTGATTGATTCAGGTAGTACCCATAATTTTATTCATTGTAAGGTAGCCACGGAATTGAATTGATTCCTTTACTCAACACCGAAGTGTCAAGTGATGGTTGCAAATGGAGGAACTATAAATTTCTCTGGAAAGTGCCATAATATCAAACAAACCATGGGGGAATATGTATTGAATAGTCCAATTCTCTCCATTTCAATGGGTGCTGCTGATGTTGTAATAGGAGTACAATGGTTACAATCTTTGGGGACAATAGCTTTTAATTTTCAAGAAATTTTCTTGAATTTTTTTTGGAAGGAAAGAAAGTTGAATTACGAGGTATTGTAGGGAAGCCAGGGAAGATAATCAACTCTAATGTCATGAAAAATCTTCTGAAGAAAGAACAACAAGGCATAATTACACAATTATGCTCACTACAGGTTCAAACATCAAAAGTTGAATTATGGGGTATCGTAGGGAAGCCAGGAAAGATAATCAGCTCTAATGTCATGACACATCTTTTTAAGAAAGAAAAACAAGGTGTAATTACACAATTATGCTCACTACAGGTTCAAACATCAAAATCATCTATTTCTTCAGATCTCCAAAAAGACTTGGACCATCATTTCAAGGTATTTGAGACTCCCAAATGACTCCCATCTATTCGTGATCATGATCATGCTATTCATTTGATTCCAAGAAGTGTTCCTCCAAACATCAGGCCTTACAAATATCCTTATGCTCAAAAGAGTGAGATTGAACGTATGGTTGTAGACATGCTAGAGGCTGGTATAATTCAACCTAGTCAAAGTTCTTTCTCTTCTCCAGTAGTATTGGTGTACAAGAAGGATGGATCATGGCGTATATGTCCAAATTATAGGGAGCTCAACAAGCTTACTATTACAGATAAATTTTCCATCCCCGTCATTGATGAATTATTGGATGAATTACATGGATAAATTTACTTCACCAAGATGGATCTTCGTTCTGGATATCATCAAATTAGAATGAAGACTAAAGAAATTTTGAAAACAACATTCAAAACTCAAAAGGTCTTTACTTCAGCCGCACTCGGCTGGAGCCTTCCTCCCCCGTGCAGTCTTCTTCGCTATGGATCTGTGAGAGGCGACCACGCCGCTTCACTCCTCCGCCTCCCTAGCAGAAGCATTCATATCTCTCATTGCAGCTGCTGGGAAATGCTCGACCTCCGGTTCACAGCAAAAGTTTGTCAAAAAAATGGAAAAAATCCCCACGGTGACTCTGCCTGTGGAAGAAACTTGCAGAACAACGCTGAACCTAGCCGAAAGAGGCCTCATCGGTCAGTTCACAGGGTTATGGCCATCCCCGAAAGCAGTTGAAGAATGGGTTAAACGGAACTGGATACCTCTGGTCAAGGAAGGAATAAAAAGCCATTTCGTTGGCAAAGGGTTCTTTGTTTTCGTGTTTGATAATGTGGAAGATAGAAGCTTGATCTTCAGAAATGGGCCATATTTCATGGGCCCTCAAGGGATTTATTTGAATAAATGGTCTCTAGACTTTGATCCAGCACAGGACGTGCCCACGGCTGTGCCTGTATGGGTGCGTCTCCCACATCTTCCCCTCCATTGCTGGAACCAGAGTTCACTGCAATCCATTGGTAATGCTCTAGGCATATACATAGACCAAGCGCCGAGGAAGGATCAGTTCTCCTGTGCCCGAATATGTGTAGAGGTCGACCTTGAAGTCGGATTACCTGAAGCCATCAAACTCTCGGTAGCAGACTGGACTCATATCCAAGAGCTTGACTACGAGAAACTCCCCTTTAAATGCCGACATTGCTACAAATACAGGCACTTCGTAATATACTGCAGGAAAAAAAATGAGGAGACAACAGAGAAAGAAAAAGGAGAACAATGGAAACAAGTAAAGAAAACAACAAACAATAGGCAGAACAATAAAAACAAAGGCAAAGAGACAGGGAACAAATCAGGGCAAGAAAGTGTAAGCATTCAAATCTCTGGAAGCAAGGAAACCATCAACATCGAGGAGGACAAAAATCCCTTTGAATATCTCAAATCACCCTCAGATCTTCCAGAGGCAGAACAGGACAACCTTCCCCAGTTGAACAACATCGACTCTCTAGATCCAGGTAACACTTCAAACCCGATTCCAGGAAATACTTCTTCCCCTTCATATGTAGATATAATTAAAAATAAGAATAAGAACACAGAAAATGTGGACTCTTCGGATGATGAGACCTTCGAGAGGCCATCAAAGAGAACCGGAAGGAAATCAAATAAGGAAACCAGGGAAGAAGAATCGGAAAGACAAAAAACCCTTGGAAGCCAAGCCACCATTGAGATGACCCTCGGGAGGAATACTAGACCAAGGGTTCCCAAGGGAGGTGGACCCACCCCAACAAGTTGTAAATGATGCAACTGGTCTCTTGGAACTGCAGGGGTTTGGGGAATCCCACTAAGGCAGAGGCTATTAAAGATTTATTGAAAATGGAATCCACAGACATACTCATGCTCCAAGAGACAAAAATAGAAGGGGAGATCCTTCTAAACACTAGCAACACAAAATGGAAATTTGATTCAGGAAAGGTAGTCAGTGCTAGAGGTTCGGCTGGAGGAATAGGCACATTCTGGTCTAAAAACACCTTTTCTCTAGAAATATCCTATGAGACTCAACATTGGATATATACTGAACTGCGCCATACAGCAAGCAACCTCAACTTAGCTCTGTTCAATATGTATGTTCCTGTACATTATGATGAAAAGAAAGAGTGCTGGAAGACACTCTCGAATTATTTAGAGCTACTCAATCCTAAGAATATAGTCATAGGAGGAGACCTGAACATAATTTTGGACCCCAAAGAGAAGAGAGGTGGGACCTTCTCAAGGGATCCTCTCCTATCCACAGTGGAAAATCTCATTCTCCAGTGGGATTTAGTAGATTTCAAGCCAGTGAAAGGAGAATACACTTGGACCAACAGTAGAGCAGGGGAAAATCACATTTCAGCAAGGCTGGACATATTTCTCATCAGCAGCTCCATTATGATGGATAAAAGATTTGCTTTCACCAATATTCTTCCAAAACTTACCTCGGATCACAAACCAATCCTTTTTTTCCTGAAGGAAGAAGAATACTTAGGCCCTCTTCCTTTTCGCTTCAGCCTTCTCTGGGCTGGAAGAGAAGGGTTTTTCGAAACAGTTCAAACAGCCTGGTGAATAGATGTATCAGGCTCTCCAAGCTTTGTGTGGGAACAGAAAATGAAAAATGCTAGGAAGGCTCTAAAAGAATGGATAAAGAAGGCTATAAAATCCCCCACCAGTCAGAGGAAAGAAGCAATCCATCAGCTGGAAGAACTCCAATTTGAATTGGAAGAGAAAGAAATCTCCCCCATGGATTTATAGAAAGAAAAATCTGCTCAAAGGAAAACATATTACTCCTTTAGAAGTGAAGAAGAATATTGGCGCTTAAATTCTCGCAGCTTGTGGCTCAAAGCTGGGGATAGAAATACTACATACTTCCATAGATAGTACAGGGCTTGTATTTCGTGAAACCATATTGCAGAAATCACTACATCCAGTGGACAGGTGTGTAAAGGATTTGACCAAATAAAGGAAGCCGATGTGAAGCACTTTCAAAACCTTCTTAGTGCTGAAAGGGACGGGAGCGAGGAGGATATATCAGACTTCCTCACAAATATTTTGAAACTAGTCAACCCAGATGATAACGACACACTCTTGAGCCCAGTCACAGAAGAAGAAATCTCAAAAATTGTTTGGTCCATGGAGCCAGACAAAGCCCCTGGACCTGATGGATTTTCAATCGATTTCTACAGAATTTGTTGGGAGCTAATCAAACCTGATCTTCTTAGAATGATACATGGATTCATGAGGAAGGAAAAGGTCGGAGGCGGAATAAATTCCACCTTTCTCGCCTTAATCCCCAAGGAAGAAAACCCAGGCTCCTTCGAAAGATACAGGCCGATCTCACTTTGCAATTCGTCCTACAAGATTGTGGCTAAACTTCTGGCGAATAGAATCAAACCTCTTCTGCAAAAATTAATTTCTCCAGCTCAAGGGGGATTTGTGAAAGGAATACATATTTTGGACAATGTCATCCAAGTTCAAGAAGCTCTGCATTCCAGCCACTCTCGCAAAGAACAAGGTATGCTTATTAAACTGGATATGTGCAACGCTTTTGATAGAGTTAACCACTCTTTCTTGTACAAGGTTCTCTCATCCTTTGGATTTAGCCAGGACTTCATCAACCTCATCAAAGCTTGTTTAGAGAAGAAATGGATTTCCCCCATGGTAAATGGAAGACCTGCTAATTTCTTTTTAGCCACTAGGGGATTGAGGCAGGGCTGTCCTCTATCCCCATTTCTCTACATTCTGATGGCAGATTCCTTGAGCAGAAAGTTGACTTTGGAAAAACAAAATGGCAGCATACCTGGGATTAGAATCGAGAAAGGAATTGATTCAGTGAATCATGCGCTATTTGCAGATGATTCACTTTTTCTTGGGGGAGCCTCACCAAGAATAGAAAAGTCCTTCAGAACCATCCTTCAGAAATTCTGCAGCATCTCGGGAGCACTTATAAGCGAGAGGAAAAGTGCTGTGTATGGATGGAATTCAGAGCATCACACAATCGAGAAAATTGCAAACGATCTGGGCTTTATAGGTCACGCAAATTGGGATAAAATTAAATATTTGGGCCTCCCAATAACACTGGGCTCCAACAGAAATCAACTATGGGAGGAAATAATTTCAAAATTCAAGAAGAAGATCGCTGCGTGGGGAGGCTTTTGGCTCACTACCGGAGGCAAACTCATGCTCATCAAATCAGTTCTTACGACTCTGCCCACTTCCCAGGCTTCTCTAATGTTGGCTCCAAAACTAATCTCAGACCAAATCTCCAGACTCATGCGCAACTTTCTGTGGAACGGAGGTCATGGAAATAACAACAGATTTCACTTAATAAGTTGGGATACAGTGAAACGACCACTCGTAGAAGGAGGTCTGCAAATTCGCGATCCTTTGCATGCAAACTTAGCATTGGGCTGTAAATTATTATGGCAGCTTTACACTGAGCCTAATCACTCAGTCAGCCAGATTTTCAAGCTCAAATACCTCAAAAATTAGTCAATAAAATCCTTTACAGTGGAGAAATCCCCTAAAGGAACGCAGGCCTGGAAGTTGTGTAGTAGAGGCATTGAATTTTTCAGATCCTACCTGTATCGAATTCTTGGGAATGGAAAAAACACAATGCTTTGGAGAGACAGTGTCATGGGACATCCCCCTCTAGCAGAAGTTAATGAAATCTATGAGATAAGAGATTGGTTATATGTAAAAGGAATCAGGAAAATAGAGGAAATTTCTGGTTAAGACAGCAATGGAAACTGGCAGCGCTAGATTTTTCCTAGAATCCCAACGCATTTAAAACCTCAGTTAGATGCTCTTAAAGACGCTATTTCTGACTTTGCTCCGGTGCATATAGAAGAAGAAGACTCCTGGGGCTGGGGTAAGACGGGGGTGTATACAGAAAGTCAAGGGTATCTTCAGATGCAAAGTAAAAAGGACTCGCCTCACCCGGAGTCAGTGTGGAAACAGATCTGGGACAGCTTCAGCATCCCCAAAATCAATTTCTTCTTCTGGACTTTGTTCCACAATAAAATTATGACAGGGAAAAATTTGTGCAAAAGGAACATAGTAGGTCCACACCGATGCGTCCTCTGCAAAAGCGCTCTGGAAACTTCAAATCATCTGTTTATAGCTTGCGAGTTTGCGAAGAAGGTCTGGTCCATTTTCCTGACCAGACTGACTGTGCGTCCTCCATCTCAAAGCTCGATTGACACCATGTTCTCCTCATGGAAAGCTAGCTATCCTCACAACATTGTCAGCAAATATTCATGGCATAGGGTGTGGATAACTGCCCCTAAGTATGTCTGCTGGAAGCTTTGGCTAGCCCGGAATGAAATCATTTTCAACAACATTGAATTTCCAGCAGCAAAAGTGGCGGAACAGGAAAAGAACCTCCTCTTAGAAACTTTGAATCACTCTTCAGTCAAAGATGACAACTCTCTCCGAATTGAAGAAAGGGTGTGGTTGGAGGCCTACACCTGTAAGGCCAGACTCCCAGCAAACACATGACCAATCCACAAGGAAAGATGGAAGATTCAAGAACCAGAGGACAGATTCCAACATTGGTGGAAATCCCAGGGCAAGTGCACTATTTTTTTTGATGGAGCCTCAAAAGGTAACCCAGGGAGGTCAGGAGCGGGAGGGGCGATCTTCTTTCTGAATGGGAACAAAGATGATTTCAGTTGGGGTCTTGGACTGAAAACCAACAACCAAGCAAAAGTTCTCAGTCTTCTGAAAGCATGCCAAATGGCTAGAAAAGAAAATCCAAGCAAAATCTTAGTTTTTGGAGACTCAGAATTGTTGATAAAAACAATAGTAAGCAAAAAAGGGCTCAAGGATCTGGCGCTAAACAAACATTTAACAAGAGTGAACAGAATTATGAAGGATTTCCCCTCGGTTCAAATTTTCCACATTCTCAGAGGATTAAACAAGGAAGCGGACATATTGGAAAATATAGGATGCACTTTACAAAATGGAATGATCAGTATCAATGCAGATACACCGATCAAGGCAACTATTCCCTAAGTGGAAAAAAATGCTTAAGTCAAATCTAAATAATGTAATGGTTGATTAGGCTTTGCCTAACCTGTATTTTTATCAATAAAACATAACCGCTTCAGTTAAAAAAAAAAATAAAAAAATTCAAAACTCATGATGGTCATTATGAATCTTTGGTCAGGCCTTTGGGCCTTACTAATGCACCTTCCACATTTCAAGGTTTGATGAATTCCATTTTCAAACCCTTAGAAAATTTGTGTTAGTATTTTTTGATGATATACTAATTTACAACAAGTCTTGGAAGGATCATGTTCAACATGTTGACATGGTGCTTAAACTATTGGAGGAGAAACAATTATATGCAAAAACATCCAAATTTTTATTTGGAGTACAGGAGGTGGAATATTTGGGTCATATTGTATCTCACGAGGGTGTTAAGGTAGACCCTAACAAAATTAAACTTACTAAGGAATGGAAAATTCCTACAACCATAAAGCATATTCGAGAATTTATGGGGTTAACAGGGTATTATCGCAAGTTTGTTAATAATTGTGGGAGAATATCGATACCTTTAACATCATTATTGAAGAAAGATGCATTTTCTTTGACTCTAGAAGCAACTAAGGCCTTTGATCATCTTAAAGAGGAATGTGCCAATCACCGGTCTTAGCTAAGCCAGACTTCACAAAAACCTTTATTGTGGAATGTGATGCCTTAGGAAATGGAATTGGTGCAGTTTTAATGCAAGAAGGAAGACCCATTTCTTTTGAAAGTCGTCCAATCAAAGAAAAGTATTTACTGAAACCTATTTATGAGAAGGAAATGTTGGCAATACTACATGCACTAAAGAAATGGCGACCTTACCTAATGGGAATACACTTCAAGGTAAAAAAAGATAATGATAGTCTTAAGTACTTTTTGGAACAAATATTATCTTCATAAGAGAAAAAAATGGGTCACAAAGATGTTGGGTTATGACTTTGAAATCATCTACAAAAACAGGATGCAAAATGTTGTTGCAGATGCACTCTCAAGAAAGGATGAGGATGTGAAAGCATTTCTTTGTTCTATTTCTATTATCCAACCTGAGTGGATAACCGAATAAAGGGATGAATGGAAGAATTATGAAGAGGTGTGGACACTCATTCAAAAGTTGCAGCAAGATCCCAGTACATCTAAAACATTTAGCTGGAAAAATGATTCATTATGGTACAAATATCACTTATATCTTTGTAAGAATTCCCAACTCAAATAAAAGATTCTTTTGGAACTACACACCTCTCCCTTAGGAGGGCACTCAGGATTTTTAAAAACTTACCATAGGGTCAAGAAGGAATTTTTTTGGGACGGCCTTAAATATGATATTCAAAATTTTGTGGCAGAATGTTTTGTTTTCCAACAAAATAAAGTTCAGACAATTAAGAGCCTAGGTCTGTTACAACCTTTATCCATTCCAAGTCAACCTTGGGAGGAGGCTTCACTGGATTTTATCACAGGTTTACTCAAATGGATTTTATCACAGGTTTACTCAAGTACGAAGGAAATAATGTCATGATGGTGGTAGTTGATAGACTTACCAAGTATGCACACTTTTGTGCATTATCTCATCCATTTAAGGCCAATACAGTTGCTACTGCATTTATAGAAACAATTCAAAAGCTACATAGAAACCAAAAGATTATTGTAAGCAAAAGAGATCCCATTTTTACACAATTTTTTTGGACGGAATTATTTTCTTGTTTGGGTACTCAATTAGCTCATATCTCATCATATCATCCTCAATCTAATGGGAAAACTAAGATAGTGAACAAATGTTTGGAAGGATATCTTCCTTGCTTTGTATCTGATAAACAGACACAATGGGTCAAATGGTTACCTTTGGCTGAATGGTGATATAACACTTCCTTCCATACTGCAGAAAAAATGACAACATTTATGGCACTTTATAATATCGTCCACCCTCCATCACATCATCTTTAAGAGAAAATTATATGGTTCAAGCAGTGGTAGATCAACATCGTAGAAAAAGAAGTTTTGATGTAGGCGAATGGGTATTTTAACGACTACAACCATACAAAAAAATGTCCCTCATGCAAGATAAGAAGGATAATAAATTATCACCAAAGTATTATGGTCCTTAAAAAGTGTTGCAAAAGATTGGTACTATGGCACACAAATTGGATCTTCCTGCATCTTCCCGAGTGCACCCAATTTTTCATGTTTCATGCTTAAATAAGGTTATAGGTGACAAGCTCCCAGTTCAAACAATATTTACAGAACTTGACAAAGAAGAAAAAATCATATTGGAACCTGAAGCAGTTACTGAAACAAGAACTCGACAACAAAAATCAATCAATTTCAGAGTATCTCATCAAGTGGAAGAACTTACCCGCCGAAGATTTGACATGGGAGGATGAGAATTTTATACAGAAGCATCCAAAATTACTTAAGCATTGAGAACAACAATTTTTTTAAGGAGAGGGTCATGTTAGGTCCCTATAATACTATTATATCCCCTTATTGTTATTGTTAGTGTAGCCCCCTTATTGTTATTTTCGTGCCCATGTAGTCCCCATATTGTTATTATTGTGCCCCATAGAAGCCCACTATTGTTATTGTTGTGCCCTTACATTGTTATTGCTATGTCGGCTAGGATTATATTGTGACCCCTTGGACTCATTGTTGTGGAGGTAAATCCCCTCTGTGGATAGAGGTGATCCCATTAGCCCTATATTGGGTCTAGCAACAATCGAAACACGCAATGACGTTGGTTCCTAGTTACAAGAAATACAAAGATCGTGATAAGTAGCCTACCTCAAATCCCACGCTGTTGTTGTCGAGGAAGAAGCGATGCTCCTCGTCCCTAGCTTGAAAGATCAAAATCCTTCCATTCGCCACGTCCGGACACATGTACACATGCAGAGAAACGACGACATACAACATAATACTTAAAGCATGTAACTATATATCAGTCAGAGAAGATATAATTCGTTGCATTACATAAAAGAGTAGACACACGAATGGAACCAAAATCATAGTCGCTTATATTATAGATGACAAAAAGGGAGATTACAACCAAATGCTCTGACGCTATGATATTCCTTCGGTGGGGCTTGCAGCGGAGCGCGTCTCAACAAAGCCTGTCGAGAATCTGGACAAAGCTCTCTCTCTTATGGGGTTCTCCTCGGCTCTACTCTCAATAGTCGCCCAACTATAGTTTCCTTCCCACAAGTTCAGCTAGCTAGCTAATGGAGAGGGTAGGCTTTTATAGAGGGAGGAAGGGAGGTTGGGATCCCTATAATCATGGGATAAAGTCCTATCTCTTAGGAAGGTTCCATGAGAGGTGGAAAACCACTTCCTAATCAGGGAGATCCGGAGGCAAACAACCCAACTTCTTTCTGATGATTCATTATGAGTTGGTTAGAATCAAACTTCCGCCATTTATTTTTAAAAAACATTTCTTAATAGGCTCGGCGTGAGTGAGACACAGGGACAGAGCGCCAGCTGGCGTGCCCACTAGTATGCTTTTTCCCCATTGGCGCAAGGGATGAAGTGGCTACCCGCGCCAATGCCAAAACATGGATTTTTAGGGTTTTCTAGAGGAATTGTCCTTCAGGAGAATTCTTGTCCTTATGCAGAAGGATGCCATTAAGGTGTTTTTAGGACATTTTACTGTTCACAGGTCACGAGAATAGTCCTCCAATGTACGGGACGAGGGATTGACGGTGCCAAAATGCAGTGTAACAGATGCCCCCTAAAGCATGAGGCCCGAGAGAGGAGGGGTGAAATGCTTTATGAGAAAGCGCCCAACTGAAAACACTGTCGTCAGAAAACCTGCGAATACAAATACAAATGATATCTCTGATACATGATATGTGCTATGGGCACAACCATCCATAATAGAGTGTACAAAAACCAGGATCCAAGGTATGGATGCAACCATCCAGTAAATAAGGACCAACAAGTAGACTCAGGTATGGTCGTAGCCATCCAATCAAATGAGTCATGTAATAAATCATAATAATCCACAAAGAACCTGCAACCTAGATGTTTATTAGACAAAATCTAGGGTCTTGCACTCTATCTCGACCCGAATAGTGTACAATTTCGAGCATGCGAATATGTGAGCTGAAGTCGAACATGTTAGAACATCGCCTGATTACCAGCCAATAATGAAAGCCATTAATAGACGCGAGAGAAACCACCAATAATGATGATGGCTCTCAAGGTACTATAGGTACAATCCACAGAATGTGAACAGTGAGCTAGCGTCGAACACCCGCAGAATCATTCGATCGAAGGCCAATAATGAAAACCTTGCATCGAATGCGAAGAACCTGCCATTGAGGCATGCAGGCTCTAAGGCACTTGAAGGGAGTCTCTAGATCAACTTCCTAGATAATGAGCTGAAGTCGACAGGAAGCGACCTTGATCGAAAGTGGGCCATAATTTTTCCCACATCATTGACACGGGACAAAGGAACATAATGTTTGTGAATCAAGACCAACAAAGAAGCAGAGGGAGGTTGAAAACTGCAGAGGCCAACTTCTCTTGAACATATCGGCGGCACTACATTGGATTTGGCAGTATTTGACATCAAGGGATCTGAGGTCATGATGACGTGGCAAAGAGCGAATGAGTGGTCAAAAGAGATTACCCAAAAACATGAAGGCAAGCAGATAACGAGATGAGATGGTCACGACCTGACACGAATACAGACAAGTGCCATGTTCAAGAGCGACATACTGCCGACATGACTATAATACTAGTTCCATTTTCCCCCACCATTTCTGGCAAGTACCCCAATTATTTTGAAAACAAGCTTGAAGGGGATAGCATATTCTCGCGATATAAGTTTGTCCTTCAGACAAATCCAACCTAGTACATTTAACGAGCCCTAGGAAGGAGGAACTTGAGTAACGTCATTACGATGGAGTCCGATGTCATCAGTGTTTAATGAGTCTGACAAAGGAAAAAATCGACATCTTTTCATGTTTAGAGAGTATTCCTTTTTCGTAAATAATCTATCCCAGCTTGAAAAAGGGGTAAAAGTATTCTGGGTAGATGTCGTTTCGCAGCCATTTAACGAGTTCAAAACGACAAGCGTCTCGGTAATCTTTTAAATTTTAGAGAGTTAGAAAAGAGCTGAAAGGTGACTCCAGTAGTGACTTTTTCATGTTTTTACCGAGTCCGAAAAAAGTATAAAATACAACTCATGTCATCGTCCTAATCACGTGAAAACCTGTCGCTGCACAAAAAACAAGTGTAAAACCCATTTTCGAAAAAAATATAGTAAAATATCAGAAAAACAAGTCCCAAAACCTAATTTTGATTTTAAAAAGTTATAAATATTACCAAATAGTAAAAACATATTTACTTTTCACCTTTTTACCTCTTTGCAGAGCGATAGTGAGCCATTTCCTTTGCGATCTTGAGGTGATGATTGAGAGTAATCCAGATCCTGTCTTCTCCAGGTACGAGCCACTTCCATTAGCCATCTTTTAAGCTGCATTTCATTATCTTTAATCATGGTTTGAGGCCTTTTAGGGAGGGAATTTCAAAATTTAGGGCTTCACGGTTGGCACAGGTACCGGGCATGGACCCGCGCCAATCCGCTCTGTTTTACACAGAGGCCGCGGTAGTTGGCATGACTGTTCGCCGGACAGCCGCGCCAACAACGCAACGCAAATTACGGCCAAAAAATCTAAAAAATGAACCAATGAAAAGAAAATTTGAATACTTGAGGAGGTTTCTAACACTCCTATGTTTGATTTAATGCAGGTACTCAACATAAATGGTAATTGAATGGAAGGAAAGAGAGCACAGTGAGGAAGATGAATTGGCAATGGAGAATGAGCAGTGTATGAATGCTCTCCGAAATTGTGGTTTGAAGAAATTCTTCCTAACGCCATTTCTCCGGGCTCAGCCCGAACTACTGCACTATCTGATTAGTATCTGGGACGAGGACGAGGAGAAATTTAAACTTCGAGATCAAGTACTCGAGCTCGAAGTGTTAGACGTGTACTTTATCACTCGACTGTCATGCAGAGGTCTAGTTCCTATCTTGACAGGCACCAGGCCTTCTGGTGAAAACATGACAATGGTCATGGACAGAGTGTGAGCAGGGGCACGCAAAGGGTCAGGTAGCGGAAAGGTGTTGGAAATGTTGTCATTGATGGCAAAGGAGATGACAAAGGAGGAGCACCTAAAACATCAGCCAAGTAGCAGAGACAACAAAAAGAGAAGTAAAGAGCAGCATCAGTCAAGGAGCAGAAGATAGCAAAGAAGCAGAGAGCTATTCAAGGTGCAGAGTAGTGAGGACAAAAGGAGGGATTCATTTGTATCTATGGGAGGAATTGTTCAACATTTCATGGGTATGATGAGACTTTGTAATTGGTAGTATAAGTGGCTCCTATGTGCAATTATGTTTAACTCTGTACATGGATTTAGTGTGGAGTATAGTGTGTGAGGTTATACATATACAAAGGAAATTACAGTCATAATACAGTGAACCCGCAAAGGAAATTGTGAAATCAGGTGATGGCACAGTAATAATTGTATGGGCAATGCTCCGAATGAATCTCTGTGTAGAGGTTTTGTATATGATAAGGTTGAATCTCATTCGGGCTCAACTGTAGGTCTGAACCACCTAACTTTCATATAAAACTGGAAGCATGCGTTAACCGTGAATTCAAAGGTTTAAATATCTCATTTGTATGGTTGAATCATACGATGGTCAATCCATTGAACGCTATGGTTGATACTGGTGAAGTCATGCCACGAGGTTAACATAGAGGAAGAAAATTATTTAAAAGGGAGGAACTAGAAATCAGAAGAAAAGTGATAAAGCCACAGTATTAACAAAGGTTGACAAATAACAAAGGCGGAAATTCCTTATAACAAAACGTTGAAACAGAATTATTAGAACTGGAACCATGAGTTAATGGAACCTTGGATGAACAGTAAAACCAGAGCTCCAATACCAGCAGTATCGCGTGGCCCCAAACTTGGTAAGTAGATTTTATATTTGGAACGCGATCTAAGTCTTTGTGTGACACGTGGCCTCGGGCGGTTTGGTAAAACCATTTTTATCGCGCGACTTGGGCGCGTTAACGTCCGGGAGGAAAAATAACGCGATAATGCCATGGGTCGTCCGAAAGTCAGTGTTTGGAATCAACGACCATCGCGATTGCGCGATGTATGAAACTTAATATAAGGTTCGTTTCTGTGGGGCCGAATTTTTAATCTAATATATGGTTTTGATATTCAATGATGAGCGCGGTGATAATTTTCTTATTATAAAGGTTTATGTGCGGATTATATGTTTAATGCAAGTTGACACATATATGTATGCGAGGGTTGGAAGAGAGATTAAACCAAAGGTTTAATACAATCGATATACACTATGCTAATACATTAAAGAGTTATATAATGTAAAACCCTTCGCAAATGATATCTGGGGTATGTATTGAAATTTTGAGTGTTGCGTCGAAGTTTAATACATCAGGGGCTCATATGATTTGAATTGACTTTTAAATGTGAATGATTCAAACCTTTGAATAAAAAGTGATAAGTGTAAAGACTTGTAACTATTCAGAGCGCAATCGGTTTTTAAACCATTGGAAAACACATACATTATAATAAATTGAATGGATAGAAGAATTTATTAACCCTATGGGACCCTCACAAATCGCATCGGAGAAGATCATAACAACGGAACATGTTAAAAAAAGTCTTGATGGAAATTGCAGACCCGATGTGTTTATGAACGGCGACTCATATGTGTTTGAGGTCCAGCTTAAAAGGTATGCCATCGCATCAGAGAAAGGACGGAACATCGGAACATCCCATTGAAGGATGTGATTGCGATCAATCGCATTGGGAAAATTACAAAGGATCCAATCGCAATCGGAAGAATTCAGTTGTGATTAATCGCACGGTATATAGAAAAGAAGGGTTTATAAAGATGTGGGGCCCGAACCTTTCAAATGTTAGCGTTGGTGGTTGGATATGTATGCGTGAGAGGGTTATACTATGGTTGAACCATATGATTAGAGGGCTGCACATGTGGGTTGCACAAAGCATTAATACATTAATAATTAGTCATTGAAGATTGAGGGGTCTAACGTAAGCCATGGTCTATTAATGTTTATAATGCTCGTTTGGTGAATACATATGTATGGCAGTATATATATATATATATATATATATATATATATATATATATATATATATATATATATATAATATGATAAGCCGAACCTCGCATGCGAGGGATTGTGTATTGGCATATATTCAAATTAAATGGGTCGGAATGATACGTCAGCTTATTAATATGTTATACCCAGTGTTGTGGGAAACACACACACACACACACACACACACACACACACACACACACACACACACACACACATATATCGGGGTCTTCATAAAGAGGTTAGGCCACATAAAAAATTCTGCTTATAGAGTTATATGAATACATTGCCAAATAAGAAATTATTGTTGGGCGCGTCTACTTTCAGGAATATTGGAGATTGTTGCGTTATGACCATCAGAGAGTTTTAATCAAAATCTCAGATTTGAATCTTTAAGAAAGCCAGATATATCATTGAATTTTCCAAACTCTGATTTTATTTGGGGTATTTAATCAGATTGCCAGATCAACAATTATATATATACAACAGACACACAATCACGGTGAACAGGAATATGCATAGGAATGAATTTTACAGGTGTACAAGCACAAAAAACTGGAAAATATGCAGAAGACAGTGAGCAAAAGAAGGCAGAACAGTTACCCGACGGCAGCAGAAAAGACAAAGCCAACAAAGCCAAAAGCTAGAAAGTGGGTTGAGTAAAATTGTCTTTATGTAACTGAAAATGTGAAAGTAAATGTTGTAATTGATTTTTGTTGTTTGTGGTGCATTGGCAAGTCTCCGAAAGAAAAAAAAAACCCCATTGTAATATCAAAATCAGTGCATACAGTTATATTTTTCTGAGTGTGCTGGAAAAGAAATGAGAAGGCATAAGGCTAAGAGGTATGGTTGTCCATTTCAAATTATCTGTGGAATGCTAACAGTCATAAGGGAATTTCTATAAATAATATCATATTGATATGCATAGAGATGTTAGAGAGTGAGGGAAGAGAATGCAGAAATGAAGCAGTAAGGCAGAGGAGAAGGAGGAGCTGATAGATAATTCGAGAAGATGCTGAGATGATGCAGGGCAGATATGAGGATTGATGGGCAGCAGAAGAGAAGGTATAGAACAAAGCTGATATCCAAGGTAAATCAACAAGTATTTTTCTTTTGAAAGAGTAAGGAAGTTGGAGCTTCCCTATCAAGTTGTAGCTTGATAGATGTCAGTTGTAGCTGACTGAGGTAGGAGCCTCTTGTAGGTTGGTGCCTGCAGAAAATTGATGGGAGCTGAAGCTTCCTTGCAAGTGGTAGCTTGTAGAATTGAGGTAGGAGCCTCTTGTAGGTTGGTGCCTACATAAAATCAGTGGTGAGAGGGAGTTGGAGCTTGCCTTTGCATCACAAAAATAATAAGATGTGGTTTTCTCCTTTTATGGGTTTCCACTTATATCTGGTGTCTCTGTGCATGGTGTTTATGTATTGACTTGGTTTATATCATCTGCTTAATACTTGCTGCTCTCATATTAAGTTTGCTGTTACATTATGTTAATGCTTGCTGCTCACATTCTAAGATTACTCACATATTAAGTTGAACATGAAATGAAGGTGTAAATAAGTTTTCATGAAAAAGTTTTAAAAGTCCATGAATGTGTTAAACTGATTCACCCCCCCCCTCTCAGTTTAACTAAGGGTTCAAAAATTGGTATCAGAACCGGTTCCTTTGGTGTAAGCTTAATATCTTGAAGGAGATCTGGTTGAGTCATGGACTACCAAAATGTACCTGTGCTAAATACAACAAACTTTCCTGAATGGAGAGATAAGGTTAAAAAAGGTTTAATGGCTAATGAACTTGAGGTATGGAAGCTTGTTTGTGATGGTTATTGCACAGAATCTCCCACGGTGCAAGAACAACAGAGGAATGCCAAGGCAAAATTTGTGATATACAACAATCTTCATAACAAGGATCTTGAGGTAATAATGGATTTAACCTCTGCAAAAGAAATGTGGGACAGATTGCATTTCATGCATTGATTATACACTAAGGATTTCATTGTCAAGAAGGAGAAGAGAATTAAGAAGAATAAAAATTCATGTCAAAAGGAAAATTTTCAATCAAATGATGCACCTGCTAGGGTGAATGGTAGTAAAAACCATGAAGAAATTGCAGCTGAGGAAAAAGCCAAACTTGACACAGCCCTGACTGAAATAGAAAAATTGAAGAATGAAAAAAAAGACCTTAAGATATTGGTACAAATATGTGATGAGAAAGAAATTATTGGCCTGAAGACACAACTTGAAGAAGCAAGGAAAGTTGAAGGCACTCTACTGCAACAAATGGAAGAGAAAATTCTGGAATGTGAGAAACTGGAAGAAGAAGTAGTGGGCCTAAGAAAAAAACTAGAAAAAGCCCAAAGAGAATTATTAATGAATACTCCACAAGTGAAAAGCTCTGGACAGCTGGACCAAATACTAAATGCTCAAAGGTCACCTTTCATAAAGGCTGGGATATGATATGAAGGAGAAACCAGTAAGTTCAAGGTAGAAGATAACAAGAAAATCATCTTTGTAAAAGCTATAAAGGAAAATGAAGCAGCTCAGAAAATTCCCACAGAAGAAGCATCCATCAAGAACATGAGGTGTAAAGAAACAAACAGAATCAAGCAGCAACATGAAAGAACAGATAATGAGAGGATGAAACAATCAGCTGCTAAAGGCTCACATGCTCCTAAGGATGAATTGAATAAATTTGGAAGATGTAAAAGAAGGTTCTTTCCTCCTATGGGAAGTATCACTTGTTTCTCTTGTCACAAACAGGACATATTGCAGCATATTGCAAGACAAAACAAATCCACTCCAACCAGCAAAGGATGCAACAAAAGAGAAGAACCCCTCAAGCAAGCAAATGGAAAGGACAATCCTTCACCAGGTACTCAAATCACTTCCATGGCTACTGTTATGCATGCAATAAATTTGGACATAAATTCGTTGATTGTAAATTGTATTAAAAAAGGGGAATAAAATGTTATACATCAGCTCAAATAGACCTTGGCAAAGTAAGATGTTATGTACGCCTCAAACTTGGTCACAAAGAGAAGGACTGTAAACTGCCATATACTTTAAATAACTCCAGATAGATGATAGAATTAAAACAAATCTATGAATCTAAAATAAGTGCAGACATTATGAAGAACCCCAATAAAGTATGGAAGGAAAAGAGAAAGGGGGAGCTTATTATCTCAATAACATAATGAATCCTTCATAGTCTCAAGGGGAGCTGCTCTAGGAAGCAAAGCAAAAATCTATCCAGTGACAAATATGAAGCAACATCACAGGGGGAGAGCAGTTCATAATTATTCCCCATGACAGTAATCTAAGAAAAGCTCCATGTAATGAGAATAGCTACGAGATCAGGAAGAAAAAGGAAAATCCCTCTAACATAGAACTATTGAGGAAGAAGATGATCTAAAGTACTAAATAGCTAACAGATTGATGAAAAAAAAAGGAAGGGGGCAACAAGCAGCCATGATGGTAGAGAAAACATCAGCCATGAACATGTAAGCCAAGAAAACACCAACACACTAAGGGATGATCACATTGTGCATCATTCTGCTAGAATGAACATTGAGTCACATTAAGAAGGATGAGTAAGAATAATGCCTATCATCATTATATCATTACATATTTCATCTATGAAAAGTCCCGTTGGAGGAATGAAGTTAAATAAGTGACAAATCTCTGAGTAATCAACCCATGAAGATTCATAGTATAGAAATTGAAGATGTCTTTCTGAAGATCATCATGTTAGAACAATTGAATTGGTATATAAAGAAATATAAAGCAGCAATGATTCTAGAACTGTCATAGAAAAGAAAATGCAGTGACATTCTTTCAAATCAGAATGACAGACTAAGAAAAAGGTTAAATAATGAAAAGATCAGATTGAGGATATTGATGAATGTTAATGTGAACAGTGGAAAACTCAATAGAAGAATTTATGAAGGATGTCTTAAATTATGGGTAAATGCGCAAGCTCAAGTGAAATCTCTGCATATTTTATCAAGGTAATATCATTTGGTACTTGGAGCAGGCAACATGTCTATCAACATAATATCAAGAGTTATCATGGAGCAGCAATGTGGTATAGGTCCTCAGGATCAAAGGATTAAGGAAAAAGAATATCAAGGACTATGCATAAATTGTGTGAAGTCTGTTGGATGAGATATCAATCAAACAACTTGAAGATGCCTTTGTTGGAAACTACCATGATAGAATAGTTAAAGTATTTAAAGTATGAAAGACGAGCTGTGTTAACCAAACAGTTGAAGCTCAAAATTCTGCTATTGATTCATCACAAGCTTACTTCAGCAGAAAGGAACTGCTGGTATTTCACCATTTAAAGAGAGAGTGATCATTTACATACATACCCCTTATGACACAAATGAATTGCATGGTTGATAAGTGAGAGTGACCAATACATTGAATGCATCCTACCTCAAGGTTTTGTTTTGAAAGTACATTATGCAAGCAGTAAAGGCATTTGATCTCTTAGATCAAATTCTGGTTAATTCATTGATCACATATGTAACAATAACCTTAAGCTATTAAGGATAATATGAACATCCTAGCTCATATCATCACCAACAGGCAGGAAAGGTGTACCGCAGCAATAAAGGATATATTGGCTTCATCACAATTGAACAAATGTTGTACTGCAGATGAGTATTGCAGAAGAAGACATATTCCATCTACAATATTCCTCAACAGAAATGTATTGGAACACTACATCAGACAGAGACTGAATGTTTATTCAAGTTCAATTATCCTCAAAAGTGTTCTCTCAACAACTCTCGTACACCAGTCTGGAACAGCAAGGTACAAAGTCAGAAGAAGAAGGTCTAAACACAAATCAGAGAGAGGAAATGCAAAGACAGAATCTACACTAAGAAATGTGCAACCCTTTGCCATTGATGTCAAAGGGGGAGGAAAAGCAGGTAATAGAAGAAAGGGTCTTCTAAAATAAGCTAGGCAGAGGAAGACTTGGAGGAAGCATTGGATTATCGGTGGATGTGTTGCCTTCAATGCCAAAGGGGGATACTGATGGAAATTTTGTCATTGATGGCAAAGGAGATGACAAAGGAGGAGCACCTAAAACATCAGCCAAGTAGCAGAGACAACAAAAAGAGAAGTAAGGAGCAGCATCAGTCAAGGAGCAGAGGATAGCAAAGAAGCAGAGAGCTATTCAAGGTGCAGAGTAGTGAGGACAGAAAGAGGGATTCATTTGTATCCATGGGAGGAATTTTTCAGCATTGCATGGGTATGATGAGACTCTGTAATTGGGAGTATAAGTGGCTCCTATGTGCAATTATGTTTAACTCTGTACATGGATTTAGTGTGGAGTATAGTGTGTGAGGTTATACATATAATAAGGAAATTACAGTCATAATACAGTGAACCCGCAAAGGAAATTGTGAAATCAGGTGATGGCACAGTAATAATTGTATGGGAAATGCTCCGAATGAATCTCTGTGTAGAGGTTTTGTATATGATAGGGTTGAATCTCATTCGGGCTCGACTGTAGGTCTCAACCACCTAACTTGCATATAAAACTGGAAGCATGTGTTAACCATGAATTCGAAGGTTTAAATATCTCATTTGTATGGTTGAATCATACGATGGTCAAGCCATTGAACGCTGTGGCCGATACTGGTGAAGTCACGCCACGGGGTTAACACAGAGGAAGACAGTTATTTAAAAGGGCGAAACTAGAAATCAGAAGAAAAGTGATAAAGCCACAGTATTAACAAAGGTTGACAAATAACAAAGGCGGAAATTCCTTATAACAAAACGTTGAAACAGAATTATTAGAATCAGAACCATGAGTTAATGGAGCCTTGGATGAACAGTAAAACCGGAGCTCCAATACCAGCAGTATCGCGTGGCCCCAAACTTGGTAAGTGGATTTTATATTTGGAACGCGATCTAAGTCTTTGTGTGATACGTGGCCTCGGGCGGTTTGGTAAAACCATTTTTATCGCGCGACTTGGGCCCGTTAACATCTGGGAGGAAAAATAACGTGATAACGCCCTCGACAATCCGATAGTCAATGTTTGGAATCAACGGCCATCACGATTACGTGATGTATGAAACTTAATATAAGTTCGTTTCTGTGGGGCCGAATTTTTAATCTAATATATGGTTTTGATATTCAATGATGAGCACGGTGATAATTTGCTTATTACAAAGGTTTATGTGCGGATTATATGTTTGAGGCAAGTTGACACATATATGTATGCGAGGGTTGGAAGAGATATTAAACCAAAGGTTTAATACAATCGATATACACTATGCTAATACATTTTGGTTTTTAAGGCACTGACCACTATTGTTTTGGCTCATTCAATAAGTTATATGTATTCCAGGCTTAAGCTGGAGCTTAGAATTTTCTTGATTTTTGACCTATTCCATCGTAATTTTATCTTTTCCATCAGCCCACACAATTAGGACCTAGCGATAAATCTAGTCGAGCTTTTTATTGAGATTGGGATATGAAAAATAAGGTTATCCTACTTTCTAGAGGATGACATCCAAGTCATCCTCGATTGATTGGCTTGTAGATTTGACTTCAAATTTTTCTTTATGCTTAGTCGACTTAATTGGGGTATTTTTCTTGGAAAATGACTAATTCGATGGGTTTGATTTTGGTACAAATGAAATCATGAATGTTTTTGCCTCCCTTTCTTCTTCCAGTTCACCATATGTACGAGGGGTGATTATGTGGGTTACCATCCACTTTACTGTTGGTGGAATTGAGTAAATTATGTCGGACTATCTTGATAAATCTACAAACAATTCCTTGAATTGCGACTAGTAATCGAGTACTATTATGATGAGACTCTGTAATTGGGATTATATGTTTGAGGCAAGTTGACACATATATGTATGCGAGGGTTGGAAGAGATATTAAACCAAAGGTTTAATACAATCGATATACACTATGCTAATACATTAAAGAGTTATATAATGTAAAACCCTTCAAAAATGATATCTGGAGTATGTATTGAAATTTTGAGTGTAGGGCAGAAGTTTAATACATCAGGGGCTCATATGATTTGAATTGAATTTTAAATGTGAATGATTCAAACCTTTGAATAAAAAGCGATGTGTAAAGACTTGTAACTATTCAGAGCGCAATTGCATATGAGGAGTGTTAACGAAAAGGAAATTGATATAATCACTGTGGGCCCAACGAATAGTGTTGGTTTTTAAACCATTGGCAAACACATACATTATAATAAATTGAATGGACAGAATAATTTATTAACCCTGTGGGACCCTCACGAATCGTATCTGAGAAGATCATAATAGCGGAACATGTTAACAAAAGTCCCGATGGAAATTGTGGACCCGATGTGTTTATGAATGATGAATCATATGTGTTTGAGGTCCGGCTTAAAAGGTATGCCATCGCATCGGAAAAAGGGCGGAACATGGGAACATCCCATAGAAGGATGTGATTGTGATCAATCGCATTGGGAAAATTACAAAGGATCCAATCGCAATCGGAAGAATTCCGTTGCGATTAATTGCATCGGAAAATAGAAAAGAAGGGTTTATAAAGCTGTGGGGCCCGAACCTTTCAAATGTTAGCGTTGGTGGTTCGATATGTATGCGTGAGAGGGTTATACTATGGTTGAACCATGTGATTAGAGGGCTATGCATGTGGGTTGCACAAAGCATTAATACATTGATAATTAGTCATTGAAGATTGAGGGGTCTAACGTAAGGCACGGTCTATTAATGTTTATAACGCTCGTTTGGTGAATACATATGTATGGTTATATATATATATATATATATATATATATATATATATATATATATATATATATATATATATATATATATATATATATATATATATATATATATATATATATATATATATATATATATATATATATATATATATATCTATATATATATATGTATATATATATATATATATATATATATATATATATATATATATATATATGATAAGCCGAACCTCGCATGAAAGGGATTGTGTATTGGCATATATTCAAATTAAATGGGTCGGAATGATACGTCAGCTTATTAATATGTTATACCCTGTGTTGTGGGAAACACACACACACACACACACACATATATATATCGGGGTCTTCATAAAGAGGTTAGGCCACATAAAAAATTCCGCTTATAAAGTTATATGAGTACATTGCCAAATAAGAAATTATTGTTGGGCGCGTCTACTTTCAGGCATAGTGGAGATTGCTGCGTTATGATCATCAAAGAGTTTTAATCTAAATCTCAGATTTGAATCTTTAAGAAAGCCAGATATATCATTGAATTTTCCAGACTCTGATTTTATTTGGGGTATTTAATCAGATTGCTAGATTAGCAGTTATATATATACAACAGACACACAATCATGGTGAACAGGAATATGCACAGGAATGAATTTGACAGGTGTACAAGCACATAAAACTGGAAAATATGCAGAAGAAAGTGAGCAGAAGAAGGTAGAATAGTTACCTGACAACAACAGAAAAGACAAAGCCAACAAAGCCAAAAGCCAGAAAATGGGTTGAGTAAAATTGTCTTTATGTAACTGAAAATGTGAAAGTAAATGTTGTAATTGATTTTTATTGTTTGTGGTGCATTGGAAAGTCTCCGGAAGAAAACAAAAACCCCACTGTAATATCAAAATTAGTACATACAGTTATATTTTTTTGAGTGAGCTGGAAAAGAAATGAGAAGGTAGAAGGCTAAGAGGTATGGCTGTCCATTTCGAATTATCTATGGAATGCTAACAGTCATAAGGGAATTTCTATAAATAATATCATATTGATATGCATATAGATGTTAGAGAGTGAGGGAAGAGAATGCAGAAATGAAGCAGTAAGGCAGAGGAGAAGGAGGAGCTGATAGAGAACCCGAGAAGATGTTGAGATGATGCAGGGCAGATATGAGGACTGATGGGCAGCAGAAGAGAAGGTACAGAATAGAGCTGATATCCAATTTAAATCAACAAGTATTTTTCTTTTGAAAGAGTAAGGAAGTTGGAGCTTCCCTATCAATTTGTAGCTTGATAGATGTTAGTTTTAGCTGACTGAGGTAGGAGCCTCCTGTAGGTTTGTGCCTGAAGAAAATTGATGGGAGTTGAAGCTTCCTTGCAAGTGGTAGCTTGTAGAATTGAGGTAGGAGCCTCTTGTAGGTTGGTGCCTACAGAAAATCAGTGGTGATTTGGAGCTTGCCTTTGCATCACAACAATAATAAGATGTGGTTTTCTCCCTTTAAGGGTTTCCACTTATATCTGGTGTCTTTGTGCATGGTGTTTATGTATTGACTTGGTTTATATCATCTGTTTAATACTTGCTGCTTTCATATTAAGTCTGCCGTTACATTTTATTAATGCTTGCTGCTCACATTCTAAGATTACTCACATATTAAGTTGAACATGAAATGAAGGCGTAAATAAGTTTTCATGAAAAGTTTTAAAAGTCCATGAATGTGTTAAACTGATTCACCCCCCCCTCTCAGTTTAACTAAGGGTTCAAAAAAAGGTAGACATTCAGACCATTCCTGATCTAGCACTTAGAGTAGTGCTACGTACTATCATGTGGGCCGCGGGGTCGTAGGCACCGCACGAGGCTACCAAGACACAGCTCCTTCTTGCATCAGAATGCATGAACCCAACAGTATTTGACTGGGCCACAACCATGACTATGAGCATCAAATGACAATTGAAAAAATGTAAAAATACCAAACTAAAACAGTTTGGATACGGGTCAATCTTGGTATCATTCTTCCTGGAACGACTACCTATCTTCCAAGGCCAAGGGGATATAGTCCTAGATCCACCATTGAGAGAGCCACAGATGGCTCGATTGGCAACATTGATGCCCAGGGCAGGGGGTGGCCAACAGATGTCATGGTGGCTTGAGTTCTTTGGATGGCTCCGACGACAGCTGATCATCATAGAGGACTAGCCCTATGCAGGCACTGATTTCACTGGAGACCCAGACCTTCTTCTCCCAGAAGGAGAGGACTGGGATGAGGAGCTAGGTAAGACTCTTTTTTATTTTTATGAGTTTGATGATTTTTTGGTATACATGCATGTTCTAATAGCTGATCCTATATGTATGTAGATGTTGGCCCAGAGATTCCTGTTGGAATTTCACCGGTGGCGAGGAGGACCCCTCTCGCTTATGACCCTCAAGGTGAGGGGGGCGAGGGGGATGCGCTTGTAAAAAACCTAGAGGGGATTGCTTGTGGGGTTCCGGATTATGCTTGCCTATCTGATGTCCATTTAGTGTATCAAAGCCACACCGTAGGGGTGCCAAGTCGCCTCCACCGCTTACTAAGGCGGTTGGTGCGGGCAGTGATGTGCTACCATGAGCACCATGCCGATTAGTCACTTAGGCTTTTATTTGCATATTTTTGAGAGATATGTTGTCTCTGGATGTAATTGACACAAACATGTATGTTTTTTGGTTTTACATGATGCACACGTTGCAAAAATTCGATATATATATATATATATATATATATATATATTTCTACATGGATCTTGCTTACATATGATGACGTTTTTACAAATTGCGTAAATATCTATCTAATACCATGTTGGCTATTGCATCTGTTAGTGTATTCATTCGTCTTGGTATATGATGATATGTAATGTAATCAAAATTTGTTTTCAAGTAAACGAATATGTAGATACAATCTTAAAATGCATGGGTTTCTAACTGAATAATGACCATTGAGTTGTAAAACCACAAGCTGTGAATCCAGATGTACAAGTAGCGCGCGAATGCTGAGGTTGACAACCTTGTTTAATAATTCCAAAACGACACTATATTCCGCGACATTATTTGTAGTAGGCCCCAGACAAACACCTTGTAAATTAACCAACTCACCAGCAGGATTGGAAATTACCCAGGCTGCCGAAGACAGGTTCCTGGTACTGCGGGAGGCACCATCTGCGAAAATGACATAAGGAGTAATAGACATCTGCACAATCAGGAAGACCCAATGAGCAGAAAAATGCTTACAAAGCACACCACACTACACATGCACAAAAATTAAAAAATCACCTATGTACACATACTACGCAAGAATGATTCAAGCATAATATTTCTTCAGGTACAACCCATTTCTGGGCTATGCCAAAGGAAGACCTTCATTATCAATCAACTCATAAGCCCCATTTTTTAATACGCGTTTAACGATATAGGGCCCATGCCACATAGGTTGGAATTTGCCTGCCCCAAGCTTGTCATGGGCTTGATCATACAAGAGGACGAGGTCCTCTTCAATAAAAGAGTGCGGAGAAACTGTTTGATCGAAATGAGCTTTAACCCGCTTTTTCTGTGCCTCGATAACCAAAGTAGCCAAGCAGCGAGTTTCGTCCAATATTTCGAGATATAGGAGACGTTCTTCCTCCAGGGAAGTATCGGGCAGTAATTCCACAACCAATTTTAGTGAAGGGATCTCACATTCAACCGAAAGAGTAGCTTCCAGAACATACACCAATTGGAAAGGTGTGAATCCGGTCGCACTCTTCACTGACGTTCGGTAGGCCCAAAGAGATGAAAACAACTGGAGATGCCAATTTGATTTGTGTATACCAATTATTTGTTGAAGCATTGTGACAAGAAATTTGTTCATGGCCTCAACCTGGCCATTTTCCTGGGGGTAATATGGCATTGAGTTGTCGTGACGCAAGCCCAACCTAGATGTCAGCTTTTCCATCATGTAGTCCCGAAAATGAGAGCCATGATCAGTCACGATGGCTTGAGGAACGCCGAAATGTGTGATCACATGGTTGAAAATGAACTGTGCAGCTGTCTTACCGTCTGCGGCCAATGTAGGCATCGCTTCGGCCCACTTGGTGAAATAATATACGACAACGATGATATAAGCATGCCCCCCAGCCGAGTGAGGGTTACATGTCATAAAATCAATGCCCCATTTGGAAAAAGGGCCCATGGTAATGACAAGATGTAATGGGAGGGGTGGCGCATGCATCTTGCGTTGGAAGATCTGACACGCATGATACTTTCGTACTACAACAATACAATATTTAAATATAGACGGCCAAAAATAGCCCACATAAAGGATCTTATGTGTGGTAGCATAACCGGACATGTGACCACCACAGGCACCATTGTGACAGTCATTCAAAACTTTCTCAACCTCTTCTAAGGTCAAACACCGGCGGAGTACAGAATCAACTTCGACTCGATATAGGGTATCTTCGACAATGTGATATGGTTGCAACTGGTGTCGAAGACGGCATTGAGCATCCTTCGTTAACTTGGACTGGAAGGTAGATGTGTGGAGGTACACAATGATATCGCTGTACCATGGATCAAGAGTGCTAATTAATAAGAGAGTTTCGTTCGGGATATGATCCTCGGATTGAGACGGAACAGAGTCGGTAGGGAGGGAGAAAATGTGATCAGAAAAAACCAGTGACTTCTTCAATTTGGCCATAGTGAACTCCAAATAGAAATCTTGGAGGATCACAATCCATTTTGAGTACTTGCCCCCCAGCAATTGTTGAGACAAAATGTAAGTCATGGGGTTGTAGTCGGAAATCACGGTTACCGTGCATAACAGGTGTTGGAAATACTGAGGGGGGGGGGGGGGTGAATCAATATTTCTTTCAATTAGAGCATTAGTTAATCTTCAATTATTCTTAGTGTTTGTACAATGATAGCAGCAAACAAGAGGAACACAAATGCACACAGTTTTTAAGGTGGAAACCCACTCCAGGACAAAAACCACGTAATGCTTTTCTAATAATTCTTTTCAACTCCAATTGAAAATAAAGCTCCAACTTCCTAGAATCTAGAAAAGAATTCTTCACCAGCTCCCACTAGATGGACGCTCCAATGCCTGAGATTTTTTGGTAGTCACTGAACGGATTCCCCAACACCTAATGAGCTATAACTCACCCTAGCACCACCCTACAACCCTATAGAAGAAGAAAAGAAGCATGGACTCCCGTACCAGGGAAAATGGTCCACTTTACAATGATATAGAATGATGTAGAAGAAGAAGATATACTAGACCATAAACCCAACTTTGACACAACCACCTAATGAAGATCCTAGACCTCCCAACACTGCCTCTTCAACCCTTGGTAGATAGACACTAGTACAATTTGTACAATAATGTATTTACAATGACTAAGTAAAATGATACCTTTACAATGATTGTATGCAGTGTTGCCCACTTGAAGACTTCATATGATGAACTTCTTGCTGCTATTATGCACCTTGGTTGCTTCTCTTTTCATGCTACCCTCTGTTGCACCTTGCTTTGCTTTTCTTCGGTAGAAAGTCTGGTCCTTTGCAACCCTTGACAACACATGATCTAGCTTTTTTTTTCCTTCTAGGAGCTCGATATTGAATCTGGTGTATCTCTGTTATTTCAGATCTTCAATATCTGAATTTCGGTCCTGTAGTAGTCCTCTGAGTCGTCTTTCCAATGCCACAGGTCTGACCCAATTTGGATTCTTCAAGAGAGAGTTATACCCAATTTCTCACACTGCCGTAATTATGGACTTTTTCAGCAGAGCACACTTGTACGACATGCCACGTGTCACTATTTCTTCATTTGCCTTTGAAATTGATAGAGTGAAAACTAAAGACTGTGCAATATCTGCCAATTTTTATGGAATTCCAATCCGATACTTAGAGAGAGAGAGTTATGATGATTTTACCAAGGTCACTTCTCTGAGATGAATTTCAGGAGCCTGCAAAAACCCTTACTTCCACAGATCATATCTCCAAAAATTTTGCGCAAATTGATCTAAAATTTTTACTGCAGCTTCCTTAGGATTTTAGCTTCTCCTCATAAAAATTTCAGCTTGTAATCCTTCGTAGAAAAAAAGTTAGAGCGAAAATGCCACGATGACTTGTTTCAGATGGCCGAAACCCTTTCCTAAGGAGGAAATGAAGATCACAATATATATGAATGCTTAAGTTGAGAGGGACTTCAACAAGTAAACGTGGGAGGGATTTTAGGAGCTTAAAAAATATTAATTATGACTTTTCAATGACCCATGCCCCAACTTCATGGGGTTTTAGGCCACTAACTGGGGTACAAACTTCAAACATGAATATCTCTTAAACCGTGAAGAATTACATGGCGTGCCATATATAAACGGAAACATCTCGACAAGTAGAAGCCATAAAAAGCATTATTGACCTAGAATATATTAATTTGGTATGTAAAAATTCCCATTCAATATTGGGTTAGCCCCTGGTGCTGCTTGGGTTGACATCAATGACAATCGCTGATCAACAACAGGATGTAATGGAAAAACTGCTGAATGGCCTGGGCTGCGGCCAATGCTAACTTCTTGATGTGGGCATAACGCGTTTCAGTGTCGAGGAGATTCTGAGATAGATAATAAACGACGTGTTCATTACGGTCATCGTCATCCTCTACCAGAACCATGGCAATTGTGCTGAATGCGGCAGCCAAATAGAGGGTAAAGTCGCGATGATAGTTTGGAGGACGTATTAATGGAGCGTTGATGAGCAACGTCTTAAGGTTATCGAAAGATTGTTGAGCAATCTCATCCCAATAGAAAGGAATGTTTTGTTTAAGAAGTCGCATAAAACCTTTAGCTACCTCTGCATAGTTTGGGATAAAGTGACGTAAGAAATTCGCTTTCCCCTGAAGATTCTGAAATTGATGCAGTGAGGATGGGGAGGGGAGATTAACAATAGCCTCGAACTTGAGAGGGTTAAGGCGAATTCCATCCTTAGAGACAATGAATCCTAAAAGCCAACCAGAGTCAACATAGAAGACGCACTTGTGAGGATTAAGCCTGATGTTGTAATGTCTGCAGCGGAGAAAAATCTAGCGGAGATGTTTTTGATGGTCTTCGCGTAGAGCTAAATGAGCCAGAAGGTCATCTTGGTATGACTGAACAAAATTACGTATGTTGTGAAAGGCGTAGGACATGGCACGTTGGAAGGTAGCCCCAGTGTTTTTTAAGTCGAAAGGGAGCTTCTTATAAGCATATGTTCCCCATGGACAGATGAAAGCGGTCTTATGTTGATCAGATGGAAGGATATTGATTTGATTATAACCCAAAAAGCCGTCCATAAGGGAAAAGATCTCACTCCCGGCGCAATCATCAACGATTTGATCTATAAAGGGGGTGGGATAGTTGTCCTTAGTGCAAGCCCGATTGATATCTCGATAGTCAACACAGACTCGAATTGTGACCTGCTTCTTATCCACAGGGACAATATTGGAAACCCACTCTGTCAGAGGGATCAGATATATGAAGCCTGCTTTAAGAATTTTCTCAACTTCAGCTTTTATAGCAGCAGCTTTTCGAGGATGCACTAGACGTAGACGATAGCGCACAAGCTTTGCACCAGGATAGGTGGGAATTTCGTGCATGACGATATTGGGATCGATCCCAGACATCTCTTCATAAGACCATGCGAAAACATCACAGAATTTGCGGAAAAGGATAATGTACACTTGAATCTCATTGAGAGAACAAGTGACTCCCACATGGATGTTCTTGACGACCCTCGGCTTAACAGAGATGTTGATAGGCATTGTTTGGGTAATATTACTCAGATTTCCTTCCGAAAATACTTCATGAGTCAATATTGGCATTTGGAGAGGCGGAGAGGGAACTTGAGATGAAAAATGCTCGAGACAATTAGACATTGCCCCCAGGCCGGGCATGAACGAGGAACGATGATGTCCATTGCTTCACGGCATATCTTCGAGAGACATAGTCTCCATGATAGCTTCGTCAGACGAAAAAAATTCTCTCAAAGGATCAGGCGAATTTGCATTGCCGAGCCAAGGGGATTGAGAATAAACATCAAGAGCCATGCTTAAAGGAGCATTATTAGCAGGAGGAGGATCCGAGGTGGCAATGATCTCACAATAATTGATTTCAACTGGGGTCAGAGGCATTAATTCTCCAAAAGAGGCAACCTGTTCAGGAGAAGGGATGATCCACGGGTCATTCGACCTGGAGATCATATTGACTTGAATGGAGTTCGGTGGTGGAATGGGAAAAATACCCATGAGAACGGGGTCCTTGAAAAGACCAGGTCCTATAATTTCAGGGGGATTAGGAATTTGATCCACGTATGGCACGTTGTTCTCAGAGGATGAGGTAAAGAAAGACAACTGATCAACAGTAATAATCTTGCCCTCATGTGGAAACTTCAAAAGTCGAAAGAGGGTGGATGGAACGCACAACATGGCATGGGTCCAACTGCGACCGAGTAGAATATTGTAGTTGAGTTTGGCATCAACAACTTCCACTTCAACATTGACTGTCTTACCTTGTAATGTGATCGGCAAACTCACGAGAACACCCAAGGGTTTTTATTCCCTTCCATCGAATGCCTCAAGGGCATTGGGAGATGAAGTGAGGGTTGGGGAGCCAATGGCCTTCCAGCAAGCAAATGACATAACGCAGGTAGAGGCACCTTCATCTACAACGGCCCTATGAATATTGAGGCTATTAATGTCGACGTGTATAACAAGTGCAATCTGGTGCGGGAGTCGGGGGACGAAATTCTCTAGATCAAAGGTGAGAAGGCTAGAATCGGCAGGATTGATTCTGCCGATTGCAGATAACAAAGATTTCTGTTGAGATGGAAAACTCTGAAGCAATTCCAATGTGGACATTGCGGAAGGTGCTTGTGCCAAATCCTCAACAATGCTGTAATGCTGAGCAGCACGAGCGTTCAGATTATAGGAAGAATTTCGGAGAACACCTTTGGAAGGTGGGCATACAACGGGTTCAACACTGGGCCTTTCAATCTCAAGGGGACCAGAGGTAGGTGGGGGAAGAGGGCCATCAACGACCTCCTTCCCAGCTTCCTGGCGTGATCCGGGATAATTCTTCAACCGAGTGGTAATAGAAACAGGTGCAACACCATTCATCATGAAAACATGAGACCCAAACGGTGCAGATGGCGAAGGCTGCTCGACCATCTGGGTCTGCTGAGATGGAAAAGGTTCCTTAAGAACTGCCGAAGTTCCCTTAGAGCCCTTAAGAATTTGACTAACCTTGGATCGTCTAGGAAAATCTTTGGTGTAGTGGTCTTCATCACAGATCAGGCAAGGGTACTTCGGTTTTCGTTGTGAACCATCATCAGCACGTGGTTTGGATGATTATGGTTTTGGGGCATCGGATTTGGCTTTGCCTTTGCCCTTCTTTTTCCCTTTGGAAGTCTTGTCCGCAGGATTGGCCTGGACGACGTTGACCTCCGTGGTCTTATTAGAATCTGGAGTAGCCGGAGGAGTAGAATTGTTGGAAAATTTTGATTTCTGCTTCCCATTGGAAGACTTGCGAGAAGTCTGAGAGATGAAACCAATAACACCGTCAACCAATAGGGTAGCTAGTGATTTAGAGGTCCCTAGTCGCGGGGCATCAGTGAAGATGTCGTATAACATGTCGGACTGGGAGTACACTAAATCAAGGTACTGGGCACGAGCAATGGCTTGTTCCTCAGTTACACATGTCCCCATAGCAATGTATTGTGCAATCTTATTGACAAAGGAGGTAGTGAACCAGTGAGTTAGAAGCTGATCAGGAATGTCAAACTTGATCAGACGACGATGACGTCTCCATTCATGAATATGATCTGAAATATGAGTGGCTTTGTCCTGTTTCAGAGATGTCAGGAGATGCGTCTTGGCTTCATAATGAACTGGTAACTGGAAATGCATCAAGAATGCCATAGCTAGAGTATTAAAATATTGAAAAATACCACGGGGCAATTCTATGTACCATTTAGCAGCGACGCCGGTGAGAGTGCGCTGGAAAAGACGTAGATGAATTGAGTCATCTATCCAAGAGTTCGAAGAACACCACAAATGGTATGTCATGACATGTGCTTGGGGGTCTTCTCCAGATTTACCCTCAAACTTAGGACAATCACCAAGCACCTTCGTCGGAACCGGAGGCCAATTTGGATTATGAAGAATCGGATCATTGGTCAATTTGGACACGTCTGACAATTCCAACGTGGCGAGAAAAGGAAATTGAGGGTTAAAAGGCATGCCAGGTCCCCGATAAGGACCCATACCTATACTCCATCCTGGTTAAGCATAACTCTGCCCCCATTGGTTTTGTCCCGGAGGATTCTGACCATAGGGGGTATAAGCCGGATAATTGGGTTGATATGGCGGTTGAAAACCAGGATACGAGGGTTGATAACCAGGGTACTGATTCTAATTATACGTGGGCCCCGATTGAGCAGTGTATGGATTTGACTGCGGAGTATAAGTATAGCCTGACTGTTGAAGGTAATAACCAGAACCTTGGGGCGGGTTGTAAACCGGTCGAGACTGACCTTGAAGGTAATAGCCGCCTTGGGGTTGAACAGGCTGCTGGTAAGTGGGACCCTGCTGAGTCTGATAAGTCGGGCGCACAGGTGGATTTGGCTGTGGCATATAATAGATCAGCTACTGAGCAGGGTTAATAGGTTGTGTAGGTTTTCTTGATTGAACAGGTTGACCTGGCTATGCAGGTTGCCCTGGTTGAATAGGTTGACCTGGTTGATGAGGGACACCAGGTTGCCCTGGTTGAGCAGGTTGGCCTGATGGTGGGAGTGGGCCAGGTTGTGCCTGATAACCAGGTTGACTTGTGATAGGACCATAAGATGGCCCAGGCTGTGCAACATTTTGACCAATTGGAAAATGAGGCTGCTAAGGTTGCACCAAAGGTTGAGAAGGATAGGGTTACCCCCCAGGACCATATGGTGGTCCAGGTTGATACCTTGGTTGTCCTGGAAGTCCTTGAGCTTGCCCTAGTTGGACCACAGGGTGAGGTTGTAGAGGTTGACCCTGAGGATTGTAAGACTGCCCTTGTGGGCCGTAAAACAATCCCTGCTAGACCGAAGGTTGCCCCCGTAAGGGTTGTCCTTGCGGGTCATACGCATACCCTAGATGGGCCGAAGGTTGTCCCTGGGAGGGTTGTTCTTGTGGGCCAGAAGCATATCCTTGCTGAAACAAAGGCTATCCCTGAAGGTTCTACCCTTGTTGATTGGAAGGTTGCCCAGGCTGGGTAGATAGAAAACCGTTAATATACTGATAAGCCTCAGGAGCAGGAAAACGAAGGGGGTTGCCCTGCTCATCATATTGATATGGAGATACATAGATCAGGGCACCATCTGCTCCATAATGGGAAAAGTAAGGACAGTTAAGATCCTGAGAGGATTGACCAACCTCGGAGATCGGTGGCTGTAAAGACATCTGGTACTCCTCGGGAGAAATGTTCTCTGGAATGGCAGAAGCGATATAAACGTCTTCAGGAATTGACGAGGTCCTAGTTGACTAAGTAGTGAAAACAGGCATAGACGCAGCCACGCAACCAGTAGGTCTAAGAGGTGCCGATGTGACAAAAGGAGATGCTGTGAGAGGTTTCGATGGCGACATCCCTAACGTGGGAATGGTCAGCCTCATGGACGGAGTCGATACTCCCATAGAGGAAATAACGGCCATGACCTGAATTAAAGACCTATATCCAGCTGGGAGCGAAGGACCAGGTGAAGATATAATAGAGGGTTTGGGGATGTCTTCGGAAAAAAGCTGGTAATCTTCACCAGAAGTAGGAATTCCCTCACTAGGAGAAGGACTGGATGTGTCCATATCTGACCCTGTCGTAAGATCTTCTAAAAGACGACAGGGACTAGGAGGTATGATAGCAGCCAAAAAGGGTGATCCCGATGTCAAAGGAGGGAAGTGTTCCCCTACTCCAAATCCAAACCAAGTGTTGGACAAGGGCCAATCGAACTCAACTGGTCCTCCAAAGGGAAGTTTAGATATAATTGGTCCCCGGTTGGGAAACTCAGATACAACGGGCTGCTGATGCTCAGCAGAGGACTGAGAGACCTCTGATGAATCGTTTGTATAAGGACTACCAGTGGACGAAACTGATGGTTCTTCCACTGTGACTGTAGCGAAAAGAGGAAGAGATCAAAAACAAAGACACACGAGCAAAACCAAGGCAAACAAAAACAGGCCAAAAAAATCAATCTCTAAATGGGCGTGTGATCGTAGGTGATTAATTTTACCACATTGAAACTAGAAATCTTACTGTTTCATGTTTTAAGAGTCTAGAAACAAGTAAAAGATGACTCTATCACTTTCAGTTTGGAAACAAGAGTGAAAGGACAAGCGCTTGATGATCTTTTCAAATTTAATGAGTCAGTAAAGATCAAAATGACTGCTCTGGTAATCTAGGTAAATGGGTGTACCAGATATCCGTGAACTGCCATATACACCTTGGTAAAAATGAAAGAGAAATCAACCAAGGACTTGATGTACTTGTAGGTAATCTCCCCGAATGCTGTGTCCGGTGTATCATGGGTAAAAGGTGACAGATTCATCTTCCTATAGATAAAGGATTTGCAACCTAATGGGGCATCCCTTTATATACTCGATGGTACGGGGAGCACAGGTCCGTACTAGCGCTGTCTGTAGCCAAATGGCGAGCGACAACTGCTAGGCTTAAAGACGTCGGAACACGTCTCGACCTTAGACTACTAGATATTCCGTTAAGTTTCAATGCTGGCTTAGGTTAATTCAATAAATTTTAAAGTTGATCTTCAATTTATGTTTCGATTTCAAGGCCCTATCGAATTTTGGATCTCATAAAACCTCTAGATGCAAACTACATGCCACAAAATATCATTTTGTTCAATGAAGAGCTATCTACGGGAGAGTTGAGAGCTTTCAAATGACAACAAAATGAACACACAAAAACATCCACTATTGTTTCAAATGCAAGCTAATGGAACTAGAAAACTTCTCTCTAGAGTTATATAACACTAGTAATGTGAAATAACTTTCAATTTTCACTATGCCAATAGAAATGCAAAAGATTTGTTTTTGTATTTTTCAATATATTAGAGAAAAATGCACTAAATGAATGAAAAAATAATGAAAAAATCAATTCAAGAATGATAAAGAGAGAGTTGAAAACAAATCAAGTTTACTCAACTCAAACAAGTGCAATCGAGACTCAAACAGATGATGAAATCCTTCAAAGCGAAGAAGAATCTCGAAAGAGACTCAAACAAACCGTGTAATCTAGGCTTGGAGCAACACAAAGAAAAACTGAACGAAAGAAATGATAATCACTCAATTAACGCAATGATTCAATGGAATCCAGCAAGATGAATGCAAAGAAGCAAAAACGAAGTTGATCGGGAAAAAAAAGATGCGAAACTCCCACGGGAGGCTCAGCACACTGAAGCACCTAGAAGCCCTAGGGTTAGAATGCAAAACTGATAGAAAAAGGCAAACAATTGGAGGAAAAGGGCTAAACACGGTAAAAAATGACTTCAAAGCACTCAAACAATCAACAAAAATGAACCAGGACCAAAAGTCAAGCTCAGAAAGTCCAAGAACAGGCAAACCCTAATACCAAGTAGGGTTGGCGCACTTGTTTGGCTGTAATCTGCGCCAAATAGGGGTTGGCGCAGGTTCCTAACAAGCAACAAGCGCCAGTTGGCAGAATGTCAGGGGGATAACTGTGTCAATCGAGTTTACCCTAGAAAAATGATAAAAATGAACTCACAGAGACTGGATCTGGTCTTCTGGGGGCTGAACAGGGGTTTAACACTAAGGAAGGTGAACCAGAAAAGCAGACTAAACAAACGAAAGCCAAAAACAAACTAATAGAGAAAGGACTAACTCCTACTGTTCCCCAGCGGAGTCGTCAAATTGTTGTGGAGGTAAATCCCCTCTGCGGATAGAGGCAATCCCACTAGCCCTAGATTGGGTCTAGCAACAATCGAATCACGCAATGACGTTGGTTCCTACTTACAAGAAAGACAAAGATCGCGATAAGTAGACTACCTCAAATCCCACACTGTTGTTGTTGAGGAAGAAGCGGTGCTCCTCGTCCCTAGCTTGACAGATCACAATCCTTCTGTTTGCCACATCCGGACACCTGTACACATGCAGAGAAATGATGACATACAATGTAATACTTAAAGCATGTAACTATATATCAGTCAGAGAAGATATAATTCGTTGCATTACATAAAAGGGTAGACACATGAATGGAACAAAATTCAGAGTAGCTTATATTATAGATGAAAAAAATGGAGATTACAACCAAATTATCTGACGCTATGATCTTCCTTCGGTGGGGCTTGCAGTGGAGCGCATCTCAACAAAGCCTGTCGGGAATCTGGACAAAGCTCTCTCTCTTACGGGGTTCTCCTTGTCTCTGCTCTCAATAGTCGCCCAACTATAGTTTCCTTCCCACAACTTCAGCTAGCTAGTTAATGGAGAGGGCAGGCTTTTATAGAGGGAGGAAGGGAGGTTGGGATCCCTATAATCATGGGATAGAGTCCTATCTCTTAGGAAGGTTCCATGAGAGGTGGAAAACCACTTCCTAATCAGGGAGATCTAGAGGAAAACAACCCAAATTCTTTCTAATGATTCATTCTGAGTTGGTTAGAATCAAAATTCTGCCATTTATTTTTAAAAAACATTCCTTAATAGGCTTGGCGCGAGTGAGACACAGGGATAGAGCACCAGCTGGTGCGCCCACTAGTGTGATTTTTCCCCATTGGCGCGAGGGATGAACTGGGTACCCACACCAATTCCAAAACATGGATTTTAAGGGTTTTCCAAAGGAATTTTCCTTCAAAAGGATTCTTGTACTTATGCAGAAGGATGTCATTAAGGTGTTTTCAGGACATTTTACTGTTCACAGGTCACGGGAATAGTCCTCCAATGTACGGAACGAGGGATTGTAGGGACGGTGAAAAAATGCTGTGTAACACTCCTATATATAGAAAGGAGGTTTTTTCATTTGTACAATCCAAAAATGATTCATTTATGTAATATAAAGGATGTTTCCCCCTCATAGAGGCTGATTTCTAAGTCGTTGATCTATATTTTATTCTATTTTGTGAGATGGATTCATAACAACTTCCCATGCATTTTTTCTGATAATGGAGTCACACTCCTCAACCATGGCATCAACCCAAAATGGTTGCTGCACTACTTCCTCAAAATAGGATGGCTCAATCTCTACAGTCTCTCTCATAAGAGCCATGTAGCTAGTGTACTGCTCTAGGGACCTTATCTATCTGCAATGTGATGTGGGTGCTCTTAAATTCTCTCTAGCATCAAGCACCAACCTATCAACCTCTCTAGTACGCTTCCTTCCATCTCGGAATGTCTGCATGAGTGGGTGTTTCGAATATCTGTTCCTCTTCTCGTGGTTGATCTCAGGCTCTCAATGAAAATTCACGCGGGCTTCTCTTCATTAAATTTCACATATCCTCTAACCACTTTCACCCTGTGTGTTGGTAAGTACACCCGATAGTTGTGAGGTGTGTCAGTGTACCCCACAAATATTTCCAACTCAGATGTTGACTTTATATTTTTTTTGGCATCTTTGGTTACATGGCAATAAACTAATGAACCAAATTTTTTAAAATGCGCCACTCCTAGTTTCTTACCTGAAAAATATTCCTTTGGTGTACTCATCTTGAGAATCCAATGAGGACTTCTATTATGCAAAAATACTGATGTGTTGCATGCTTCAACCCACAAGTGCAATGACAGGTCCTAATCATGCAACATCGCTCATGTTTCTCCCACAATAGTTTTGTTGCTCCTTTCTGCAACCCCATTCTGCTGTGGGTTATGAGGTGCTATCAATTCCCATCGAATTCCTTCTAAATCACAGAAGTTCTTGAATTCGTTTGAGACATATTCTCCATCATTTTCGCTCCTGAGATCCTTCACCTTCTTCCTTGTATCTTTCTTGACAAGTGCTTTGAACTCACAAAACTTTGAGAACGTCTGATATTTCTTCTGCATGAAAATAATCTACAAAAATAACATAATACCCATGCTTTTATATGGAGGCTGTCGAGAATGGTCCACACACATTTGAGTGAACTCTTTCAAGGATCGCCTTCACTGGACTGTCCTTATCATGAAATGTGGATTTGGTGTATTTACCCGATTTGCACCCTTTGCATGTATCTCACTACTCAAGTGAACCCTTGGGAAGTCCTATATAAATCTGTTGCATGATCTTCAAAGTGCCATGGTGTATATGGAACAATATTCTATGCCATAACTCACCGATGTCTCGGCTCTGCACCTTCTCTTATTTTTTTCTCAAAGCAACATAATCTTCTACATCCAATTTTTAGATGTTATTTACCCTAACCCTAATCTTCTTCACCTGTCCCATGGATTTTTGATGAAGGAATGCCTTTCCTTTGCTAAATATCACATCATATCCACGATATTATCACATAGCAACTGGAACTAAATTCTTATTTAAAACAGGAACATACATGACATATTTTAATGTGAGAGGAGAACCAAACTCCCTCTTAAAGGTGGCAATACCTATGATGGTCGTGATATACTTCTCGTCATCTCCCATCTCGATGTGCATATGGAGGTACTTCTCCTCCAAGTTGCTGAATAATTCTTTGTTTCTGGTCATATGAAATGAAGCTCCACTATCCAAGTACCACACCGAAGCCATCACCGATGACATCATGCATGAAATGAGAGTGAAATCCAACTCAAATTATGAAGCAAGAGCTTCACCTACCGCTCCTCCTAAGGGATTTTTGCTGGAATTCTTGTGTGGACACTTTGTAGCATAGTGTCCAAGCTCAAGATAGTGAAAAAATTCAAACTTCGATAAGTACTTCTTGCATGCCTGACTAGAATCTAATTTGGAATGGGACGCTTTTATGAGGATCCATCTCTGGTATTCCGCCAAATCTCTTCTTGTACCAAGTCAGACCACAATTGCTTCCACTATGGTAGCTTCTCCCTCCCATTCATCGAATGTTGGTAGTTGTGCCAACTATTGGGAAGGAATAGAAGTGCTAGGCTCACTAGATCATCCTCGGTAATTGTAACACCAACACTTCCAAGCTCATATTGACATTGAGTGAATTTCACCAAGGATTTTGTTATTGTGTCGCCCTTCTCCATCTTGATTTTTCTGAGCTTGTCCTTCAGCGCCAACTTCCTGTGGTAATTGTTGTTTCGAAACCAATCTATTAAGGCCTTCCACATAGCATATGGAGTTTCCTTTCCATGGAGGTTCGAGACAATATGATCTCGAACTCCTGCAAACAAAATCATTCTCGCCTTTGCTACATTCTTCTTCCATGCATCAATATTTTGAGCATATTTTGTTGCGGGCCTAGGAACATCACTCTCTATGAACTCCTTTAGCCCATTTTCTTCCAACACTGTTGCCATCGTATCCTTCCAAGCTATGTAATTCGAACTACCCTTAAGGGAATATTCGAGTCTCAATCCACATAAAAACATCCTGATACTGCTATTGGTCCTGAAGAGTAGATTTGAAAATTCGATTCACTTGTTAAAAAAAAAACTTGTATTCTTCTCTTCTATAGTGATTCCTTCTTCGATACCATGTATAAAATCCACATAGATTCAACTGATCTTGTAATATGCTAAAACAAAATACTTGAAGTTATTCTACAAATTACAGAAATCAATTACGATCACACAATCACATGAACAAGAAAGAGAAATGATTTCAATTGCAAAACACAAATATTTATCTAAGGAAAGCCTCGACTAAAAAATCTGATATCTGTATATTTCATTAAGTCAAGAATATGAAACAATACAATGTCTCACTCTATCCCAAGAAAGTTTGGTCCAATACTTAACAAATTTATTGCCTCTAGATGCCCTGAATTACTTGCAAAATCCTTAGGGAAATTCAACCCCTATTAATTAGGAAATTCCCAATTAATGATTTCACAATACATATAAGGGCTTCTGCTGACCTCATGCATGAACTGTACAATTTTCTAATTATACAACTGATAATACAATTCCCTTTAAATCCAAACTCAACTGGGTCTTCCTCACAACTGAAATGCAACAATTATTTATAGTGAATTATCTGTTATATGCTTGATCACTGCATGTTAATTAAATCAAATTTAATTCACTGGACCTCTCACTAGTGCCTCCATCAGTTAGAACTAGTTAAACTGATTTTAACTCAAATAATTAAGTTAAGTAATTACAACTCAAAATAAACTGTAACTGGACCCCCTAAAAACAATAGATAACTCTACATGCTTCTAGATTAACCCTCAACTCGAATTGACTCAGCTAACTAAGTCTTCCTAACTCATTTAACTCATACAAGCTGCCATGTGATGTGGAATTACAGTTTCCTTCTAATTTAATTAAGGGAAAATTAAATTAGAAGCCTCTTCTTGTTGCCAATTTCAACAATTCATGTTTTGTTGTAACAACAAGCCTACTATTAAGAATAAAGTTATATCATGCCTTTCTTATACTCTATCATCCTTGGGAAAACATATGCATGGAATTTATGGGAGGTTTAGCAATAACCAAGAAGGGACATGGATACCTGTACATGGTAGTTGGAAGGTTTAGTAATATGTCTATTCTAATGTCCTGTAAAAATATCATTAGTGGGCAAGAAGCAATGAACTTGTTCTTTAGATAAGTTTGGGTTCAATTTTGGATACCGAGGAGCATCATTTCATCTAGGGATATGATATTTCTTACTGCATTTTGGACTACATTGTCGGAGAATATGGATAGGAAGTTGAATAGGTTTGCAAGATTCCATCCACATATAGATGGGCAGGTAGAAGTAGTCACTCGAACTTTGGTGCAAGTTTTAGGGTTACAATTATAAGCATCTAAATACTTTGGATGAAAATATGGTATATATACAACACTCTTATAATAGATTAGACAACCATTCTACTAGTAAGTCCACATTTGAAATTTGTTTTGGATATTTGCCACCTTCACCTTTGGATATTGCATATGGGTAGCAAGGAGGAGTGTGGGAGAATCTTATAAGGGATGCCTTAAGGCCATGAAATTTTTTTGATAAGACCAAGAAAATCCATAATTAGGTATAATAGACACTAAGGAAGACACAAGAAAAATAGAAGGTTGTGCATGATCAACACAAAAAAAGAGGTCATTCAAGGTGGGAGATAGAGTATGGTTACAGTTGAATAAGGAGAGGCTACAAGGTCGTCCTAAGAAATTCAAGGCTTTGTGTCTACCCCCATAATGCACATTTACTCATTGGTGAATGTTAAGATTCTTAAACTCTATGAGATTTTCATGCTAGTTTAGGAAGAGGAATATGTCCTCCATTTTGTAGAGGATTTAGCATTAGAGGTCAAGAAAATTTAAAAAAAGATACAATTTTGTAGAAGATGTACAAAAGTACATGATATAGGAATCATGAACTTTGGAAGATTGAGTTTAAATGACAACTTCTAGGCAAGGCTAAATGGTACACCTGAGAGAAGGTGGAGGCTAAACCCCCTCACCTCATTCAGTAAAATATTTTGGGGACCAAAAGCCTATAAAAATGGGGAGGTGTGATATGGATTGGATAATTATATTATTTTTCATCCATATTGAATATCTTAGAGTGTAAAAAGTGGAGGAATAAACTCACAAGACCATTTTTACTCGTAGGATCCAGTTTGCAAAATTAGGGTTTGAAATCTTCTAGAAGTGGTTTGAGGCATCAAATGGAATTTTTGGGGGTTAATTTTTCCACTCAGGTTTGGTACCTTTTATCACTATTATACACACAAATACATTTACAATGGAAAAACAATCACCTCAATCGGAGTTTGTATGCAAAAGTTATGTGACTCTGAAGTTGAACTTCCTATATTGACCACCATGATTCGAGAGGATGCCATGTAAACCCCCATTATTCATGGAAAATGAGATATCCTTGTGATGATTATGAATAATAATCTAGAAGAGCCAATATTTTAACTCTAGTTAAGAGCTGAGGGAGTAAAATCTAACCACTAGTAGGCTATTAGGTTGTGTTATAACCGAGCCACTAAGAGGAATAAGGGTTCCATTATATTCGAGTGAATTTTACTCCATAGATGAGAAAAGTATACGATAGTGGATTTAGAGAGAGAGAGAAAAAAGAGGATTTGTACATTGTAGCAACCCATAGGCCATAGGTCTCACTTCTTTGTGCTTGCATCCATTTTCCATTTAGAGAAAGAGAGCAGAGCAACCTCACCTTTTAGTTGGGTTTTTCCCCAAAAGGGTTTTCGAGGTTATATATTGTGCTTTATGGTTTGTGAGATTTATTTTGTTGTTATATATTTTTTTCATAACTATAATTTTCATGCACATTTTTCAAGTGGTAATTAACATATACAAAAATCTAAGGAGAAATTAACCCTTAGAGTGTAGATTTTGGATTTTCTAATATATTTTAATAGATCTGTTGTGATGAATTTTCCACTAGAATATCCATGGAAATTTACATATCAATACTACAAAGTGTATTTAGTTAAAGGGAAGATACCCTTAGAATATGATATTATATGAGTAAGCATGTAAAAAGTTCCACAATGTCCAAAAGTTACTAGTATATGTGATACAAGTACAACTAAAGTACAACTAGCATGTCAACTTTAGGGATTACTTTGAAAGTGTTTATACCATGTTTGAGGTTGTTTCATGTTATTTGGGTTGCATGTTGTGTTGACTACCATTGAATGTAGTATATTTCCATGCACATTAGAGATATATTAGTTTTGTATTGATATACTATAACTTTATGCTTATGTGGTCCACTTCCTTAGAAGGTTGGAGACTTATGTGGCTTGCTGAAATTCTTCATGAGGCATGTACTTGGAGGGTATAGTTGCATGCATGGGAGGATAAACCATTTGGAGAATCATTGGGCATCCATGAGGTTTTTGAGCTTTGGGTAACATTGATATAGTTGGTTTCCTGCAAAGAGGTTTGTGGTTGCCTTAAAGACACTTGGGATGAGGAGTCTTCATGTGGGTATGGTAGACTTGAAGGTACACATGGCTTAGGAGGAAGTTTTGGAGCATTGGAGGAATTTATATGAGGAGTGTTGAAAACTTCTTTTAGAGCACTCACATTGAGACCCTTGATGGACATGTATACGTTTGAGATCAACATGTCACTTGGAGTTGGAGTGCTACACATGGTCTTATCTAATAATTATGTAGGTTTATTGTTATGGACATTATCCACTTTGTTATTTTGGCTTCCATTACCTTTCATATCAATAAAAAGAAATGATATTATTTTCATTCATGACATGATCACATATTTGTATTACAAATGTGAGAATTAGATTAAACTTGTTGCTTTGATTTGTACTATTCTTCATTATAATTTGCTTTGTCTTGAGTGCTAGGGTTCTTAAGTTGATTCAAGAAACAAAATTGGGTTAAGTTCCCTAACAAAATAATGGAAGCTAGGGTTTGGGAGAAATTCGAAGGAGAAAACATAGAACTTATTTCTTGTAGTTTTTGTATGAGAGGAAGACTAGAGTTTTGTGGCACTTGGAAACCCTGGAACTTATTGGAAAGCTTGACATGGAGAAGATGGAGAGAGTCGACTCAATCTATCTTGTTTTTTCTTATACACTTGTATGATGCAAGTGCATGTGTCAACAAATACTTGTTAGTGTGTATATTTCCTTTTGTGGATATTTGATGGAATGATTGTTACAGAACATTTTGTCACTATCCCTGCAATCCCCATCCCGTACATTGGAGGCTCATTTCTGTGACCAAAATAAAGTGTCATGCCTTGAAAATGCCATTATTGCATCCATTTCCATGAGATTAAAATTATTTCTGTTGAACATTTCCTGAACAGGCCACCAAAAACACCTGTTTTTGCCTTGGTGCTGGTAACATGTTATACCCTCGCGCTGATGAGGTAGATTAACACTAGCCCCTATGCCAGCTGGCGCTCTGTCTCAGTTAGCTGCAAGCACCAATCTGTTTATGGAAAGTTTTTTAAAAATAGAGGTGAAGTTTTGATCACAACAACTTCGTGGATGAGTCATAGGGAGTGGTTCGACTGAACAACCATGACCTTCCTCCTTTGGCCTCTTGTTTCCACCTTTTGGGGAAACTTCCCAAGGGATAAGGCCTCCCTTCCACAATAGTAGGGATCCCAACCTCCTATTATCCCTCTATAAATATATTCATCCTCCATTGATGAAGCTAGCTGAACTGAAGATAATATAGCAAAAATGCTGGAGAGATTTCTAGTCAAGATAGAACGGAAGAGTCTCTTATTGAGAGAGCTTAGGCTTGTGACTTCATCCTGTTCGAATTCCCTGATAGTCATCGAGACACACTTCAACTGAACCTCGCTGAAGGAGACTGTGATGTCAAGGCTTGGTTGTAACTCTTTCTTCTATTAATATATATGTATAAATATTGTCTGGTTCCCATGTTGCGTTAATGTGTTTTATTGATGCAATATGATTAACCCTCCTTGACTGGTTAGTAATTATGAATGAGATTGTTGTTTCGTATGCTGCTCTTGTTTGTTGAGCTTATGCAGGTATCCAAGTATCGTTGTGAAAGGATCGTGACTTGACGAGACAGGGATCGAGAGGCCACCACTACAACAACCACAACGACAGCATTGGACTCCAAGTAGGTCGATCTCCCTTGTCTATTTCATTCAGTAATTAGGAACCTACACTCTAGTTTGTACTTTTGTTACTATACCCACTCTAGGGCTAAAAGGATTGTCTCTGTCCGTAGAGAGGATTTACTTCCATAAAAAATTGGTGAATCCACTGGGGATCAGTGTGAGTTTGTCTTTTTTCCCTTGTCAAGTCGACTTCGATTGTTTGTTGGTTTATTTATCTTTTCTGGTATGTTTTCTTCATTAGAGTCCTCTTGTTCAGCTCCAGAGTGTCAAAATTGACCTCTACGCATTGGATGTTGTGAAACCAGCTCCAAAAATAGAAGAAAAGAGATATCAACGCCTTAGAAATAAGCCACTTCGAGGGGGAAACCTCCAATACATTACATAAATGAGCAATTATTGGATGATACAAATGACCAAAACCTCCTTCTATATATAGGAGTCCATGGGGCCATAATGTAATCCTAGTGGGGCTCTGATGTAATCTATTATTCTTCAATAATAGTTTTATTGTGCCTGTCATACTTAATAACCCATTTCAGGGTTAGTGGTCTATTAATAAAAAGGGGGCTATCACTAACATATCAAGGACTACAATGCAATGGGATTCTTGCCCCTCTCCTTCAAACAGTGTTGTCCTCAACACTTGAGTAGCTCTGGGTGCTTCTGTATAAAATTATCATCCTCCCATGTAGAATCTTCAGTGGGTAAGTTCTTCCACTTGATGAGATACTCTGAAATTGATCGATTCCGTAGTCGTCGAGTTCTTGTTTCCGTGACTGCTTCAGGTTCCAATATGATTTTTCCTTCCTCATCAAGTTCTGGCAATATTGTTTGAATTGGAAGTTTGTCCCCTATAACCTTTTTTAAGCATGAAACATGGAAAACTGGATGCACTCGCGAAGAAGCAGGAAGCTCCAATTTGTATGCCATAGTACCAATTTTTTGCAAAACCTTGTAAGGACCATAGTACTTTTGTGATAATTTATTATTCTTTTTAGCTTGCTTGAGGGACATTTGTTTGTATGGTTGTAACTGTAAAAATACCCAATCTCCCACATCAAAACTTCTCTCACTGCGATGTTGATTTGCCTGTTGTTTCATTCGATTTTGTGCCAAATTTAGGTTATCCTTTAAGAGTTGGAGAACTTCTTGTTGATGCTCAATGTGATCCTCCACTGCTTGAACCCTAGAATTTTCCCTTAAATAAGATGTGATGGATGGTGGATGATATCCATAAAGTGCCATAAATGGGGTCATTTTTGTTGCAGTATGGAAGGAAGTGTTATACCACCATTCAACGAGAGGTAACCACTTGACCCATTGTGCTTGCTTATCATATACAAAACAACGAAGATATCCTTCCAAAAATTTATTCACTATCGCTGTTTGACCATCGGATTGAGGATGATAAGATGAGCTATGAGCTAGTTGAGTACCCAAACAAGAAAATAATTCCGTCCAAAAATTTCCTGTAAAAATGGGATCTCTATCACTTATAATAATCTTCGGGTTTCCATGTAGCTTTTGAATTGTTTCCATAAATGTGGTAGCAACTGTACTCGCTTTAAATGGATGAGATAATGCACAAAAGTGTGCATACTTGGTAAGTCTATCAACTACCACCATGATGACTCTCCTTCCTTCAGACTTAGGTAAACCTATGATAAAATCCATTGAAATCTCCTCCCAACGTTGACTTGGAATGGATAAAGGTTGTAGAAGACCCGGGGCCTTAATTGTCTCAACTTTATTTTGCTGGAAAACCAAACAGTCTGCCACAAAATTTTGAATATCATATTTAAGGCCATCCCAAAAAAATTCTTTCTTCACCCTGTGGTAAGTTTTTAAAAATCTCGAGTGTCCTCCTAAAGGATAAGTGTGCAATTCCAAAAGAAACTTTTGTTTTAGTTTGGAATTATTGCAAATATATAAGCGATCTTTGTACCATAAGGAATCATTTTTCCAACTAAATGTATCAGATGTACTAGGATCTTGCTGCAAATTTTGAATGAGAGTCCACACTTCTTCGTCCTTCTTCCATTCATCCCTTGCTTCGGTTATCCATTCTGGTTGGATAATTGAAATGGCACAAAGAAATGCTTCCACCTCTTCATCCTTTCTTGAGAGTGCATCTACAAAAACATTTAGCTTCCCTTTATTGTAGAAAATTTCAAAGTCATAACCCAACATCTTTGTGACCCATTTTTGCTGCTCTTCTGAAGATAGTCTTTGCTCCAAAAAGTGTTTAAGACTATCATGATCAGTTTACCTTGAAGTGTCTTCCCATTAGGTAAGGTCTCCATTTCTTTAGTGCATGTAGTATTGCCAACATTTCCTTCTCATAAATAACCTTTTTTAAATACTTTCCTTTGATTGAACGACTTTCAAAAGCAATGGGTCTTCCTTCTTGCATTAAAGCAGCACCAATTCCATTTCCTAAGGCATCACATTCCATAATAAAGGTTTTTGTGAAGTCTGGCATAGCTAAGACTGGTGCTAGGCACATTGCCTCTTTAAGATGTTAAAAGGCCTTAGTTGCTTCAGGAGTCCATGAAAATGCATCTTTCTTCAATAGTGTTGTTAGAGGTGCTGCTATTCTCCCATAATTCTTAACAAACTTGCGATAATACCCTGTTAACCCGAGAAATCCACGCAACTGCTTTATGGTTGTGGGGACTTTCCATTCCTTAATGGCTTTAATTTTGTTAGGGTCTACCTTAACACCCTCGTGAGATACAATATGACCCGGATATTACACCTCTTGTACTCCAAAGAAACATTTGGATGTTTTTGCATATAATTGTTTCTCCTGCAATAGTTTGAGCACCCTGTCAACATGTTCAACATGATCCTTCCAAGACGTGCTATAGATTAGTATATCATCAAAAAATACTAGCACAAATTTTCTAAGGAAGGGTTTTAAAATGGAATTCATCAACCCTTGAAATGGAGAAGGTGCATTGGTAAGGCCAAAAGGCATGACCAAAAATTCATAATGACCCTCATGAGTTCGAAATGTTGTTTTTGGAATATCTTCAGTCTTCATTCTAATTTGATGATATCCTAAATGAAGATCAAACTTGGTAAAATAAATTGCTCCATGTAATTCATCCAATAATTCATCAATCACAGGAATGGGAAATTTATCTTTAATGGTGAGCTTATTGAGCTCCCTATAATCCAGACACATGCGCCATGATCCATCTTTCTTGTGTACCAATACTACAGGAGCAGAGAAAGAACTTTGACTAGGTTGAATTATACCCGCCTCTAACATTTCTGCAATCATACGTTCAATTTCGCTCTTTTGGACATAAGGATATCTATAAGGCCTGATGTTTGGAGGAACACTTCCTGGAATCAAATGAATAGCATGATCATGATCACGAATAGATGGGAGTCCTTTGGGAGTTTCAAACACCTTGGAATGATTGTCCAAGACTTGTTGGAGATCTGCAGAAATAGATGATTTTGATGTTGGAACTTCTAGTGAACATAATTGTGCAATTACGCCTCGCTGTTCTTTCTTTAGAAGCTTTGTCATGACATTAGAGCTTATTATCCTTCCTGGCTTCCCCGCAATACCCCGTAATTCGACTTCCTTTCCTTCTGAAAAAAATTTCAAGAAAAGTTCTTGAAAATTAAAAGCTACCGTCCCCAAAGATTGTAACCATTGTACTCCTATTACAACGTCAGCACCTCCCATAGGAATGGCAAGCATTGGACTAGTCAATACATATTCCCCCATGGTTAGCTTGATATTATGGCATTTTCCAGAGCAATTTATAGTTCCTCCATTTGCAACCATCACTTCACATTCTGGTGCTGGGTTTAGGAAACAATTTAATTCCTTGGCTACCTTGTAATGAATAAAATTATGGGTGCTACCTGAATCAATCAACACTATTACCCTTTTCTTCTTTATATGTCCTTCTATCTTGAGAGTTTGAGGAGTGGTAATTCCTGCCAGTGCATTACACGATATGGTCGGATTCATTTCTTCCTCTTCTAGGGCTGGTTCCTGGTGTATATCCTCTTCTTGTTCATTTTCTTCTTCCTCCTCACAATCTATGTAAAATAATTTCTTCTCAGCACACTTATGACCTTTAGTGTATTTGCTATCACAACTGTAGCAAAGCCCTTTTGCTCTTTTTTCTTCCAATTGTTGTTTTGTCAACCTTGTAGGTTGTGGAAATCTAGGCGTAGAAACACTTCCTTCTTTATAGAAGTGAGTGGTAGGCTTCCTTGTCGCCATAATTTTACATTCAATTTTTCTTGCCAACCTGAATGCCTTCTCCAATGAATCGGGTTCCAAAACGCGAACTTCATGTTGGATGTTATCCTTTAAAGTACCTATGAAGAGATCAATCCTGTGTTCCTCTGGAATATCAGTTACCCTTATATTCAATTTTTGGAAGTCCTCAATGTGCTCCCCCACTAAACCCTTTTGTTTGATATTTATCAATTGGCTAAAGAAGGTGTTGCTCTTTGTATCCTCATAATCTGCTATCATTTCCTCCATAAAAATTAGCCAAGTGACAATTTTTTTACGCGATCAAAGCCATCGATACCATACAAATGTATTTTGTTCTAAATGTAAAGTTGCAATGTGTACCTTTTGTGTGTTTTTCACATTATGGAGATCAAAATATTGCTCCATCTGTAGTATGTTACAGGATCCTTTCCATCAAACTTCCTCATATCCATTTTTGGAATATGGTGGTTCTTACCGCCAACATTAGAGTTTATGAAATCACGATTAACATTTATTTCTTTCTCATCATGAGTTTCCTCTACTATATTTTCACCATTAGGAAACATTTCTTGTATCAAATTTGTCAAAACTTCCATGTATGCTTTTAGATCATTCTTCATATTTTCCATTTTTTCATCGATCTTAGCTTCCATGTCATCCATATTAGATTCCATGCCAGCTTCCATGCCATCTATCTTAGATTCCACGCCTTTCTTCAAACCATCTATATTATTCTTCAAACCATCCATCTTCGCTTCCACGCCTTTCTTCAAAACTTCCATTTCATTTTTTGCTGCTCTTTGTGAGAGCGAAATTTGGTGCACTTGCTCTTGTAATTTTGAAACATCATGTTACAATTCTTCATATTCATGAGTCATAGTAGAGCCTTCTGAAGGCTTAATCGGTGTTGAATTATTTCTATGGGGAATTTTTTAGAACCTAATACTGATATCTATTCTACAATACACCCTTTTAATCAATTCAAATTGATTCTTCAAACAAGACTTATGCAATTCTGAAAAAAAAAATACACACCTTTTTCTTGCTTTTGAGGAGCTCGATATTGAAATTGGATTATCTCTGTGATTGCGATACTTCAATGTCTGAAATTTGGCACTGAGCTAGCCCTCTAAATTACCTTTCAAATTCCACAGGTCTGACTTGATTTGGATTCTCCAAGGGAAAGTTATGTCTAGTCTCCCATAATGACCTAATTATGGACTAGTTCAGTAGAGGAAACTTGTACGACTTTCCACGTGTCACTGTTTCATCCTTCAGCTTTGAAATTGATAGAAAAGAAACTACAGTCTGTGTACTTGCGACCAATTTTTACGGCACTCCAATCTGATGCTCAGAGAGAGAGTTATGAATCTTTTCCCATGATCACCTCTTTGAGATGAAATTCGGGAGCCTAAAAAAGCACTACCTTCCACAGATCATATCTCCGAAAATATTGCGAACCAAGCTCTGAAATTTTGCGACGAGTTTCCTTAGGATTTTGGCTTCGTGCCCTACGATTTCAGATTACGAGACAGCCATTAAATTTTTTTTTATAGTGAAAATGCCATGATGACCCGTTTGGGCAGCGGAAACCTAGAATCCAAAGCTCTGATACCAAATGTTGTGAAACCAGCTCCAAAAATAGAACAAAAGAGATATCAATGCCTTAGAAATAAGCCACTTCGAGGGGGAAACCTCCAATACATTACATAAATGAACAATTCTTGGATGATACAAATGACCAAAACCTCCTTCCATATATAGGAGTCCATGGGGCCACAATGTAATCCTAGTGGGGCCACAATGTAATCCTAGCCGACCTAATAATAATAATTTAAGGGCACAACAATAACAATATTGGGGTTATAGGGGGTACAAAAATAACAAAAAGGGGGGCTACACTAACATAATAAGGGACTACACTATTAATATAGGGACCTAACATTGGATTTCCCATTCTCCCATAGATATTCGGCTTGGCGCGTTTTTTGGTTCAATAGTCACGCCGATTGGTGCATGTTGCTTGTGTTGCACTAGCGCCAACCCCTGTTTGGCGCGGATTACCGCCTTACAGTCGCGCCGAATCCTATAGGGTTTGGTTTGGCTCCTCTTTTGAGTTTTTGGTCAACTGTGCTTGCCTCTGAGTTGGTTTTCTGATCTGCAATTGTTTTATTGATATTTTTTTCCTGTCATAGACTTATTCTTCTCAGTTGTACGTCTGTTTACTTATTAGTGCAGTTAATGGCCTTAGGGTTTCTGAGTGTCTTAACTCACTACACCTTTTGATTGGAAGTTGAGTCTTTTGATTCTTTTCAGTCACATCTCTTGATCAATTGTGTTTAGTTCTTTTTGATCCTTTGAGCGTTTGTTTTGGTTGGATGATCATTTTGGTTTTCGTTTGATTATTCTTCTTGTCGCTCCAAGCATAGATCACATTGCTTGTTTGGATTGTTTCAAATATTTTTCTTTGATTGGAAGAGTGTGCCATTGGTTTGAGTGCATTTTTGTGTTTGTATTGCTTTCTTTGAATTATTTAGATGATCTCTTTCCATTCACAATCCTCAAACTAGTGCTTGTTTTGTTTTTTCATGTAATTAGTGCATTGTGTGCTTCATTTCATTGAAAAAATAAAAAAATTGCATTCTTTCGTTGGCATGAAAAATAAAAGTTCTTTTGCATAACTAGTGACTGATTAACTAGGAAAGAATTTTACATTTTTCGCTTGATTGAATTAGATGCATTGGCGGATTTATTCGTTTGACTTCATTGATCGCTATTGTTTGAAAGATCTCTATCCTTCTCTTAATTAACATTCATTGAATGAAAAATGATGTTCATTTGCATATAGTTTGCATTTAGGGAATTTGAGATCGAAATTCGGTAGGGCCTTGAAATTGAAAGATAATTCAAAAGCAACTATAAAATAAATTGAATTAACCTAAGGAAACATTGGAACCTAACGCAAACATTTTAGTGGTATAGAGTAGAGATGTGTTCCGGTGTCTTAAAACCTAGCAGCTGTCATTCAACTGTTGGATTTAGACAATGCTAGTCCTCGTACCATCAAGTATATAAAGGGAGACCCCTATAAGTTCAAATCCTTTATCCATAGGAAGCCGAGTCTGCCACCCTGTAACCGTGATACACTGAACACAGCATTCGGGGAGACTACCTGCACGTATGGAAAGTCCTTGGTCATTTCTCTTTCATTTGATCACCAAGGTGTATATGGAAATTCACAAAAACTTGGTACACCCTCTTTCTTAGATTACCAGAGAAGCCATTTTGATATTTTCGTGACTCTTTAAAAAGAGAAAAGATCATCAAGCACTTTCCCTTTCACGCTCGTTTAAAATTGAAAGTGAATAGAGTCATATTTTGTCTGTTTCTCGACTCTTAAAACATGAAACAACAAAGTCCGGTTTCAATGTCATAAAATTTATTACCCACGATTACATGCCCATTAAGAGTTTATTACTTGGCTTGTTTTGTTTTTCCTTAGGCCTTGGTCTTGAAACCTTCTTGTGGCTATCTCTTTTTCCTTTTCTGTTTTGAAATATGGTCACAGTGGCGGAACCAGCAGTTTCTTCGTCTTCTTCACTACCTCCTAGTGGTAGTTCTTTTCCTGAAGTTTCTTACGAAACCCCTCAGTCCACTAGGTCTGTCGAGTTTTCGCAGTCGATTCTCTCAACTGTTTTACCTCTTGCTACTCGATCTCCTCCTGAAGATTCAATTGAGTTCAATTGGCCTCCTCTAGGTGCATGGCCTGGTTTTGGGGATGAGGAAGAATTCCCTCCTCTTACTTCAGGATCACCATTTTAGCTGCAGCTATACCCCCTAGTCCTCATTGTATTTTTGATGATCTTACGACTTCATCAGATATGGATTCTTCAAGTCCCGCGGACAGTGAAGGAATGCCTGTTTCTACGGGAGAATATCAACTTTTCCCTGAAGATCTTCTGCATGTTTATGTTCAATATTCTCCTTAATCAATGTCAATTCCACCCATTTATCGGACTTTGAGTTAGATTATGTCTGGTGTTGCATCCATAGCACAATCCAGTACATCAACTCCCCCTAGGAGTTCGGTTCTTCTGTCATTGGGACTGTCACCTTCGACGCTGGGTTCATCGATTATTGTTACATCTGTCCCAGTATGACCCACCGTCTGTGTATCTTCATCTACGCCGGTTGTTACGACACAGTCGTCAGATTCTTTTCACACTTGTAGGTCTATCGTACTTAATCCTATGTGGCCTATCAATTAGGGTCCGAGCAAATCACAAGCTCGTGCTCCGAAGACTACACTTGCTGGTGCGGCTATGACTACGTCTATGGTTTATACCTATGCTTTTGATGAGCACATGTTGGAAATTCACTGGCATTATGATCCTTCTCCAGATGCTCAATGTCCTGCAGCCCCGTCTTCTTCTAGTATGACCTCGACTGTCCCTATGATTCTCGCTGGCCTTCCTTTTGAAGAGTATTTGTTGGCTGTTCAGCAACATAAATCTCAGGGTTTTCAGCCACCCCAAGTGCCCGTCAATCCTCCCCATCACTATAATGCTGTCGGCAACCCTGTCTATTCCTTTCCTGTCAATCCTTATCAGACCATCACTCATCAAGGACAACCCTTAGGTTTACAAGGACAACCCTCTGGTCCTTCAAGTCAGTTTCAACCAGGAACGTCATATGTTGCCAGCAGGCCACACGAACAACCTCTTGTACAACAACAACAGTCGTACGTACAGTCTGGTCAAACCTTTATGCAACAAGGACAACCCTACGGTCTTGCTCTGGGTCAACCTGGTCATCAGGGACAACCTGGTCCAGCTCTCTCATCGGGCCAACCTCTTCCGCAAGGTTAACCTGGTGGTCTTCATTATCTAGGCCAACCTATTCCGTAGGGGCTGCCTACTCAACCAGCTCAGCAGCCGGTTCAATTTGTTCAACAACCTATTCAACCTACTCTGCAGCCGGTTCAACCTGTTTATCTAACTCAGCAGGGTCCACCTATTCAACAGCCAACTCGACCTGCTCAACAGGGCCCACCCGCTCAACCCCAGGTCACTTATTACCCACAAGGTCAATATCAACCGGTATATAGTGTGCCTCAAGGTTTCACTTTTTACCCTCAAAATCCATCTCCGTTAGTGTATAATCAACCTTAAGGCCATGCTTACATTCTGCAACAAAATCCTTACGTTGCTCAGCAAGGAACTCAATGTTCTGCTCAGAATCAGTATCTTGGTCCTCAACCCCAGTATCAGTAGAATTATCTAGCTTATAACGCATATGGTCAGAATCCTCCGAGAAAAAACATGTGGGGGAAAAATTTCTCACAGGCTGGGTGGAATTTTAACACGGGTCCTTATCAGAGACCTCTAGTGCCTTTTAATCCTCAATTACCATTTCTCGCTACGTTGGAACTGCCTGATGTGTCAAATTTAACCAACGATCCAATTCTTCATAACCCATATTGGCCTCTAGTTCTAACTAACATTCCTGGTGATTGTTCCAAGTTTGAGGACAAGTCTGGAGAAGAGCCCCAAGTGCATGTTATGACTTACCACTTGTGGTGTTCCTCTAACTCTTGGGTTGACGATTCCATTCGACTCTGTCTTTTCCAACGGACTCTTACTGGTGCTGCTGCAAAGTGGTACATTGAGCTATCTTGTGGCATCTTTCAAGACTTCAACTCTCTCGCCATGGAATTCCTTACACATTTTTAGTTACCAGTTTGTTATGAGATTGGGACACACCTCCTCACATCCTTGAAATAGGACCGAGCTACTCATATATCAGATTATATTCATAAATGGATATGTCATTGTCGTTTGATAAAGTTTGATATCCATGATCAGCTTCTAACTGATTGGTTCACTACCTCCTTTGTCAATCAGATTGCGAAAGACATTGCTATGGGGGCATGTGTAATCGAGGAATAGGCCATTTCTCATTCCCTGTACTTCGATCTTGTGTACTCTCAGTCTGGCATATTTTATGATATTTTTCCTGATGCCCCGCGACCTGGAACTTCTAAAGCACCAGCGACCCCATCCGTCGATGGTATCATTGGTTCTGTGTCTCAGACTTCTCGAAAGTCTTATCCTTCAAATCCTGGGAAGAAAAAGTCTACTTCTTCCAATTATGCTGCTTCTCAACCCACTTCGAATCCTGGTAAAACCTTGGAAGTCAATGCCGTTCAGACCAATCTGGCGGAAAAAACTTCCAAGGGGAAAAAGAAGGGTGAAGGTAAGGCCAAAGTCGATACCTCGAAACCAGATTCATCCAAATCTCGTACTAATGATGGTTCATAACGCAAGCCAAAGTACCCTTGTTTGATATGTGATGAAGAGCACTACACCAAGGACTGTCCTCGATGGGCCGAAGTTAGTAGATTTCTCAAAGGCACTCAGGGAACTACAGTTGTTCTTAAATAACCTTTTCCATCTTAGCAAACCCAGATGGTAGAGCAAACTTAGTCCTTTGCCCCCTTTGGCTCTCAAGTGTTCATGATGAATGGTTCTGCATCCGTTTCTGTTGCTACTCAATCGAAATATTATATTGAGTCATGTTAGGTGGCAGGGAAGGAGATCGCTGATGGTCCTCCTCCTCCACCTACTTTTGGCCCTCTTCAAATTGAAAGTCCCAGTACTGAGCCCGTTGTACGACCACCTTCCAAAGATGTACTTCGCAAGTCTTCTTATAATATAAACGCCCGTGCCGCTCAACATTACAATATTGTTGAGGATTTTTCTCTGGCACCGTCTGCCATGTCTACACTAGAAGTACTTCAGAGTTTTCTGTCTCAACGAAAAGCTTTGTTATCTGCGATTGGCGGGGTTGATGCTACTGATACTAGCCTTCTTTCTTTCGATTTAGAGAATTTCATTCCTTGACTCCCGCACTAGATTGCACTCATTATCCAGGTTGTCATTAATGGTCTTGGTATCCATCGAGTGGTTGTGGATGAAGGTGCCTCTACCTGGATCATGTCATCTTCTTGCTGGAAAGCTATCGGTTCTCTAGCCTTGAATTCATCACCAAATGCCCTGGAAGCATTTGATGGAAGAGAATCAAAACCTTTGGGAGTTCTTGCTAGTTTACTGAATACATTGAAAGGGAAGACAATCAATGTCGAGGTAAAAGTAGTTGATGCCAAGCTCAATTACAATATTCTCCTCGGTCACAGTTGGACTCATGCCATGCTGTGCGTTCTGTCCACGCTCTTTCGTGTCCTGAAATTCCCGCACGAAGGAAAGATTGTTACTGTTGATAAATTGTCCTTCTTCACTTCTTCTTCTGAGAAAAATGTTCCGTATGTGGATAAGATTCCTAATCCCTACGAGAGCATTGGGCTGAGTCTCTTCAAAGATCCTAACCTCATGGGTATTTTTCCTCTTCCTCCACCCAATACTATTTAGATCAATATGATCTCTGAGTTTGATGACCCATGGATCATCCCTTCACCTGAATAGGTTGCTTTTTCTGGAGATTCGATGCCTTTAAGTCCGATTGAGATTGATTATTTTGAACTTATTGTGGCTTCGAATCCTCTGCCTTCTGATCATGCTCCTTTGAGCATGTCTCTCGATGCTTATTCTCAATCCCCTTGGCTTGGCGATTCAGATTACCCCGATCCCTTGCAAGAGATATTTCTTTTTGATGAAGCCATCGTGGAAACTATGTCTCTCGAGGATTTACTATTTGATGATGGTCATCATCGTTCCTCATTCATGCCCAGTCTTGGAGCCATGTCTACGTGTCTTGAGAGGTTTGCATCTTAGGTTCCTTCTCCTCCGCTTCAAATGCCTATTCTAACACATGAAGTTTTTACGAAGGGTAATATGAGTAACATTACACAAATGATGCCTATTGACATTTCCGTCAAACCGTTAATTGTTGAGAACATCCATCTCGGGGTTACCCATTCTTCAGATGAAGTTCAAGTTTATACAAGCCTTTTTCACGAATTTCGTGACTTCTTTGTGTGGTCCTACAAATAAATGCCTGAAATTGATCCCAGTATCATGGTGTATGAGATTCCTACCTACCCTGGTGCGAAGCCTATTCGTCAGCGCCTTCGTCCTGTGCACCCTCGGAAAGTTGTTGCCATTAAACGTGAACTTGAAAAACTTCTTAACGATGGTTTCATCTACCCGATTCCCTTGACATAATGGGTGTCCAAATTTGTCCCTGTAGATAAGAAACAGGGTACCATTCGAGTTTGTGTTGATTACCATGACATCAATCGGGCCTGTCCCAAGGATAATTATCCTACTCCCTTTATTGATCATATCATTGATGACTGTGATGGGAGTGAGATATTTTCCCTAATGGATGGCTTTTCTAGCTATAACCAGATTAAAATTCTCCCAACTGATCAACATAAGACCACTTTCATTTGTCCTTGGGGTACGTTTACGTATAAGAAGCTTCCTTTTGTCTTGAAGAATGTTGGGGCTACATTTCAGCGAGCGATGTCGTATGCCTTTCATGATATTAAACACATCGTTCAGCCTTATTTGGATGACCTTCCAGCTCATTCAACTAAGCGTAAGGACCATCCTGACCATCTCCGTCAGATATTTCTTCGTTTTCGATGCTACAATATCCAACTCACTGCCCAAATGTGTATTCTGCATAGATTCCGATAGACCCTTAGGGTTTATCGTGTCCAAAGACGGGATTCACCTTGATATACTCAAGGTTGAGGCTATTATTAATCTCCCCTCCCCCTCTTCATTACATCAGTTGCAGAGTCTGTAGGGGAAGGCTAACTGTTTATGCCATTTCATCCCTAACCATGCCGAAGTAGCTAAAGGATTTACGCAGTTATTAAAGCAAGGTGTCTTGTTCCTCTGGGATGAGGTCGCCCAGAATTCTTTTGATGCTTTGAAGACGTTGCTAGTCAACACTCCTCTGTTGTGTCCTCCAAACTATCATCGTGATTTTTCCCTCTATTTAGCTGCCGCTTTCAGCACAATTGCCATGGTTTTGGTTCAAGACGATGATGACGGTAATGAGCATGTTATCTATTACCTCTCGTGTAACCTTCTCGATACCGAAACTCGCTATGCTCATGTCGAGAAGTTAGCGTTAGCTGTGGTTCAAGTAGTTCAACGTTTTCGTCATTATATTCTATTGCGAACTGTGACTGTAATTTCAGAATGAAACCCCATGACCTATATATTGTCTCGACAATTGTTGGGGGGGGAATACTCAAAGTGGATTGTCATCCTCCAAGAGTTCGATTTGGTGTTTACTACGGCCAAGTCCAAGAAATCACTTGTCTTTGCTGATTTGATTCGCTGCCTTCCCTCTGATTCCGCTCCGTCTGATCTCCACCCTCGATCCTTCGTACAGTGACATCATCGTATATCTTTAGAATTCTACTTTCATATCTGAGTTGACAAAGTATGCTCACTAACGCATCCATCATCAGTCGCAACCTTATCGTATAGTCGGAGATACACTCTACCGTGTCGGAGTAGATTCCATTCTCCGTCAGTGTTTGACCCTTGAGGAGGTTGAGAAAGTTTTGAATGATTTCCATAGTGGCGCCTGTGGCGATCACATGTATGGTTATGCCAATGTACAAAAAATTCTTTGTGATGGGTATTTATGGCCCTCTATCTTCAAGGATTGCATTGTTGTCGTCCGTAAATGTCATGATTGCCAAATCTATCAGTGCAAGATGCATGTACCGCCTGCACATTTTCACCCTGTCACTACCATTGGTCCCTTTGCAAAGTGGGGCATAGATTTTATGAAGTGTAACTCTCACTAGGTCAGGGGGCATGCTTATATTATCATAGCCGTTGACTACTTCACCAAATGGGCCGAAGCAATGCCTACACTTGCCGCCGATGGTAAGAAAACCACTCAGTTCATATTCAATCACATCATTTCTAGGTTTGGTGTCCCTCAAGCCATCATTACTGATCATGGTTCCCATTTTTGAGATTATATGGTGGCAGAGTTGACCTCTAGGTTGGGCTTGCGTCGCGACAACTCAATGCCATACTATCCTCAGGCCAATGGCCAGGTTGAAGCTGTGAACAAAGTTTTAGTCACTATGCTTCAACGTACGATTGGGATCCATAAATCCAATTGGCATCTCATGTTATTTTCGACTCTCTAGGCATACCAAACCTTAGTCAAGGATGCGACTTGATTCACTCCATTCCAGCTTGTTTACAGTCTGGAAGCTACCCTTCCAATTGAGTGTGAAATACCTTCGCTCAAGTTGGTTGTTGAATTACTGCCCAACACTTCACCTGAAGAAGAGCATCTTCTATACTTAGAGAGCTAGATGAAACTTTCCGCTTTGCTACTTTTGTCATCGAGGTACAGAAGAAGTGAGTCAAAGCCCATTTTGATTAGTCAGTTTCCCCTTGCTCCTTTGTAGAAGGAGACCTCGTCCTCTTGTATGATCAAGCTCATGATAAGCTAGGGGCAGGCAAATTTCAACCCATGTGGCATGGGCCTTACATTATTAAATGTGTTTTGAAGAATGGGGCCTATGAGCTCATTTATTACGAAGGTCATCCTTTAGATCAGCCCAGAAATGGGTTGTATCTCAAGAAATATTAGGCATGAGTCATTTGTGCATGTTTTGTGTACATAGGTGTTTTTTTCATTTTTGTACATTTTTTGGCTTTGTGTGTTTTTGCGAGCGTTTTCTTGCTTATTGGGTCATTGCTTATTATGAAAATGTCTACTACCCCTTATGTTGGTTTCACGGATGGTGCTTCCCGCAGTACTCGGACTTGTCTTTAGCTGCCTGGATGATTTATGATCCTGCTGGTGAGTTGATAGACCTACAAGGTATTTTTCTAGGACGAACTACACACAATGTCGCTGAATATAGTGTTGTCATTGAACTATTAGCCGAGGCGATTACCCTCAGCATTAGGGTGTTGCTTCTAAATCTAGACTCTCAACTTGTTGTTCTTCAACTTAAGGGGCATTATTAAGTTAGAAACCCTCACATTTTAAGATTGTATTTATGTGTTCATTTGCTGGAAAGACATTTTGATTATATCACATATCAACATATTCCTAGACAAATGAATGCATTAACTGATACAATGGCTAACATTGTATTAGATAGACATTTGCGTAATCTGTAAAATCATCATCACATAAGAGACTCATATAAAATAGGAAAATAAATGTGTATATATATATCAAATGTTTGCATCAGTGTGCACCACAAGTTTCAAAAAATATGTGTGTTTCTGTTACATCCTGGGAAACCATGTCTCATAACTAAATGCAGAAATAAAAGCTTAGGTGTCTAATCGACACGATGATCATGATAGCATGTCACTTCCCAGACAAGCCACCTTAGCAAGCGGTGAACTCAGTTTGACACCCCTACAGTATGTCTTTGATATGCATGAGGAACATCGTCGAACCGCGCATAGTCTGGGACCCCATCGGTGATTCCCCCCAAATTGTGCACGATTTCCTCCTCCTCACCTTGAGGGGCAACATCAAAATCACAAGGTATTCACCTTGCTATCGGAGACATCCTTGCAGGTCTCTCTAGGCCTATATCTGCAAATGCATGGATTGATTGTCAGAACATACATACAAAAAAAAATCATAATACTCATAAAAATAAAAAATGAGTCTTACCCAGTGCTTCATCCCAATCCTCTCCTTCCGGGAGTGGAAGGTCCAGATCACTAGTGAAATCTGTGCCAGAGTAGGGCCAATCCTCCACGATGATCAACTGTCTATGGAGCTAATCAAAGAACTCGAGTCTCTAGGACATCTGTTGACTGCCCTGTGACCTTGGCATTAGAGCTGCCCATTGGGCCATTCGTGGTTCCAGTACTGGTGGTGTCGGGACTATCACCTCCTGACGCTAAAAGATTGGTAATCGTTCCAGAATGAATGATACCAGGATAGAACCATAACCAAACTATGTCAATTTGGTCTTCTTTCATTTTGTCAGCTGACGTCTTATATTGATTGTTACTGCTTCTGCTCGGTTGTAGATGGTCGGTGAAAAGAAGTCTATAGCAAGAAGTAACTTATTTTTTGTTGCTTCATGTGGTGCTTGTGATCCCATAGCTCGTGAAATCATGTGTATCACTACCCTCAGTATTAGATTTGAGATAGTTTGGATGTCCACTTTCCCACTTTTTGACCCTTTCCGTGCCCCTAGAAATACCCTGTCAATTACCATACCCATGGGTGCCGGTCATGATTGGTGCTACCCCCCTCTGCGAAAATAATATAATGAAATAGATATCAGAAACATCAATCTCGAGCTCCTGATCTCGAACAATGAATTTTTCTTGATCCTCATCCTAGATATTGATCAAGTATTGTAACAACTTTGGTTGAGATCTGAGACACGGGGTAAAGAATAATTTTTTCAGTCCATAGTCTCTAAGAGCTTCCATGCATCTCTCATTTTCCATGGAAAGCTCATCCTCTTCACTGTGTTCTCATTCCTTCCACTCTATCACCATTTTGTCACTCTTTCACCTGCAAACATGTTCATATGGACATTACTAGCCAAATCCAAAGCTGAAATTAGTGAAATTTGGGCTTGCTTACTTGCATTAGGAACTTTAAGAGGTCTGCACAGTTGGTGCGACTGTTTTGGAAACAGCTGCGCCAATGGGCGCGCCCCAGTTCAAAAAAATGGGCGGTTGGCGCAAGTTCGTGACCAAAACCTGCGCTGACCGCCATGCCCTAGTTTTCACAATTCCCTCCCTCAGAAATCAAAATTGAAGGTTGCAAGTAAAGAAAGAATGCTTAAAATGTGGGGAAGGATGTCGGATCTTACCTAGAACTAACGGATTCGAGATTGGTCTGCTGGATTGCCCGCTATTGTTGCCGCAAAATTGCAAGGTAAAATGGGTCACTATTGCTCCACAAGAGGTAAAAGTGAAAAGTAATTATTTTTTACCATTTTTGGAATTTTATAAATTTTTAGAACCCTAATTAGGTTTTAAGACATGTTTTTCGATTATTACATTATGTTATTTCGAAAAATGGGTTTTACGTTTGTTTCTTGTGCAGCGACAGGTCTTTAATGCGATAGTGATGAAGTCACGAGTTGTATTTTATACTTTTTCGGACTCGATAAAAACACGAAAAATTCACTACTGGAGTCATGTTTTAGCTCTTTTCTGACTCTCTAAAACTGAAAATATTGCTGAGACTCTTGTCATTTTGAACTCGTTAAATGGCTGCGAAACGATATCTACCCAGTATACATTTACCCTTTTTTCGGGTTGGGATAGATTATTTACGAAAAAAGAATACCTTAGCCAATTGTGACTAAGAGGTTCTTTCAGATATTGTTTTATACGTTTTCGGATCTGAGAGAATACTTATGAAAAGGGACAGGGTGGAGTTTTATTTTTCGCTTCTTTTCAAACTCTCTAAACATGAAAAGGCGTCGAGTTCTTCCTTTTTCAGACTTGTTAAACCCTGATGACATCAGACATCGTCAACATGACGTTAATCGAGTTCCTCCTTCCTAGGGCTCATAAAATGTACTAGGTTGGATTTGTCCAAAGGAAAAACTTACAACACAAGCATATGTTATCCCCTTCAAGCTTGTTTTTAAAAATAATTAGGGTACTCTCCATAAATGGTGGGGGAAATTGAACCAGATTTTAGTTGTGTCGGGAGTATGTCTCCCTTGAACATGACACTCATCTGCATTCGTGTCAGGTTGGGGACGTCTCATTTGATCATATTTTGCCTCCATGGGTTTGGGTAATCTGTTTTGACCTCTCATCTGCTCTTTGCCACATCACCGTGACCTTAGATCCCTTGATGTCAAATACTGCCAAATCCAGAGTCGTCTTGCTGATATGTTCAAGAAAAGTTTGCCTCTACAGTTTTCAACCTCCCTCTAATTCTCTGTTGGTCCTGATTCACTATCATCATGTTCCTCTGTCTCGTGTTGATGATGTGGGAAACATTATGGTCCTCTTTCGACCAGGTCACTTCCTGTCGACTTCAGCTCATTATCTAGGAAGTTGGTCTGGAGACTCCCTACCAGTACCTTGGAGCCTGCATGCCTCAATGGCAGGTTCTTCGCATTTGACAATAGGTCCACATCATTGGCCTTCGATCGAATGATTATGTGGGTGTTCGACGCCAGCTCAATGTTCACATTTAGTGGATTGTACCTTTTGTACCTTGAGAGCCATTGTCATTATTGGTGGTTTCTCTCGCACTTGTTAACAACTTTCATCATTGGTTGGTAATCAGGTGACTTTCCTGCATATTCGACTTCAGCTCACATATTCACATGCTTGAATTTGTACTTTTTCAGGTCGAGATGGAGCGCAAGACCTTAGGTTTTGTCTGATTAGATCCAGGCTGCGGGATATTATGATTTATCATGACTTAATTACATGACTCTTTTGATTGAATGGCTGTGACCATACCTGAGTCTATTTATTGATCCTTTTTTACTAGACGGCTACGTCCATACATTAGATCCCAATTTATATGTACTCTATTATGGATGGCTGCGCCCATGCCACATGTTCATGTCTCAGAGATATCATTTGTACTTGTAATTGTAGGTCTTCCGACAATGGTGTTTGGTTCGAACACATTCTCGTAAAGCATTTCACCCCTTTCTCTTCCTCGAAACTCATGCTTTAGGGGGCATTTGTTACACAAAATTTTGTCACTGTCCCTGCAATCCCCATCCCGTACGTTGGAGGCTCATTTTTGTGACCAAAATAAAGTTTCGTTCATTGCAAATACCATCATTGCATCCCTTGTCATGAGCTTAACATTCTTTCCGTTGACCATTTCTTGAACAGACCACCAAAAACACTTGTTTTTTCCTTGGCGCTGGTAGCCCATTATGCCCTCATGCTGATGAGGCAGATTAACACTAGTCCTCGCGCCAGCTGGCACTCTGTATCAGTTAGCTGCACACGCCAATCTATTTATGGAAACTTTTTTAAAAATAGAGGTGAAGTTTCGATCACAACAACTTCGTGGATGAGTCATAGGGAGTGGTTCGACTGAAAAACCACAACCTTCCTCCTTTGGCCTCTTGTTTCCACCTTTTGGGGAAACTTCCAAAGGGATAAGGCCTCCCTTCCACCATATTAGGGATCCTAACCTCCTCTTCTCCCTCTATAAATATAGTCATCCTCCATTGATGAAGCTAGCTGAACTGAAGATAATATAGCAGAAACGCTGGAGAGATTTCTAGTCAAGATAGAATGGAAGAGTCCCTTATTGAGAGAGCTTAGGCTTGTGCCTTCATCCCGTCCAAATGCTCTGACATTCATCGAGATGCGCTTCAACTTAACCCTGCTAAAGAAGGCTGCGACGTCAAGGCTTGGTTGTAACTCCTCCTTCTATTAATATATATGTATAACTATTCTTTGGTTCCCATGTCGCGTTAATGTGTTTTATTGATGCAATATGCTTAACCCTCCTTGACTGGTTAGTAATTATGAATGAGATTGTTGTTTCATATGCTACTCTTGTTTGTTGATCTTGTGCAGGTATCCAAGTATCGTTGCGAAAGGATCATGACTTGCCGAGACAGGAATCGAGAGGCCACCACTACAACAACCACAACGACAACATTAGACTCCAAGTTGGTCGATCTACCTCGTCTATTTCATTCAGTAATTAGGAACCTACACTCTATTTTGTCCTTTTGTTACTAGACCCACTCTAGGGCTAGAAGGATTGTCTCTGTCTACAGAGAGGATTTACTTCCACAACAATGACCAAATTTATTTAAGAGTGAATCCTCATTGGGTGAAGTTAATGGCTAGGGTTATTTATTTATGGTGGATGCTCTAACTAGGGTTTGGAAAGAATGTCTAGTAATAGATTGTATTAATTTGTTGGTATGTACTTGTAACTTCATCTTGTATATATATATATATGAAAAATCATTATTTTCCAATCTTTGTGTACTAGTAGACCTGTGTTTTAGTTTGTGGTGATTGAGTAATTTCAAGTGTTGGTAATGCATGTTGATTTGACATAACATTGCACAATTTTTATAAAGTAATTTAACAAACACATATAATCTAAATGGGTATATTTATGATACATTTATTTTAATAAGTAATTTTCATATTTAATTTATGTTGAAAAGTGTGCCCTAAGCACCAGAAACATTGTTCCCTTGAATTACGATTGTTACATATTTATATTCTTTGGTTTCCTTATATATTTAATTGGACAAGGCTGAATATATATTGTTGTATTTATTGGGTTCTTGTTTTCAACATTATTTCCACTTATTTTTCCACAATTTTTCCTTATGAACTCATATCCTATATGTTATTTTCACCTAATTTTTCCATAAAACCCTACCATCTACAAGATAATAAATTAATGGAGATTTTTCAAGGTAAATTGTTTATTTTTATGCATTTTTCATATTTGAATAAGTAATTTTCAAATATGGATTATTTTCTAATAGGTTTCTACAAGAATATTTGATTATATAATAACTATATACATTTTGGTTGAGATTTTCGCATAATCATCATTCAATATGGTTGTGACAATATACAAAAATAACCACATTTTGGTTGAGATCGTCGCATAATCATCATTCAAGATGGTTGTGACAATATACAGAAATAACCACGAGTTAGAATATATCACAAATGAGATGGATATGAGAATCAATTTTAATAGGAAAGTCATAAAAGCAAGCAAAAAAGTGGCAGATGTCAGTCAATGTCAACGTAACCAGAGTTTGTAATAATGTATCAGCAAAGATATGATCAGATTGAACAAAGGATCATGTTCAAGATCTATCCATGGATTTAATGAACATGTTAATATGTTAATATAGGAAACAATTACCAGTGATTGTATTCCTATATATGCTTTGTCCAACAGTTTCAATTTGATTTGTAATTTGTGGGTTTAGAAATATGATAAATCACTTATAATTTTATATAAGGAGGCTTGTAAAAATTTGTAAAGTGGGGAGTCCTAATGGATTATATTATTAGAGAAATCATCCCAATATACTTTGTACTTTGTTTCCTTGAGCTAATATAAAAACAAGGATTCGTGTCTTACATATGTTTCAATTCTGAGAATGGCATATGTTGTGTTAATGTTTCTGCAATGAAACCTAAACCAAGGTGTGTAAGTGTATTCATTGTTATTTATATCTCACTTTACTTCTTGAATCCATGTTGTAGTTTTCATTTTAATTTCTAGTTTGTTGTTTCTTAAAATCAATATTACAATTGTGTTTTATGCATAATTACAAAGTGATAATTTCAATATGGTTTCATGCTTTCAATAGAGTTATAGAGTTTTTTGTTTCCTTGAATCAATATTACATTTATTTTTTATGAATAATTACAAAGTGATAATTTAAATATGGTTTCATGCTTACAATAGAGTTATAGGAAAATTAACATCTGATTTATAATTGAGAAATTACTTCATTGTTATTACATAAGTCATCATTTCCGATGCATGGTTAAGGACTGTAATGAGATATTACAAAATATAATCTATAAATGATAGATCAAGTTAGTTAATTTAGAATATTATGATTCAATAAATTTTATTTATAAATAAATAAAGCCTGCATGGAAAATGTATACACTTATTAACATTATGATTCTAGGTTGAAATTAAAGGAAAAGAATAATAAAAAAAACTAGATTACCTAACATTTTTAACATCATTTTCGAGGAAGACTTAAAAGGAATTAGTTAAAAATTAGACAAAAGCACATGGAGATAGATATAAATGCATTTAGAAAATATTTTAGATTAAATCATGGTATTTAGAATACATGAATAATTGAAGAGATTCTAGAGGTGGATTTGTTAGGGGTAGAATTGTTCCAACCACTCGATCACCCCACCACCCCCATCCAACACAACCCATAGTGAAGTAAGAGCCACATCATCTACATGTAGAGTTACCAAAGGAGGACACTTAGGTAGAATTTTGTCTCCACAAAATAGAGGGAAATATAAAGAAGAAGGAGAAAAAATCATAGATATATCAAGTCCACAACAAACAATTATACTTTAATCTCATCATATTGAAGAATAATTAAGTAGTGAAGATCCAAAATTACCATTCATTGATAATCCTCTACAAGAACTGGAATAGTTCACCTGCAGAATCTTTGCAAAGAAATATGGTTGGGCATGGAGAATAAGAAAAAATGGGAGGAACAAGGTGAACATTAGTCACATAAAATATTGAAGAGTTTGGATTTCCTATTCTAGATCCAACAACAAATGTTAACATGAAAAACATTTCACCATCAATACTTCCTAATTTTCATGGTATGAGAACAAAAGATCCTGAAAATTTTTGTTTCGAATTGTATGTATTATGTCATAGTTATGATTACTCTCTTGATTCCAAAAAAAATATTGTTTTTCTTGCTACTCTTAAGGATATATATTTGAGATTGGTTATGGAATTATAAACAAATAGTATGATAACTTGGGATAATATGCATTAAATAGTTCTTGATAAATATAAATACTATTGTATAAATTGAGATTTTGTGACAGGAACTATTTAAATATCATAAAAAGAGGATAAGTCCCTTGAACATTACTTAGAAACATTCCATTACAGTGTTAAGAGAGCTAAAAAACAAAATTTGAATTGAATACTCTTAAAATTCTTCTACTTAAAGGAATTAGAGATGAATAGATATATATACTCAATATTATGGGAAAGAGAGATTTGTCTCAATCAAGTTATCTAGAAATTATAGATTGTGTAAGCACATTTCTCAAGGAAAGACCAAGTATGGTAAGGGACTTAGAGAAGTTATCTTTAGGGTTAGAAAATTGGAATCCAGCGGGGTAAGTAGAGATGAAATTTGTAATTTTTTGGAAAACTTTAAAATATATATTCTTGGTATTATTAGTGAACAACTAGATTTTTTTGAAGGTCCAACAAATAAAAAATAAAAAATATATATTTGTCAAATTTTTGTCCAAAATGTAGAAATAATTTTCCTTTAAATAATATTGAATTATTTGCTATATGTGTAGAAAACCATGCCATAGGAAATTTCCCATCACTACCATGACTCAACAATTTTTTGAAGGAGACAAAATTTGTTAAATTACACCAAGAAGTCCTTGGTAGAAACAACCAATATGTATCTCTCAAGACTCATCCATCAATTTAATCCTTATTAGCAGTATTAGCTACACAACTGGAATATTCATATGACTTGGAAGACATCACCCCTACAAAAAACCCAAAAATAACCTTGTTAATAAGGACAGAGAGAGTCTACTTATGGAAATATGCCAAATTTCTCATACTCACAATATCCACAATATCCACAGTATCCACAACAATTCCCACAATGTCCTCCATAGGCATAACAACCTTATCCTACCCAAACTCCACAACCACCAGTTCTTCAATCATAAAAATTGCAATTTCCATCAAATCAACCTCCTTAATGACCAACTCAACTACCTTCCCAACGCATTCCAAACCCCAACAATAAAGTATCTCAACATGCTTATAATTATGAGTTACACAATTTTCCAACTTATATGATTACTCCTCTTAATTTAAATGATATTCATATTAGATGATGGAAAGTACTTTATAAAGATGATACTATTATTATTAAATGAAAATTTGATGAGGAAACTTCCAATAAAAAAAAATTACAATAATAAAACAATATCTTCTTCTCCTCAAATAGATCAACCATTAACATCTCAAATTCCTCCTTTTCTAGAAAGGTTGAATGTAAATAAGAAAATAATATAATCTCAATATGATCTATTAGATCAATTGAAGAATGCATGCATTATAATTTCTTTAATCCAAGGAATTAAAGATATCCCAATTTATGAAAAAACAATAAGGGCATTGTGTTTAAAGAAACTAGGAAGGAATAAAAATGATCCACGGATAGTACAAGTTATTGGAAAATTGGCAAATTGAATGATGAGAAAAAATTATCTTGAAATATCTTGATCTAAGCGGTCTCATTGTTAAAATTCACATCAATAACATTGCAATTCCAAACACTTTAATAGATTTAGGAGCTAAGATTAATGTTATGAAAAAAGGAACAATGGATGGTCTCCAAATAAGTAATCTTTGTCACACACCTATGATTTTTCAATTAGAAGATATATCTACAATAAAACCAAAAGAAGTGTTAGAAGACATTATGGTTTCTTTATATTCTTGGGAATATCCCATAGATCTCATGATTTTAACACCTAAAACTATCTTGGGAGGACACCCACTAATATTAGGAAATTGATTAATTGTAGATATGAAGATATGACAATATCATATGGAAATTCAGTGAAGAAATTCACTCTATATCCACCTACAAAATCAATAACTAAATTGGAAAAATCATAATGAATTTAAGATATATATAATTATGAGGAAATAATACAACCCATTTTAAGAATAAACCAAGCTGAGTTTCAAGGAAGGCATTGAAGAAAATCAAATTATTAATTTCAATAATAATTATGATTCTATTTAATATCTTGGTGGGTATCCTTCTTCTTATGCTCATATCTTGGACAATTTTTTTAGGAAAATTGTACTATAGATAATATACCATCACTATTTGATTATGTATCTATTATCAATTCAATATTATAATTTTGTGGCTCTCCTATAGATATTAAACAAGGTAAAACTTTAAATATAAATTATAAACTTGATGAATCTCAAAAATCACAATTAATTCAAAATATATATGAACATTCTAATTAATTTGCTTGGGAATACACTTATATGCAAGGAATTAATCCTAACATGTGTGCATCTATATATTATTCATAAAATTCTGAACTATTCAAACAACCCCAAGGACGTATGAATCATGTCTTAAAAGAAATTGGAAAGGAAGAACACTAAATGTGAACTTCATCTACCCTATTTCTGATAGTTAATGGGTATAATCATTAGTAATTGTTCCTAAAATGAATGGTAAAGAGCGTGTTTTCATAGATTATTGAGAATTGAATAAATCTATCTTAAAATACTTTTTTTATCTTCCATTCTTAGATAAAATTTTAGATAATTTAGCAAGAAAAAAAATCGTTTCTTGATGGTTTTAGAAGTTACAATAAAATCAAAATCGCATGAGAAGGTCAAGGTAATTTTTTTTTTGGGTCAAGCTAATTTTTTTTTTTACATTCCCATGGGGAATGTATACTTACATAGTATTGCCCTTGAGTTATGTAATGTTCTTGCTACTTTTCAATGAGTTGTATTAGGTATGTTCTCTAAATTGATTCATCATTGTGTGGAAGTTTATCGATGCTTCAGATATAGTCTTAGGAGTAGTATTGGGACAAAAAGAAAATAAATTATGCCATAATTTTGTGAGTAAGAATTTAATGGTTACTGAATTAAATAATATTTTAACATAAAAACAATTTATTATAGTAGTATATGCTATCAATAAATTTAGGCACTACATTATTATTTAGGAGGTATTCATCCATATTAATCATTCTACCATTCAATATTTAATGAAAATACAATTACCAATTGCAGGATAACTAGGTGGCTTCATTTGTTACAAATATTAAATATTACTATCTTAGATAAACCTAGAAAGGAAAATACAATTGCAAATTTTCTTTCTAATGTCCACAATGAAGGTGAAATAATTCCTATAGATGTTAATTTTCTCGATGAACATGTATTTACAATTTTTATTAAATATATTTGGTTTGCGTATATTGCAAACTACTTGATCATAGGAACATTACCCCAACATCTTTCATATAGATAAAAACAAAATATCATCAAGACAAGAGTGACATATTCTTGCATTGGAAGACACATATTTTGTGTAGGACCTTATTTGATTATCTGACAATGTGTGTGAGAAGATGAGGTGTATGACATATTGGAAGCATGTCATGAAAATCCTCGAGGAGGAAATTTTGTTGATAAAAGAGCATCCTATAAAATCTTGCACCTAAGGTATTATTGGCCTTCTCTCTTTAAGGATTCCAAGAAATGCATTAAGAGTTTTGACAGTTGTTAATACATGGGTTGACTAGTACAAGCTGAAGAAATGCCCCTATTACATCAAGTACTTATATTTCTTTCTAAAAAAGCGGATTTAAACATTGTAGGACCTATCACTTCAAATTCAAGAAACAAAATTTATATACCATTATGTATTGTTTATGTTATTAATTGTGTAGAAGATCAATTGGTTAATCTGAGAAATGTGAAATTGTTGTAACTCAAAAGAGCCAGGTTCAACTCCCCCCTGTTGTGACCTGGGCTGTAGGGAGGAGAAAATATTGTATCCTCCCAGAGGTTGGCTAGTAGTTACGTGTCAGGTAGGCTGCTGGTTCCTCGGGGTTAAAAAAAAAGGTGTAGAATCTAAACCTCTTCTTTGAGTTACTGAATAATCAATTGTGTACTTTTTATTTGAAGAAATGTTTAATCATTTTGATGTGCCTAGGGAAATTGTAAAAAATCAAAGAGCTCATTTTATAGTAAATCTTGTGTAAAATATTATGTAGTAATAACAAAACATAAAAAATATTCTTAATATCATCCATATTCCAATGGGAAATTAGAGTCAACCAACAAAGTTCTATAAGCCATTCTTAAAAAACTGTTCAACTTCGTCATGAATATTGGGTAGATTGGCTTCCAAAATCATTGTGGACATACAAGATCACCTAGTGAAATACAAATAGATTTTCACCATATAAATTGTCGTATGGTAAGATGATCAAGTGAAGATTATTATTATTATTATTATTTTTTTTTTTTTTTAATTCAACGGTTTTCTATTAAATCCGGATAAAAATACATCTTGATAGACTCCTCACATAAGATAAAATGGCCTCACTCTGACCGAAGTTGTTGGCATTTAAGTACATAAAAAATAAGACTAAGATTAACAGCATAAAATTGGTTCGATTTCGATCCATAACACACCAGGCACAAAATCTATGAAAAAACTACAAAAATACTACTTTCATCATTACATATGTTCAACATTGGGGTCATTAGCCTAATTTCCTCTATCAAATGGATGGTAGAATTCATCATGAATGTGGGATTCCATATGATCCATTATTGTCTTGAATCCATCCATACGAGCTTGTAGCCATTGTTGGTTCCTACGGAGGGATGCCTGATCATAGAGAATGTGCCCCTGGTTATGCAAGATGTTTGCAAAGAAATTGACTAGGTTGATATGGTCCTTTTGTTGTGTTTGCATAAGTTTGTCTACTAAATGTTGGAGAAGATGAATTTGAGCCTCGTTAGAGTCAAATGGGGGCAGTAGGCACACACTTCTAGGCGAATCTCTGTGAGGGGCTATAAGCTCCCCTTCCTCCTCTTGGTTTCCTCTGCCTTAGTGACCACCTCCTTGTCGAGGAAATCCTCATTGATGACGCATCATACAAGTTCCATAAACCCAAAAAGACTCTCCAATTTCTACTCCCCACAAGGTAATATCGTGGCACCAAAAACTCTTCACCCCGTCTCTGCGTGACCCACCTCCCAGGAATCTACAAAGAGAGGCTACCCTAAATCCAAAGTTTAGTTCCACCCTAGGTGCATTGAATATGAATGGATCCAAATATGTAAAATAGTCGAGCTAGGGGCTGACACCCCAGGCAAGAAAAATCCCAACTCTCACTTTCCTAAAAAAACCAAATATCAAATGCACCATTGTTTCGTCCCTCCAACTACAGAGTGAGGAAGATGAGGTGTTCTTTGAGTTTTTGAGAGAGGATTTGTTGTGATGCATGAATACCTTAATTACCCAAATAAAACATAACAAAGTTATATCATATACCTATAAGACAAGTTGAGAAGGTCTTGCACCCCTATAAACAACTCAAGTTATGGTTTTCCAACACCATCCATACCTTGAGGGGGAGATGACAGACCAAAAACCTTCCAACTCTTCTCGTTTCCACAAATATTTCACTTTAGGCTCCCAAATGATGGGCACTTTCCAGACCCTTGGTGTTATGTGGCCATCAATTTCCATTGATTCAATGGGATGAGTCTCCCCTCCTTTAGAGAACTAGGTAATGGTTCCAAGGAGACTCTCCAAAATAAATGAAATTACCCATAAAATTCCTAAACTCATATCCTAGCTCTCCAACTTTTCCTTCATTCCCATTGCCCTTACCAATATGTCGAGCATCGAATCAAGAAGGTTCCCCAGACCTCCTTCCAATGCCCATATGTTATCCCTCACTCGCATTATACTTACCGTGTGTGGGGAGATTAATACTCCTTGTCCTTTTATCATTCTCGGGACTCACACCCATCATGGATACCTTATCCTTATGAATAAGCTCTTCTAAGCAATGCACTGTCTTCAAATTCAAGTTCACTGGTGAGCCCGATGTGAGATTTTGGGAGTCCTCCAAGGTGACTTGATTTTCTATCTAATCCGCTATTTTATTTCCTTCTCATCTAGTGTGTGTAGTTATCAATATGGGTAAGAGAGTAAAAGGTATTTGATATGATAAATTTAAGCCTCCAGTCATAAACTTTGAATTAATTTTTCCACTGGTGCTCCATTAAGGATCTTTTGGATCACTTTGATCATCATCACCGAGTCCCTTGACTTCTCTATCTTGTGCAGGTTCTTTCTTTTGGCCATATGAAGCCCTTTTTCAAGGGAAGCTAGTTTTCAAAATTATTTTTTGTGTTTCCACAAGGCCCCATGTATATTCTCTTTAGATGGCCCAAGAAATCCCTTATAATTCCACCAAACCTAGCAGGGCGTGAATTCCCTTTCTAAGCCCCATCAAATTTGGCTTTTATAAATCCCTTAGGGGGGGAATGAAAATAGACGGTGAGGAGACACAATCCTTGGAACGAGCGGGCGTCAAGGGGGATAACATGGCCAGGGAAATGTCTACAATTTCCAAAATCGAAGCCTCCTCTATAGTAGCTTTCTAGTCATCCTCTGTCCAAGACTCATATAAGATAGTTTCCTTGATATTTACTTTGGTAGCCTTACAAATATGCTACATATAAGTGTGTTGATATTTGAAGATGGATCGATTATGACCCTTCCAAATGTTCCAAAGGAGGAAGCCTAGGGTGAGGACTCGTTGAGGCCCCGAAAATCGGTGCAACAACATCTGGTAAAACCACCCGGTTGGGGACTTAAAAACCGTCCCTTTTTCATTTGGTATGGTGGCTTCGACTGGATTTATGGGAAAAATTTCCCTGTGAATTATAATTGGGTGAATGGATGGTATTATAACTTTCTGTAACTTTGTAGATGGGAGTGATAGCAAGCTTGAAGTAAATAATATACCTATCTAAATCTATTCTAGGATGAATTATATTCTATGTGTGATTTATAAAGATGATCTTTCAGCGAATGAAAATAAAGACTATACAAACAATTATAGATATGAAAACAACTTGAAATAATTGATTTAATTAAATAGTTAATTAAATCAATTGGATAAGACTATATCACAACTATTTACTGCATGTATTGAATATGTACCAAAATATAACATTTAACATGTTCAAAAGTGAGTTAATTCCTGACTGCTTTCAAATAGATAGATGAAACAAAACACCATAATAAAAATTAACCATTTCTCATTTGGAACAAAAATATAACATATAGGATAAAAGTACCATGTATACGCTAACTCTGTTCATTTGAGAAACAATGTTTGGTCCAACCCTTTCTATTATGAAAACTTTAAGAGTACAAAAATGTGACTTCTATAAAGTCTTCCTTTCAAAATTTCAGGACCCCTTCTTAAAATACATGAAGGGGTTTATATAATAAAATATAAAGTCTTAAAAATAGTAATTACAAAAAAAGTTGAGGAGGTTTAAACAACTCTCCTTAAACTAAGTGAAAATTAAACAGAAACAAAATTTAAAGGGTTGACTTGCTTGATGGTTTTCATGTTGTCTCATCAACCATTCATTCCTTTAGCTGAAGGATGTTAAGCATAGACTTAACCTCGGGAGGTTGGCCTGGCTTGATGCGCAATTTTCCAGTGAAAACCGTATCTGAAATTGGAGGCAACATATAGGAGGAAGTATCTGTAAGACACCGCAACATGAGCCATTGGCTATGTGACTTTACCAAGTATATGCAATAATTTTCTCAATCTAGTTTTTCCAACTTTATGATGTTTTCTTCTTTGACATTTGAAACTTCTTGCCATTTCCTTATCAAATATTTCATAATAGGAAGCGAACTGGGAGGGCATCTATTAATAATATTGGCAACAATGAGATTTTGACTGACTGTTTCAAGAATATTATTAGCCACATATTTTTCTCTGTTGATGTCTCTTTCAACATGTTTCAATTGCATGTCCCAGTTAGTAAATAATATTTCCTTTTTAGAGTCCTCAATCCTAGGCAGGTTGGCCTTTCAGCCATCAACAATATCCTGCTAGGTGACATACCGCGAAAATTTATCATCAATCTCATTGAAACTTATCCTGTGGTATGTTATTAAATTCATTAGTGAATCTCTTTGCTCACATAATTCAATAATATTTGACAACTTTTGACAAAACATAACTTGCTACTGTACCATTAGGGTATTTAGTTCCAGTGCTACTTTTGTAAATTCATATATCTTTAGATTATCTTTCAATTGCTCTATAATAAACTACAATTGATGAATTTGAGTGTCCTTTGAACTGATTTCAGTTTGGTGTTGTAACTTCAATTGATCAATGCTCTCTTGGAGCTGTGATTCCTGTACATGCAGTTGTTGGTTGACATTTTGCTTCTTTGCATGTAGTTCATGTTCTAATTGGATGATTCTTTCATTATTTTCTTTCATCAGTTGTTGAACCTTGAAATATTTGTCTATAGTTGCAGTTGCATAGGCTCTTATGAACTGGGTCAGACGAGTTAGATCATGAGAAGGATCTTCCTATGAATCTTTCTAGACAACTTCCATTGAAACATATTCTGGGACAAGGAGTTGAGACTGCTATGTTCTCCTTCTTTTTCTTTGTCTGCTCATAACTTCTTTATGTTTATGACTATAGAATATATTGAGAGGAGGTATTTCCTCAATTTTGAGTACAATTTCTATAGTAGGGAAGGCCGAGATGAATTCAACTTTCTATGTGATAACTATCTTTTCAGATGGCCCAGTAGTGAACGGGTCCTGAATTTTACTTTGAGGTGTTTGCACAATCCGTTGATGACCAATAATCATCACTTCTTGGTCCCCTTGGAGTTTTTGGTTAAAATCCTTCTAGACATCATTCAAATACTTGGGAAATCCAGTTTTACTAAGGACTTCAGTATCATTAGGTTTTGGTTCTTTTTCCTTTTCCTTCTGTGTTATGGGTTGGGATACTTCTAGAATTTTCAGAGAAATCCCTTCCAATATTTTTTTCTTGTACTGGTTAAACTTTGAAAATTGTTGTGGACGAAGGCGTAGGGCTGCTAACTTCTGAAATGCAAAGTAATTATCGACTGACTCAAAGAAGCTATTGAACTCATCATCTTCAGGTACAAAAGGTATGATTTTAACTTGGGTGGTAAAATCATTGGCAACTCGATTTGGGTCGTATTGTCTGTTTGAAATTGTAAACAATTTAAAACATTCAATTTAGCTGACCTCTAATCCTCTATGTTTATAATTGTCCAAGGCGTAGACACCACAATGAATGGGAAAGGAGGGCCATGATATTTTATTAGCTTCCTGTTGACGGGAAAAATTGTACTACCGACAACAAGGGGGTCTACCTAGTGAAAGGTCCCAATTAGACCTCACACCATTTGGGATAGGAGCCCCATCCGGTATGTGGGCCCGGCTGCCGCCATAAGTGTTTCCACTCTTGGTTGTCGGATGAGAATAAGATGGAGCAGAGGCAAAGGTGAAATGACCAATCAGTGAATCAAAATCAGCCCAAGATTAACGAACCATAAAAAAAGATACAAGAAAGTCTAAGCAACAAAATAAAAGGGGGGTATGCCATGAATGGGATCAGTGAGCCAAAAAACCAGTCAAACATACATGAAAGAATACATGCCAGAATTTAACTGCAAATTAGTTCACAATAGATCACTGACGTGGCAAGGAAAAAATAAACATTGATTCAAGAGAAAACATACATGAAACCACTGTGAATTAGTTCATAATCAATTGCATGCATGAAAACATCCACACAACATAGTGAAATATTAGACAACTAGTACTATCACCACAAACAAGCGAGTGAATCAGTGCCGGAAAGAGAATATATTATTAATGCTGCTCCAAAGTCAAATATATGTTTACAACTCGTCAAAACCCAATAGAGGAACATGGGCTATTCATCTCAATGCATGATACAAAAACCACAGCCTCCTCTATCTCTACTTGATATCAGGCCCAAAAGTGCCTCCTAGCCAGATTTATTCTATATTGATATTGAGAGCTAGACTTCTGTCTGCTTAGCACGCCGGTTGTTTAGTCGGTCTGCAACACTGTTTAGTGCAACCGAGTGTCTCCGGTCGGAGATCTCACCCTTAGCCTCGGGGGACTTCGAGTGCCTGCCCTGGTAAGGTTATTTCTGTTTTCACCCTTAGCTTCGGGGGACTTCGAGTGCCCGCCCTAGTAAGGTTATTTTCTGAGTAACACCTTTCAGTTTCAGTGGGACTTGGTAGCACTTTTCAGCAGGAGAATTGGAGAGGAAGAAGCCCTCTTGTGGCTGCGCAGATCTGGGAAGAAGAGGACGCTGTTCCAAGGGGAAAGAGGACGCAGATTCAGCCCTCGAGTGAGGACGCTGTTCCAGGAGGGACGCAGTCCAGTTCAGAGCAGGGAAAACGCTGTTCCAGGAGGAGGAAGGACGCAGATCAGTCTGGGAGTGAGGACGCTGTTCCAGCAAGAAGAGGAGGACGCAGATCTGAAGGTACACTGATAGATCCAGCCTTGGAGATTGTAGACCTGAGCAGATATTTGCAGATCTGGTTCTGTAGGTGGCAGATCTGGAGAGATAGCATTAGATCCAGCTTGAGAGATTACAGATCTGAGGAGATATTGGCAGATCCAGCCTAGATCTGAAGAGATAACATCAGATCCAGCCTTGGAGGTTGCAGATCTGAAGAGATATTGTCAGATCTAGCATGAATCTGAGGAGAGAGCAGTAGATCTGATATAGGAGGACGCAGATCTGGAGGGACAGGACGCAGATCTGGATTGTAGGCTTCAGATCCAGCAGATCTGAGCATATAGGACGCTGATCCATCTGGGAGGACGCTGATATGATGAGCAGGGTCATGTGAGCAGGGCTTGACAGCGTTTTTGGCCTTGAGGAGCTGAGCTTTTCATCTGGAGGGTTTTGGTGACCAAAGACTCACATTCAGCCATTGCCACTAGCAAGAGATGTATTGCCACTGTGAGGGTTTGGAGTATTGATATCGCCCATCTTTTGGTCTTCACTACAGTTCTAGTACCAGCCTTCGCCTTTCAGAGTACAAGAAATTTAGACGCTGTCCTTGTTGGGTAAACCCATTATTTGTCTGAGAGAGCCTCCACTTGCCTAGGGCAAGGATAGGTGCATTTATTCTGATATTCTTGTACTCCTCTCTATGTACTTTCAGATTAATAAAATGGCTCAGTTTTCTGGCATTCGATGTGTATTTGTTCCATGATCTGGTTCAGCATTGTATTTTCTATATCTGTCTGGCATATTTCTGTTTATTACTGGTTATTTCCCTTTGGGGATATTACATAAAAGTCCCCAGCTTGATTTCCCAAAGCCGCACATATAGGCTGAAGTGACTCTTGAGTTGCCCTTGACTCTTGGCCTCCCCGGCTATTGGGTTGGCTTGCGACTTGAACCATTTTCAACCTGCGACCTAGGGTCATTTGCAACCTATGACCTGAGGTTAGTCGCGCCCGGGGGAGGTTGCGACCTAGGGCTATTCCTTCTACACTTCCCTCTTGGAGATCTCAGAACCTTGCTCTCTGGAGGACAATCTTAGCTCTCGCCATGCGAACCAGCAGCTTCTATCTGTCGGTAATGCCATTGCAATGCCAAGGGAATTTGCAAGAGTCAATAAATGGGAGAGTGGTTTTTTTCCGTTTTGCGTGAGATCTTTGAGCATCCTCATGACGTTGGTTTTCTTGTTGGTTTGAAACCCAGTTGTGCAGCTTCTGCAGGAAGTGAGCAACTCTCTTCATCTAGGTCAACATTACCGTTTACTCATGTTACCTGCAGGCTGCAAGCAAACAAATTAAATTAGCCATATATATATATATATATATATATATATATGCATTGAGGAAACAATGTAATATACTTATGGCAGTTAAAATCATGTATATATATATGCGTTGAAAAAAACAGCGTAATATATTTAGGGAAGTTAATAATTATCTTGGACCCCTGTGTAGTCTTATTCTGCAGAAGAACGTATGAACAACTTGTTCATGCCTATACCGCGCTTGTTTACTCATGGAATGGGGATAAAACTCGAAATGTCAACCGTTCATTACATAACCGAAACGCATAGTTAGCTCCAGCTTAATATTTCTTTCCAATGGTGATGATGCTAGAAACCAAGGCAAATCTCACGTGTTGCATGTGTTGGGACAAGACTGCGGTGTGCGACCTCAACAAAGCTTTGGGAGGCTGCGACTTGTGGTAGTAGCAAGGTCACAGCTCAACGTTTTTGGCTCCTTTTGAGTGCGACTTGGCAACCTGGGCAAGGATAGCGACCTATGGAAGTCACATAGTCGCAGCTCCCAATAGGTTGCACCTTATTTTCATGCCTCAGGCTTGCGACTTCGCGACCTGTGGAGGTCTGCGCCTTGAAAAGAGGTCGCACAATCGCGTTTGGGGATGAGTCGTACTTGTCACTGCTGCAAAAGAAATGCGATTGTGCGACCTGATCGCACAGTGTCTCCTGCAACCCCTCTTGAACCATGCGAAACGTGTATCTCCTTCTGGGCACGAGTTTCTCGTTCGCAAATGCTAAACTAGGGTGAGATGCTACCAATTGATCAAGCAGGTGAAGAAAACAGCGCTGCCTTGACTACCCTTTACGCGCATATTTTCTCCGACTTGTGGATGAGAGACTATAACCTTTACGAACCTGATCCTCTCTGGTCCCTCCATACCCACCATTCTCAGGCTAGTCACCAGTTACCAAGAAATGTTAGTGCACATGCTGCCTCTGCACAGTAGCATCAATCGACAACAAAAACGTAATTTTAAAACGTTTTGTTTGGCCCAACGGCAGCATGGCGAAGAGGATTCAACCTTCTCCTCAGGCACGTAACCACTCGAGCCGTGTGTTAGCATGCGCACCGCATTATCTTGTGCTATTGAAACGAAATCAGACGTTGTTTCTAGTCATCGTTCATGAGCGCATATGTCACTACGTTTTCTTAATGTGCCCGTGCTGCTATATTCAAATATCCACTCCACGAATGGACACAACCTATAGCGTTAAATCCGCACGCTTGCTGCCAACGTTGTTATACGGTACCCAATAACCATGTTCTAAAACGCGAGGAAGCCGCTCAAGGATAAGACGTAAGACTGGTTTTACATCAATGTCGATTCAGTACTTTAAATCCCCATATAGCTTTTCCAATGCAAGAATCTTTACTTTTGTGTCCTGATAAACGTTAAATTCAAGATCCAGATAGCCCCATCGTCGTGGAAAACCCATGATGGACCTGCGAATGAATTTAATGGGCGATGTTTTTTATGGTGGAACTGTGAATGAAACTACAAGCTTCCAGTGATTCAGGCATCCACTCCTCTTGTCTCTTCCAGTGGGGTGGGTAGACATTTGTGTAGCTTTTGCTTTTATCCGTGTCAGTTAAGTGAGCGGGTGCAAAAAATTATCGTGGCAGGAGGCGTTAAGCAATTTTCCTCACACCGGTGGATTTGCGTTACAATGCGTCCTCATTGCTACTAATCATCGTGCATGGCCCCCTTTTCTGCGTTAACGGCTTCTTAATACCTTGGCTGCGCTTGAGCACATTTTCTGACACGCACCTCTGATGTCAACCGAAAACAGAGAGATGCCTTTCAACTCCTTCATCATTTTCATCCTCATGCGTTTCTTTGAAGTGCGTTGGCCCTTTATGGTGGTTACCGTGAAAATTCTAAGGACTTTGAGTGTGCTAATATAGTCTATAGTCCGCAGAATTAACCTGCTATCCATATTAAACATCAACCACGCCGTATGTCGAAGCATTGCCGCGTGTTGGAGAGGGTATCATCGTGTCATATTCAAAAATCCCTTGAAGAGCTTGTGTAGCCCGCACGGACAGTTAGAATCCTCATCTTGTAGAGTATCTTAATGGTGTCTCGTCAATGCATCCTTGATGAAACTGTTACGTCACCCAATGTATACTGATGGCATCTTTGACCCATTTCCTGAAAGTGGTGGGTCGAGAACAAGTTAGCTCTCAGTAGCGGTGAGAACACACAAATGACCAAATAAAATAATTCACTCGAGGGCATCTAAGATGTTACAAATTAAAACAATTGTTTGAGCACACTTGAGTTTGGAGACCGGCTTAAAACTTATATTTTCATACAACCATCAACCGTAGTAGACCTTGACACTTCATGATGCCACAAGGTAACGATTCATTCACATAGAAGGCTTCCTTTAAATAATCGGGACCATGCTCTTCGAGGGTGGGGATTAAATGCAAAGCAAGGTTGGCTTACATGCATCTAGGGCTGCGAGGGCACAGTGGGGCATGCAGTTCACGCAAACCCTAATGCGCATGTTGAAGGGTAGAACCTAACAAGCACTTAGGGGAATAGGCTAGGCATTGACTCTCATTGTGATGTCGCGCAAAGCCAATGGGAGTGCAACCACAAGAAAGAGGATCATCCTTTTGGCAAACTAGGGTTTCTCCCAAACCCTACCATGATTAGGGTTTCATAATGCGAGCCCAACTCGAGACATCACCTACCCGAGCCCAGCGCCCCATTGATTGGGGATGACTACTAGGGAAAATATCTTTGAATCCGCGAAGGGACTCTCAACGCTCTTTGAAGCAGTAAACCCCCAAACCCTAGTGCGTAGATGAGATATCAAGACAAGTGGGTGCGGTGACAGGGTTTGGCGGGAATAGGTCACGGGGGTGTCACTGACTAAAGGCTGGGTCGAAACCCTAATGGCTGAGCGAGCAGAGGGGGACCCAAAATTTTGAATATAACCAAAATTTTGAATATACCCAAAATTTTGGGTGGTGTTGTAGTGGCTACAACACAGTCATATGTTTAAGATGGATTGTGGGTATTAAATTTGAGCAAAAACTTGAAATCTGTGAGAGCTGCTAGTGAACCTAATTTTTCTACACCACACTACTCCAGGAATCCTTGCACTAGCTCAGATGACTCGTCCTTTGTCATGGAGGATTGCACTACTTCTGTTAATTTAGATTGTCATTGATGTCAATATGTCTTTGACTGAGATGAAGGCTGTACTATGACATATCACTGCATTAGTATATGATGACATTGTTGATACATGATGCTACATGGCATTAATAACAATGAAGAAACCAAAGAATGTAGAAGCCACGCTGCCCCAAACATTCCTCATGCTGTCCCAATCTTTTTATGCATAAAATTTAAGGACAGTCACAAAGGAAAATATGTTTCACGATCTTAGAAGCAGAATTTCTTTGTGAGACCTTCACCATCTTTTAGAGCATAATTTTCCCTTTCTAATGAGCTATTACACGCCCCAAAACTCCAAGCGGTTTGGGAGATATGAATTTTTAAGTAAAGAAAAATTAACCTTATCTGTGAGCCGACCTATCCTTGTCCTTCATGTCGGCCTATTTGCAGAGACGTGACCCTTCATTTTCGTAGTTGTCACACTATAACTATACAGTTCGGTCCTCACTTTTTAAGGAGAAATTTGGTCAAGAAATACAGAGATATACCACAGTTCACACATTGTGAACTAGGGACACCGAGGAAGTCTTTCTAATATTTGTTTGGGTAAATATTTGAGTTGATACCCTCGTATTTGGAGCTGTCATCAAACTCAGACCTGTTTACTCCTATCACAGCAGCTCAAATTGTTTTGATGGCTCACTGCAATACTTCAGGACCTCGTTTTTTGTGATGTGTTACAGTGATACGAACCTACAGTGATCAAACAACTCGGACCTGGGTTAATTCTGTTGGGGCAGCTGCCTGTGGTTCGGATCTGAGGCTAGCAATAAAGGCTTGGACCTGTAGCTGTGGCAGCCACCTGTGACTATGGATCTGTGGAGGAACAATCATACCAAACTGTGGCAGCCACCTGTGATAGCTAACCTGTGGAGGAGGACTATCCTAAGGGTTCCAACCTATTTGATGTGAAGACTTCAACTACAGATTATACTAGTCACCTGTGGTAGCAATTCTGAGCTCGGATCTGTGCTTGACATTGTGAATAGAAGCAGACTTCAGTTAATCTGTTGGATATTCCTTAAAAACTCAAGTTACCTTACCTCAAGTGCACACTAGTGATTGTTTTAGAAGCTCGGACAGCAGCACCTTGAAGGCATACTTGTGGAGCCCGGACCTATAGCAGCAGAATTTTAACTAATTAAGAGCAGTCACCACTAAGAACAGTTTGGGGAGCAGATTATTGTAGCAATGATTTGAAAATACCTGTGGCATCCTTGACAGTCACAATAGCTCGGTGCAGTGGATGGACTAGTACCTCAAACCTGTGACCTTGAGGGACTCGAAACAGTGATCACATACTTGATATTAGAGGTATGAACTATTTGAAGACTTGAACAGTGATGAAAACAAGTGGACAGTGAAGTCAGTGAAGAATTTTGGAAGAAATAATACAGTGATGAATATGTCAAGAACATTCAAGTAAGCACTATTCACATTCTCTATTAAACCAAGCAAAGAAGGATTGGTGTTCTTGGAGTAAGAGCTCCTAAACACAAGGTTGGTGCCTTGAGAAGATAGGGTCAAAGCCCTAGAGGGCGGAGCCTCATCAAAGTCCAAGTTGGTGCTTGGCAACAGGTTGGTGTCTGTCTCATTAAAAGGGTTGGTGCCCTCACTCATCTATTGTATACTGTTATTAGAAAAGGATTGAAATTCTTATTAATCCTTAATATTATCATTATACACCTCTCTGTCTTTAATTGTGAAGAATCTAACTGGCAATAATTAACAATTGAAAAGAAATACTGATTCACCCCCCTCTCAGTATTTCCAACAACTTCAAAAGAATCACTATACTGACTTTCAATGGCACTCAGGGAACCTCACACTGGTTCAGAGGATTCGTTCTTCTATCACCAACAGTTATACTGACTTCGGGTGGCACTGAACTCACTCAAGGACCCTCACACTGGATCAACCTCAGATAATTCAATGAAACAAAGAATTTCAGTATTTCAGGAGGCTATGTTGTTAGCTACAAAAAATGGGAAACCTCAGAACATGCAAGAACATACATTATTTCATAAACTACAATAGCCAACTGCACTCTGATTTCAAATTCAATGAACATTACAAAAGATTTTACATTACCCACAAAAAATAAAATAACAAGTATGTTCTTTGTGATGTGTAAAAAGACAAGGTAGAATAAGTTTCCACCCACATACCATCTTCAAAACTACTCTCTATAGTCGATGAATGCCCTTTACGAACAGTGCCCAAACGAAGAGAGCTTGAAGCATTCATTTTGGTTGAAGACAAACCTCCAGGAAGTTTAGCAGAGGAATTACCAGACCCATTTCCACCTACTGGCAGCACAGATGAGCTAACTGGTAGCGTTGCATCTCCTGAAAGCCTTGTACTTCGGCGTGGTGCACTTTCAGAAAATAACCTTCCTGAAACCTGCAACATAATAGCCATGCCACTCTTAAGATGAATAACAAATCCAAGAAAAGCTAAAATACATGCAACAACAATATTGAATCAGTTAAGCTATCAATTTCATGTTGTAATGACATGGACAACTAAACATGCAACAAAACAGATATCAAGATCAACATAGCCCATCTCATAGACTTCTAACTGATAATTAAAAAAGCAAAGCTTAACCATTGACCAAATAAGGATAAAACCCACAGATTGGCATAAATAGAACTCATAAGAGCCATACAAAGGCTCTTCAGTGTATATAATATGAGCACAGTGACTGAACAAGTACTCAAATGTCAGAGAGACATCAGCATGCACCTGAGAGTATGCAGCACGTGTGGAAGATGATCGGATGCTCTGCACTCACACCCAACCAAACGGAAAGAATGAGAAGGTAGAATTACAAGATCTGTGATGCGCTTGGCTAAACAAAATGAAAACTTGGTTCTGGGATGTTTGGATTCTTTTAAACAGTAATATCTGCTAGTGCAGAAACAAGGCCAGAGAGTATCAAGGCATCAATATGTAAATAAAAATCACATTTAACCAGAACTAAATTGTAACATACCAAAGTATGATAATTGAAATTTGATATTACTCAAATTGTATACTACAAAAGATGAGGCATTCTGGATATTTTAGGGAGAAAATGGTGGAAAAGTATGTGATGAATGTCTATAACTTGTGGTCATTTCACCTACATGGCTTTAAACTAAGTGAAACCAACAATGTTTGAAATGCAACTTCAGAAATCTAGGGAGACCTCCCACGGAAATAAGTAAATGCATAGGGCAGTAGAAGGTACAGATTTTACTTAATAATCCCCAGAATTCAATCCTAGACATCAACACCTCTATAATAAGAGACAGAAATTAACATCCAACAGTCCAAATTCATCTCCCTAACATATCAGCTAAAATGTTAAACACGTAGAATGAAAATACTAAATAGCGAATTAAATATCATGGGATAAAGCATAGAACTGGATTATGCCTCAAGGATATTATCATATTACTAATGGTTTTCGAGTTAATATCTGAGAACTACAAGTAAGTTAACCAAAGTCCAATGCCTGAAAGACAATCTAGTGTGTCTGGACTCTGTACATGCATGCAAACAGCAAGACTGTATAAGAGAAACTGATGGAGCAACTATAAGCACATTCAAGCTTCTACAAAAAGGGAAAAGTGATATCCCAGGATCCAAAAGTTATTATCAAATAAGAAATGTAGATAATATTTCTAAAGTTTTGCAAATAAGATATGTACAGTCATGTTAACATGCAAATAAGCTTTCTGGCATGGAATAACCCTACAAAACATTTAGATTAAAAGAGTATGTGCAAAAATTAACTCCCATTTGCAGCTCACAAAGTGTAAGATGTTCAAACTTCAAACTCACTAGATACTTAATATGAGAAAGACGCAAAATGAACAAGTAAGAACCTTTCTTAATTTGCCTTCATCCATAAACTTCCTCCTTGGTGCTTGACCCGGAGCATTGACACCTGACCTTGGTGAGACCTCTCCAGCCGTAACAGTAGAATTTTGCTGAGCTTGTACATTTCTGTTCAAAGGCGGTGGAGCTGCTGTAGCAATCTGTTCAAATCACAGAACATTAGAAATGCTAGGCAACTCTAAACTCTAAAAATCCCTAAACCATGCTTTACTAATCTATGTTGGTAATTATAATTTTGAAATTATAATTTATATTATATAAATAATTCAAATCCTTAATGTTATGCTTTTATCATGCTTTACTAATCTATGTTGGTAATTATAATCTTGAAATTAAAATTTATATTGTATAAATTATTCAAATCCTTAATGTTATGCTTTTATCACTTTGAAAATTCTGATCTCAAAAACCCAAATCCTAAAATTTTGAATATAACTTCCCATGCCCAAAGTTTTTGGTAACTTTGCATGAAAAATCAAATGTTTGGATTATTTTACTTTAGGAACAAAGAAAATCATTATGGAAGTTTGGAAAACATAGACATGAGAAAGTAAGTTAGCAGCACTTGGGCCAAGGTTACTTGGGAGCAGGGAGCGAAAGCGGGGAGCGGGAGCGAGGAGCGACATTTTCAAAAGCTCCCAGTTCAGGAGCAAATTGAGAGCAAATTTTTATATAATATATATTTTATATATTTTGATGCATATGTGTCAACAAAAACATGCAGAATGATGAATTAGACATAAAAAGCATAAAAACGTAGATTGAACCATATAACATCAATCATCTAGAAGTTATAATTTTCATCAATCACGTCCACAAGTTAGTAACATACAACATATCGAGTCTCATGATTCATCGATCTTAAAGTTTCAAGCTTTCAAAATTCAATACATAACATTTATCATTATTGATCACCAAAATTATATAAAAATTCTAACATGAAATGAAATGTTATAAAATGAAATGAAATGAAACAACTTTCAACTTTCGCAAAGCATCATATTCATAATTCATTACCAATGAGTTATAATTGCCAACTTCAATCTTCAAACTTAAATTCTCATATATTGTTTACAAAAAATATCATAATAAATATGAAAGAGTCAACAATTACAAAAACTATTGGAAACTAGAAAAAACAAGTAAATCTATTATCTATTGTTAATGCTTGGGCCTCTTGCCGCCACAATAAATGTCTAATTTTTGAGTCTTGTTGGAAAATCAGGATCTTGGTCATTAATATCACCCTCTAAGCATTAATATCCAGAGGTATCTTTGTCATTAATATCACCCTCTAAGCATTGACATAAGATAGAGAAAAGTAAAACATAGCATGTCAAGTCAAGATTTTGTATGCCCCCATTCCTGAAATCCTGAAAAACCGATAAGTCTGCTAGATTTTGAATGAGATCTAAAATTCTACTTTCTCCATATGAAATCCAACAAGGTCAAAACCACTCTCAAACATCCTGAGTCATTTCATGGTAACATTAAAAATTTAAGTAATCTTCATTTTCATCCTTTTACATTAAGAATTTAACATTACCATGAATCATATATCAATACTACGGCCATAGGCTTGATTAGGCTGCCCCACTCAAAAATTATTGTTTCTTTGAAAAAAATGCATTTGGAATGTTTTTGCAAAAACAAAATTGCAAAAAAACGCTAAGGAGCGAAAATTTCGCTCCCGGGGTCTCTCTCGAAATTTGCTCCCTGTGGGACAACGCTCCAAGAGCAGGTTCGACGGGGGGGTGGAGCCGCTCCCCTGCAACCCTGACTTGCACAAAAGAAGACCTAGATTGCCATCACGATGACCACAAAACAGTAGACTATTAAACTTTCTACTCATATACATACACCACTAATGAACACAATTCCAGAACATACCAATTAAACAACATTCAACAATGCATAACAAATAGAGACAATAGAAAGATATTTTTAGGTGGAAACACCTACAAGAAAAAAACCACCGAACACTCCTTATTTTTTGTCTTCAAAAGATTTACATCGAGTTTTCACCTCCAACTAAAGGAGGCTCCAACCCCCTCATTTACAAGCTCCAACTTGTAGGACACTCTAATGCCTGGTTTACCAACTGCAACTGGGAGGATGCTCCACGCCCCTGTTTATAGGCTCCAACCTGAAGGTGCTCCAACACCTTGTGTACCAGCTGCAACTAGACGAACACTCCAATGCCCTATGCAGGCTCCAACCTGCCCTAGCACCGCCTTGCCGCCTGAAGTGTTCTCAAGATCCAACTTAAAGGAGACTCCACTCTCCTGCCTTGCACCACCCAATAACCTTGATCAGTCGGCAGACCACGTTTCACAATTTTCAGACTGGATCTACCTATGCTCAATAAACAATATAAAAGAAACTATTATACAAGAAAACTACAACACAACCTCTATCAATCAAATCTATCTTTGCTCAATTTGTACATAAAACTCTAGCTGTCAATATCAACCACTTATATCTCTATCCAAACTACATATCAAACACTAGCTATTTAACAACTCTTCTCTTCTCAAACTCAATAACCAATCTAATCGCTACATAATTGCTTCTACTCATACTGCTTATCAAACCCCCGCAATCAATATCTACTGTAATACACAAATATGCTTTTGCCCAATAAGAACTTTGTCAACAACATGTGAATCACAGCATTATCAAGACTCTGCTCAGAGTTAATCTGACCCTGCTCAAAGTGCCACTGTCACAGTCAAGAATTATATCAGGGATACTGTCATCACATAGCAGGTGTCACTCTCATACTGCTATTGAGAAATAGTCATACACCAAATACTACTTACAAAACCATTACTACCAAATGAATGCCTCCTGTTGACCACTGGAGTGGCACCTGAGGATAATGAGAAGACTCCATGCCCAAGGATGAACTAGAAGACATTTGTACCATCATATATTATACGATATCATCAGTTCAACAGAGTTTTTAAACTCTACTTCTTACCATTTTCTTCTTTAGTCCTCAAATTCCGCAGCCCTACGGGGATATTGCATAAATGTCACTAGCATGATGAATAAAGCCTTGTAACAGGCCTAGGATGTTGTGACTTGATCAGCAAGCGAGTACACCTTGGAGTGTTTTTTTTACTTGATTAATTATTCCAGCTTTTTAGCAACGAATAATTTTCTAGATTTTTTCACTCCTTGCATTACCCCAAAGCCAGAGTGACGGATTAAATGTTGAGCTCCTAACGCATCTTAGTCTCTAGAGTCAATGTATATTACCATGCTAGGTCATCTCTGAAATTTCACGGAATTTGACTAGGTCTAAGTAGGATTTTTTAATAATTAAAAAATTCTTTGCAAAACAGGACTTTTTAATTAACTTCTATGTAATGATGTAAATAAGTGGCCTTAGGAAATGTCTGGGGCGTGTAACTACTCAAAAATCATCCTCAAAGACCCAGCATTATCCTAAGACCCACTTTGAGGGTCAAAAAATGACTTATAGTCCCTCAAAAATCCGATTTTCTAATGTCAGTGGCAAAAAATGAGGAAAAATTCAAAAAAATTGAATAATTGGAAAAATTTATAAATTTTTGCAAAGTCAAAATAAGTCAAATTTTGACATGGCAGATTGAGGATATGACAAAGGATGATGTGGCAACTATGTCGGGCCCACCACATAAGGTACAATTGAAATCAAAGTCAAGTGCCAAATGACCAAGTCAAATTGGTCCCACGTTGAGCTCACAAAAAAAATTTGTCACGTAATGCCTAAAGTTCAATGATTTAATTTAATTCAACATATCAGAAATATGTTGTACATTTGAAAAGTTTAAAGGGGGACAAAAATGTGTGACTTGGCATCCACTTCACCATGAGTTAGTGGGCCAAGTCAAACATAAGTCAGCCAGGCAACATTGAGATATTACATATGGTGAAAGGTTGGATCAATGATTTAATACATTGTGAATCGCAATGGATATTAAAGTTGGAACTTTAATAAAAATAAGTGGGGAATGGCCCCACTCACATTGCTTGTCTACGCATAAGAAATTCAAAGGGAGATACGCATAAGCCAAATCAGAATTCACGCACATACCAATCAAATTATACGCTGCCAATTTAGAAAGTCAACACCAGATTTTTTATATTTACCAAACTAATGTTTTTATTAAAGTTTGAGTGGAGACAGAACTGCCACATGGGACAGTTCTTGTCTCCCATTAACAGCCAATCACAAGAAGATATGCAAATCATGTTTGACAGCCTATATGCAGCCACTGTTAGCGTTTACACACAGAGATGAAGGGCAGATCGGTTGGCACTTGTAGTAGGTGTCATTTTCTGGTTTGATTAGTTGAGAAACGAGTGGGATCTTGCTGCCTCTTTCACCCACTCGTACCACACAAGGCAGGCAACTCTCTCGCCCATCATCAGTAGAGGATATACACTGGACAGAGATATTTCCACGGACATTTTTAACAGCAGTTAGATCAGCAATATGCAACAGTCAACTCCAGCACTTGGATGGAGTTCGATTTCCTTTTATGCCACCTACAACAGTCATCTCTCCACATGTAGCTTGACCTAACACTGTAGAAATTTCTTGTTTCCCACCCTGGTTTTCAGTTTCACCTTATTTCTCCAAATAGTTAAATGTCCTTTCCCATATCCTTACATTCAACAAACTGGAAAATAATTTTTTGCTGAAAACACAAATTCTGGAAAATTTACAGAATAATAGAAAATGCAGAAATAAAAATCAGCAAGCTCAAAACAGCTATTCACACATTTTAACACAGATATTTTTGGTCAACATGACCTTGGAAAAACCCCCTACAACTCTTGGGGAAAACCAGTTTGAGGGCTCCTTCTTATTTCTGGAAAATGCTTTTACAGAGAGGTGAAATATACAGAAAAAATTCAAACAAATTAATTACAGAGTTATCTGGTTTTCCGTGCTTACCTCTGCCTTGAAAACGTGCCAGAACAGCAAAATACTCAAAACAAAAATTTATTACAACAAATGATAGTTCAGAAATTCGTGCCCAGAACTTAGTTGAACAACTGTACAGACTGTACGGAATTTTCTAGCAAGCTGTGTTTCTCGAAAACAGTGCTGGTTGCCTCGATAAATGTGCCCAGCCACCTAGAAAATCGAGCCCCTTTGCTGCTCTACTATTCCTCGAAAAATGTGCTGCCTTTCCCCTTGAAAACCGTGCCTCGATGCCGCTGTACGAACTGCTGTACAAATTTATGTGCTGCTGTACGACCAAGCTGCCTCAGTATCCGTGCAATCTCTTACTGCCTCGAAAACCGTGCCCTCCTTGCTGCTGTACGGATTTGCTGAGTTTGCCTCTCCTTCACCTTCTCAAGCTCTCTTCAAAAAAAGTCTCCAGCTCTCCTTCTCTTCCTCTCTCAATCTGCTCATGAAAGAATGAATGACCTTTTCCTACTTTTCATCCTTTAACCTAACCCTAAGTGACTTTTGGGGAATCCCTAAATCCAATGGCTGAAATAGATTGAGATCTAGGGCTGAGATTAAACGCTCATTTAAATCTCACTTTCTATTTTTTAATTCACCCCACTTTAATAAAGACCCACTTAGTCATTTATTTCCAAAGTCACTTTTCCTTTCTAATTTCACATTGACTTTATTAAGTCACTTTAAAATTAGATTTTCGTAACTTTATCACTTAAAGTCACTTTTAAATTAGATTTGACTTTATAACTTTATAAAGTCACTTTAGGAGAAAAATTAAATTCTTTGGACATTTTTCCATAGGCCAAAGATCAAAGCCTTAGGGAACCACCTGTCCTCCAATAACCAAATTTCAACACTCCCTCTTACCAAGGAAGGTGTTTCTTACCACACCCATCTTGTCTCTGAAATAGACATGCTTGCCCCGTGGTAAGGCTTTGGTAAGAATATCTGCAACCTGCTCATCAGTGGGAATATACTCAAGCTTCACAGCTCCTTTCTGAACATAGTCTCTGATGAAATGATATTTGATCCCGATATGCTTTAACCTGTCATGAAATACTGGATTCTCCGTGAGTTTAATGCAACTCTGATTATCACAGTAAACCACTAAAGGTCTCAACGGCTGACCAAATAAGCCAAACAACATCTTGCAAAGCCAGATGGCCTCACAACTAGCTAGACTGGCTGCCATATACTCTGCTTCCGCTGAACTCAATGCTACTGACTGCTGCTTTCGGCTGAACCATGACACCATTGCCGAACCTAACCCAAAACAGCACCCTGAAGTGCTCTTCCTTTCAGAAGCACAACCTACCCAATCAGAATCAGTGTAACCTGCCAATCTCACTCCATCCCCCTGCCTGTAGTCCAGACCATAATCCACTGTCCCCTGCAAGTACCGCAAAATGTGTTTTGCAGCCACCCAGTGAACCTTCCTAGGCTCACACATAAACTGACTCATCGTGTTGACTGCAAAACAAATATCTGGTCTAGTGTTGACCAAATACATCAAGGAACCAATCAGCTGTCTGTACAATGTGGGATCCACCAACTCGGAATCCGAAGCATGAAGCTCCTTCCAGTTGGTGATCATCGGTGTCGACATGGGTTTACAATCCTCCATGTGGAATCTGCCAAGGATGTCCACAATATACTTCCCCTGCCCCAGGAAGAAATGCCCCTCCTCCTGCCACACCTCCAAACCCAAAAAGTAATGCATCACGCCGATGTCCTTCATCTCAAACTCCGCCGCAAGATCTCTCTTGCAGTGCTCTATGAGTCTCTCTGCACCTGTAATGACCAAGTCATCCACATACAGCACCAGAATGAGAGGCTCCTCACCTATCATAATATAGTAAAGGTTCGGATCTGCCTCACTCTTTGTGAAACCCATCTTCTGCAAGTAAGTATCTATCCTGGAGTACCAAGCTCTGGGAGCTTGCTTCAGGCCATAAAGGGCCTTCTTCAGTCTGCACACATGGGACTCCTTCCCATGCACCTCAAAGCCCTGTGGCTGCTCAATGTACACCTCCTCCCGTATGAAGCCATTGAGAAATGCGGTCTTCACATCCATCTGGTGGATCTTCCAACCCATCTCTGCTGCTATCGATATAATGGAGCGGATCGAAGTATATCGAGCCACGGGAGCGAAGGTCTCCTCATAATCAACTCCCTCTACCTGGGAGAACCCTCTAGCCACAAACCTCACTTTGAATATCTCAATGCTGCCATCTGCAGCATGCTTTACCTTGTAAAGCCATCCGGAAGTAACCACGGATCTCTCGGTGCCCGAGACTCCTTCCCATGCACCTCAAAGCCCTGTGGCTGCTCAATGTACACCTCCTCCTGTATGAAGCCACTGAGAAATGCGGTCTTCACATCCATCCGGTGGATCTTCCAACCCATCTCTGCTGCTATCGATATAATGGAGCGGATCGAAGTATATCGAGCCACGGGAGCGAAGGTCTCCTCATAATCAACTCCCTCTACCTAGGAGAACCCTCTAGCCACAAACTTTGCTTTGAATTTCTCAATGCTGCCATCTGCAGCATGCTTTACCTTGTAAAGCCATCTGGAAGTAACCACGGATTTGCCCTCAGGCCTCGGCACCATCTCCCAAACATCATTCTTCATGATAGAAGAATACTCCTCCTGCATGGCCTCTCTCCAGACCTGCTGGCTAGCTGCCTCCTCATAGCTAGAAGGCTCAGAGTCAAGGATGCCGGTAGCCATTGCCATATAGCTACAAAACCTCTCAGGTGGTCTGCTCTCTCTGACCGGCCTCTTAGGCCCAGCAACAGATGTGGCCTCTCTCAAGGTGTCCTGAAGCCACTTGGGCTTCCTCTTCCTTGAGCATACTTCTCCCATTGGAGAATGAAACTCCTCCTCCTCATCATCATCAGGAGCCTGAACTCCTGACTGTCTGTCTGTTGTCCTCCTACCTGCACCTGAACCTGTAGAAGCTGAGGTACCGTGTGAACTGTCCATCAGTGGACTCCCTAGTGAACTGCTCTGTGGACTGCTATGCATGCTGCCCGAAGCACCACCCCTCTGACTCTGTGAGCCACTACTCACTGACGGACCTAACATCGTCATAGATGTAACTCCGAATCCTCTCCGAATCCTCCTGATCCCTGCCCACTGGATCCCTGTGACTGACTCAACTGCTGCTGAGGGTCTGGCTGATCCAGATACTCTAACTCTCGTGACCTCCTAAAGGCCCTATCCTCCTCGAAATTCACATCCCGCCTGACAACAACTTTCCTTTGTCCAGGAATGTAAATCCGAAAGGCCTTTGAGGTCTCACTGTAGCCCACAAAGATACCCTTCTCTGCGGTGGGCTCTATTTTGGTCCTCTTCTCCTTGGGTATGTAGGAGTATGTGATACACCCAAAGATACGAAGATGACCCATATCAGGCTTCTTCCCAGAAAAAGCCTCCTCCGGAGTCATGTGCCCCAAGGCACGATGCGGACTCCTGTTCTGCAAGTAAACAGCTGTGTTGCAGGCCTCTGCCCAAAAAAACAATGGCAACCCCTGATCATGTAACATGGCTTTGGCAGCCCCTCCGATGGATCTGTTCTTCCTCTCCGCAACCCCGTTCTGCTGGGGGTTGTAAGGAACAATGAACTCCCTCCTAATGCCTGCCTCCGCACAATAGTCAACAAACTCTCCAAGGGTGTACTCTCCCCCATTGTCCGACCTCAGGGAATTGATCTTCCGACCTGTCTGTGTCTCCACAAGAGCTCTAAACTCCTGAAACCACTTAAAGACCTGACTCTTGGTCTTCAAGAAATAAATCCAGGTCCTCCTGGAGTGATAATCAATGAATAAAACATAGTACTAATATCCACTCAAGGAAACATGAGACATCCGACCGCTCACATCAAAATGAATCAAATCAAGTATCCCAGTCGCTCTGCTGTCACTACTGGGAAAAGGGGATTTGGCAAACTTGCCCATCGCACATCCTCTGCAAGTATCAAAGTGATCAGTACTGAAATTTGGCACACCTATAGTGATCTCCCGCAAAGTCCTCAAGGCCCCATGATACATGTGCCCCATCCTGCGGTGCCAAATCTCACACAGCTCAGAACTGCTAGCTCTGCTGTCAGTGCTACTGCTCACTGCCAAAAGGGGTTGAAATGCAAACTTGTACACCTTTGCATGGCGTACACCTATCACTCTAGTTGAATCAGCTGGAGTGCCCCTGGGATACATCAGCACCTGTCCTCCCCTGAACAATATCTCATATCCTATATCCTCCAAAGCTGAGATGGATATGAGGTTCTTCCTCATCCCTGGCACATAAAGAACATCTGACACCTTCAAGGGAGGTTTAAACTCCCTCTGAAATGTCAGTGTTCCCACACCGATTTCTCTAACAACTCTGTCATCACCGAGTACTACCTCTATATCAGTGCCACTCTCTCAAAGCTCTGAGAATTACTCACGGACTCCTGTCATATGATGTGAAGCCCCACTGTCCACATACCAGATACCCGAAGATGCTCCGCTAGTCGAGGGAAATGCATTCTCGCTCTGAACCTCTGTGACAGGTAATCCTGCACTAGAGGACTCACACGCAATGAACCCAAACTCCCGGTCAAAGCGATCTGCAAAGTCCTCAACCTCTGCTGATGCTGCCATGCTCTGGTTCTTCCCCTTCTTCTTCTAATCCGGACACACAACTGCATAGTGTCCCATCTTCTGACAATTCCAACACTTCACCTTGGAATAGTCCTTTTGTGTGTTACCCTGTTTACATTTACCTTTACCTTTGCCGCCACCATTGCTTGTGGAAGCCTGCTTCTTGCCTTTGCCTTTCTTGCCTCCTGCCAACAGTGCTACATCCTCATCCTGCTCAACTGGCTTGGCTGCCCCAAGCTGACCTTTCATGATCTCTGTCTGAATGCAATCATCCCAAAACCTCTCCCATGTGGGAAGGGTCTCACGTGCACAAACCCCATCAGCAAAGTTCATCCATGAACAGGGGAGGCCATTCACTGCTATCTGCACCAACTCAGTGGGTGGAATGACCTCTCCAATTGCTGCCAACTCATCTCTCACATTAGTAATCTTTGTGAGATATCTAGCTACACTATCAGTCTTACCCATCTTAATGGTTTTCAGCTTCTCCTTCAGGACCATTTTCCGGTTTTCATTGGTACTTTGGTAGAGATTGGACAATGCTGTCCACATCTCATGAGCATTTCTCTTTCCTCTCACATGAGGAATGCAATGGTCTTTGATTCCGTCTAGAATCAGTCTCTTACCCTTGTTGTTCTTCCTATTATATGTTGCCAACTGAGTAGCATCAGTAGGCACATTAACAGGCTGCTGTGTGGTATGAACCATGATATCCCAGACTTCTGCCTCCTCAAAGATACTCTGCATTCTCTCCTTCCAAACGCTGTAATTGGTATGCCCATCCAACCTATCCTCCACCCTCAATCCCAATGACATCCTGCTGTCCTAAAACTGAAAAATAGCACTGCTGTAGTAAAGATAAAAATTCTGTTTGTGAAAAATCAGCTTGCTGGAATCTTCTGAATGAAAAATCAGCAGGCTGTATTTTTCTCCTTGCCGTCCCAAACTGCACTTTCAGCACTCAAGCTCTGATACCATGTAGAAATTTCTTGTTTTCACACCCTGGTTTTCAGTTTCACCTTATTTCTCCTTTTAGTTAAATGCCCTTTCCCATATCCTTACATTCAACAACAGAAAAATAATTTTTTGCTGAAAACACAAATTCTAGAAAATTTACAGAATGCTGGAAAATGCAGAAATAAAAATCAGCAAGCTTAAAACAGTCATTCACACATTTTAACACAGATATTTTTGGTCAACATGACCCTGGAAAAACCCCCTACAACTCTTGGGGAAAACCAGTTTGAGAGCTCCTTATTTCTGGAAAATGCTTTTACAGAGAGGTGAAATATACAGAAAAAATTCCAGCAAGTTAATTACAGACTTATCTGGTTTTCCGTGCTTGCCTCCGCCTTGGAAAACGTGCAAGAACAGCAAAATACTCAAAAAAAGAAATTTATTACAGCAAATGACAGTTCAAAATTCGTGCCCAGAACTTAGCTGAACAACCATACAGACTGTATGGACTATACGGAATTTTCCAGCAAACTGTCTTTCTCGAAAACAGTGCTGGCTGCCTCGATAAACGTGCCCAGCCACCTGGAAAATCGAGCCCCCTTGTTGCTGTACTATTCCTCGAAAAATGTGTTGCCTTTCCCCTTGAAAACCGTGCCTCAATGCCGCTGTATAGACTACTGTCGGACTGCTATACAGATTTATGTGTTGCTGTACGACCAAGGTGCCTCGGGTATTCGTGCAATCTCTTACTGCCTCGAAAATCGTGCCCTCCTTGCTGCTGTACGGATTTGCTGAGTTTGTCTCTCCTTCACCTTCTCAAGCTCTCTTCAGAAAAAGTCTCCAGCTCTCCTTCTCCTCCTCTCTCAATCTGCTCATGAAAGAATGAATGACCTTTTCCTCCTTTTCCTCCTTTAACCTAACCCTAAGTGACTTTTGGGGAATCCCTAAATCCAATGGCTGAGATAGATTGAGATCTAGGGCTGAGATTAAATGCTCATTTAAATCTCACTTCCTATTTTTTAATTCACCCCACTTTAATAAAGACCCACTTAGTCATTTATTTCCAAAGTCACTTTTCCTTTCTAATTTTACATTGACTTTATTAAAGTCACTTTAAAATTAGACTTTAGTAACTTTATCACTGAAAGTCACTTTTAAATTAGATTTGACTTTATAAAAATTATAAAGTCACTTTAGGAGAAAAACTAAATTCTTTTGGACACTTTTCCCTAGGCCAAAGATCAAAGCCTTAGGGAACCACCTGTCCTCCGGTAACCAAATTTTAACAAACACTGGGACTGAAAATTATGTGTCACTTATGTGATAGATTGATCATTGAGACTGGCTCTCATTTTCCTGTTTAAATGAGCCTTGGGCTCTCATTGTAATCATAGTTTTACTAGATATTGTGCTTGCGAAAGCACTGCTGCCTTGTACACTTTCAAAAATATCAATAAAGACTTTGGGGTTTCATTCATGAGGTGTTCCTCCTTTTGGAGTGTGATGAATTGTTGATCATTGGTATAATTCCTTTTACTCATGCTTTGATCTAATTTGTTTGCATATGCTCTTGTAGATTTGTTAATGTAGAGCTATCTTACATTGACATTTGATTTAGGGGTATGCTCTAGGTATAGAATGCTCTAGTTGGTTTCAAATAAATCTCTAGAGTTTCTTATCATTGTTTATTGTTAGATCTATATGGAACTAATTCTTGATTGAAGTTTTGTAGAGAGAACATCTTGCTGGGATCAAAGAATCAAGTGTTGGGAGAAGTCTTTGGAGAGACCAACCCACTCTTAATACATTCTCAAAGGAGCTCTCATTTGTTCTTTGAACCTTCATAGTCTTATCTTACAGAGTGGCTTTGCAGGGGTTTTGGGACATAGCTTGTATACAAGCCAAATACTTCTAAATTTGAATATCTTTTAAAACATTAGACTTCATTGCTTTCATTTTCTATCTAAGAGTTTGAAGATGACTAAGCAAAGAGGAGAGTTTACTCGAACTCTTTGGCTTAGCGCTTTGTAAATTGTTGTGCAATATTTTGTAATTTTATCTGTCCAATATTTGACTGGTTTTGTAGCCCTCTTTCCGAAAATTTTCTTGTGACAACTTGAGTAGACAACTACAAGAAATTACTAACAAGTTGTTGCAAGACCTTTGGGCTCTGAATTTCAAATGAGGAAGATAACTCTCTCTTTTCTTTGGTTGTGGGCATAGAAGAGGCTTAGCTTCTCTTCTCCTATTCTAAACTCTGATTTCTTTTGAGTTTTTTAGAAATTCTCATCGAGGAAAAGTCTATGGTCTTAATTTTTATTTGTAAAGACTTTCCTTGGTTTAGAAAAGGCCTCATGGTCATTTCCTTCTTGTAAAATTAATAAAAATTTATGTTTTTGTTGTGGGAGCATGGGTTTTACCCATTGGCATCCCTATCTCTCCATTTCAAAGGAAAGAATTTGTAGATGGATTGACTTAGTGGTTTTGACATTTCCATTTTCTTTCACATCACATATGCATGCTCTAATTGGGAAGTAACACAAATCGCATTTCTTTTCCATAAAGTTTGTTTCACAAATTTCGAGCCACATTTCCATTTTAAGAACACTGAAGCATTGTGTATTTGACAAAGTTTGTCTTTCAAAGCAGTCACTTATTTTCATGTAAAGCCAAGTTCTTCAAGTTTAAAGTTCCTTTTGCTAAGCTATTGTGAGCACAAATCTCAATTTCATTTTTAAAGCATTGCAATTTACTTTACATGCAAATTAATTGCTCATAAGCATCAAGCTTTTAATTGATTCATCACAATTTTAAATGTTCTTGAAAGTTATGCATCTTATGTTTACTTGAGCAAATATATAAAGTGATCTTGTGGAACAATCTTACTAAGAGCATTTCCATTTTTTACATAACACTTGCAAACTTACTTGCATATCATATTAGGCATTCTGACTTAGTTGCATATTTAAAATTTACCTCCAAGCATAAGCTTGGTTGATAGAAATCATAGGAAAAGGGTTTTCTTGGGAAATTCTTCCATTTGGTATGAAGTAAGGTAAAGGTGTGTGACCCTGCAGTTATGAAGGTGGCTTGTCTCCTTGTAGGAACGAAGGCACACGCTAGCTCGTAAGACGCAGGGGATGGGTATCGTTAATGGCACCCTCGTGCCCTCACCCCCTCTTTCTTACAGTCACCCCAATTTTTACCCCTTGGTAAGAGTGGAAGACGAGGACTTCTAACCTAGATTAGGCATTTTAGATTAAAACTAACCAAGATTAATTGCATCCAAATCTAGTTTAATTGCATCTCATACTTTCATTCAAAAATCTATTTATCTTGAAAGAATTTTACTTCATTTAAGAAAATACATTTTCATTTCAAAGAGCAATACTCTGGAGGCACTGGTTTCTCATATGTTTCATGTTTATCTAATGTATTGATGGTTATTGCTCATATCATGTTTTTGCTTATAAATTTGAAGAAGTAATCTATTTAACTCTAACAACTCTCCTAGAAAACTCAAATCTTTAACTTAGTTTTTCTTTAGGGACCACCCCCCATAGCTAACCTAAGAGATAGCTTAAACAGAGAGAGTCGGGATTAGTGTGACAGCCCCTTCTCTAAGTTCCTTGCCACCAACCACACATTGTGGGGTTAAGGGCTTTTCCCGCTAACTGTAGGTAGGTGTAGGCGGCAAGCGATAACACCTCCAAGTCATTGTGTCAATGCCTTTTATCAAGTTATGGTCAAGGTTTACTGTATAGTCAAAGGTCACTCCCATTCATCAAGGTTGTTGTCATGTCAAGTCAATACATATATGGAGAACTGTTTGTCAAGTCAAACAATATTGTCACCCAAGTTGTCAAACATACAACACTGTTGCATTACATAATATGATTATCATATATTTCTATACCAACGTTACATTTGGAATATAAAAACTCAGTTTAACTGGAAATGTATATATTATTATTGATAAAAGATGAGATGATTACAATTGGGAGAGGTCAAGGCTTTAAATACAGCCTTATGGCGTCTCTTGGTGAAGAGGCATGATCTTTGATCATGCCTTTTCACTTAAATAAACCTAAGACAACCTAGGACAACTACATTATTTAATAATTAATAAGATGTACATAACATTGCCTCTCTCACAAAAGATGCTTTGTCCTCAAAGCATATGTAATGATGGACATTGTTGACGAATGCTTGGGTTTCTCGAGAGGCGGGCTCTTGCTTTTTGAGATGACACCACATTTTTAAAAGATCTTGGAGCATCTTCTCGAGTTCAATCTTTTGGTGATGTGGATAGCGATAAGATTTGATGTTGACAGGGTCGGATCCTACCTTGACTTCTATTGTATGTTCGATTTCCCTATTAGGAGGCATTTTCATTGGCAGGTCTTGGAATACTTTTTCATGTTTCTGAATACTTTTTCATGTTTCTGAACTAGTCCTTGTACTTTTGGTGACCCTTCATTGATCCTTTTTGTAGATAACATTTCTAACTGATGACATTGTACTATATAGGCTAGCGCTCCTTTTTGAATCATCTTCATCATCTGGGATGATGACACAATTTGATTTTCTGGTGCTTGGAATCCATATAACTTGTCAAGGGGACTATTACATCATTAAAGTCAAGATACTATTATACGCCAATGGTTTCACTGCCAACTCCAAACTTTCTCATAAATCCTAGTCAACCAAGATGAGACCATTTCTAGACTATCTTCAAACTTCTGCAATGAATATTGACCCTGTCAAACTTTATCCATACACAATAGCATCGCCTCAACACTCAATGCTACAAGTCATATCACCACACCTTATTGTAGCTACAGGTATGCGTTGAAATCTTAATGACAAGCCGTTAAACAGTTCAATTCTTACACACACAACACCTCTATCCCTTTAACTAGGAAAACCCTTGAATGTTCATGATATCAATGCACGGGGTTACATATAGCCATCAAACAAAAATATTCAATGACCTATCCTCCATCCTCTATCTTGTTGAAGGAGATGAGAATTATGTCTTCAAACAAGACCACTCTATTGTGGTAACAATAATCAATAATTACACAAAATACCTGGATTGATCAGTTTCCATGCAAATTTCATGACTTCATCAACAACTTTGTCGCTGAAATGAATATAGTTCGGACTGTTGCTTGAATCGACAATAGGGTCGGCTCAATTTTTGAGTGACTTCAATTAAGTCGGCTTGTTTTAAAGATGTAGCCGCAAGTACATATACAAGGTTGAAAACTCTTATGAATGTTGCCTTTAGAGTTGTAATGATCAAGTATCAAGTAGTTGACAATAATGACACTGCCTTAATAACCCTTGTGTTCGAAATGCAAGCCTTAAATGAAACCATCTGAGTTATGTTCCAAATTAAATAAAAGGTGCAACTTCAGAGAATAGGTTGTAAAATATATCACTTCAAATTATCCTTGGTGCATTAATAGTGTTGCTTCACTTGGTTTGTAGAGATTTATAGCTAAAGGATCGAATATCTTGTGCATAGAAATGATGCCCTAGAGAGGGTCGAATATCACTACTTCAGAGCCCTGCAAAACAAATCTTTATGGCTAGACTTTGAGAAGGTTGAGACATTGTTCTTCAACATCATTCTAAAATTGTAGAATTTTAAGGTGTTGCAAGCTTTCAGATTTATTCCGTGATGGAGATCAAAGGCATGGTGTATTTCTTCAGAACCTTTCAACAAAAGATAATATTTACCCTGTTGTGCAACGTCAAGAATAGGCTGCAATACAATCAATAGAAATGGCAGTCTTGAACCACAGAAAAGAGAGACGAATACAAAGATATTGTCTTATCAAGGGCCAAGCATTTCTCACAAGTAGTTCCATAGGACCGAAAAAAAATACAGAGCACAACCAAACTACTTCGAGTTTCTCTTTGAATAGGACACTTCTCCACTGGGGCCAAGTAATTTCATATAGAAAAGATGTTTGTTTTTAATTGCATAATAAGGAGAGTTAAGCACAAGCCTTTAACTAGGTTTCTCATGCGGTGAAAAGGGGCTTGCAATAGGTGCTACATTGGAGGGATTTTGAATTTGCACCACAAATAAAGTTAATTTAAATTTGGCACCAGAACTACTTTTTTGACTTATGATTTTAAATAAATTTGAAACCACTCCAAAATAATCTTTTGTCATAAGTAAGATTATTTAAATCTTTGGAGAAGAGCCTTATCACTTAACCATTTGACTTGACCAAAGAGTAAGATTATTTTAATCTTTGGAGAAGAGCCTTATCACTTAACCATTTGACTTGACCAAAGAGTAAGATTATTTTAATCTTTGGAGAAGAGCCTTATCGCTTAACCATTTGACTTGACCAAAGAGGAGTTGCCACATCATCGTCCTTTGGGGTTTTTGCCCACAAATTGGGTCCCTTATCTTCAAACAAGCATAACTCCCAAACCGTGAAGGCTCTAGTGGCATGCAACAAACTGTTAAAATATGAAAGTATCGTTGGACAGTTGGCTAGTGAGTGTATTGGCATTTGATGTCAGCTAGACGACAATAGTGATCAATGATAGTTGCAGGCTTCTGGTAGAGAATCACCATAGTAGCAAGCTTATTGAAAAGCCATAAAAGATGAGTGTATTGGCATTTGATGTCAACCAGAAGTCACTGGTGAATACTAGTCCGAACATATCAAGTTTCATTTTTTAAGGGAACAAGTTGTTTCCAATATTGTCAGACTTGAATATGTGGCCACTAAAGATCAACATGCAAATATATTTACTAAGCCACTGGCAAGAAAACCCTTTGCATTATCTCAGAGAACAGATAGGAGTTGTGGCTCCTCCTCTCGAATGACTCCACTCTGGTTTGTGTGATGGCAGCTACTCAACATGTAGGATTGGAGGATGAGTAGGCTGCAGTGGTTCAAGGGGAGTATTCAAGAAGTATTCTTTGCCACTGATGCCAAAGGGGAGAAAATCACTGAGCATCATTACAAGGGGAGCAATGAAGAAGACCATGCTACCATGTTTAGCCTCGGGGGGAGCTAATGGTGTTGCAATAAATGCCAAAGGGGGAGATTGTTGGATAGTTGGCTAGTGAGTGTATTGGCATTTAATGTCAACCAGAGGACAACAATGATCAACGATAGTTGCAAGCTTCTGGTAGAGAATCACCATAGTAGCAGGTTTATTGAAAAGACATAAAAGATGAGTGTATTGGCATTTGATGTCAACCAAAGGACAATGGTGATCTATGATACCTGCAGCCTTTTGGTAGAGAAGCATCATAGTAACAAGCTTATTGAAAAGCCATAAAAGAGGTATTTAAGTGTCCAGCGAGAATACAACGAAAGTTGCAGGTTTCTAGTAGAGAATCACCAAAGTAGTGAGCTTATTGAAAAGCCATAAAAAGACGACTATGGTGAACTGTGGTTCCAAGTACTTGACATCATCCTTCAATGTTGGAGCTGTTATCGCTTGCCGCCTACACCTACCTACAGTTAGTGGGAAAAGCCTTCAACTCTACAGGTGTGGTTGGTGGCAAGGAACTTAGAGAAGGGGCTGTCACCTATTCCCAACTCTCTTCGTTTAAGCTATCTCCTAGGTTAGCTAAAGGGGGTGGTCCCTAAAGGAAAACTAAGTTAAAGATGTGAGATTTCTAGGAAAATTGATTAGAAGGAATTACTTATCAAAGATGACTCGATTCCAATATGTAAACAAGCATATAAGTATATGAGCAATATTCAATGACGTGTTCAAAATATAAACCAGTGCTTTAAAGTAGATGACAAATGTTTGCTCAAAAATGAAATTCAAGATATAATGACAATAATCCCACAAAGGAAGTGTTAGACCAAGATCACAATATGCAATTAAATTTGCAACACCAAATAAGGGTATTTGCCAATGAAACGAGATATATCAATCATCCATAAGCATAATGATCAGTAAAATGACAACATGCAATGAAGTTGTATGTAGAAGCAAATTTCCAAATACCATAGAATTAAACTTGTTGCAAAATTTAAGGAATTAAAATGCTTGCATCCAAAGTGCTTCTTGAGATAATATTTGCATGTGAATCTTTAAACCATCAAGATAGCGAAAATTTTGGGAAATTTGCAAGTAAATGTGATGAGATAGTACTCTTGGTTTATTTTATTAATTAGTTCTAAAGCAAGGTTACAATTGAACTCTAATCCTCAGACCTCACCCTCGCCCAAATATTTGAATCTCACAGTGAGGAGTCCATAGAGGTAGAGGGTCCCTAAAACATCTATTCAACCAACTTTAGTTGGAGGTAAATTTTAGAGATGCAAGTCTAGTATGAAAAGTGAAATGCCTAAATGATATGAAAGTGAGTTTGCTAGTGCTATGTGAAAAATGGAAATGATTCAATTAAATATGCTTCATAGTTAAAACAATAACTCAAGTTGCCATAAATTGAAAGTGCTATGCTTCTTTACTTGTAGTATATTGTGAAACTTATCCAAATGAGAAATAGATCACAAAACATAAGTAAGTGATGGCAAATGAGATTGAAAATTAAGAAATTAAAGGACTATGCGATTTATGTTACTTCCCAATTAGAGCACGCATATGTGATGTGAAAGAAAATGGAAATGTCAAAACCACTAAGTCAATCCATCTACAAATTCTCTCCTTTGAAATGGAGAGATAGGGATGCCAATGGGTAAAACCCACGCTCCCACAACAAAAACAAATTTTTTTATTAATTTTACAATAATGAAATGACCATGAGGCCTTTTCTAGACCAAGGAAAGTCTTTACAAATAAAAATTGAGACCATAGACTTTTCCTCGGTGAGAATTTCTAAGAACTCAAAATAAATTCAAACTTTACAATAGGAGAAGAGAAGCTAAGCCTCTTCTATGCCCACAACCAAAGAAGAGAGGGTTATCTTCCTCATTTGAAATTCAGCCCAAAGGTCCTGCAACAACTTGTTAGTAATTTCTTGTAGTTGTCCACTCAAGTTGTCACAAGAAAAAATTCGAAAGAGGGCTACAAAACCAATCAAATATTAGATAGATAAAATTACAAAATATTGCACAACAATTTACAAAGAGCTAAGCCAAAGAGTTCAAGTAAACTCTCATCTTTCCTTAGTAATATTCAAGCTCTTAGATAGCAAAAGAAAGCAATGAAGTATAATGTTTTAAAAGATATTCAAATTTAGAAGTATTTGGCTTGTATACAAGCTATGACTCAAAACCCCTGCAAAACCACTTTGTAAGAAAAGACTATGAAGGTTCAAAGAACAAATAAGAGCTCCTTTGAGAATGTATCAAGAGTGGGTTGGTCTCTCCAAAGACTTCCCCCAACACTTGATTCTTTGATCCCAACAAGATGTTCCCTCTACAAAACTTCAATCAAAAATTAGTTCCATATATATCTAGCAATAAACAATGATAAGAAACTCCAGAGATTTATTTGAAACCAACTAGAGCATTCTATACCTAGAGCATACTCCTAAATCAAATGTCAATGTAAGATAGCTCTACATTAACAAATCTACAAGAGCATATGAAAACAAATTACATCAAAGCATGAGTAAAAGGAATTATACCAATAATCAACAATTCATCACTCCAAAAGGAGGAACACCTCATGAATGAAACCCCAAAGTCTTTATTGATATTTCTGAAAGTGTACAAGGCAACAGCGCTTCCGCAAGCACAATAGCTAGTAAACAATGATTACAATATGAGAGCCCATGGCTCTATTATATAGAAAATTGGGAGCAAATCCCAATGAAGAATCATATGCCAAGTGGTGAGAGGGAGGAGATCTCAAGGAAAAATTGAATTTGGTAAGTGGAGCTCCAATACCAAGTGTAAAAATCGAATTCTAGCAAGTGGACATCATTTTCTTCTTCCCTTATGTGCCAAATTCGAATTTTATGATGGAATGACATGTGTATATGGTTGGTAACCCATGTGGGGACAATTTCCCACAAAAATATCCACCAAATATTCTCCCAAATCCTCCCAAATATGCACTAAATTCACAAATTCGAATTTCCAAGTAAGCAACTCTCATTTAATGCCGGAAATTCAATTTTATTTGAGCACATTTATTTTCCTTGATTTTAGGAGTCCATATCACCTTGGGACTTCACTTTAACTTCTCCATAATTTTCCACCTCATTTCCACCTCATTTAGCATGTGTGGATATTTATTTTTCTCCATTTATTTAATTTCTGGCTTAATTAATTGCCAGATTTCCCACTAAACTTAGGAAAAGTGGGTTTTGAAGGTTCAAAACACATTTTTAACCCCTCAAAGTGTGTCATAGTAGAAAGTTGAGTGTGAGAGGTGTAATTTTGATTACTCATACCCCATACAACTTCTCTAAACAACACTTATTACAATTCAATTACAATTTTTATTGCAATTTTCGACTTGCGAGAAATCTAAAAAATTAAAAAATCACTACCTAGACCTAACCAAATTCCACGAAATTTTTTGTGTGATCTAGTATAGTAATATACATTGACTCTAGACACTAGGAGTCACCCAAGGCCTCACCATCAAGCCGTACTCCGGCTTTGGGGTAAAATTGAAGGAAAAAACTCAATTAATTATTAACTCCTAGTAGGGAGATGATAATTAACCAAGTAAAAAAACCTCCCAGAGTAATACTCACTTGTTGGCAATGTCCCAAGCTACCTAGGCCTGTTACAAACTCAATACTGACTCAAAACACATCATTACTAGCATCACTTATTACAATTCCCCGTAGTGCATGGAATCTGGGTACAAGAGAAAATGATAAGAAGTAGAAGTAGAGTTTAAAAACTCTATTGAACTGATAATATCTGATTGTACAAATGTCTTCTGGTTCATCCTTGGGCATGGAGTCTCCTCATTATCATCAAGTGCCACTCTAGTGGTCAACAGGAGCCATCTTTCAAACTGAAAAAGACTCATATAGTGCATCAAATTGCCTATAGCAGAAAGTGTTGAAATTAAGCTCTCCAACAGTACCTGGAAATCCGAAAAGTGGTCTATGGAATCAATAGATCTTGTTTGCCAAAGTAAGATGCTTGGAGGCCTTTGAAGAGACCAAATATTGGAACATCAGAGGTCAGTGTATAGGGACATCAGAGAACAGGAATCATCGGAACATCGGAGAGCATGAAGCATCGAAACATCACAGAGCAGGAAGCATCGGAACGTTGGAGGGCAGGAAGTATCGGAGCTTCAGCATGTTGGAATATCAGAGCTTCGACATGTCGAAATACCGGAGCTTCGGCATACCAAGAGATCGGGGCATCAGCGTATTAGCTTATCGGCGGTCCGAACATATCGAAACCTTGGAATAGCATAAGTCTGGTAACGTGCAACTCTGTAGAAGTTCCAAGATTTCCATAAGAGGAAGAATACAAAGGAATTCCGATGAAAACCAAGGAATGTGAGGATCCCCTCTGTCTCCTCTAGCAGGACACATGGTAGCAGCCAATTGATCCTTAAAGAGCTAAAGTGGCAGGTGACGTCAGCATGACGTGGCAAGAGTAGTGGACACAAGGCAGGTTACGTCAACATGACATGGCAGGAGCAGTGGACACGTGGCAAGTGGATATGGCATTTTCGAGAGGCCTAATGGGGAAATACTAGCTGATGACACGTGTCATCACTCAGAAGGATTGTTGGAAAGTGTAGCTAGGTTCGGTCTTCATATTGACTATGTAATTATGTATTTATGTAATGAAGAAGACAAAGATAATAAAATGTATTTTTGTTATGTTTGCTTCATAGGTTTCATGAGCAAGGTTTTTATTATAGGTCAAAAGACTTCTTCTTGATGTCTTTTCGGGATTTGTTATCTTGTCATAAATGTACTAATTAAGAGTCATGTATATGAAGAGTCTAGTCAAAGAAGTATGCCTCAATACCTTCTCATATAACCTTTAAGAAATGGCTCAAGTATGATGCTAACAATACTGCTCAATCCAACCTTCAAGACAACCTTCATCACTCTAGAAGATAAGCTCTACAAGTCGGCCTATATGCAATGAACATGTCGGCCTACCCATAGTTTGTAATGTTGACCTAAATCCCTGAAAGAAGTACACTATATAAAGGAGTGATTTGCGGCTCATTTGGTAACATACATTTGGAAAAGTCGGAGAATAATTCAATGATATATAACTTTTGTAAATTCAAGGATAGAACTGGGTCTAGAGCAAAGAAAGAAGATGGAGTAATACACATCCACGAAGCTACAGGACTATGTCAAAGTGCGAAATTGCAGGACTATATCAAGTGCGAAATTGCAAGACTATATCTAGTGCGAAATTGCAAGACTATATCTAGTGCGAAGTTGCACGACTAAGGTTAACATGAAGTTTCAGGACTAAGGCTACTATGGAAAAATAGAATTACAGTGAAGTGTGAAGTTATACTAGGGTTGCTCAGCGAAGTATACAGGGCAGGAAAAGGGATATCTTTACAATGCGAAGAAGACATGTTATAAGTTCAGTCTAGGGTTACATGTAAAGGATTGGTACAGAAGTATGTACCACTATCTTGGGTATAAAGAAAGATAAGAATAAGCCTAGAAGAATATAAGGTCGAGTCAAGTAATCTAAGGAGATACCAAGTACTAGAGACCGAGTTCTCTACGGTTGGTGCAAGACAATGCAGAAAGAAAGGATCAGCTCAGGGAGTCGATGAAGAAGCAGTGACAAGGTCTTGGAGGCATACAAAGGTCAAGGTCCTGTGTCATGGTCATGGTACTTGTCATCTGAAAGTCTATAAGAATAATTTCTTGTGGGTTTTCCTCTCCAAGAGGGAGAGGCTTTGGACCTGGCTTGAAGAGCCTAAAATTGTCTCTCTTGTATTTTGATAATTGACTTGATGAAAGACATAATAAGCTAAGAAGAAAAGACATAAGTAAAAGAAGTAAGCTCACAAGTAATTATAAAGTAGAGAATTTGCATTAAACAATGCCCTACCAAAATTTCAACAGGCACCACGTGGAAGAATGACATGGGCATGATGTCATATCGGAGGACGAAATATCGTAACATTCGTTTTGTGTGAGTTACGATATGGTGAGCTTTCGATGAGTCAGTACAATGAATTGAAAGAGTGAATGAGTCGGCAATTGGGGTTTAAATGCATTACCACAGAGTTGGTATTTGCTTGGAGGAAGCACTGAAACAAGGCACCAAGGACACTGACTCACAGAAAGAACTAATGGGGCAAATAAAGTATATATTCACGTCATGTGCACGTCTTGTTGAATTAAAGAAAAGGGGGAAGCAGAGTTGCCATTCCTGTATACTTTCCAGCTCTAAGAGGAAATAAACAGGCATGGGAAGTCACTGTAGAGTGTCCAGACAAACCGTGAATTAAAAACTCAGTATGTAAGTGTACACAGTGAATCTGTGAAGTGTGAAGAGTTCAGAAGCCCATTCTTGTGATTAATTCCATAACAGAATTCAATGGGCAGATGCAATGGCAGCAAGGTAAGTCACACATAGGTACACTAGAGAGGTGTGAGTACTTGCGGCAGCAACAACATTGTGCAGAATGCAGCAGTGGATCAAAACCATCGGAAGCCTTCAAGCAAGTTAGAGAAAGGGAGTATTGTTGAATTTGTTGTGCAAAGTGAGTTGTGGTTGTGCTGGGAAAAAGAGCACAGGGCCTGAGTTGAAGGGCATGCAACAGAGAATTTGTTACGAGAAACCAGAGAGACGAGCAGAGTACAAGAGGTGTTGCTGTGTAAGACTGGAGGAGTCGGTGATTCAGCAGAGGACCGAGAGCAGAAGGCGATTCTATGACAATGGATTGATATTTTTCTTATTTGTAAATGCCTTTGTTTTCAGTTTCAAAATTGTATTAAAAGTAGAACAGTGGCAACAACAGGTGGTGGCCTGCATTCAAAAAGGTTGGTGCCTCTTGACAAGTTGGTGCTTGCTATCCTAAGGGGTTCGGTGCCTACAGTGAGTGGGTGCTCACAAATAAACTGATGTAATTAAGTGAGTGCTTAATTTACATCTTAAACAACAACAAATTGGTGGTTTTTACCCTTTGGGTTTCTGTGAAAATTCCAAGTCCTAGATCTGGAATCCTACTGCAGCAAATTGAATTAACTTCACCTACTTGTAAAGTAGATTAACAAGTTATTTGCAGATTTCTTCTATAAATACTGAAGAAATTACTGAAACAGCCTTCACTTAATTAAAGTAATATGTGAAACAAGAAACTAAGCAAGAAAAAAATATCACACAAGACACCATTGTTTTTGGACAAATGTCCCCAGAAAAACCCAATGCGGGAAAACTGGTGCAGCAGATCTGAAGGTTTTATTATTAAGAAGCAGTTATATCTAAATACATTTCTGAATGTCTCCCCGGACAATTCAATTACAGAGAATATCATTGGTAGAGAAAAAATAGTGAGATTACCTCACTCTGCAAGTCTCGGTTGATCTGGTAGCTGAAATGACAAGCCCCCGGCATCCTCTGTGCAGTAGGTGCGTAAGCCTACATGGGGACCTCTGAAGGACTGTGTCACCTCCTCCGCTGGATCGATCTACTCTCAGAAAACCCGATTCCAACCCTCTCGGCTTAGAATCCCAATCTCCCAACAAATCTCGGACTATAGCTCGAAAACACTACGATGCCTCTGTGTTCTGAAAATTTCGTTTACCTCTGGAATCCTATTGCAACAACTGGAAGATATTCACCTAATTGTTAATTTCTAACTTAACAATATATTTGCAGTTTTCTATGGAAAATACTGAATACATCACACCGTAACCTACACAAATAAATTGCGGAAGAAATACAAGTGTGGAAACAAACTAAACAAGAATAGATCAATCATCACACACATTTGACACAGTTATTTTTGGACTAATGTCCTCGGAAAAACCCAATGTGAAAAAATCAGTGCAGCAGATCTAAGGGTTTATACATTATGCAGTAAATATTTATGAGTACAAAACTATGATTGACACATCCATCAAATCAGACATAGAAACTGACAGAAGAGATCTTGTGAGACAAACCTCACTCCTCCATGGGAACCCGACACTAATCAGCACCAAAACTGGATTGCCCTGCGCTGCCTCTACATAGTGACTGCATCAACCACACAGTCTCTATGTCACAACTATGGCTTCCCTTCTACCTCTGCGCTGGTCTCTCTGCTGACTAGAAAATGAAGCCTTCTAGCCTCCAGAAAATCTCTCTAGGATCTGGCACTGGCCCAATGCTGTCTCCTCAGCAAGAAAACGACTTCCCTTCATCCTCTACGCAGTGACTACGTAAGCACTGTCACTGGCTCTGCGCTGCTACTATGGCTCTCTCTGTCTCTGCTATTATGCACTCTCCAGCTTAGGAATCCTTCCAACTTGAATTACTGCCCCTCTCTTCAAAAGATCCCACGATCAAATTTTCTCTCTGAGCACTGCTCACTAAAGAAATTCATCTCTGATCTCTACCAAAATGTGTTTTCCAAATGACCCTTAAAGCCATTCTTATAGTCTTCTTGTTGAGACTTCAACAACCCAGATTAGATCTCTAATCAACGGCTAAGATTAACTTTTGAGTTGACCCGCCTTTTCTAGAACATTCACACCCATATTCTATTAATTCACTTTAATTATTTTATTTTCCTGAGTTTAGACTTAGCGTCCCTTTAAAAATAATTAATTATTTCTATAGAATACAATCCAGGTGTAATTTCGCCAAAACTTTTATGGGTTATCTAGAATACATGTGTTTAAGCCTCTCCACAAAATTTGAGACTCAAAGCACATCCAATCTACCCCAAAATCAACACGTGTGGCCTGTGTGGCCCTGCGTCACCCTCTTTGGGCTCTACGTTGCTTTCTTTGTGTCTTTCTCTGCCTCTCTGCTGAGTATTCTTGGCGTCGGAGAAGATCCTCTGTCCAAAACAGCTCCAACCCCTCAACTGCATGAGAAGATCAAAGTTTTCCTCTAAGCACTGCTCACTTTAGAAAAATTGATCTCTTGATCTCTTGGTGTGTCTTTTCCAAATGACCCTCAAGTCTTCTTTATAGTCTTCTTGTTGAGACTTCAACGACCAAGTTTAGATCTCCAATCAACGGCTAAGATTACATTTTGACTTGATCTTCTTTTTCTAGAAGTTTCACCCACAATTTAGATTAATACCCATTAATTATTTTAATTTCTTAAGTTTAGACTTGGGGTCTCATTAAAAGTAATTAATCTATCAAATAAAATTGTCTACAAGTGGAATTTCCCAAAACAATTTCTGGGTTATGTGGAATACAAGTATTTAAGCCTCTCCACAAAGTTTGATATTTAGAGTACATCTGAAGCTACCACAAATCAACATTCCCTCTTAACGAGGAATGTGCTCTAGAAAATATGCCCTGCTGCACATTGCTCCGACTCTGAAGTATCTCCCTCTGCGTTGTTGATGTCTGACATTCTTTCCTCCAACCACTGCGTTGTTACTGCAACTGTACTACTGCTGACCCTACCACGATCAACAGTGCATCCGTACCGCAACTCCCTCTCAAATGTTGCATATGTTGCTAGCACTGCCATGGCTAACTCTGCGCTACAACTCGGTTCCTGAGAGAAGCAACTGAAAAACATCCATGAATCTGAACAAGTGTTCAGGATGCATCTCTATGTTGAAACTCTGACCACTGCTTGTCCCACGCTGTCACTCTAAAGCACTGCTTTGTTGCTACTTTGCGCTGCGCATTTCTACACTGCTGCAACTCTGTATTGCACTACTCAGATTCTGGCGCTGCTAACTACTGAATCTATCACTCCAACACTCCTTTGCACCAAGTGAAACTCCTCCAGCCTGCTACTACTGATCTTGGGCACCCGTAGCAAGGTCATGATCCAAGATGTGGACTCCTCAAGGATCTTGCCCAACTGAAGTTCTTGCGAACTTACAACTCAATATCGCCCCATCTCCCTCCTGGAGATGCGTGGGCACTCATGGCATACTCATCCTCCTCGATCTTTGCGAGCACGGCCTTCAGATCGTGCTTCTTGTCCTTGTCCTTTTTCTTCAAAGGACACTGAGTAGCGTAATGACCAAGTTCACCACACCTTAAGCACTTTATCTTCGAGACGTCCTTCCTTCGTCTCCATTGCTCCTGTTGCCCCTTGGATGCAAGGATTGCGTTTTCCTCCTCCTCCTTTGTCTTCGACCCACTGCTACTATGCCGTCAAGATTTCACTTGACTAGGTCCCTCCTTAGCTCTTCTTGCGAAAGAGAAACCCACATCTTTGTTGATCTTTGGGTAGCATCGGATGTGCTCTAGCTCCGAAATTTTGTGGAGGGGCTAGAATAGATGAGATCTCCAAGACCCAGAAATCATTTGAAGAAAATCCACCCGAAGTGCATTCTATGAAAATAATTAATTATTTTTAATGATTCCTAAGTTAACACTTAGGAAATTAAAATAATTAAAGGGAATTAATATAAATATAGGTGAGAAGCTTATAAGAGACGAGAATCAAGTATGTTCTAATCTTAGCCGTTGATTATAGATTTGATTACGGTCATTGATATCTCAACAAGAAAAGTAGAAATGAAGACTTGAGGGTCAATTAGAGACATACCAGGCAAATACTCAGTAACCCGAGGGAAGTCGATACTCCAGGAGCAAGAGTTCGATTTCAAAGGGAAAGTTGCAAGGTGAAGGAAGAGGAGGGTATCAGCAGCGGTCAGAGACAGAGGAGGAGGGACGCAGAGCAGCAGAGGGACAATGCAGAGGGGCAGTGCAGAGGTGACGCAGTGGAGGCTGGAGGGTCTCTTGGGTGTTATAATTTCTCCAGTGACTGGAGGAAAACTATCTCAGGTGTTTTCACAAAATTTTCTCCATGATTTTGCATATCATTCCTTGTAAAGAGATTGTTACTGAAGAATAATAAATAAACCCTCATCTACTGCACTGGTTTTCCCGCATTGGGTTTTTCTGGGGACTATTCTCCAAAAACAACTGTGTTGATGTGATTGATTCTTATGCTTGCATTTCACTGTTCTTTTCTCTGTGCAATTATGTGATAATTGCAGCAGAATTTATTTTGTTGTCTACTAAAGGGTTTTGTAAATAACTTATTGTGGAAAATAAGTAGAAATACAGATCAGTTATAGCAGTAGAATTTCAAGTTAGAAATTTTCACAATCTCTTCCCAGCTCAGCAAGGTTGCTCTGCCCAAGATGCCCTAGACAAAAACCTGCCATTCTTCTGTGACTGTGTTGAGGGCCAACCTTACTATCGCGGCAGGTTGAGGCGTGGACCCCACAACTGCTAGTTGATCATGGATTTCCTGAAGTTTTGACAGGAACGGATCAATACGCTCCCCTTTCTGCATCTGTATCATCCTCAGTTTCTACTCTAAGTACATCTTTCGTTGTTCGGAAGATCCTTCGTATAGCGCTGCTAAGGCTTCCCACATCTGCCTAGCTGTGTCTTTGCTGGCTATGTGGGACACACAATGAACTTTGACTCCATCAAGGAGTTGCCTCTCAGCCTTCGCCATATTAGTCGTGTACTTCTTCAGCGGATCTGGATCTACAGGTACAGCTACCGTACGCATCATGAAAAGCTTGAGATCATATTCATCAAATAGCATGTAATTCTCGCCTTCTAGATTACATAGTTAGAGGCTTCCTCCAAACGGTCTTGATCTTTAAGCCTGTGAGCTGCCATGGCCGACAAGAATGTCGAATATGCTCCCTCTTCTTCCCCCTCTACACAACACTGGACTGGCTTACGCACTCCTTGCTAGAGCTTGTAGATCTGCCACCTGAATCTGTTACTCAGATCATGAAAAATGGAACTCCCTGAGGAAGAAAATCCCCTCACTATGCTTCTTCTTTCTCTTTTGACGACCTTCTTCCCAACAAAAAAAAATTATACCTGCAAAAAATTGCATCCCACCAGCACTTATGCTGAGGCTCTGCACTGCTCCCTCTACCACGACAAAATTTCGATCTGGAAGCCCTTCCTCTCTGTCAACTCACTCAGAGAGACTTTCCTAGAAATTTAAGCCCTCCTGGCTTGGACTACGCAATCCCTCTGGGATTCAAACTGTTGCCTTCTGCAACTTTTCGGCCTCCTGCTCAGCTCTGGCTCTGCTCTTCTTGTCTCACCTGCAACGCTCTGATACCATGTGAAAATTCCAAGTCCTAGATCTAGATTCCTATCGCAGCAAACTGAATTAACTTCACCTACTTGTAAATTAGATTAACAAGTTATTTGCATATTTCTTCTATAAATACTGAAGCAATTACTAAAGCAGCCTTCACTTAATTAAATTAATATGCGAAACAAGAAACTGAGCAAGAGAAAAATATCAAACAAGACACCATTGTTTTTGGACAAATGTCCTTGGAAAAACCCAGTGCGGGAAAACTGGTGCAGCAGATCTGAGGGTTTTATTATTAAGCAGTCGTTAAATCTGAATACATCTCCGAATGTCTCTCCAGACAATTCAGTTACAGAGAATATCACTGACAAAGAAAAAATAGTGCGATTACCTCACTTTGCAAGTCCTAGTTGTTCTAGTAGCTGAAATGGCAAGCCCCCAGCACCCTTTGCACTACCTCTGCCTAGTAGTTGCATAGGCCTGCGTGGGGACCTCTGAAGGACCGTGTCACCTCCTCCGTTGGATCGATCTTCTCTCATAAAACCCGATTCCATCCCTCCCGACTCAGATCCCAATCTCCCAGCAAAATCTCAAACTCTAGCTCGAAAACACTGCATTGCCTCTACATGTGGCCTGTGTGGCCCTACGTCACCCTCTCTGGGTGTTGCGTCACCCTCTTTGGGCTCTGTGTTGCTTCCTCTACGTCTTTCTCCGCCTCTCTATTAAGTATCCTTGGTCCTGGAGAAGATCCTCCGACCAAAACTGCTTCTGCCCCTAAACTACGTGAGAATCTCTCGATCAAAGTTTTCCTCCGTGCACTGGTCACTTCAGAAAATTCAATCTCTTGATCTCTCGGTGTGTCTTTTCCAAATGACCCTCAAGTTTTCTTTATAGTCTTCTCATTGAGACTTCAACGGCCGAGATTAGATCTCCAATCAACGGCTAAGATTACATTTTGACTTGATCTTCTTTTTCTAGAAGTTTCACCCACAATTTAGATTAATACCCATGAATTATTTTAATTTCCTATGTTTAGACTTGGGGTCTCATTAAAAATATTTAATTTATCAAATAAAACTGTCTCCGAGTGGAATTTCCCAAAACAATTTATGGGTTATGTGGAATACATGTGTCTAAGCCTCTCCACAAAGTTTGAGACTTAGAGCACATTCGATGCTACAACAAATCAATAGTTTCCATGTGAAAAATATTGGTGTCAATGTGTGTGTGTGTGTTGTCCATGAGACCAATTGTTGAACATATGAATGCTCAATTTTATTGCTCATTTTATTTATGAATGAATGCTCTCACAGGTAATAGACAGTAGTGAGAAGAACTAAAAATCTAATCAAAGAAAAATTAAAAAGAATCACACAATTACTAATTCACCCTCCCCCCTGCCCTCAGTGATTCCTTATTGCAACAATTTCTATGCAGAAGTCTAAAAATTCTTAGCAGAAACTCGAAAGTTCTATGCAGAAAACTTAATATACTTGCAGAAAATTGAATGTATTATGTTGTTACAATTACTTAGAATGCATATTTCTTCTTCACAACTTTTCAGATCAGCATTTGTAGATAGAACATAAACTTAAGGATCATATGAAGACAATCAAGCACAAATATGAGATACTGAGAGTTAGGTCCAATGACCAAAGCAAAACCCACAAGGGGAAAACCCAAATGATTCTTCTTCTATTAGATTTCTTCAATTGTTCAGCAAAATATAGAGAGAAAAAGAAAATGAGAAGGAATAAAGTCACCAATGTTTGATCAACTTGCAACTGAAGTGTTCTTTCTCTTTGCTTGAAGATCTCCTCCTCTTGATTAGATCTTGTGCTTCACACTTGCTCCAACTTTTCCCTTACTCTTACTCTTCACTTGCTCTCACACTTCTCTTGCACACGCTCAACTCTAGCTCCCCTTCTTCACAATGAACATCCTACTCCCAACTCGCACTTGCTCTTGCTTAAATAAATGAGGAAGGAGAGGAATTACAAAATGAATTCATTCCTTGAGCCAATAATAGAAAAATTTAATTCCATGAGGGAGGAGTTACTTGAGAAATGTAACTCATCCCAAGAATAGAGAGAGAGGTGCACTTGTCTTGAGGTGTTACAATTCTAATTAGGGAAAGAGAGAGTTACATTTAGACATGAGAGAATATTTGGCGAGAATTACAAATTAATTTGAATGAGGGAGTTACAAGTGCATTTAACGAGAAGGAGTTACACTTTTTCCATTCATTGAATTGGAGAGGGGGAGTTACATTCTCTTAAGTGTGAAGTTACTATTTTATTTCAAGAGAAAGGTTCGATTTTCCAAGTACGAGATTCTCAATTTAATTTACTTATTCCATGAGAAAAATCGTTTTTATTAATCCATTAAAAGTGAAAGATTTTAGACTATTTTGTAAATAATAGTATCATAATAATAATAATAATACTAGTAAGGATAAAAATATTAATTCTTGATTTGTATAATCATGATTGATTTGATTTTAAAGTGGATTCCATATGAGTAGATTATCCTTGATCATTTAGACATGGCTTTCTATTTTTGGAAAGTCGCTTCCAAATTGAGATGTGACATACTATTTTTGGAAGTCATATTAGAATTGTCATAAATGAAATTTTATTATAGGTGGTTCAAACTTCAAACATAACTGAAAGATATGATTTCCTCTAGGAGAAATTCATCCCTGAGCTGCCAAATTTTAACACATACCACTGGATTCGGCTTGACGAGGACCATTAACTAATGATGGTTAATGAAGCAAATTCGGTGACCCATTTCTTCAAAAACCTCCAACAAGTGCAGGGTATGTTCATCGCCCAAGGAATCCAAACCATAGAGCTAGGGTTTCCAGCCATCCTTCCATTGGAGCTTCCAACTAATGCAATCCAGACAAACATTAAGAGTATTCATTAATAGACGTTGGCATCAATGACAACACCATTCAAGAATTTTAAGTACAAAAAATTACTAAACTACCACTAGGGAACTTTCTACAAATATCCAATGCTCTATGACTGGTCAGATTGCCACATTGTATTGCTGAGAAATGTAGCTCAAGCAAGAACTTCTTGCACAAGTTTAGTGCAAATGTGCAGGAAGTGACTTGAGACATTTCTTTGGTGACGACTTTGGAAAGGTGATCACTAATTCTATCTTATAATTTCACTGGAAAAATAAAAATAAAAGTGAAAACTTAACGTTTGGTAGTCAAATAGTCATAGGAATCTAAATGAAATGTTCTAGAAGTTCAAAAAAATTAGTGACTTAAATTAGAATTTAACCTTAGCCATGCATATTATAATTGAGATAGATAGCAGCTAGGATTGAGAAGATCAGTTGCTAGAATTTAGGACAATAATTATCCTCTCACAAAGAATAAATAGGAAAAGATAGGAGAGATCTCACATACATGAAAAAAGAACAAGAGAGCTAGATGAATAAAGAGTGCATCCAGAAGAGAAGAGAAGATCTGCTAAAGAGGCCAGCGAGTACAGTAGGCCAAACAACAAGTATCACACTGTAGCTGTCTTTTCTTCAGGTACAGGTGATACATCTTCAGATCTGGACATACAGTATATTGTTTGAGTGTACTTCAGTGATTTAGAGGGAGAAAGAGCAATATATTGTATAGAAAAGGTAGCAATAGAGCAGGTTCAACGGCTGTAGCTGTACCCTTCTTTCACAATTCATATGCTGCTGTTTGAAGTGATTTTATTGACTATACAGCTGTTGGTTTAACACAGGCTGCATAGGTCACAATGTAAGCTTAGCAAAGCTAATTTGAAGGAAAAATCCTTTGTACGTGTTTTATTTCTTCAGCGACTCCCCTTGTATGTGTTTTATTTCTTCCACTATTCATTTTTTCAGCTATTTGTGTGATTGATCCAATGTTCAGAAATTTAATTTTCTGTTGTTAATTAAATTCTGTTTGAGTTATTTAGCATGAGAACATTCGGACAGGAGTCAACTAGGCTTGAATGTATGAATCAAATAATTTCACAATATATTATATGGGCTGTAACCATTTCTAGAAAAACACACTACGAAGTTAATAAATTTTCCTGAATTTTCAATTGATTAGACATTTAAACAAAGGTACAGATAGACAGTTAAATATATGTTAGATTCATCAAATGCTACCTTGCCTTCAATTTATACTGCACAAAGTAACATTAAGATGAGTAAGATAATAGATCATATATAGAAAACATTAACAAAGGCACCCACCTAAGAAAATGCTAAACTCTTCTCATGCTACCTTGCCTCCAATTTATACAGTGTGCAAAGTAATATTAGATGAGTAGAATAATAGATCATAGAGAAAACAAAGGCCTTTAGTAGGACAAACCGCACAATGGCCCAAAAGATGATAAGAGCAACTTTATATCTAGTAAAAAGCACTAAAGTGAACAAGTTTAAAAAAACAATATATGTTACAATGGTGGTGGTATAGCCAACATGTTTCTTCTAGATTTATACCACAAATCAACAGAAATTATAACTGAAAGTTTAGATACGAGTCTAACATCCTCCATGAAACAATAATTAGACCATAATCTGAAGTTAAGAGTCAAGACCCATCCCATAAAGAATAGAATGTATAACAGCAGCAAAATAAACTATCATAAGCAAATATTCGAGCTTCTAGGAAATACTGGAAAAACTAGCCATGAGTTTTCCGTTACATTAGTTAGACTTCAACAACAAAAATTCTTAGTACACATATCAGACCCAATTTACAGAAAAAAGCTCTACAGCAAGTTTAGACATGATGAGCGCTTACTTGTGATGGAACTGGAGAAGGGGTGCTGTATGTTGACATGTTCACTGAAAATGGTGTACTATGAAGTGTAATATTCCCAGCCCCTGAAGCAGAAGCATTACCTGCAGGCAATTCTCCACCACTGCTCACAGGTAATAGTCTTGCTTGTCTTGGACTTACATCATTAGAGTAGGAAGACCGGCTAGATGGCAGATTGCGATCATCAGTTGATGGCAAATATTGAGAACTTAATTCTAATTGGTGTTGCTGTTGAAGGCGGAAAACAGCTGAATCACCATAAAGTTCAGCTGCTTCTTCTTCAGCACCTGAGTAAGAACATCATTTTTAAATTATAAATTCTGACTGCAAAGTAATAGAAAATATATTAAAAAATATAGCAATAAAAATCTAATGACATGTTTTATCCACACAATGCATTCAGTTTGAATATACTAAGCTCTTTGTAATGCCCCGTGTTAATAAACCAATAAATAATAATAATAATAATAAATGAAATACTATTAAAATATAAATAAATAAAACAATAAATAATAAGAAAAAGATAATAATAGTAAATAAATAAAATAATAAACTGATGATCCATATATATATATATATATATATATATACAGTAAGAATAAGTAAAGTTAACAAAAAGTAAAAATGAATAAAATAAGCAAGAATTAAATTAAGAAAAAGGCAGAGTTCAGTAAAACTTAAGACAAAGAAATAAAAGTTATGATGACACACAGATTGTGTGCATGAGAATCCCCTTTCCAATCATTTTTCTAGTTTTTGAATAGTTTGTTCTATTTAATGGCTAAAAAGGGAGATGAGAAACATTCATTCTTTCTAGAGGATCATGTTTTGAGACAAAGGATTCCCTAACACTAGTAATTGATTGAGAGCTCGGGGTGGCCAGCTATAGAAAGATTTTGTGCAGTTGAGCCTATGGTTGGGTGGAGAGTTGCCCCCAAAACTTTGTTGCAGTCAACAGGGTTCAAATAGCACCACAGCTTCATAATCAACAGTAAGACAAATCTTTGTTCTACAGGTAGGTATTTGCTGCTCGTGGTTTTGATTTTCTTTAACTAAACATTTGTATTTTATGCTTGAAATTCGTAATAATTTTTAAATTTTGAGAAACATGATTAAAAAAAAAAAAAAACAATAAATATATACATTTCAAATCAAATATGATAGTAGTACTAGTTAGACAATTACAACATTACAACAAAAGTACTATATATTGGTAAAATTAGGGAAAACCAAAAGCATAATTTTTTCTCTCTTATATGTAATATATATAATATACATATGATTTTCCTTTAATAAGAATACCCAAAAATCTTATAAAGATTTTTTTCTAAATCCATGAAATAATCATATATCACATGTAAAGTAAGTTATATTTTATTACTAGTAGTTGTATAGAAACCAAGTGGTTTATCGTCCACGTTGACCATATGATTTTGTAATGTGGATCGCTTTTTAGATACAAGTTTTGGTGTTCTTTGAAATATACTTATTCTAAAATATTTTGAAATAAGACAACCTGGATGCCATGAAAAACAGTGATTTCCAAATTGACTTTGGAAACTATGGAAAGGCGATGGATGAATCCACTTTCAGAAACCCTGTACTGACGTGTCAAAGCTCTATAATTCCTTGGCACCCTTCTTTAGCCGTTGGGCCAAAATCGTCAGAATCTTCAGGGTGCTTCTTACACGTTGCTTTGGCCAATATTTAGAGGCTCAAATATGCATTGGCATCCTTCAAAAATGTTTTAATATCTACATGCCTTTTTTTGTTGGTTTGACACGGAGATAGCTTATACAATTCTAAAGTGCTAGAATCATAAGTGATGAGGTAGAACACTCATAATCGGTGAAGAAGGACAAGTGATAGACTTGGAAAAATGTGTAAAGGATTGGACGATCAAGGATAACAATTGCCTACCTTTTAGCAAATGAACTAGACTATGAAGATTAATGTGAAAAAATCTAGCATTAAGAGTAAGAAAGAAATGTCGTTGGAAATTTTGTAATGACACCTTGAGAAGAATTATGCTTGGATTGGGAACAGAAGTGAGAATCAACTAGTAGAGGAGGTAATTGACTTGTTTGCACTTATTGTTTCATGAATGGATTGATGATACACTATGACTTCATATCAACAACTTATCAATTTTGTTCTACTAGTATTGAAAGAAGTTATTGCATGCACACCAAACATATAAAACCTTTTTGGTGAATGATAATGGCTGTAGTGATTTCATGTTGATTTTTAATGTACCTTGGACAAGTGGTTTCCCATGGGTTAGTCTCTACCTACGGAAAAGTATCAAAATATTTATTTTCCTAAGTGTGACTTTATAAAGTGAAAGTGACTTTATAAGTGGTAAAGTAAATGTTAAATTATAAAGTGAAAGTACAATGTGGGTACTTTATTTAATGGGTGAGTTAAAAAATAGAAAGTGAGAATTAAATGCACATTTATTCTCATCCCTTGATTTAAAAGAATCTAAGCCATTAGATCTTAAGGTTGCACAAAAGTCATTTAGGGAAACACAAGGGGGAAAAGAAAAGAAAGACTGCATTCATTCGTTCTTCATGAGCAGATTAAAGAAAGGAGGCTGAGGGCTAGAGAAAAGTTTTGACGGAGAAATTTGTTGCAACAAGTTGAAGGAGTGATTTATGGGCAAAGTTGAGCTAGAAAATCAAGACATACAAGACAACGGAAGGTACAGTATGAACAACATTTAATGTTGTGAGCTGCACGCAGTTCGCGAGAAGCTTTAGAGAAAAAAATCAAAAAATCGTATAGTTTGTACAGCGGTACGGAAATCCGAACAGTCCATACCGAATCCGTAAAGTAAAGTCACCGAGGTTGCATGAAGCAGGGACGCGAAAGCGTCATTTCCCAAAATTCTTCTCCTCTTGTCTAGCCTTTGCCTCTACCTCGATTGTCTAGGATATTAGTCAACATTTCCCAATTTTGATCAAACTACCTAATGATTAATCCAGGCCTTAAAATATGGTAGAAAAAACTTAACATGCTTGATCGATGATTTTGACTTGAATGAAAGGGAATTTTTTTCTAACAACATAACAAAGGAGTTCAACAATTAACACCACCAACACTAGAATACATATAGGGCTTGGTGCTCTTGATTAAATGCCAATCACATACCCTAATACATGATATAATCTAATGAAATGCCACAAGCCTATTGGTCTTGAACTGTTAAGCCTGTTGAATTTTGAATAGGGTATGAAATTCTATTTTCTCCATATGAAGTCCGATGAGGATGGAACCACTCTCAAACATCCTGAGTCATTTCATGGTAATGTTAAAAATTTAAGTAAAAGGATGAAAATGAAAGATAAAGGAGAATGTCACTTTTAATTTAAGGATTTAACATTACCATGAGGGAGCATCTAAGAAGCATCTAAGCCCCAACCCAACTTAAGTCAAAGAAATATATATATATATATATAGAACCCTGTGGAACGGGTCATCTCCCTTCAGATCCGTACGGAAACGGTCGTGATTCGTACAGATCCAACCTGGAAACGCCACGTTTCTGTACGCTGATCCGTTGTACGAAAGGCGGTTTCGGCGTACGGAAACACGGATCGGGGCTAGACATTTCCAAAATGGCAGGAACCGTACGGTCAAGCCTGATCTGCATTTCCTAAATTCGGATCTGCATTTCGTACGGCGGATCTCGTACGGGACACGGATCGGGCGTTAGAGCCGGGGGGGACGTTTCCTGCAACATTGATCCATACAGTCGGTATCTGTACAGTACATATTTTCAGCATCAAGTGAGCACAGAAATCAAGGCAAAGTGGGCAAAGTTTTCAAGGAGTTTTGGGATGAAGAGATAAGTTGTATTTTTTTGTTTTGTTTTGTCTGCAAATGTATTTTTCCTGAACTTGAAAGATAAATAAATTTGAAGAGCTCTCTAACAGGTTTTCCCCAAAGAAGATTGAAGGGGTTTTGCCTGGGTCTAAGTTGACCAAAAATCTGTGTACTTTTATGTGTTGCTGGCTTGTTTATGTCCATATTTATTTTCAACATGTGTTGATAGTCTCATGTGTTTTAATCTGAAATTTCATTTCTAGAATTCTATATGTAGAATGTATGTTTATGGGAAAGGGCATTTAACTGAATGGGAGTGATAAGGTGAAACTAAAACCGAGTTGGGATTGCAGGAAACCTTTTAGTCATCAAATTTCAACATTTCGTGCTTCACATTATTAAATAAAGATAAATCTAACGAGTCTTAAGTGAAGGAGAAGAATCCCTAGTCCGACTTGAAAGAGATCACATCTTCAAAGAAATCAGATGGTACTGAGTTGGGAACATGATGAAATAAGCCAATATTTCTGAAAGTGAACAATGATAATTACTACATGATGGATAAGCCAAGGGAGATTGATTATCCCTTCGTGCAATTGGATTAAACATCAAAGAAGACACAAACAATGATAGCATAGTGTTTGCATGCCATTGACTAGAATGGTACTAGAATCGATAAACAGAATATGTATAGTAATTGTGGAATTTTAATTTTCATATTAATGATTTAAGGAATGATTATACGACCAATAATATATTAATGATGAACTTCACTGAATTTCCATGGGGAAAGAAGAATACATGACTATAGATTAAGGCTCAAGATGATAAGGCTCATTTGGAGTTTAACAATGTACTTAAATGACTATAACTATTGTATAAACAGACAACTTCCTAGTAGAAAGAATAGGAAATGATTATTGAAAAGTAATAAGTATCTTGATCAATAGTATCGATGAGATAACCTATATCCTAGATGGATGTTGAATAATCTTATTTCATAGTTGGTATTCATTAAATATACAAGAAAAAATGATGTTGATTTTCCTAATGAATAATGATAAGTGACAGCAACAAAATTGAATCTGGCCCCCTAGGAGAGCTGGTCTCTAATTTCTTGGTTATAGCCACCTATATATTGTTACTTGTGCTCCTTAATCCCATGCACGCAGTCATATACGTATTCAATTTATATTGTAGTCATCCAATGTTAAGAACTTTGGTAACATTTAATATGTTTACAGACTTCAACTCTATCGTCGAACATTATAACTAAGGTTGCCACCTTCGGGACTTTACATCAATAGCCGACTCATTACAATCAAAACACTTATAACAACCCTTAAGCCCCGGGCCCACCTATACAATCGACGGGTTCAATTAAACACACACGCCATACCTTAGATTATCCTCCGAGCTCTTTTGAGAGCGATCACCGTTCGATGAGCCAGCCTCCGATCGGACGGCGTACGTCGATATCAGGCTGAGTCCACAGTCGACAGTTAACGCGCGATGGCACGCGATGAGGGCGGTATCTCCAAACCGCTTAAGGCCACGTGTCAGCATATGTCATAGATCGCATTCGAATTGGAAATACAACTTACCCCACAAAGGCGGTGTGATCAAACTGCTTCCGGCTTTTGAACAGTAGGTGACTGTAGGTTGAACCAGGGTAAACACCCTTCTTCCTATTCACTCCGATTCACTAAACTCAAGTTCGACTCTTGGACAACACTCTCAGTTCACAATAAAACGACTTATTTCTATGTAAGCGGGGTTTTCACACCCAGGGCTTGCAACAAACATCTTTACGAACTCATTCTCAGAAACGGTATGGGTACAATGTAAGTCTGTTACGAGGACTAATTACATCCGACTATGGCTTCTTCCTGGGATTTACTTCAACAGAGCCTATTCTGACAATCCAAGAGAGAGAAATCTACGATCAACAATGGACAGAGAGGCATGCGGAGATTACACGGCAATTTTATTCAATAATTATACACAGAATGGTGTTTCAACCACCTTGCAATTAAACAAACTCTCACACAAAGATCAATTCAAAGACAATTAGATAATCGATGAACACTGTGTTTTACTCAACAGGAAGCAATTGCTTGACACCAACTTTTACTGCGGAAATCTCCTCCCCCTCTATGCATCCGGGGAATACAATTTATATATATTATTATGTGTCTCTTCAGTACCTCTGTGAGGACCGTTTCTACTCTATCAAAAGGCCTAAGTACATTCATTCGAATAACTGAACAGGACAGATGGACTGAACCTAAAAATATTCGACTTCTACTGACTCTAACTGATCTAAATGCAACAGACAGCTAAGGTATTGACACCTTGCTGTTACAATTCAAATGATTTTGAACCCTCCTAGCCACAACATGTGTGTTGAAATTTGGTACCGGAGGACAGGTGGTTCCCTAAGGCTTTGATCTTTGGCCTAGGGAAAAGTGTCCAAAAGAATTTAATTTTCTCCTAAAGATACTTTATAATTTTTATAAAGTCAAATCTAATTTTAAAGTGACTTTAAGTGATAAAGTTACTAAAGTGACTTTATAAAGTTATAAAGTCAAATCTAATTTAAAAGTGACTTTAAGTGATAAAGTTACTAAAGTCTAATTTTAAAGTGACTTTTAATAAAGTCAATGTAAAATTAGAAAGGAAAAAAAGTGACTTTGGAAATAAATGACTAAGTGGGTCTTTATTAAAGTGGGGTGAATTAAAAAATAGAAAGTGAGATTTAAATGAGCATTTAATCTCAGCCCTAGATCTAAATCTGTTTTAGCCATTGGATTTAGGGATTCCCCAAAAAGTCACTTAGGGTTAGGTTAAAGGAGGAAAAGGAGGAAAAGGTCATTCATTCTTTCATGAGCAGATTGGGAGAAGGAGAGCAAGAGAGCAAGGGAGATTTCTGGGCAGTGAGGAGAAGGAGGCAGCAGCTTTGCACGCATTCCAAGGTAGCATTTTAGCAAGACAAGTTCAGCAGATTTAGCAAACAGCAGGCAGATTTGTTGAGCACGATTTTCGAGAAAAGGAGGCCGTACAGCAAGGTTGGGCACAGATTTCGAGGCAGCAAAGGGGCTGTTTTATTTGGCACGTTTTTCTAGGCAGGCCGTACAGCAAGTGGCTGTACCTTTGCACGGAAATCGAGGCAGATTCCGTACAGCAAGTTTTTGCTGTCTTTTGGCACGAATTTCGAGGTCCGTACAGCAGCATTTATTTCTGTTTTGGCACAGATTTCGAGGTGGCCGTACAGCTGCATTTATTGCAGATTTCTGGGCACGCAAATCGAGAAATCCGTACAGCATTTATTGCTGTTCCTGTTTTGCTGTTTGTGCGTTTTCCGAGGCGGTGGTTAAGCACGGAAAAGAGATAAGTTGTAAAAGTCTGTTTGCTGATTATTTATTTTGCTAAATATTTCTATCACTGTAAAAAGCATTTTTCCAGAAATAAGAAGGAGCTTTCGAACTGGTTTTCCCCAAGAGTTGTAGGGGGTTTTTCCAGGGTCACCTTGACCAAAAATTACTGTGTTATGATGTGTTGAATGGCTGTTTGTTACTGCTGTTTTTATTTCTGCATTTTCCAGCATTCTGAAAATTTTCCAGAATTTGTGTTTTCAGCAAAATTTATTTTCCGGTTTGTTAAATGTATGGATATGGGAAAGGGAATTTAACTATTTTGGAGTAATAAGGTGAAAACTGAAAACCGGGGTGGGAAACTATAAATTTCTACATGGTATCAGAGCTTGAGTGCTGAAGGGCAGTTTGGGACAGCAAGGAGGAAAATTACAACCTGCTGATTTTTCACTCAGAAAATTCCAGCAAGCTGATTTTTCACAAACAGCAGTTTTACCTTTACTACAGCAGTGCTATTTTTCAGTTTTAGGACAGCAGGATGTCTTTGGGACTGAGGGTGGAGGATAGGTTGGATGGGCATTCAAATTACAGCATTTGGAAGGAGAGAATGCAGAGTATCTTTGAGGAGGCAGAAGTCTGGGACATTATGGTGAATACCACACAGAACCCTGTAAATGTGCCTACTAATGCTACTCAGTTGGCAGCATATAATAAAAAGAACAACAAGGGTAAGAGATTGATTCTAGACGGAATCAAAGACCATTGCATTCCTCATGTGAGAGGGAAGAGAAATGCTCATGAGATGTGGACAGCATTGTCCAATCTCTACCAGAGTACCAATGAAAACCGGAAAATGGTCCTGAAGGAGAAGCTAAAGACCATTAAGATGGGCAATGATAGTGCAGTTGGATATCTCACAAAGATTACTAATGTGAGAGATGAGTTGGCGGCGATTGGAGAGGCCATTCCACCCACTGAGTTGGTGCGGATTGCAGTGAATGGCCTCCCCCGTTCATGGATGAACTTTGCTGATGGGGTTTGTGCACGTGAGACCCTTCCCACATGGGAGAGGGTTTGGGATGATTGCATTCAGACAGAGATCAGGAAAGGTCAGCTTGGGGCAGCCAAGCCAGTTGAGCAGGATGAGGATGTAGCACTGTTGGCAGGACGCAAGAAAGGCAAGGGGAAGAAGCAGGCTTCCACAAGCAATGGTGGGGGCAAAGGCAAAGGTAAAGGTAAACAGGATAACTCACAGAAGGACTATTCCAAAGTGAAGTGTTGGAATTGTCAGAAGATGGGACACTATGCAGTTGTGTGTCCGGAGAAGAAGAAGAAGAAGGGGAACAACCAGAGCATAGAAGCTTCAGCAAAGGTTGAGGACTTTGCAAATCATTTTGACCGAGAGTTTGGGTTCACTGTGTGTGAGTCTTCTAGTGCAGGATTATCTGCCATAGAGGTTCAGAGGGAGCATGCATTTCCCTCGATTAGCGGAGCATCTTCGGGTATCTGGTATGTGGACGGTGGGGCTTCACGTCACATGACAGGAGTCCGTGAGTACTTCTCAGAGCTTTCAGAGAGTGGCACTGATGTAGAGGTAGTACTCGGTGATGACAGAGTTGTTAGAGCAGTCGGTGTGGGAACATTGACATTTCAGAGGGAGTCCAAACCTCCCTTGAAGGTGTCAGATGTTCTTTATGTGCCGGGGATGAGGAAGAACCTCATATCCGTCTCAGCTTTGGAGGACAGAGGATATGAGATACTATTCAGGGGAGGACAGGTGTTGATGTATCCCAGGGGCACTCCAGCTGATTCGGCTAGAGTGATAGGTGTACGCCATGCAAAGGTGTACAAGTTTGCATTTCAGTCCCTTTTGGCATTGAGCAGTAGTACCGACAGCAGAGCTAGCAGTTCTGAGCAGTGTGAGATTTGGCACCGCAAGATGGGGCACATGTATCATGGAGCCTTGAGGACTTTGCGGGAGATCACTACAGGTGTGCCAGATTTCAGTACTGATCACTTTGATACTTGCAGAGGATGTGCGATGGGCAAGTTTGCCAAATCCCCTTTTCCCAGCAGTGACAGCAGAGCGACTAGGATACTTGATTTGATTCATTCCGATGTGAGCGGTCGGATGTCTCATCTTTCCTTGAGTGGATATGAGTACTATGTGTTATTCATTGATGATCACTCCAGGAGGACCTGGATTTATTTCTTGAAGACCAAGAGTGAGGTCTTCAAGCGGTTTCAGGAGTTCAGAGCTCTTGTGGAGACACGGACAGGTCGGAAGATCAAGTCCCTGAGGTCGGACAATGGAGGAGAGTACACCCTTGGAGAGTTTGTTGACTATTGTGCGGAGGCAGGCATTAGGAGGGAGCTCACTGTTCCTTACAACCCCCAGCAGAACGGGGTTGCGGAGAGGAAGAGCAGATCCATCGGAGGGGCTGCCAAAGCCATGTTACATGATCAGGGGTTGCCATTGTTTTTGTGGGCAGAGGCCTGCAACACAGCTGTTTACTTGCAGAACAGGAGTCCGCATCGTGCCTTGGGGCACATGACTCCGGAGGAGGCTTTTTCTGGGAAGAAGCTTGATATTGGTCATCTTCGTATCTTTGGGTGCATTACATACTCCTACATACCCAAGGAGAAGAGGACCAAACTAGAGCCCACCGCAGAGAAGGGTATCTTTGTGGGCTACAGTGAGACCTCCAAGGCCTTTCGGATTTACATTCCTGCACAGAGGAAAGTTGTTGTCAGGAGGGATGTGAAGTTCGAGGAGGACAGGGCCTTTAGGAGGTCACGGGAGTTAGAGTATCTGGATCAGCCAGACCCTCAGCAGCAGTTGAGTCAGTCGCAGGGATCCAGTGGGCAGGGATCGGGAGGATCCGGAGGTACATCTATGACGATGTCAGGTCCGTCAGTGGGGAGTGGCTCGCGAGTCGGAAGGGGTGGTGCTATGGGCGGCACGCAGAGCAGTCCACAGAGCAGTTCACTGGGGAGTCCACGGATGGACAGTTCACACGGTACCTCAGCATCTACAGGTTCAGGTGCAGGCAGGAGGACAGCAGACAGACAGTCAGGAGTTCAGGCTCCTGATGTTGAGGAGGAGGAGTTTTATTCTCCGGCGGGAGAAGTGTGCTCAGGGAAGAGGAAGCCCAAGTGGCTTCAGGACACCTTGAGAGATGCCACATTTGTTGCTGAGCCTAAGAGGCCGGTCAGAGAGAGCAGACCACCTGAGAGGTTTTGTGGCTATATGGCAATGGCTACCAGCATCCTTGACTCTGAGCCTTCTAGCTATGAGGAGGCAGCTAGCCAGCAGGTCTGGAGAGAGGCCATGCAGGAGGAGTATTCTTCTATCATGAAGAACGATGTTTGGGAGGTGGTGCCGAGGCCTGAGGGCAAATCCGTGGTTACTTCCAGATGGCTTTACAAGGTAAAGCATGCTGCAGATGGCAGCATTGAGAAATTCAAAGCGAAGTTTGTGGCTAGAGGGTTCTCCCAGGTAGAGGGAGTTGATTATGAGGAGACCTTCGCTCCCGTGGCTCGATATACTTCGATCCGCTCCATTATATCGATAGCAGCAGAGATGGGTTGGAAGATCCACCGGATGGATGTGAAGACCGCATTTCTCAGTGGCTTCATACAGGAGGAGGTGTACATTGAGCAGCCACAGGGCTTTGAGGTGCATGGGAAGGAGTCCCATGTGTGCAGACTGAAGAAGGCCCTTTATGGCCTGAAGCAAGCTCCCAGAGCTTGGTACTCCAGGATAGATACTTACTTGCGGAAGATGGGTTTCACAAAGAGTGAGGCAGATCCGAACCTTTACTATATTGTGATAGGTGAGGAGCCTCTCATTCTGGTGCTGTATGTGGATGACTTAGTCATTACGGGTGCAGAGAGACTCATAGAGCACTGCAAGAGAGATCTTGCGGCGGAGTTTGAGATGAAGGACATCGGCTTGATGCATTACTTTTTGGGTTTGGAGGTGTGGCGGGAGGAGGGGCATTTCTTCCTGGGACAGGGGAAGTATATTGTGGACATCCTTGGCAGATTCCACATGGAGGATTGTAGACCCATGTCGACACCGATGATCACCAACTGGAAGAAGCTTCATGCTTCGGATTCCGAGTTGGTGGATCCCACATTGTGCAGACAGCTGATTGGTTCCTTGATGTATTTGGTCAACACTAGACCAGATATTTGTTTTGCAGTCAACACGATGAGTCAGTTTATGTGTGAGCCTAGGAAGGTTCACTGGGTGGCTGCAAAACACATTTTGCGGTACTTGCAGGGGACAGTGGATTATGGTCTGGACTACAGGCGGGGGGATGGAGTGAGATTGGCAGGTTACACTGATTCTGATTGGGCAGGTTGTGCTTCTGATAGGAAGAGCACTTCAGGGTGCTGTTTTGGGTTGGGTTCGGCAGTTGTGTCATGGTTCAGCCGAAAGCAGCAGTCAGTAGCATTGAGTTCAGCGGAAGCAGAGTATATGGCAGCCAGTCTAGCTAGTTGTGAGGCCATCTAGCTTCGCAAGATGTTGTTTGGCTTATTTGGTCAGCCGTTGAGACCTTCAGTGATTTACTGTGATAATCAGAGTTGCATTAAACTCACGGAGAATCCGGTATTTCATGACAGGTCAAAGCATATCGGGATCAAATATCATTTCATCAGAGACTATGTTCAGAAGGGAGCTGTGAAGCTTGAGTATATTCCCACTGATGAGCAGGTTGCGGATATTCTTACCAAAGCCTTACCACGGGGCAAGCATGTCTACTTCAGAGACAAGATGGGTGTGGTGAGGAACACCTTCCTCGGTAAGAGGGAGTGTTGAAATTTGATTACCGGAGGACAGGTGGTTCCCTAAGGTGTTATGAATCTAATTCATAACTTAAGTAATAAATATAGTTATTAATAGAATAAATAGAAATAAATGTAATTACTAGTTAATCAAATAGTAATTATGTAATTAGTGATTAAGTTAGCTGAAAAGGCATGTCTAAAAGACATGCCTGTTCATGAAAAGGTACCTGCATGGGTATAAAAGCGGGACCTCATTGTAAACTTTCAATCATGTCATATCTTATCAATAAAATATTATTATTATAAATACCTCTTGTGTATTTTTATAATTAAAGCCTTTTGCTATTAAATCTACAAATCTGCAAGTCTTCTGCTACAGTATTCAAAACTACGAATTCCGCTGCTACAGTGGTATCAGAGCCATATTGTGGACAAGTTGAAGGAATGGCACACAGTGTCGTTCTACAAACCTACGATTATTTACCATATAATGTGCCATTACGTCAAGATCCCAAAAGAATTGAAATAATTGGAAAAATGCTAGAAAAGCTTGAGAAGTTACTTGCAAAATATCCTGCAGTAGACCATAATAAAAAAGATGAAAAATGCAGTAATAATGATAAAGCAGTTAGTTATGATAAAGGGAAATCAAATAAAACATCCATGGAAAATTCAACTAAATATATCCCTCCACCAATGCGTAATAAAAGTAGAGAAGAAGGAAAATGTTGGAAGTGTAGAGATAAATATTTCCCAAAACATAAATGTGCCTTTTATACTGCCAGCAACAATAAAAAAACACAAAAAGATGAAGAGCATGCTGATGCAGATAAAAATAATTTGCAAGATAAAAATGAACTAGAACAATTGCAAAACCATAATCAAGATATCACATCTCCCAAAAATGTGGTGAGTTCTAATAGTGAATGCGAATTGCAATTGGCTAACATTTCCATGGCCAGCCAACAAAATGATGTCGAAATGGAGTTAGATGCTTCTCCAAACACGAGGCATTGAATAGAAAACGATTATACTAAACAGAATATACAAAAGGTGCCAATTCTAGTTGATGTTGAACCATCCGCAGATAATCTAAATCACGCAGGACATGAATGTGCATTTTATACAGAAAACACATTGGCCAGAAATTCAGAGAAAAATTGCGATTTGCTGCCTACTAAAAAAATTATTCATCCTACTCATTCAGATAATGAAAAGGCAGTTAGTTTGCCAAAGGAGAATCATCGCTCTTCACATGCGTTATCTGATGGGTCAGTGGATAAGCAGGGTTTGCTGAACAATAAAGATCAGAGACAGGCAGATTCATCAAGTAGTGAAGGAAGCACCATGCTCGAAATTCAGGATCTCAAAAGGACTGATTACATGTCTGAAGACTCTTCAGCTGTACAAATGTCTAGTACTGAAAAAATTATAAGGGGAAACGCTGTGCAGTGGTCCAAAAGAATGAACTGTAACCCAGAAAATTGCAGTTATGAACAAAAAAGTATTTCATCTTCAATTTTGAAGGAAAATTACAAAGAACAGACACTAGCTGCTGTTTCTTTTGCTGGAGTTCAAAAATATGTGTCTGAGAGAAAAATTGACAGTGTTCTTACAACTTTACCTGATATAGCTTCTTTGGAGGCTGCTGGTAATAATCGGAAGGTAGATGATTGTTTAAAGAAGGATGATGAAAAGAATTGGCAAAGTCACCTTGCTGCAATGAATCCGAGAATAGCAATTGAGTGCCCCTATAATCCACTCCAGTCTCGTAGCAAGATGGCAAAGCTTCTTTTTGAGACATATGGTATACCTTATTTAGCTTTTGGAGTCGATGCTGCATTCAGCTATAAGTACAATCAGCAATTGGGAGATTGTGATAGCGATGGTCTAGTTGTATGTGCAGGCTTTACCACGAGCCATGTTATTCCTGTTCTAAAGGGTGAGCCTGTTAGGGAAGCATGTTCCAGAACTAACATTGGTGGATACCACATAACTGACTACATGAAACGACTTCTTTCTCTTGAATATCCTCGTCATGTTGGGAGCATTACTTGGGAGAAGGTTGAGGAACTGAAAACAAGCCATTGCTATATAGTATCAAATTACCGTTCACCATTACATATCAGCGATAACAAATTTACTGGTGAATATTTACGTGATTATATTTCAGTACCAAGTGTTGGAGCAATGCTGCGCGCAGTAGAAGCCATCGTGACTCTATGCTGTAGGAGTGAGCCGGAACCCACTTATGAATGTATCAAGAACGATTTTACAGTATGCGATGATGTTCGCTGTGAAGGACATCATGGAGTTGTGAAGAAGTGTATCTGCAAGAAAACAGGAGGAGAGTATGCTTGCAAAGCTATACGCAACAAGGAAGCTGCACAACGCGAGATATCGTTTCTCCGACGTCTATCAGGCCACCCACGAATTCCCCATCTCGTATCTGTATACGAAGATGCGCAATTTACTTACATGATTACGGAGCTCTGTAATGGCGGAGATTTGCGTAGTGTGATCGACCAAAAGGGTTTTCGTTGTGAGAGAGAAGCCGCCAAAATAATCAAATCTCTGCTAGAGGCTCTCGACTACTCACACGCCAACAACATTATACATGGAGACGTAAAATCTGAAAATATATTGCTATATTGGGATTTGAATAATCGTAATTCCTCTTCCGCGTGGAATGTTAAGCTCGCAGATTTTAATCACGCTGACGAATATAAAGAAGGGGAGATGATCAGTAAGGATCACGTTGGCAGTCTCTATTATGTATCGCCCGAAAAACTGAACGACAGTTATTCCAAAGAGCCAGATATATGGAGCGTGGGAGTGGTGCTATATTTTATTCTATCCGGACAATTTCCATTCGACGGGGATAGTATCTATCGTGTGTGCAGAAAAATACAGAGAATATCACCAGATGTTACCTCCAGTAGATGGAAGAACATTTCTAGCTCTGCGAAAGAACTTGTTCTGGGGATTTTGGAGGGAAATCCTCAGCAACGCTTCTCTGCTCAACAAATATTGAATCACCCCTGGATCAGACTTGATAGCATCAATATGCAGGATTATGTTGAAGCCGTCGTGATGGTTGTAATTATTTGCATTTCCCGTTTTCGTGACCTGCAGGTAGCTTCCACTGATGAGGCCACCTTGAGCAATAGCGGCCGTGAATATCAGATATATGAAGAAGAGATTATGGGTTTAAGAGATTATGGAACGGTGTGTCGTGTAATGGTTTAAAAAAAAAACGGACGGATGTTTTTGATCGATATATGTATTATATATAACATATAGTTACAA